>NJPS01000048.1:0-697664 GCA_002946415.1 Rutstroemia sp. NJR-2017a BVV2
GATTTGGATAGGATTTTGAGAGTTTTCAACTCCCAAATCCGCCATTTTGACCGCGACGACGATATCTCGACAACTAGCAGGCGTATTGCTAAGCGGGCTAGCAGGTTCGATCCGCAGAAGCGTGTATAGTCGGATTTAATATCAGTATTGATGTTTTTGGATTCGGTATTGTTTTTCGAGCGAAAAATGGTTTTTCTATGAGATGAGTTGTTAATTAGTTTTAGATCTTATACTAATTATATAAATATTAGTTAGATATATTGATAATTAATAAATACTAACTAATTTGGAATCTGATTATTTACTGATTTTATTTACTTTAAAAGAGAAAAAAGAATTAATACTTCTAAATAGATAAAAATTAATTAATATTTATTTTAATATTAAATTAGTAGATTAGAAACTATTTTCAGATTATTTAATTAAAATTATAAAGAAATTGATTATTCTAATTAATCTCTTTCTTGATTTCACTTAGCTAGATCTTAAATTACACGAGATAATATAAAATTATCCAGAATCAATTAATTCAGAACTATTATTACTAATTCAACTAATAGTTAGTAAAGTTATTTCAAAGATTAAATCTAATCTAAAAACTAAATCTTGGTAAACTTCTAAATTAAAAAGTCTAAGAAAATCGATAATATTAACTTAGAGAAAATTAAAAATCCAAATTAATTAAACTAATTAAGGTTTTTATTAAAAATAATATTGATTAATTTGGAATCAATATTTTTTAACGATAAAACTAATTAAAATGAATTATTAAAATACTTTTCTTGAAAATAATAATTCTAAATCAATATTTAAAGTTTTTAATTATATTAAATCTTACTTTAATCAATTTTTTCTAACTATTTTAAGTAAAACTATTTGTAAAAAGAAAGAAATTATTTTGAAAACTATTCTCTTTCTCCAATCTTCTAATTCGACTACTTCTAATTAAAAAGAATATAAAATAGTTAATTAGAACTAATCTAAACTAGTTAGTACCGAATTAGTATTAGCTTACTTAACTAAAATCAAAGAGAAAATACTAAGACTTAATAGAATTATTTAAGAAATTATCAATAAAGTTTATTTAGTTATTCTGAAGATATTTTATAAAGTTTTTATTTATCTAATCGATCTTAGATATTATTCTCAATACTAGAGATAAATAATTAAAACTATTCTTAAAAAACTAATTAAATTTGATTATTCAATTTCAAAAATTTATAAAATGATTTTACTTCTCAACTATTTAGACAAAATAAATAAGAAAATATTAATAAAAAACTAGATTTTTTCATCGAAATAACTAGTTTATTATATAACTTCTAAATTAATAGAAGATTTAAAAAATTAGTTATTGATATCGGATTATTATTAGTAAATAAGGTTTAAGAAAATTATCTAAAAAAATATAAAATATCGATTTTATTTTTAAATATTAAAAAAGCTTTTGATTATATCTCAAAAAACCAATTATTAATTATTCTAAAAAATTTAAAACTACTAATTATTTTAATTATCTAGGTTAGTTATTTTTTGGAATACTAATTACTTTATTTAAATTTTAATAATCAAATTAAATAATTCCAATCTATTTCAATCAATATCTTCTAAGATAATTTGATTTTGTTAATTCTCTTTTTAATTTATATTAAAGAACTATTTCTATTAATTTCTATCTTAATCTAATTATATATAGATAATATTGTATTAATTATTAACTTTACTAATTTTAAAAAGAATTATAAAATTCTAGAAAGAGAAATTAATCAATTATATACTTTGAAAGAAACTAATAATATTGAATTTGATTTAATAAAAATAAAACTAATTTACTTTTTCGAGAATAAATAAAGAGTTACTAAAGCTAATTCGGTTAATTTACCAAATAATTAATAAGTATAATTCTTAAAAGTAATAAAATAACTAAAAATATAGTTTGATAATATTTTATATTTCAATTAATATATCTTAATTAAAATTAATTAAGCTAAATTAGTTTTTTTGAGAATTAATTAATTAGCTAAAATCGAAAATAGATCTTTATTTTTTGTAATATATTAGTTATATATTATTTATATTACTAGTATTTCAGATTCTAAATCTTCTATATAATAGAAAGAATAAACTAAATTTAAAACTTAATTTTAATATTTATAAAATTTAGTTTTTTAAAAGATCTTCAAAGTATTTAGAACTAATCTAATAATTTCTATAGAATTAAAAACTATATTAGTATTTCTCTAAATTTATTTAAATACTACTAGCTATTAATATATATTTAGAATTCTTAAAATAACTGAAAATTATCTAATTTCAAAAGCAATTTAGATTAAATCGAAGATTAATAATTAGTTCTAAGATTGTTTAATACTAACTTAAAAAGAATTAATCAAAATAACCTAATTAAAGCAAATTAGATATTTAATATTTTTATTAGTTTATTTTCAGTATTTGGAATTAATTAATTCTTTTAAATTTCCACTTTAAGTTATTACTTCTTATTCGGTTGAAATTAGTAAGTTATTCAAAGAATTAGAAATTGAAAATTATAAAACCTTAACTATTTTGTTAACCTCGAATTAATATTTAATTTATATAAATAGATTAGAATTAGTAAATCAAAAAAGAATCGGAATTGATTTTACTCTTTTTAACTTTAATCAAGAACTAATTTAGAAATCTAATTAGAATATTGAAATTAGTTAACTAGTTTATAATAACAAATTAACTAGAATAGCTAAAGAAATCAAACTAATAAACAAAATAGTTTAAAAAAATCAAGAATTTATTATTTTCTCAAATAACTAAATTACTTTATAAAGATTAAAATTACTTAATAATAAATTTAGATACTAAATAATACTAGTTTATAAAGCTAATTAAGAAATAATCGGAAAAGAAATTAAAATCAAATTAGTTTAGATTCTAGATTATTTCTAAATATTAGATAACAAAAAAGTAAATCTATTAGTTAAATCAGGAATGAAAATAGATCTTTTAACTAATATAACTAGTTTTAGTTATTTAAAAGTTCAAATTAAACAAATTAAAAATCAAGAATAGTTTTAATCTTTTTCTAAAACTCTGGGGACTATTTTATTTAGTTGAATTAATTATTTAAAATTTTTTAGACTTTCTTCTCAAAATTGAATCCAAATCCCAAAATCAATTAAAAAAAACTATTATTAATATCTTCTATTAGTTGAAAATCAGATATAGTTATTTAAAATCATATTTATATTTATTAAAATATACTAGTAATAATAAATATATTTATAAAGTTAAAGAGATTTTTAAAGATTTATTTTTAAATTACTTTCTTTTTAGTTTATAGTTCAACTCTTTGATAATAGAAGAAAAAATACTCGAAAAAACAATACCGAATCCAAAAACATCAATACTAATATTAAATCCAACTATATATATTTCTGCGAATCGAACCTGCTAGCCTGCTTAGTAATATATTTATTATTTGTCGAGATATCATCGTCGCGGTCAAAATAGCGGATTTGAGAGTTGAAATCTTTCAAAATCCTATCTAAATCGAACCTTCTTCAACCTTAATCTATCAATATACCTCCGGACCTACTAATAGCTTTACTATTCGATCTTCTCCTCTTATTAATATCGATACTAAGATAGATAATAGCTCGGGATTACTAACTACTTCGATTTTTAACCCAAATTTGGATATATCTAGCCTAAATAAGATTTTCAGTTTGGATCTATTTAATACTACTATAAATACTACTATTGGATCTGGTAGAAATACTTACTACTTTTCTAAATAGACTAACCTTTTCACTTTTTCCAAACCAAGTAAAACTATTTGTTTCTCTACTATTGAATCTATTATTCCGGATCTGGCTAGTGCTAAGATTCTCTAGATATATAATTTATTAGTAGAAGTATATTTAGCTACTAAATTATATAATAAACAAGTTCAAATCCTCGATTTAATCGAGATATTTAGAGAATATACCGAATCAGAAAAACTATAAAAGGTTACAAATTAACTAGTTTCTTAAGTTAATAATCTGGAATATACTATCTAAAAAATCGAAGCTAAAACCAAAGTAACTAGTATTACTAATAGTACTAATATCTCGATTTTCAAAAATCTTCTTATTCAGACTAATTCGACTAACTTAATAATTTCTGATACTATCCCGACTATTTCGGTGGTTAATTTATCTCCTGGACCCACTTTTGCTTTAGTAATACTAGTAGATACTAATAGTACTTCTGGAAACTGGACTATAATCAAAAAAGGCCCGAAAAATATAAAAGTTCAAAATCGATTAATTCTAATTCGAGAGTTTGAAACCCTCTTTTCAGTACTAGTATTTCGAAATACTATTAATAAGGTTTTCTTGGATAAAAATATTAAAGAACTAGTAATCTCTTCTATTACTAGTATTAGTAATAAGAAGAATTTAGTAATTACTAATACTAATCCTTTTACTTTCGATTTTCTAATTGAAAAAAGAGCTATTTAGAAATATTTAATTACTTTTAAATCAATAATTAAAGATGAACTTTGGTATAAAGTAGTTCTCTATAGAATTCCCATTTTGGACTTCAATATACCTTATAGAATAAAGTTAGTTTTGGATAAATTAAAGACTTTTAATTCTAATCTGAATTTAAAATCTATAAATACCCTTTATTAGTTATTCTCAGTAAAAAATCGAGTTATTAAATAAACTAGATCAGTAGTAGTCTCTTTTGCTACTAAAGTAGAAATCGAAAAATATATTAGAAACTGAATTTGGATAGTTGGAATTAGTATTAGAGCTAAAAAGCTTCTAACTACTTCTAGATCTACTTAGTATACTAAATATCAAGGATTTGGATATTTGGCAAAATTTTGTCGAAAAGGGACTAAATATAGTCTCTATAGCAAACTCTATACTATATAATAATACTACTATTCAATTTGTAAACAAAATAATTAGAAATATTTCTATTTAGTTCCAAAATATACTAATTGCAAAAATAATTATATTTCCATTTTAAAAGAGTGTGAAATTTATAAAATTATTAAGAGAACTAGCTTATAATTAATACTAGTACTTAGATTATCTAAGTAAATCTTAATCAAAGTTTAGCTATAACTGAATTAGTACTATAGCTAGTTATTAAACTAAAAATCGATTTAATTTTAGTTCAAGAACCTTAGATTATAACTGAAAATCCAGATTACTCAAATAGTTGATCGATTTCTTATAATAACTTTAGTTAAATTTTTCTAATTATTTTAGAATTTAGATCTCGAATATTTATTTATATCTCGAAAGCCTATATACCTAGTATTATACTAGCTTCTTCGAATCTAGATTCTGATTTATTAATCTTATTAGTAATCGAAGAAAATAATACTTTCGAATTAGTTAACCTTTATAATAAAAATAGCCAAATCAAGAGAATTTCGACTAAAATAATAAAAAGAAGTTTACTATCTAGAACTATTTCGGCTAATTCAATAATTTTGGGTGATTTTAACCTTCATTATCCTTGGTAGAACCCAAATAGCCAAAGTAATTAAACTAGTACTAAGCTAATTAGTTAGATAGAAAAGTAAAACTTGGAACTAATTAATAAATCCGGGATTATTATATTTTTCAAAGATACTAGCAAGTTAGTTTTAGATCTTATATTAGTTATATAAGTATTAGCTAGATATATTGATAATTAGTAAATACTAGCTGATTTGAGATCTAATTATTTACCAATTTTATTTATTTTGAAAAGAAAAAGAGAGCTAGTATCTCCAAACAAACTAAAAGTAGCTAGTACTTATTTTAATACCAAATTAGTAAACTAGGAGCTATTTTCAAATTATTTAATCAAAATTGTAAAAGAATCGATTATTCTAACTAGTTTTTCTTCTAATTTCACTTAGCTAGGTCTGAAATTAGATAAAGTTATATAAAATTATCTGGAATCGATTAGTTCGGAATTATTTTTATTAGTTTAGCTAATAACTAATAAAGCTATTCTCAAAATTAAATCTAATCTAAAAGCTAAACTTTGGTAGATTCTAGAGTTAAAAGAGTTAAGGAAATTGATATTACTAATTCAGAGAAAATTAAAAATCCAAAATAGCTAAGTTAGTTAAGGTTTTTATCAAAAATAGTATCGATTAGTTCGGAATTAGTACTTTTTGAAGATAAAACTAACTAAAAAAGATTATTGGAATACTTTTCTTGAAAATAATAATTCTAAATCAATATTTAAAGTTTTTAACTATATCAAATCCTATTCGAACCAATCTCTTCTAGCAATTTTAAATAAAACTAGTTTTAAAGAAAAAGAAGCTATTTTGAGAATTACTCTCTTTCCCCAACTTCTTAGTTCGACTAGTTCTAATTGGGAAAGGTATAAAGCAATAAATTGGAATTGGCCTAAGCTAGCTAATACCGAATTAGCACTAGTTTGCTTAACTAAAATTAAAAGGAAAATATTAGAATCTAATGGAATTATTTAAGAAATTATCAATAAAGCTTATTTAGTTATTTCTGAGATATTTTATAAAGTTTTTGTTTATCTAATCGATCTTAGATATTATCCTCGATACTAAAGATAAGTAACTAAAGTTATTTTCAAAAAACTAACTAAATCTAATTATTTAGTTTCAAAAGTTTATAGAATAATCTTACTTCTCAACTATTTAGGTAAAATAAGCGAGAGAATACTAGTAAAAAAACTAGGTTATTTAGCCAAAATAACTAGTTTGCTATATAACTCTTAAATTAGTAGAAGATTTAAAAAATCAGTTATTGATATTGGATTATTACTAGCAAATAAGGTTTAAGAAAATTATTTAAAAGGATATAAAATATCGATTTTATTTTTGGATATTAAAAGAGCTTTCGATTATATCTCAAAAAACCAACTATTAGCTATTTTAAAAAGATTAAAATTACTAATTAGTTTAATTACTTAGGTTAGTTATTTCTTGGAATACTGATTACTTTGTTTAAATTTCGATAGCCAAATCGAATAATTCTAGCCTATTTCAACTAGTATCTCTTAGGGTAGTCTAATCTCACCGATTCTCTTTTTAATTTATATTAAAGAGCTTTTTCCATCGATTTTTACTTCAATCTAGTTATATATAGATAATATCGTGCTAGCTACTAGCTTAACTAGTTTCAAAAAGAATTGCAAGATCCTAGAAAGAAAAGCTAGCAAGCTATATACTTTGAGAGAAGTGTTAGGGTTTACTGGTAGGGAATTATAAGAATATCGTGGTACAGTAGTAATATTGCCGGAGCCCAAACATAGAGCTCTAGTTGAAGACAAACTAATTGCTGCCGATCTTCTTTTCTTCTTGCTATTCCTTATATTGGGGTCCCTTAGGGTGGGACCCCGTTTCTCGCTCGATCAACCTCCGCTACCCCTCTTATGTAAGTGATCAACGCCCGGACCCTCGAATTCCCCTTCTATACTCCTAACATTATCTCCTCCTCTGGGCCGGCTCCGCTACAGCCTCGCTATGCTTTGTATACATACTCCCGCTATACAGATATTTGGACCCTTAATTCCTTCTTCCTCTAGGCAGATAACTGATACTATCTGTATGTAGCCTAATCGTAACTTTAAAATTGTATTTGCCAAACTGAATAATGAAACTTCCTCTGATATATCACATCTGATAATCTTCCGCTGTTACTCCGTTGTTATTGCTACCCTCTTTAACCGGAGCAACTTCCCGTAACTTTCCAGGCTACCATCGTGAAGTGGTGCCGGCGACCTATAGCATACCTTCCTAGCATATTAGGTACTGGAATAGTGAATGTAAGGTACCGATGTCGTCGCCGAATTCGGCCTGTTTGGCCTGCCTATAGCCTGATTCCATCGGAATCGTACCGGTATAGGTACTAAGTGAATGGTTTTGTTTGTGAATAACACCGATCTGCCTGCTCCTGCTATACGATTTACCTGATTCTGTACACAGTTTGTTTTATTTGATTCCGATCAACCTCGATCCAGGCCATTGCCATATTCCCCCCGAACCCTCTACGGTTCTATAAAGGCTCCACCTTCTGCCCACTTAATCCTTTTCCTTTACAACATCACTATCATCTTCTTCATCCTCGCCCTCACCTCTCTCACTTCTCTGCTATGTTCATACTACATCCATATTACTCACACCACTTCTTCTTGAATTTCTTACTTGCCATCACAATGTCTACCTACACAGATCCCGAGATTACCTCCCGCTCGTCTGGTAGCATGAAGCTGACACATCCTTGTTGTCTTCGCTGCTCCAAGCGGTTTATGGCCGATCCGACCATCCGTTGCGCTCCTAAGCCGGGAGCTACTCGTTGTATCCGCTGCTCTCAGCAGAAAACCAAGTATTATCCTGTAAGTAAATCTCATCCTTCGACTACACTCCGCTAACCAAGCTAGATCCCACCGCAATTTCGTACTGAGGTCAACAAGTTGATGTCCCTGGCCGACCAGTACGCTGCCATGCCGGAAGGTGAGCCCAAAGACAGATTCATAGCTCGCCGTCTCAAACCTGCCCAATCTCACTATACTGGCCGGGTTGAGCTTGCGTTTTCGAAGGAGAATCGGGGGGGTGGCGCCAAGTTGAAGACACCGCAGGATATTGCGATCGCTGGGTTGAAGACATTGAACCGGATCTCCAACACCTTGGATGGCATTTTGGATGTCATACGTTACGATGTAAGTTTCACCTGCACCTTACTTCCGCTTGCATCCTACTAACCTCATATCCTTTTGTCCAGAGTCGCCTCCCTCCCATCATCTACGACGATGAGGAAATTGACCCTGACGACGTGCAGGAGGACGACGTTCCCTGCAACCAACGCGGTGGCAGTCATGCTCCTAGCGATGGAGGAAATTAATTGTGGCTTTGGGGTTTTGGGCGGTTTTTCTCTTCTTGTGGACACTGGCTGGCCGGTGTGAGGACGTTGGGGAGGAAAAGGATCTTCTTGTTGGCTTCGGCCCTTGTTCTTAGAATTTGAATTTGAATGCATGGTTTTTCACTTCCGTCTTGCACTTGTACGCATTGCGACTTGACTCTGTTGTGTCAGTGATTTCAAATACTCCTGGACAGCTTCTTGTGCCCATGACAAATTTGCTTCTGGCTCCTACGTATCTTCTGCTGGGGTATAGCCTCTCCACCGTACCAAATACTACCTTCCTCCCTTCTTATCGCGGTGGTCTTGAACTGATTCAACCTCCCACTCCAGCTGGTCTTCTACCTGTACTGGTGGTGGTTCAGCTGCTTCTCCCTCCCGGTCTACCCACGATTCTAATAAGGAAACATGAAAAACATTATGGATTCGGAAATGAGATGGCAACTATATACAGTACGCTTGACCATGGTTACCAATATACTCAAGGATCGCAAATGGACCCAAATACTTATCTGCCAATTTTGCATTTGGTCTAAGCTGCTTAATGTTGCGGGACCTGATCATAACCCGATCGCCAACTTGGAATTGTCGCTGCTTATACTTCGAGTTATAAAACTTCTTCTGGTATTCTTGTACTAAACGGAGGTAGGTCGCTAGCAAAACACGCTCTCTGGTAAGTATCTCAACCCTTTCTTTGGCACAAGGTGCCTCCCCTCCAGGAACATCGTCCTCGATGTTCTGAATACATGGAGCGAAGCTATAAAGGGCGACAAACAGAGATATGCCTATAGAAGCATATTGGGAGTTATTGTACACGAACTCTGCAAGTGCGAGCTTCGTTGACCAGTCGCTCTGGTTATATATACAATAACAGCGGAGATAATATTCAAGTATCTGGTTCTAGCGTTCCGTCTATCTATCGGTTTGAGGTCGAAATGCTGTACTAAGTCTACAGCGGATAGATAAGAGGAAGCAGAACATAGACCAGAAATTGGATATGAACTGGGTTCCCCGGTCAGTAGTAATACCTGCTGGTGTGCCAAAGTCTTTAAAAATCTTCTGTACAAAAATCTCTGCTAGTATAGAAGCGTCAATTATCTTAGTTACAGGGATATACCGCGTCATCTTCGTAAACCTATCAACAATTACCAGAATCGAGTTATAAGTATAACCATTCAGTTTGCTCGGCGGTAACCCTGTGATAAAGTCCATTGTAATCTCTTGCCATAGTCTAGTCGGGGGGGAAAAGGAACTTAACTCGCTATAAGATAAATATCTTTTGACTTTCGTCTTCTGACATACTATACAACTGTTAACGTATCGTTTCACATCCGCTCTCATACCGAACCAAAAGTACTTCCTGAACAACAACTCCAAAGTTCTGGAAAACCTATAATGCCCTGCTACCGGATCATCGTAGTAACTCCGCAATAGCTCCGCTCTAAAACCTACATCCAGTGGTACGTAGTAAGTAGCCCCTCTTTTCAGAAGTCTACCGTTCCTCACTGTAATGCTTGTCCACGTCTGGGACCCAACGTTCTTACCTCGCTTCGGTATCGATTCATACTTCTTTTCCTGAACAAAGTCGTCACCCTGCTGTAGTACTAGGAGAGCATCAAGAATTGACTCCGTCGCGGGTTCGAATACTGTTTCGGTTGCCGACATATACAACAACCGTGGGATATACCGTTTGCAACCGGCAACCCCACCGACAGGCTTAAGCACAGTTCCTTTCTCACATGTGCAGCCCAGTTCTGTTGCCCTCAGCCCTGTCTCAGAGGCCCTTCGGCATGGACACGACGGCTCAACTGGCACTACCTCAGCGGTTTCCCTGGGGAACTGCCTACGTCGGTTCGACCCCAATCCTAGTCCAGATCGTAGGTGGGGAAGCGGACTATCACCGCTTGCACTGGGCCTAACCGTGCAGCCTTCCGTACATGGACCCCGCACCATGCGCAGCCGACTAAATAGCAATACGGTCTTATCACACCGTATGCCCTGCAAGAGATAGGACGAACCCAATTCTCCAATGCCGCCTTCAGTGGCCCCGTTCGCATCCCGTCCATATGAAGCACTCTCATTTATAGGATAGGCCTGCAAGAGATAGGACGAACCCAATTCTCTTATAATACCTTCAGCGGCCAAAACGCTTACACTCCGCTCTCGCGGTGTAGCAACATCTTCAACAAAACTGATCTGTTGGGGATAGGCCGAACCCAATTCCCCAACACGATTCTCAACGGACTCAACATATAGCTTCTGCCTCAACAACTCATCTGGTCGGCGGGATACGCTATCTGACCTGCAACCACTACAATTGATACCTGTCGCTATCACCGTGTTCAGGGTCCGCAACTTCATCTGTAAGGTAGAGAGCATCTCGTCTTCAATAATACTTATCTCTCGCTGATAATCTGGCCGTCTCGATGGGCCATCCGCAGGGTTGGACTTGCCTGGACGGTGCTTAATCATAAAGTCGAACTCAGCTAAACTCTCTGTCCATCTTGCCTAACAGCCGTTCAACTTCTTCTTAGTTGCGAAGTGCTTCAGGTTATTATGGTCCGTCTTGACTATGACCACCTCGCGCATATGTTGAAGGTAATACCGCCATTGTTTGAAACTCATAACTATAGCCATTAGCTCAAGGTCGTAGGTCTCGTACCTGATCTCAGGGCCTTATAGCTTACGCGAGTAAAAGGCGATAGGATACCATCGGCTTGACGATCCCTCACTATACAGCTGGGACAAGATCCCTGCTATCGCAAACCCAGAAGTATCGATCTCCAAGCGGATCCTCCTCGAAGGATCAAAATGTTTAAGCATCGGTACAGAAGTAAACATATCTTTCAGCTGTTCAAACGCCGCCTACGCTTCGTCTGTTATTTGGAATACTCTCGTCGTATCTTTCAGCAAATCAGAGAGTGGTCGTGCAACCCTCGAGTAGCCTTCGATAAACCGCCTATAGAAGTTAGCAAACCCTAAGAAGACCTGTACTTCTCGGTAGGTTTTTGGCAACAGCCATTCGCGGATCGCAGCGATATACCCTTCTTCCATCCGTATACCTTCTGTCCCTACAACGAAACCCAAAAAGTTGACTTCTATTAGTCCAAACTCGTACTTCTTGAGGTTGGCATAGAGTTTGAATTCTCTGAGCCTCTGGAGCACTTCCGCGATAGCGTCGTGGTGTTTGCTCTCATCTTCGGAGTAAATAAGGATATCGTCGAGGTAAACAACGCAAGTCACGTCCACCAACCCTGCCAGAGCTTTATTGATGTAGGCCTGGAACGTAGCCGGAGCATTGGACAGTCCGAATAGCACGACATAGTACTCGTAGTATCTGTACCGGGTCCGGAAAGCTATCTTCCACTTATTGCCTTCTCGAATCCTAATCCTGTGGTAAATATCCTTCAAATCCAGCTTTGTAAATACTTTGGCTTGGCCCAGTCTATCCAATATCTCACTTATAAGGGGAAGGGGTATTCGATCCTTGATTATGATCTTGTTGAGCCCACGGTAGTCGATACAAAGGCGTAGGCCACTATCCTTCTTTTTGACAAACATAATTGGCGCACCTGCAGCGCTGGTTGAGCAACGTATCCACCCTCTGTCTTCGTAGACCTTGAGATATTCTCGCAAAACCTGAAGCTCAAGATCTGACAATGGATATAAGGGTCCAAAAGGTGACGCAGTACCTGGTTCGAGGTTGATACGGTACTCCATCGCATAGTAGTCAGGAAGTATTCCTACTTCTACCTCGTCGAAAACGTCCTAGTACTCCCAATATTCCTATGGCAACCGGGCGCCTCCCGCCTCGATCGCTCCCAGTATCCTTCCTCCTGCGTTTCGTACATTTCTCTGTTGTTCTAGCATCAGTACATAGATACCGAGTCGTTTCCTCCTAGCATAATGCGCGAATTTCTTAGCATCCACAACTTCGATTGTAGGTGGTATATCACTGTAGCGCCATGTATGCAACAGCCAGTCGACATCAGGGTTCACAGCTTCAAGCCATGGAATACCCAAAATCAGAGTTACTCCCGGGATTTCAAAGTCGTATACGACAAAACGATAATTGGATTCTGTCTGCCTACCGCTCGAGTCACTACACGATAAATTGAGGTCATGAACACCATAAGCATAAATTATCTCCCCGTTCGCAGTACGCAAGCTCATCGGAGGGTAATCAGGAAGGCTCGGCCATTCGCAGTCCACAGCCAGACTTTGTACCACACAATTCTCCTCTGCTCCGCTGTCCACCAGCGCCCGCTCCGTTCTCCATCCATCCGGTCCCTGTACCTGTATTGAAATAACTATTCTTTTCCCTCTGTCCCCTGCTTCTCCGAGAGCGCCCAGCCACTTAGGGGTAGCGTTGACTAGGCGGTCCCATTTCCCGACGGTTGCGGTGTCACAGAGGTTAGCTTTGGGCAACTGTTGGCATAATATCCGGTTTCGCCGCACTTATAGCAAGTCACCGTCCTGCCTATATATCGGTTCTGCCGACATTCTCTGCTGATATATCCAGGCCTGCTACAATTGTAGCATCTTCTTTCAACTCCCGCTCTGTCACCGGTTGGGGTCTGGTTGGCTGGTATAGCTGGTACTTTCTCTTCCTTAGTTGAACGATTATCATCCATCTTCCGGATTGACGACTCCTTGACTCTGTTCAAGCGATAGTCATCGTTATTATCCTGGAAGATACTATCCACTCCCTCCAGCCTTCGCGCTAAGTTGATGAGACCCTACCTAGTCGTAGGGATCTCGTTATATTGGGTAATTCTCTTCTATAGCTTAGGGTCTAGTTTCGCAAAAAGCTTCCTTCTTTTCTCATCCGGGCTGGTTACGCCCAGCTCGTGTTCCATATCATCTAAGTGGGCGATGAAATCAGTAACAGACTGTTCTGGTCTTTGTCGGACCTTCTCATACGTAATGGATATACTGAGCATTCGGTTATCCCTATCCATCACTGAGTCCATTATATATCCTACAAATTCCTTCTATATCGATCCTCCTCTCCCTACTTCTTCCTCCCGTACACACCACGCCTTCCTTGGGACCATATCGAAATATTGGATACAATGGTCGATCTTATCCTCATCGGTAACCCACATCAGGTTACGGTCCGCTCGCCATTTGTCTTCCGCCTGGTCAAAGAATATACGAGCTTCTTGGTAGGTCTTCCCGTCGTACTGGGGCAGGTCTTTTGTCTTAGGCGCTCGTTGGTAGATCGAAAGAGGAACGGGGTTGGTATATAGTTGTACAGGTCGCCTGCCTACTGGCTCCAATATATCGGCCGCGCATCGCTTTCGTTGCGCCTGCTCTGCTACCGCCTCTCGCTCTTCTTCCGCTTCTAAGCTCGCAATTTCTGCTTCCAAAAGCATTCTTTGTCTTTTCTTCTCTGCAAGCGCGTTCTCCCTCCGTTGCTCCTCCGCGAATATTTCCTTATATCTTTTCATTTTGTTAAGAGTTTCTTGCAATGCTGCCAGCTCGGCTTCCATAACCATCTCCTGCTGGGTCATCGGCTGGGTTGCTCCCTGTGCCGATTGGATATCTTCCATTTCACTTCTCTGGTCCCCTTCGCTGAAGGGGTTCGTTGGTGCATCGGGACTATCAGGATCGCCCCCCTCCCCTTGCATGGTCGACGTCAATTGGGTCTCGGGGACCGGTGATCCTGCTAGAGGATCCTGCTCAGCTATCGATGTGGCTCTAGTTCTTCGTGTTCCTGTCATAATTTCTTCTTAGATCCGGTACAGCGACGTTCTTACAACGAACTACCGTCTCGTGATGAGTTTAGAGCAATTAGTATGTTAGGGTTTACTGGTAGGGAATTGTAAGAATATCGTGGTACAGTAGTAATATTGCCGGAGCCCAAACGTAGGGCTCTAGTTGAAGACAAACTAATTGCTGCCGATCTTCTTTTCTTCTTGCTATTCCTTATATTGGGGTCCCTTAGGGTAGGACCCCGTTTCTCGCTCGATCAACCTCCGCTATCCCTCTTATGTAGGTAATCAACGCCCGGACCCTCGAATTCCCCTTCTATACTCCTGACAAGAAGCTAGTAATATTAAATTCGATTTAATAAAAATAAAGCTAATTCATTTTTTCAGAGGTAAATAAGGAACTATTGAGACTAATTCGGTTAATTTACCGAATAATCAATTAATACAATCCTTAAAAGTAGTGAAATAACTAGATATCTAGTTTGATAATACTTTAAACTTCAACTAGTATATCTTAATTAGAATTAGTTAAGCTAAATTAGCTTTTTTGAGAGTTAATTGACTAGCTAATACCGAAAATGGACTTTCACCTTTTGCAATATATTAGTTATATATCGCTTATATTACTAGTATCTCAGATTATAGATTCCTTATATAGTGGAAAGAACAAACTAAATTTAAAACTTAATTCCAATATTTATAAAATTTAGCTCTTCGGAAAATCCTTAAGATATTTAGGATTAGTCTAATAGTTTCTATAGAAGTAGAAACTATATTAGTACTTCCCTAGACTTACTTAAATACTACTAGCTATCAATATATATTCAGAACTCTCAAAATAACTGAAAATTATCTAATTTTCAAAGAAATTTGAATTAAATCGAAGGCTAATAGTCAGTTCCAAGACTATTCAATATCAATCTAAAAAGAACTAGCTAAGATAACCTAAATAAAGCGAATTAGATATTCAATATACTTACTAGTTCACTTTCAGTATTTGGAATCAATTAGTTCTTTTAAATTTCCGCTTTAGGTAACTATTCCTTATTCGGTTGAAATTAGTAAATTATCTAAAAAGTTAAAAGCTGAAAATTATAGAAATTCAGTTATTTTGCTAACTTCAAACTAGTATTCAATCTATATAGATAGATCAGAAATAGTAGATCAAAAAGGAATTAGAATCGATCTAGCTTTTTTTAACTTCAACTAGAAGCTAATTTAGAGATCTAGCTAGAATATTAGAACTAGTTAGTTAGTTTATAATAGCGAACTAACTAGAATAACTAAAGGAATTAAACTAGTAAACGAAATAACTTAAAAAAATTAAGAATTTATTATCTTCTTAGATAATCAAACTATTTTATAAAGGTTAAAATCACTTAGTAATAAATCAAGGCAAAATCAAGTAATACTAGTATACAAAGCTAATCAAGAAATAGTCAGAAAAGGAGCTAAAATCAAATTAGCTTAGGTTCTAGACTATTTCGAGGTGCTAGGCAACGAAAAAGCGGATTTACTAGCCAAATCGGGGACTAAAATATACCCAGTAACCTAAATAACTAGTCTCAACTATTTAGGAGCTCAAATTAAGCGAATTAAAAATTAGAAGTAATCAGAATCTCTTTTAAAACCCTTGGAAACTATATCGGAAGCTAGCTTGCTTAGCTCGATTAGTTATTTAAAAATTTTTAAACCTACTTCTCGAAATTATATCCAAATCCCAAATTCGACTAAAAGAGCTATTACTAGTACTTTCTTCTAATTGAAAATTAGATATAGTTATTTAAAATCATATTTATATTTATTAGGATATACTAATACTAATAAATGTATTTGTAGGGTAAAAAAGACTTCTGAATACTTACTTTTAAGTTATTCTCATTTTAATCTAGCTCGGAGCAAGCTAAAAGACAAATTAGTTACAAATTATTTATTATTTCTACTTCTTCTTAATACTATCTCTGGAATCGAAGCTAGCATCGCTTATTTAAGCAAGACAAAAATTTGTACCCGAAAATATTATCTAGCTCGAGAGCTAGTTGAGGATTAGATTGGATATTTAAATTAGAATGATTTTATTTTCATTTTTATCAAATTGATATTTTCATTATTTTAGTTATTTTCATTTACTAGGACTAGTTCCTCACCATCTCTTGATATTATTTGGCTTAAAAATGTATTTAAACACTATTTATATTTAGCTGCTAACAGCCTTCAACCGCTAGCCGACCTATTATAGTCTTAGACTCAAAAAGGTTGTTAAAATAATAAATCAATCAATCAATCAATCAATTAATCAATCAAACTTAATATTATTTATTTCTCTTAAAGTATATAGCTTGTTAGCTTCTTTTTCTAAAATTTTATAATTCTTTTTAAGATTAGTAGAACTAGTTGCTAGTACGATATTATCTATATATAACTAGATTGAGATAGAAATTGATGGAAATAGCTTTTTTTATATAAATTAAAAATAAAATCGGTGAAATTGGATTATCCTAGAGAATACTAATTGAAATAGATTGAAAATTCTCTAATTATTTATCAAAACTTAAATAAAGTAGTATCAAACCGATCAAAATAGTCTTCGGTTTAATAGCGCGATAATACCGGCCGGACTTACTCTGCTCGAAAATCCATCCTCGAAAAATATATTTAGAACAAAAAATCTGCATAATTCGTTTAGCAAGTCAATTATCTTTCCTTTATTCGGACTAGTTCTATACCATCTCTTATACCTATCTGAACTTAGATTAGAACAAACCTACTTCTCAATTGGTTCTCGCTTATCGAGAACCCGATCTACTATAGTCTTAGATTCAAAAAGGTCGTTAAAATGAAAAATCAATCAATCAATTAAGTAAAGTAGTTAATATTCCAGAAAGTAACTAATCTAAGTAATAAAATTAATTGGAAATTTTAATTTTTTTAAAATAGTTAAAAACTGATTTTTTGAAATATAATCGAAGATCTTTTTAATATCCAAAAATAAAACCGATATTTTATAACCTTTTAAATAAATTTCTTGAACTTTATTTATTAATAGTAATCTGGTATCAATAATTGATTTTTTGAATTTTCTACTAATTTGAAAGTTATATAATAAACTAGTAATTTTAGTTAAATAGTTTAATTTTTTTGTTAATATTCTTTCGCTAATTTTGTCTAAATAATTCAAAAATGAAATTACTTTATAAATTTTTAGAACTGAATAATCAAGTTTAGTTAGTTTTTTAAAAATAGTTCTAATTATTTATCTCTAATACCGAAGATAATAATTAAGGTTAATTAGATAAACGAAAACTTTATAAAATATCTCTAGAATAGCTAAATAAGTTTTATTAATAATTTCTTGAATAATTCTATCTAGATTTGGAATTTTCTCTTTAATTTTAATTAAATAAACTAATATTAGTTCGGAGTTAACAAGTTTAAGCTAGTTTTAATTAACTATTTTATAGTTTTCTCAATTTGGATTAGTTAAGCTAAATAGTTAAGGAAAGAAAATAGATTTCAAAATAGTTCCTTTTTCTTTAAAATTAGTTTTATTTAAAATTACTGAAAAAGATTGGTTCGAATAGAATTTGGTATAATTAAAAACTTTAAATATTAATTTGGAATTATTATTTTTAAAAAAAGTATTTTAATAATCCTTTTTAACTAGTTTTATTTTTAAAAAATACTAATTCCAAGCTAATCGATATTATTCTTGATAAAAACCTTAACTAACTTAGCTATTTTGGATTTTTAATTTTCTCTAAATTAGTAATATCGATTTCTTTAACTCTTTTAGCTTTAGAGTTTATTAAGATTTAGTTTTTAGATTAGATTTAGTTTTGGAAATAGCTTTGCTAATTACTAGCTAAATTAATAAAGATAATTCCGAACTAATCGATTCTAGATAATTTTATATAACCTTATTTAATTTCAGGTCTAGCTAAGTGAAATTAGAAAGTGGACTAACTAAAATAATTAATTCTTTTATAATTTTGATTAAATAGTCTGAAAATAGTTTCTAGTTTACTAATTTAGTATTAAAATAAATACTAATTATTTTTAATCTATTTAGAGATATTAGTTTTCTTTTTTCTTTTAAAGTAAATAAAATTGATAAATAATTAGATCTCAAATCAGTTAGTATTTACTAGTTATTAATATATCTAACTAATATTTATATAGTTAATATAAAATCCAAAACTAATTTATTAGTATCTTTGAAAAATATAATAATCTCGAGTTTATTACTTAGTTTCAAATTTTGTTTTTCTATTTAACTAATTAATTTAATACTAGTTTGATTTCTTTAGTTATTTGGATTCTACTAAAGATAATAAAGATTAAAATTATCTAAAATCATTGAATTAACCGAAATAGTTCTAAATAATAAACTCCTTTTTACTATTTTAATTAAAATTTCCTTAATTTGGCTATTCTTGTTATAAAAGTTAACTAGCTCGAAATATTATTTTCTTTAGTTACTAATAAAATTAATAGATCAAAATCTAAGTTCGAAGAAGCTAGTATAATATTAGGTTTATAGGTTTTCATAATATAAACAAATATTCGAGATCTAAATTCCAAAATAATTAGAAGAATTTAATTAAAGCTATTATAAAAAATCAATTAATTATTTGAATAATCTGGATTTTCAGTTATAATCCAAAATTCTTAAATTAAAATTAAATCGATTTTTAACTTAATAGTTAGCTATAGTATTGATTTAGTTATAGTTAAATTTCAATTAAGATTTATTTAGATAATTTAGATACTAATACTAATTATAAACTAGTTTCTTTATTAGCTTTATAAATTTTATATTTTTTTGAAATAGAAATATAATTATTTTTGTAATTAATATATTTTGAAGTTAAATAAAAATATTTCTAACTATTTTAATTATAAATTGAATAGTAGTATTATTATATAATATAGGATTCGCTATAGAAATTATATTTAGTCTCTTTTTAACAAAATTTTGTTAAATATTCAAATCTTTAGTATTTAATATATTAGATAGATTTAAAAGTAGTTAGAAACTTTTCAATTCTAATATTAATTCTAATTATTCAAATCTGGTTTCTAATACATTTTTCAGTTTCTACTTTAATAGTAAAAGAGATTACTATTGATTTAGTTTATTTAATAACTCGATTTTCTATTAAAGATAACTAATAAGAAATACTAATAAGTTTTAAATTCAGATTAGAATTAAAAGTTTTTAGTTTATCTAAAATTAGTTTTATTTTATAAAGTATATTAAAGTCCAAAATAGGAATTCTATAGAGAACTACTTTATATCAAAGTTTATCTTTAATTATTAATTTAAAAGTAATTAAATATTCCCAAATAACTCTTTTTTCAATTAAAAAATTAAAAATAAAAGAATTAGTATTAGTAATTACTAGATTCTTTTTATTACTAGTATTAGTAATAGAAGAAATTATTAGTTTTTTAATATTTTTATTTAAGAAAACTTTATTAATAATATTTCGAAATATTAATATCGAAAAAAGAGTTTTAGAATCTCGAATTAGAATTAATCGATTTTGGATTTTAGTATTTTTCGGAGCTTTTTTGATTATAGTTCAGTTTCCAGAAATATTATTAATATCTATTAATATTACTAAAACAAAAGTAAATCCAGAAAGTGAATTAGCTACCGAAATAGCCGAGATAATATCAAAAATAGTTGAGTTAATCGAATTAGTTTAAATAAAGGGATTTTTGAAAATCGAGATATTAGTATTATTAGTAGCATTAGCTACTTTGATCTTAGCTTCGATTTTTCGAGTAGTATATTCTAGATTATTAATTTAAGAGATTAGCTAATTTGTAACTTTTTATAATTTTCCTAATTCGATATATTCTCTAAATATCTCGATTAAATCAAAGATTTGAAATTATTTTTTATATAATTTTGTAACTAAATATATTTCTACTAACAAATTATATATTTGAAGGATTTTAATATTAGCCAAATCTAGGATAGTATTAATAGTAAGTTTAATAATAGAGAATTAGATAGTTTTATTTAACTAGAAAGAGATAAATATATTAGTTTATTTAGAAAGATAGTAGATAGTTTTACTAGATCTAGTAGTAATATTTATAGTAGTATTTAATAGATCTAAATTAAAAATCGAGTTAAAATTAGATATATCTAAATTTAGATTGAAAATCGAGGTATTTGATAAAGAAGAATTATTATCTATATCGATATCTCTATTAATAGAAGATAAAAATCGATTAGTAAAGCTATTAATAGATTCGGAAATATATTGATAAGTTAAGGTTAAAGAAGATTTGATTTGGATAAGATTTTAAGAAATTTCAATTTCTAAATTCGCTATTTTAACTATAATAACAATATCTCGATAACTAGTAAATATATTACTAAGTAGATTAGTAAGTTCAATTCACAGAAATATATATAATTAGATTTAATATCAGTATTGATATTTTTGGATTCGGTATTGTTTTTTCGAGTATTTTTTCTTCTATTACTAAAAATATGAAATTACTTTCTAATAAACTTATATATTATAAATAAAGAAATAATTTATTTATATTTATAGTATTTATAATTATAAATATTATTATATATAACTTTGAAAATCTGGAAATAATTTTAATTATAAATTCTAATATCAACTAGTTATTTTATATATAATATTATAATGATATATTATTTATAATTTTAGTATTTTATATATATAACTCTCTTTTATCTCTATAATTAATTATTCTTATATTATAATTTGTTATCCGATCTGAAGAGAGTATTAGAGTTAATATTACTTATCTCTATTATAACTTCGAGTATTGACAAAACTAAAAGTCTGGATACAATTCGATCAAGGAACTAGTTCAGCACTAAAGAGAAAGGAACTTCCCCAGAAATGTACAAGTATTGAACGATAAATATAGCAATTATCATTATTATATCTTTGTTGATTGAACTTTGCCCTTTATTCCCTTACTTAACCCTTAATTATTCCTCGATTTATCCCTTAACTATTCCCACAAGAAATCCCAGCTTAAACCTTCACAAACTCCCACGCAGTACCATTGTCATCTACCTCAACCAGCTCCTTCTCATTATCTCCAATACTCATCGCTCGCCACGTATTCCCATGTAGTGTCATTAACCAATATCCTCCATCCGGATGTGCCCTCGGAGAAAACGATTCATAACTCCTGTGATACAAGGCTCTACAGACAAACTTGCTTCTCCCATCATGTCCCATGAACATCCCCGAAACCGAGTTGCGGAACCCAAACCAACCATTTGTATTGATGCAAATCCAGTAGCTGCCACCTCCAGCAGCTACTTTATTCTCTAGTTGCAGATTTCCATCTGTGAGCGTAATGATATAACGCCTTTTTCGGTCGCGAATCACATATATCTCGCCGGCCCACGGAACTCTTACGCACGATGTAAGGGGAAGTAAATAATCCACACTGACAGCTTTAATTGTGTGTGTATCCGATGCTACTGATGACGTATCTGTATCAGCTGTCGAAGAGGCACTATTTTCCTCGAAGTTGTGCTCCTTCTTGGAAACAGCATGTTGAAGTTTGGCTATATCGTTGTTCATTCTGAAGATTGTTTTTTCCATCGTTTGGACTGTGTCGAAAAGGCCAAGCAAGGCCAAGGAGTCGAAACATCCATCTGAATCATTCTCTTTTGACTCTAATGGCACAGTTTTGGGTGGACTCATGGCTACAGTCGTTGAATATCGTGCTCTCTGGAATATTTGGGTTGGCAGGGAATTGTAGGAGAACCACTAAGTCGTAGGAGTCTAATTGTATTGTAAATATAAAGCCCTCTGATCACTTTACTCATTGTTCCACGGGCTATAGCCATCCGTTTACCCCACTTTCTCGGGTCGTAACTCCTCCGTACTACGGGTTCTACGCTGCAAAGTCTACCAACTGTTGGCAAAGATGATGTGATGGGCTGATTGATTCGCTTTCCACAGACCTTACGTTGCAGAGCTACTGCGGCCAATTGACTGGCCTGAGATATAACGAATAGGAAGCCAGATATGGCCTTTGGGTCGGCTCTGGAGATGAAGCTGGATGGTCCAAGGCAGACCAAAGAAAAGATTAGAACTGAAGTAAAGAGATAGTTTAGGTGATATATGCTCGCCCTCTTTTAACACTATCTTGGATTGTTATTAAAGGGTATATATATAAAGAGAATTCCAGATTTCGGGAGCTAATTATTTTTATAAAAGAGAAGGTAAAGATTAATCAAATAAAAATTAAGATTTCTACTTTAAAGATTCTATTTATAAAAATTACTAATAAGAGAAAAGAATTCAATAAAAATTAATTATCTTTAATTATAACTTTATATATATATTCTAATTATATTGTTATAATAAATATTTTTAATAGAAGAAAAGGAAAAAATATTAAAAAATATAAAAAAGAGATTTTAAATTTCGAATATTAATTATCTATATAAAAGAGAAAATAAAAATTAATTAAATAAAAATAAATATATTCTTTTTTCGAGAATTTTATTTAAAAAAATAAATTAATAGAAATTAATTTATTTTTAATTAGAACTTTATATTTATATTTATATTTAATTTTAATATTATAATATTTTTATAATTTTTTATTTATTAATTAATCTTAATATATTTATTTAAAAAAAATTCTTTATGAAAATATTATTATATTGAAATTAAAAGAAATTGTATTGGAAATAAAAAAGTTAAAACTAAATTGAAAATTAAATTAAATTTATTAATAAAATTAATAATATCCGAAATCTAATTTATATTAAATATATAAAATAAAGAAAAATAACAAATAATTAATTGATTGATTGATTGATTTATCATTTTAACAACCTTTTTAAGTCTAAGACTATAGTAGATCGGTTAGTAGCTGAAGGCTGCTAGTAGCTAAATGTAAATAATATTTAAATACATTTTTAAGCCAAATAGTATCAAGAGATAGTGAGGAACTAGTTTTGGTAAATGAAAATAACTAAACTAATAAAGATAATAATTTGATAAAAATGGAAATAAAATCATTCTAATATAAATATTCAATCTAATCATCAACTAGCTCTCGAGCTAGATAATATTTTCGAATATAGATTTTTATCTTGCTTAAATAAGCAATACTAGCTTCGATTCCGAAGATAGTATCAAGAAGAAGTAGAAGTAATAAGTAATTTATAGCTAGTTTATCTTTTAGCTTGTTCCGAGCTAGACTAAAATAAGAACAATTTAAAAATAGATACTTAGAAGTCTCTTTAGCTCCACAAATATATTTATTAGTATTAGTATATCCTAATAAATATAAATATAATTTTAAATAACTATATCTAATTTTCAACTAAAAGAAGATACTAGTAGTAGTTCTTTTAGTCGAGATTAGGATTTGGATTCGATTTCGAGAAATAGATTTAAAATTTTTTAAATAGCTAGTCGAGCTAAGTAAACTAGTTTCCGAAATAGTTTCCCAAGTTTTTAAAAGAGATTCTGATTACTCCTGATTTTTAATTTGTTTAATTTTAGCTCTCAAGTAGTTGAAACTAGTTGTTTAGATTACTGGGTTTATTTTAGTCCCCGATTTGGCTAGTAGATCCGCTTTTTCGTTATCTAGTACTTCGAAATAGTCTGGAACCCAAGCTAATTTGATTTTAGTTCCTCTTCTGACTATTTCTCGGCTAGCTTTATATATTAGTACTACTTGATTTTGCCTTGGTTTATTACTAAGTGATTTTAACCTTTATAATATAACTTAATTATCTGAGAAAATAGTGAATTCTTAATCTTTTTAAGCTATTTCATTTATAAACTTAATTCCTTCAGCTATTCTAGCTAGTTCGTTATTATAAACTAGCTGACTAATCCCAATATTCTAATTAGATCCCTAGATTAGCTCCTAGTTGGAGTTGAAAAAAGCTAAACTAATTCTGATCCCTTTTTGATCTACTAGTTCAGAACTATCAATATAGATTGAGTACTGGTTCGGGGCTAGCAAAATAACCGAGTTTTTATAATTTTCAGTTTCTAGTTCCTTAGATAGCTTACTAATTTCGATCGTATAAGGAGTAGTAGTCTAGAGTGGAAATTTGAAAGAACTGATTGATTCCAAGTACTAAAACTAGACTAATAGATATATTGAGTATCTAATTTGCTTAATTTGGGTTATTTTGGCAATTTCCTTTTAGATAGATACTAAATAGTCTTGAAAATAGTAATTAGCCTTCGGTTTAGTCTAGATTTCTTTGAAAATTAGATGGTTTTCTACTATTTTGAGAGCTCGGAATATATATTGGCGACTAGCGGTATTTAAGTAAGTTTGGAGAGATGCTAAAACAGCTTCTATCTTTATAAAGATTATTGAACTAGTTCTGAATACTTCTAATATCTTCTATAATACCAAATTTTGTAGATATTGGAATTGATTTTTAAATTTAATTTACTCTTTCCACTATATAAGGAACTTATAATCTGAGATACTAGTGATACAAGCAAGGTATAGTTAGTATATAATATAAAGTGAAAGTCCATTTTCCATATTAGCTAGCCGATTAGCTCTTAAGAAAACTAATTTAGTTTAGCTAATTCTAGTTGAAATATATTTATTAAAATATAAAGTATTATTAAACCAGATTCCTAGTTATTTCATTACTTTTGAAGGTTGTATTAACTGATTATTCGGTAATTTGACCGAATTAGTCTCAATAGTAATTTATTTACTCCCGAAAAAATAAATTAATTCAGTTTTAGTTAAATTAAACTTAATACTATTTACTTCTCCCAAAGTATATAGCTTGCTAGCTTCTTTTTCCAAAATTTTGCAGTTCTTTTTAAAACTAGTTAAGCTAGTTACTAGCATGATATCGTCTATATATAACTAGATTGAAATAGAAATCAATGGAAATAGCTTTTTTATATAAATTAAAAAGAGAATCGATAAGATTAAGCTATCTTGGGAAATACTAGTTGAAATAGGTTGAAAATCCTTAATTTGGTTATCAAAGCTTAAACAAAGTAGCCGGTTCTCTAGAAAGTAACTAATCCAAATAATAAAACTAATTAGAAGTTTTAATTTTTTTAAAATAGCTAAAAGCTGATTTTTTGAGATATAATCGAAAGCTCTTTTAATATCCAAAAGTAAAACAGATATTTTATAATCTTTTAAATAATTTTCTTGAACCTTATTTACTAGTAGTAATCTAGTATCAATAACTGATTTTTTAAATCTTCTGCTAATTTGAGAATTGTATAGCAAACTAGTAGTCTCGGCTAAATAACCTAGTTTTTTGCTAGTATTCTTTCGCTAATTTTGCCTAAATAGTTCAAAAGTGAAATTACTCTATAAGCTTTTGAGATTGAATAGTTAGATTTAGCTAGTTTTTTAAGAATAGCTCTAGTTACTTGCTATCAGTACTAGAAGTAATAACCGAGGTCGATTAAGTAAACAAAAACCTTATAAAATATCTCCGGAATAGCTAAATAAGCTTTATTGATAATTTTTTGAATAATTCTATCTAGACTAGAGGTTTTTCCTTTGATTTTAACTAAATAAACTAATATTAATTCGGTGTTAGCAAGTTTAGGCTAGTTCCAATCAACTACTTTATAGCTTTCCCAATTTGGACTAGTCGAACTAGATAGTTGGGGAAAGAGAGTAGATTTCAAAATAGCTCTTTTTTCTTTAAAACTAGTTTTATTTAAAATAGCTGAAAGAAATCAGTTTGAATAGGATTTGATATAGCTAAAAGTTTTGAAAATCGATTTAGAATTATTATTTTCAAGAAAAGCATTCTAGTAATCTTTTTTAGCTAATTTTATCTTTAAAAAGTACTAATTCCGAATTAATCGGTACTATTCTTAATAAGAACCTTGACTAACTTAACTATTTTGGATTTTTAGTCTCTTTTGAGTTAATAATATAGATTTTCTCAACTCTTTTAGCTCTGAAGTCTACCAAGGTTTAGCTTTTAAACTAGGTTTAGTTTTGGGAATAGCTTTATTAACTGCTAACTAAACTAATGAGACTAGTTCCGAACTAATCGATTCCAGATAATTTTATATAACCTCGTCTAATTTCAGGCCTAGCCTAGTGAAATTAGAAAGGAGATTAGTTAGAATAGTTGATTCTTTTATAATTTTGATTAAATAGTTTGAAAATAATTTCTAGTTTGCTAACTTGGTATTAAAGTAAATACTAGCTACTTTTAATCTATTTGAAGATATTAGCTCTCTTTTTCTCTTAATAGTAAATAAAATTGATAAATAATCAAATCCCAAATTATCTAGTACTTGCTAGTCCTCAATATATCTAGCTAATACTTATATAGTTAGTATAAGATTCAAAACTGATTTATTAGTATCTCTAAAAAATATAATAGTTCTGGATTTATTAATTAGTTCTAGGTTTTACTCTTTTATCTAACTAATTAACTTAGTACTAGCTTAATTACTTCGGTTATTTAGATTCTACTAAAGATAATAGAAGTTAAAATCCTCCAAAATTATTAAATTAGCCGAAATAGTTCTAGATAGTAAACTCTTTTCTATTGTTTTAATCGAAATTCTCTCGATTTGGCTATTTTCGTTATAAAGGTTAACTAACTCAAATATATTACTTTCTTCGATTATTAATAGAACTAGTAGGTTAGGATCGAGATTCGAAGAAACTAATATAATACTAAGTATATAGGTCTTCGAGATATAAGCAAATATTCGAGATCTGAATTCCAAAATAATTAGAAGAATTTGATTGAAACTAATATAAGAAATCGATTAACTATTTGAGTAATCTAGACTTTCATTTATAATCTAAAGCTCTTGGACTAAAATTAAATCGATTTTTAGTTTAATAGCTAATTATAATACTAATTTAGTTATAGTTAAGTTTCGGTTAAAATTCACTTCAATAATTCGGATACTAGTACTAATTATAGATTAGCTCCTTTAATAGCTTTATAAATTTCGCATTCTTTTGAAATGGAAATATAATTATTTTTGTAATTAATATATTTTGAAGCTAAATAGGAATATTTCTGATTATTTTACTTGTAAATTGAATAATAATATTATTATATAATATAAGGTTTGCTACAAAGACTATATTTAGCCCCTTTTTGGCAAAATTTAGCTAAATATCCAAATCCTTAGTATTTAGTATATTGGGTAGATCTCGAAATAGTTAGAAGCTTTTTAGTTCTAATACTAATTCCAGTTATCCAAATCCGGTTTCTAATATATCTTTCAGTTTTTGCTTTAGTAGCAAAAGAGATTACTACTGATCTAGTTTATTTAATAACTCGATTTTCTATCGAGGATAACTAATAGAGAGTACTAATAGATTTTAAATTCAAATTAGAATTAAAAATCTTTAGTTTATCCAAAACTAGTTTTATTCTATAAGGTATATTAAAGTCCAAAGTGGGAATCCTATAAAGGACTATTTTGTATCAAGATTCATCTTTAATTATTGATTTAAAAATAATTAAATACTTCCAAATAGCTTTTTTCTTAATTAGAAAATCTAAAGTAAAAGAACTAGTATTAGTAACTACTAGATTCTTCTTATTATTAATATTAATAATAGAAGAGATTATTAGTCTTTTTATCTTTTTATCTAAGAAAGCCTTATTTATAGTATTTCGAAATACTAACGCCGAAAAGGGGGTTTCAGATTCTCGAATCAGAATTAATCAATTTTGGACTTTAGTTTTTTTCGAGGCTTTTTTGATTGTAATCCAGTTTCCAGAGATATTATTAGTATCTACTAGTACTATAGAAGCAAAAGTGGGTCCAGAAGGTGAATTAGCCACCGAATTAGCCGGGGTAGTACTAGTAATAATCGAATTAGTTGAGTTTATCTAATTAAAAGGATTTTTGAAAATCGAGATATTAGTACTATTCGCGGCGCTAACTGCTTTGGTTTTAGCTTCGATTTTTCGAGTAGTATATTCCAAATTATTTATTTAAGAGATTAGCTGATTTGTAACCTTTTATAGTTTTCTTGATTCAGTATATTCTCTAAATATCTCGATTAAATCAAGGATTTGAGATTGCTTATTATATAATTTAGTAGCTGAATATACTTTTACTAGTAAATCACATACTTGGAGAATCTTAGCGCTAGCCAGATCTGGAGTAGTAAGTTCAATAGTAGAGAAATAAATAGTTTTACTTGGTTTAGAAGAGATAAAAGGATTAGCCTATTTAGGAAGATAGTAAGTGTTTCTACTAGGTTCAATAGTAGTATTCATAATAGTATTAAATAGATCTAAATTGAAAATCTTATTTAGGCTAGATATATCCAAATTTGGGTTGAAAATCGAAGTAGTTTGTAATCCCGAGCTATTATCTATCTCAGTATCGATATTAATAGAAAGAGAGGATTGAATAGTAAAGCTACTAATAGGTCTGGAGGTATATTGATAGGTTAAGGTTGAAGGGAGTTCGATTTAGATAGGATTTTGAGAGATTTCAATTCCCAAATCCGTTATTTTGACTACAATGATAATATCTCGATAAATAGTAAATATATTACTAAGTAGGCTAGCAGGTTCGATCTACAGAAGTATATATAGTCGGATTTAATATCAGTATTAATGTTTTTGGATTCGGTATTGTTTTTTCAAATATTTTTTCTTCTATTGCCAAAGATATATTGGGAAAAATAACAAAATAAAATAGAAAATATCTAATTAATATGAAAAATAGTTTATTAAATAAATAAATTAAATAACATTATAAGAAATTCTTAATATAATAAAATAAATAAAATAAAAATATAAAGAAATAATAAATAGAGAATATATTAAATTTTTTTTAGAAATAATAATAAAATATATATAATCAAAATAATAAATAATCAAAATATTAAAATTAATAAATAAATAATTTATATAATTATATATTGATTTTACTCTTCTTTTAATTTATTAATAAATATTATTATAAAGCTATTAAAAAATATATAGTTATATAAAACTTTAGTTTTAATAATTAATTAATTATAATAAAATCTATATATAAAATAGTTATATATTTCTATTAATATCTTACTAAGAGTTCTAATAAAAGATTAATAAAATAATAATAAAATAAAATAAAAAGAATTTATATAAATAATATAATTTCTTTAATATATAGAAATTTATATTTAACTTAAATAATAATTTATTATTTGATTATTATTATTTTAATTCTTTTGTTATTCAATCTTCCATTTATAAATTATAATATATAATTTTATATTTTATTATCGATTTCTATATAATATTAACTAAATAAGAAATAATATTTTAAATATTCATTTTTATTTATTTATTTCTAATTTACTAACTAATATATATAATATTAATTATAAAAGAATTTACTCTAATTAATTATATCAATAAAATTTTTCTAGATAAAACTATTAATTATATTATTTTTTATTTTTTATTTTTATATATATATATTATTTTCATTCTTTATAATTATATTATTTAGTTATTCTTTAATTATATTATTTATATTATAATTAATTAGCAAATCTGAAATATTTAAATTATCTATTTTATATTAGTTATTTAGTTATTTACTAAATCTATTCTAGATTATTAAATAATTCAATAATAATTATTTCTTCTTATTATTATCTTCTTATTTACTTAATATTATAATATAGAAAGATATATTTAACTATTTCTATATTGATAAAATAATATATATAGATTAGAGATTTATAATTTAATATATTTTATATAGTGAAGAAATATATATAACTTAACTATTTTATTCTATTTTAGATAAATATTATACTTTTTATTTTACTAAATCTTTTATATAATTTAAATCTATTTTTATTTAATATCGAGTTCTTTATTATTATATTATATTGTTTAACTATATCTTTTATTTATTATATTTTCTATATTTATTTCTCAAACTTATATATTTTTATTTAGTTAATATATTTAGTTAATATATTTAGTAATTTCTATTTTATCTTTTTATTATCTCTTTTTTTCCGAATTTATAAATATTATTTTTAATAAATCTATTAAATAAAGATATCTTTCTAATATTTAAAGAATTATTTAAACTTTTTATTATAATATATATTAATTAAAAAGATTACTATTTCTATTTTTACTTTATAGTTAAATCTAATCCAATATATTTTAATAATTTTTTATAAATATATTATTTATATTTGCTCGAGCTTCTATTTAATTAATTGATTAATTGATTATTTTAATAATCTTTTTGAATTTAAAATTATAATAGATTAATTAATAGTTAGTTACTAATAATTAAGTAATAATATTTTAAATATATTTAAATTTAATAGTATTAAGAAATAATAAGAAACTAGTTCTAGATAATGAAAATAAACAAAATAGAAAAACAAAAATTTGATAAAATTAAGGAAATTCTGATTTTATTATCTTCTAATTTGTAAACTAAATAATATTTTCGAATATAAATATTTATCTTATTTAAATAAATAATACTAACTTCGATTCCAGAACTAATATTGAGAAAAAATAGAAAAGTTAAATAATTTATAACTAATTTATCTTTTAATTTATCTCGAGTTAAATTAAAAAAAGTAATATAGTAAATATAATTAGTAAATAATAATATCGATACTATCTCCAATATATAAAGTATTTATAATATAGTTTAGTTAATTTTAATTGATTAGTTTCTTCTTTATTATTATATCTTAATAGACTTATTAATTAGTAGTAATATTTAATAGAAATAATTTTATTTTATTTTCAATTATTTGCTTTTATTAAAGATATTAGATCTATTTTAAAATTAATCTAAATTTTCTAATAAGTTCTTTTGAATATCAATATCGATATTATCAATATACTATATTAATTATTTTTATAATTAAGTTATTTATATCGATTAGATAGTTATAATCTATTAATATATAATAACTTTTTAGTATATATATTTCATCTTATATTCTATAATTAGATTAAAGAAATTTACAAAATCATCAAACCTAATATAAAATCCGATTATATATACTTCTATAGATCGAACCTACTAGCCTGCTTAGTAATATATCTGCTAGTTGTCGAGATATCATCGTTGTGGCCAAAATAGCGGATTTGAGAGTTTCAATCTCTCAAAATCCTATCCAAATCAAACCTCCTTCAACTCCAATTTATCAATACATTTCTGGACTTACTAATAGTATTACTATTCGATCCTCTCTTTCTATTAATATCGATATAGAAATAGATAATAGTTCTATATTATCAACTACTTCGATTTTCAATCCAAACTTGGATATATCTAGCCTAAATAAGATTTTCAGTTTGGATCTATTTAATACTATTATAAGTACTACTACTGGACCCGGTAGAAATACTTACTATCTTCCAAAACAAACTAATCCCTTTACTTTTTCCAAACCGAATAAAACTATTTATTTCTCTATTATTGAACCAACTACTCTGGATCTAGCTAGTACTAAAATTCTTTAAATATATAATATACTAGTCGAAGTATATTCGGCTACTAAATCATATAATAAATAAACTCAAATCCTCGATTTAATCGAGATATTTAGAGAATATACTAAATCAGGAAAGCTATAAAAGGTTACCAACTAACTAGTTTCTCAGATTAATAATTTGGAATATACTATATAAAAAATCGAAGTTAAAACGAAAGTAGCTAATACTACTAACAAAGCTAATATTATAATTCTCAAAAACCTTTCTCAAATCCAATCTAACTCGATTACTATTACTACTACTTCAACTATTTCTTTGATTAAATCATTCTCTGGACCCTCTTTTGCTTTAGTAGTATTAGCAGATAATAATAGCAATTCTGGAAACTGGATTAACATCAATAAAACTACTAAAAAAGCTAAAATCCAAAACCGATTAATTTTGGTTCAGGATCTCGATATCTCTTTCTCGGTACTAGCTCTACGAAATACTATTAATAAAGTTTTCTTAAATAAAAATATTAAAGAACCAATAATCTCTTCGATTACTACTACTAGTAATAAGAAGAATCTAGTAATTACTATAATTACTTCTTTTACTTCCAATTTTCTACTTAAGAAAAGAGTTATTTGGAAGTATTTAATTATTTTTAAATCAATGATTAAAGATAAATCTTGGTACAAAGTAGTTCTTTATAGGATTCTTACTTTGGACTTTAATATACCTTATAGAATAGAGTTAATTTTGGACGAATTAAAAACTTTTAATTCTAACTTAAATTTAAAATCTATTAGTACCCTTTATTAGCTATCCTCGATAGAAAATCGAGTTATTAAATAAGGAGAATCAGTAGTAATCTCTTTTGCTATTAAAGTAGAAACTGAAAGATATATTAGAAACCAGGTTTAGATAACTAGAATTAGTATTAGAACTAAAAAACTTCTAACTATTTCGAGATCTATCTAGTATACTAAATACTAAGGATTTGGATATTTGGCTAAATTTTGTTGAAAAGAGACTAAATATAGCCTTTATAGCAAACTCCACACTATATAATAGTATTATTATTCAATTTATAAATAAAATAGTCAGAAATATTCCTATTTAGCTTCAAAATATATTAATTGCAAAAATAATTATATTTCTATTTCAAAAGAGTGTGAAATTTATAAAGCTATTAAGAGAGCTAGTTTATAATTAATACTAGTACTTGGATTATTCAAATAAATCTTAATCGAAATTTAACTATAACTGAATTAGTATTATAGCTAGCTATTAAACTAAAAATCGATTTAATTTTAGTCCAAGAATCTTAGATTATAAGTGAAAATCTAGATTATTTAAATAATCGATCGATTTCTTATATTAGCTTCAATTAAATTCTTCTAATTACTTTAGGATTTAGATCTTGAATATTTATTTATATCTCGAAGATCTATATACCTAATATTATACTAGCTTCTTCGAATCTCGATCCTAATCTACTAGTTCTATTAATAGCCGAAGAAAGCAATATATTTGAGCTAGTTAACCTTTATAACGAAAATAGTTAAATCGAGGGAATTTCGACCAAAACGGTAGAAAGGAGTTTACTATCTAGAACTATTTCGGCTAATTCAATGATTTTGGAGGATTTTAATCTCCATTATCCTTGATAGAATCCAAATAGCCAAAGTAGTTAAGCTAGTACTAAGCTAGTTAGTTAGATAGAAAAGTAAAATCTAGAACTAATTAACAAACTTAGGATAATTATATTTTTCAGAGATACTAGTAAGTTAGTTTTGGATCTTATACTAGCTATATAAATATTAGCTAGATATATTGAGGATTAGTAAGTACTAGATGATTTGGGATCTAATTATTTACCAATTTTATTTATTATCAAGAGAAAAAGGGAGCTAATACCTTTAAATAGATTAAAAGTAGTTAGTGCTCACTTTAATACCAAATTAGCAGACTAAGAGTTATTTTCAGACTATTTAGTTAAAATTGTTAAAGAATCGACTATTCTAGCTAGTTTCCTTTCTAATTTTACTAGGCTGGGCTTGAAATTAGATAAGGTTATACAAAATTATCTGAAATCGATTAGTTCGGAACTAGTTTTATTAGTTCAGTTAGCAACTAATAAAGCTATTCTCAAAACTAAATCTAGTTTAAAAACTAAACCTTGGTGGATTTTAGAACTAAAAGAATTGAGAAAATCTATATTACTAGCTCAGAGGAGACTAAAAATCCAAAATAGTTAAGTTAGTTAAAGTTCTTATCAAGAATAGTACCGATTAGTTCAGAATCAGTATTTTTTAAATATAAAACTAGTTAAAAAGGATCACTGAAATACTTTTCTTGAAAATAATGATTCTAAATCGATTTTCAAAACTTTTAGCTATACCAAATCCTACTCGAACCAATCTCTTCTAGCTATTTTAAATAAAACTAGTTTTAAAAAGAAAGAAACTATTTTGAAATCTACTTTCTTTCCCTAACTATCTAGTTCGATTAGTCCAAATTAGGAGAGCTATAAAGTAATTGATTGGAACTAGCCTAAACTTGCTAGCACCGAATTAGTACTAATTTATTTAGTTAAAATCAAAGAAAAAACCTTTAGTCTAGATAGAATCATTCAAAAAATTATTAATAAAGTTTATTTAACTATTCCGGAGATATTTTATAAAGTTTTTGTTTATTTAATCGATCTCGGTTATTACTCCCGGTACTAGTAACAAGCAATTAGAGCTATTCTTAAAAAACCAGCTAAACCTGACTATTTAGTTCCAAAAGCTTATAGAGTAATTTCACTTTTGAACTATTTAGGTAAAATTAACGAAAGAATATTAGCAAAAAGACTAGACTATTTAGCCGAAACTACTAGTTTGTTATATAACTCTCAAATTGGTAGAAGATTTAAAAAATTAGTTATTGATACCAGACTACTACTAGTGAATAAAGTTCAAGAAACTTATTTAAAAAGCTATAAAATATTTGTTTTATTTTTAGATATTAAAGGAGCTTTCGATTATATCTCAAAAAATCAGTTCTTAGCTATTTTAAAAAGATTAAAATTTCTAATTAGTTTTATTACTTGGACTAGTTACTTTCTGGAGAACCAGCTACTTTACTTAAGTTTTGATAACTAAATAGAGGATTTTCAACCTATTTCAACTAGTATTCTCTAGAGTAGCTCGATCTTACTAATTCTCTTTTTAATTTATATAAAAGAACTATTCCCATCGATTTCTATTTCAATCTAGTTATATATAGATGATATCGCGCTAGCAACTAGCTTAACTAGTTTTAAAAAGAATTATAAAATTTTGGAAAAAGAAGCTATTAAGCTATATACCTTAGGAGAAGCAAGTAGTATTGAGTTTGATTTAGCTAAAACCAAACTAATTTATTTTTTCGGGGGTAAATAAGCTACTACTGAGATTAATTCGGTCAAATTATCAAATAATCAGTTAATACAATCCTCAAAAGTAATAAAATAGCTAGGAATCTGGTTTGACGATACTTTATATTTTAATAAATATATTTTAACTAGAATTAGCTAAGTTAAATCAGTTTTCTTAAGAGCTAATCGGCTAGCTAATATGGAAAATAGATTTTCACTTTATATTATATACCAGCTATATCTTGCTTGTGTTACTAGTATCTCAGATTATAGATTTCTTATATAGTGGAAAAAGCAAATTAAATTTAAAAGTCAATTTCAATATCTATAAAATTTGGTACTATAGAGGATACTAGAGATGTTCAGAACTAGTCTAATAATCCCTATAGAGGTAGAAGCTACTTTAGCACCTCTTTAAACTTGCTTAAACACTATTAGTTACCAATATATACTCCGAGCTCTCAAAATAGTAGAAAACTATCTAATTTTCAAAGAAATCTGAGCTAAACCGAAAGCTAATTACTATTTTCAAGACTATTTAGTATCTACCTAAAAGGAAATTGCCAAAATAACCCAAATTAAGCGAATTAGATACTCAATACACCTGCTAGTCCAGTTTCAGTATTTGGAATTAATTAGTTCTTTTAAATTTTCATCCTAGACTACTACCCTTTATACGATCGAAATTAGTAAGCTATCTAAGGAACTAGAAGCTGAAAATCATAAAAACTCGGCTATTTTGCTAGCCCCGAACTAGTACTCAATCTATATTGATGATTCGGAACTAGTAAATCAAAAAGGAATCGGAATCGGTCTAGTTCTTTTCAACTTCAACCAGAAGCTAATCCAGAGGTCTAATTGGAATATTGGGACTAGTTAGCTAGTTTATAACAGCGAACTAGCTAGAATAGCTGAAGGAATTAAGTTAGTAAACAAAATAATTTAAAAAGATTAAGAATTTACTATTTTCTCGGATAACCAAGTTACTTTACAAAGGTTAAAATTACTTAGTGATAAACCAAAGCAAAATCAAGTAGTACTAGTATACAAAGTTAGTCGAGAAATAATTAGAAAAGAAGCTAAAATCAAATTAGCTTGGGTTCTAGATTATTTCGAGATACTAAGCAACGAAAAAGCGGATCTACTAGCCAAATCGGGGACTAAAATGGATTCGGTAACCCAAATAACTAATCTCAACTATTTGAGAGCTAAAATTAAATAAATTAAAAATCAGAAGTAGTTAGAATCTCTTTTAAAAGCTTGGGAAACTACTTCAGAAACTAGTTTACTTAGCTCGACTAGTTATTTAAAAAATTTTAAACCTACTTCTCGAAATCGAATCCAAATCCCAATCTCGACTAAAAGAATTACTACTAGTACTTTCTTTTAATTGAAAATTAGATATAGTTATTTAAAATTATATTTATATTTATTAGGATATACTAGTACTAATAAATATATTTGTGAAGCTAAAGAGATTTCTAAGTACCTACTTTTAAGTTATTCCTATTTTAGTCTAGTTCGGAATAAGCTAAAAGACAAACTAGCTACAAATTATTTATTATTTCTACTTCTTCTTAATATTACTTCCGGAATCGAAGCTAGTATCGCTTATTTAAGCGAGACAAAAATCTATACCCGAAAATAATATCTAGCTCGAGAGCTAGTTAATAATTAGATTGGATATTTATATTAGAATGATTTTATTTCTATTTTTATCAAATTGTTACCTTTATTAGTTTAGTTATTTTCATTTACCAGAACTAGTTTCTTACTATCTCTTGATACTATTTGGCTTAAAAATGTATTTAAATACTATTTATATTTAGCTACTAATAGCCTTCAACTACTAGCCAACCTATTATAATCTTAAACTCAAAAAGGTTATTAAAATAATAAATCAATTAATCAATCAATTAATCAATCAATCTAAATTCTTTTTCGCAGGAATTATTAACTAGTAAATATAGAAGATAATCAAATTTTATTAATTATAGAAATAATACTAATAAGATAATCTAGTTTAGATATCAATAAACTAGTATTAGAAGAAAAAAGATTTATTATAACTATTTACCGAATTTGTTTATAAAACTTTATTATAAATTTAAACTTTTTAATAAGTTAATTAATAAATAAAATAGAAATTAGAAAGATATTTAACAAATTTATTATAGATTTATATTTTCTAAAAAAGAATTATCTAGTTATTTTGGAAAACCAAGTTTTAATAAAATATATTAGAACTATATTATCTTTATTAATAATTCTAATAAAACAATTTAGAGAATAATATTAGTTTATTAGATTTTTATCTTTCTTCTTTTTAATTTATTGGTTGGACCTAGTTAGGTAGAAGTAGTATAGTTCAAATAATTATTATTTAAATATTCTTGAATTGTATAAAGAGAGAAAGATTGAATTAATCAATTTAACTTTCTTTTATACTTAGTAAGCAAATACTTATTAGCCTAGTTATATATCTAGCTATATATTTATTATATAATTATTCCGATATAATTAGTTCTAGAAATAATAATAGTAATAAAAATCTAATTAAAATTATAACTTTAGATATATCTCTAATATAAATAATCTCTTTAATAGAAATCAATATCAATATTAATAATGTTAACCAAATCGATTTATCTTCGAGAATATTATAGAATAATATTCTAATTATTATCTTCAAGATAAATAGTTATAAAGAAAGAAATATTATAATATCAGAAAGAAATAATAAAAGATCTTTTAAATTAAAAGAAGAAAATATAATATATATTATAAAGATAGTAATATAATAACTTCGACTAAGATAAATAAATTTATTCTCAAATATCTTATATCTAAAATTATTAGTAATAGTAGTAATATCTTAAAGAAATTTAAAAATAGATAATATTAGATACTTTAATTTACAAAAGGATAACTTCAAAAATACTAAGATTATTATACTAAATAAAGTTATTATATATATAGATATATTTGTTTTTATAATTTAGTTATAATATCTATTATATATAGAATATATAGTAGTGATATAAAGAGTATTTTCTAGTTATCTTAAAAGCGAAATCTATATATAGATATTTATAAAACTTATCGATATAAAGTAGAAATTATATATTATAATAAAAATAAAAACTTTATATAAACTGTTGAAAAATCATTTCCAAATCTATTTAGATATTATATTAGTAAACCTAGTATTATTTAAATATTCGATTAATAATATATATAATAAGAAAATAATATAGAGTTTTATTAATATTATATTTTGTAATACTAAAGCTACTAACTTTATAAATAAATATAATTAATTAATAATAGTATAAAATAGATTATTACTAGATTTCCAATTATATATTATATATCCTTAACTTATAATAATACTAATTTAATTTATAAAAAATATAGATATAAAAATATCTATTTTTGAATTCCTTATTAAGCAAATATTAAAATATAATTAGTAATATTAATAATAATAATAATACTAATAGTAATATTATTTAAATCAAATTTTTTAATAGAACTAATAAAACTAATAATATTAAGAATTTCTATAATAAGGATATTACTAAGATAATCGCGGAAATAGTTATTAGATATATAGTTAATAATTAGATATAATTAATATATCTAAATCTATCAAAACTAAATTTAAAGAAAAATAATATAATTATTAATATCTTTTTCGAAATAATAAAAATAAATATCTAATAGAAGATAGATATTAACTCTATTAATAGAAAGTATATAATATAATAATAAATAAAAAGATTTTTATTATATAAAATAATTACTAGCTAATTAAAGAAAATATCTATACCGAATAATCAGTTAATACAATCTTCAAAAGTAGTGAAATAGCTAGAAATCTGGTTTGATGATATTTTATATTTTAATAAATATATTTCAACTAGAATTAGCTAAGCTAAATCAGCTTTCTTAAGAACTAATTGGCTAGCTAATATAGAAAATAGACTTTCACTCTATACTATATACTAGCTATATCTTGCTTGCGTTATTAGTATCTCAGATTATAGGTTCCCTATATAATAGAAAGAGCAAGTTAAATTTAAAAATTAATTCTAATATCTATAAAATTTGGTATTACAGAGGATACTAGGAGTATTCAAGATTAGTTCAATAGTCCCTATAGAAGTAGAAGCTACTTTAGTATCTCCCCAAACTTGCTTAAATACTATTAGTTACCAATATATACTCTAAACTCTCAAAATAATAGAAAACTATCCAATTTTCAAAGAAATCTAAGCTAAACCGAAGGCTAATTGCTATTTTCAAGATTATTTAGTATCTACCCAAAAGGAAATTGCCAAAATAACCCAAATTAAGCGAATTAGATATTCAATATATCTACTAGTTCAGTTTCAGTACTTGGAATTGATCAGTTTTTTCAAATTTCCACTCTAGATTACTACTTCTTATATAATCGAAATTAGTAAGCTATCTAAGGAACTAGAAACTGAAAATCATAAAAACTCGGCTATTTTGCTAGCCCCGAACCAGTACTTAGTCTATACTAATGGTTCTGAACTAGTAGATTAAAAAAGGATCGGAATCGGTTTAGCTCTTTTCAACTCCAACTAGGAGCTAATCCAGAGGTCTAGCTGGAATACTGGGACTAGTCAGCTAGTTTATAACAGCGAACTAGCCGGAATAGTCGAAGGAATAAAGCTAGTAAACGAAATAGCTCAAAAAGATCAAGAATTCACTATTTTCTCAGATAACTAAATTGTTTTATAAAAGTTAAAATCATTTAGTAATAAACTAGAGCAAAATCAAGTAATACTAGTATACGAAGCTAGCCGAGAAATAGTTAGAAAAGGAGCTAAAATCAAATTAGCTTGGGTTCCAGGCTATTTCGAGATACTAAGTAACGAAAAAGCGGATTTACTAGCCAAATCGGGGACTAAAATGAACCTAGTAACCCAAATAACTAGTCTCAACTACTTGGGAGCTAAAATTAAACAAATTAAAAATCAGAAGTAGTCAGAATCTCTTTTAAAAACTTGGGAAACTATTTCGGAAACTAGCTTACTTAGCTCGACTAGTTATTTAAAAAATTTTAAACCTACTTCTCGAAATCGAATCCAAATCCCAATCTCGACTAAAAGAACTACCGTTAGTATCTTCTTCTAATTGAAAATTAGATATAGTTATTTAAAATCATATTTATATTTATTAGGATATACTAGTACTAATAAATATATTTGTGGAGCTAAAGAGACTCTTGAGTATCTACTTTTAAGTTATTCTTATTTTAGTCTAGCTCAGAACAAGCTAAAAGACAAACTAGCTATAAATTACTTATTATTTCTACTTCTTCTTGATACTACCTCCGGAATCGAAGCTAGTATTGCTTATTTAAGCAAGATAAAAATCTGTACTCGAAAATATTATCTAGCTCGAGAACTAGTTGATAATTAGATTGGATATTTATATTAGAATGATTTTATTTCCATTTTTATCAAATTGTTATCTTTATTAGTTTAGTTATTTTCATTTACCAGAACTAGTTCCTCACTATCTCTTGATACTATTTGGCTTAAAAATGTATTTAAACACTATTTACATTTAGCTGCTAGCGGCCTTCAGCTGCTAGCCAACCTACTATAGTCTTAGATTCAAAAAGGTCGTTAAAATAATAAATTAATTAATCAATCAAAGAAGATATCTATATTTAGAAAGAGAATTCTAGTTTTTATAATAACTATAATATCTTTTCTAGTTTCAATAACTTCAATATCAATTAATTTTATTATAATCAATAATATAAATATATTATATCTAATATCGATAGATAAATATAAATATTATAAATATAAAGAAGTTTTTCTTTTAAAAATTAGTTTATTTCGATATCTAATAGAAACTTATTATATATTAGTTATAGTAGATATATTTATAAATATAGATTTTAATAAACTAAATAAGATATTATTAACTAATAACTATATTAACCAAAATATTAAAATAAAAGATAAAATAAATATTATAATAATATTTATTTCTTAATTTATAGATTAATTGATTTATTATTTTAATAATCTTTTTGAATCTAAGATTATAATAGATCGGTTAATAGCTGAAAACTATTAGCAGCTAAATATAAATAATATTTAAATATATTTTTAAACTAAATAGTATCAAGAGATAATGAGAAACTAGTCCTAGTAAATGAAAATAACTAAAATAATGAAAATATCAATTTGATAAAAATGAAAATAAAATTATTCCAATTTAACTATTCAATCTAATCCTCAACTAGCTCTCGAGCTAGATGATATTTTCGGGTACAAATTTTTATCTTACTTAAATAAGTGATACTAGCTTCGATTCTGGAGATAATATTAAGAAGAAATAGAAATAATAAATAATTTATAGCTAATTTATCTTTTAACTTGCTTCGAGCTAGACTAAAATGGGAATAACTTAAAAGTAAGTATTCAGAAATCTCTTTTGCTCTACAAATATATTTATTAGTATTAGTATATCCTAATAAATATAAATATAATTTTAAATAACTATATCTGATTTTCAATTAGAAGAAGATATTAGTAATAGCTCTTTTAATCGAATTTGGGATTTGAATATAATTTCGAGAAATAGATTTAAAATTTTTTAAATAACTAGTTAAGCTAAGCAAACTAGCTTCCGATATAGTTTCCAAAGTTTTTAAAAGAGATTCTAACTACTTCTGATTTTTAATTTGCTTAATTTGAGTTCCCAAATAGTTGAGACTAGTTATTTGGGTTACTAGATCCATTTTAGTTCCCGATTTGGCTAGTTGATCCACTTTTTCGTTACCTAGTATCTCGAAATAGTCTAGAACCTAAGCTAATTTGATTTTAGTTCCTTTTCTAACTATTTCTCGGCTAGCTTTATATACTAGTACTATTTGATTTTGCTCTAGTTTATTATTAAGTGATTTTAACTTTTGTAAAGTAGTTTAATTATCTAAGAAAATAGTGAATTCTTGATTTTTTTAAACTATTTTATTTATTAATTTAATTCCTTTAACTATTTCGGTTAGTTCATTATTATAAATTAACTAATGAGTTCTAATATTCTAGTTAGATCTCTAGATTAGTTCCTAGTTGAAGTTAAAAAGAGTTAGATCAATTCTAATTTCTTTTTGATTTATTATTTCTAATCTATCTATATAAATTAAGTATTGGTTCGGGACTAGTAAAATAACCGAGTTTTTATAATTTTCAGTTTCTAACTCTTTAGATAACTTACTAATTTCAACTAAATAAAAAATAGTTACTCAAAGTAGAAATTTAAAAGAACTAATTAATTCCAAATACTGAAAATAAACTAATAGATATATTGAATATCTAATTTGCTTTATTTAGATTATTTTGATTAATTCTTTTTAGATTGATATTAAATAATCTTGAAACTAATTATTAGTCTTCGATTTAACTTAAATTTTTTTGAAAATTGGATAATTTTTAACTATTTTGAAAGTTCTGAATATATATTAATAATTAGTAATATTTAAGTAAGTCTAAAAAGATACTAATATAATTTTTACTTTTATAGAAACTATTGAACTAGTTCTAAATACTCTAAGGATTTTCTAAAAAACTAAATTTTGTAAATATTGGAATTAAGTTTTAAATTTAGTTTGTTTTTTCTATTATATAAGGAACTTATAATCTAAGATATTAGTAATATAAACGATATATAGTTAATATATTGCAAAAAGTGAAAATATATTTTCGGTATTAACTAGTTAATTAGCTTTCAAAAAAACTAATTTAGTTTAACTAATTCTAATTAAGATATATTAGTTGAAGCTTAAAATATTATCAAATTAGATATTTAGTTATTTTACTATTTTTGAAGATTGTATTGATTAATAATTCGGTAAATTAACCAAATTAGTCTCAATAGTTTTTTATTTATTCTCGAAAAAGTAAATTAGCTCTATTTTTGCTAAATTGAATTCGATATTATTAGTTTCTCTCAAGATATATAATTTGCTAACTTCTTTTTCTAAGATCTTATAATTCTTTTTAAGATTAGTTGAGTTAATAGCTAATATAATATTATCTATATATAATCAAATTAAAGTAGAAATCGATAGAAAAAGCTTTTTAATATAAATTAAAAAAAGAATTAATGAAATTGAACTACTTTAAAAGATATTAGTTGAAATAGGTTGGAATTATTTGATTTGATTATCGAAACTTAAACAAAATAGTTAGTATTCCAAGAAGTAACTAATTCAAATAATTAAACTAATTAGTAATTTTAATTTTTTTAAAATAGTTAATAATTGGTTTTTTAAGATATAGTCGAAAGCTTCTTTAATATCCCAAAATAAAATCGATATTTTATATCTTTTTAAATAATTTTCTTGAACTTTATTTGCTAATAATAATCTAATATCGATAACTAATTTTTTGAATCTTCTATTAATTTAGGAGTTATATAGTAAGCTAGTTGTTTTGGCTAAATAATCTAGTTTTTTTATTAGTATTCTCTTATTTATTTTATCTAAATAGTTGAGAAGTAAAATTATTTTATAAACTTTTAAAACTAAATAATTAGATTTAGTTAGTTTTTTAAAAATAGTTCTAATTATTTATCTCTAGTATCGGAAATAATATCCAAGGTCGATTAGGTAAACAAAAACTTTATAAAATATCTCAGAAATAGCTAAATAAGTTTTATTAATAATTTCTTAAGTAATTCTATTAGATTTTAATATTTTCCTTTTAATTTTAATTAAGTAAATTAATATTAATTCGATATTAGCTAGTTTAGACTAATTCCAATTTATTGCTTTATATCCTTCCTAATTAGAACTAGTCGAAATAGAAGGTTGGGGAAAGAAAATAGATTTCAAAATAATTCCTTTCTTTTTAAAACTAGTTTTATTTAAAATTACTAAAAGAGATTAGTTCAAATAGAATTTGATATAACTAAAAGTTTTAAATATTAATTTAGAATTATTATTTTCAAGAAAAGTATTCTAATAATCCTTTTTAGTTAATTTTATCTTCAAAAAATACTAATTCCGAATTAATCGATACTATTCTTAATAAAAACTTTAACTAATTTAACTATTTTGGATTTTTAATTTTCTCTAAATTAGTAATATCGATTTTCTTAGCTTTTTTAGCTCTAGAATCTATTAAAATTTTACTTTTAGATTAGATTTAGTTTTAGGAATAGCTTTACTAGTTACTAGCTAAACTAATAAAAATAGTTCTGAATTAATCGATTCTAGATAATTTTATATAACTTTATTTAATTTCAGATTTAGCTGAGTAAAATTAGAAAAGGGATTAACTAAAATAATTAATTCTTTTATAATTTTAACTAAATAATCTGAAAATAATTTCTAATCTACTAATTTGATATTAAAATAAATACTAGTTACTTTTAGTTTATTTAGAAGTACTAGTTCTTTTTTTTTTTCAAAGTAAATAAAATTGATAAATAATCAGATCTCAAATCAGCTAATATTTGCTAGTTATCAATATATCTAGTTAATATTTATATAACTAGTATAAAATCTAAAACTAACTTACTAGTTTTTCTAAAAAATATAATAATCTTAGATTTATTAATTAGTTCCAAGTTTTACTCTTTAATCTATCGAACTAGTTTAGTATTAGCTTGATTATTTTGACTATTCAGGTTTTATCAAAGATAATAGAAATTAAAATTATCTAAAATAAATAAATTAGTCGAAATAGTTCTAGATAGTAAGTTTCTTTTCACTATTTTAATCGAAGTTCCTTCGATTTAGTTAGTTTCGTTATAAATATTAATTAGTTTGAGTATATTATTTTCTTCGGCTATTAATAGAATTAGTAGATCAAGATTGATATTCGAAGGAACTAGTATAACATTAGATATATAAGTTTTCGAGATATAAATAAATATTCGAGATCTAAATCTTATAATAGTTAAAAAGATTTAATTAAAGCTACTATAAGAAATCAATTGATTATTTAAATAATCTAGATTTTCATTTATAATTTAAAGTTCTTGGATTAATAATAAATCGATTTTTAGTTTAATAACTAATTATAATACTAATTCAGTTATAGTTGAACTTCGATTTAGATTTATTTGGAGAATTCAAGTATTTATACTAATTATAAATTAGCTTTTTTAATAACTTTATATATTTTATACTTTTTAAAAATAGAAATATAATTATTTTTGTAGTTAGTATATTTTGGTGCTAAATAGAAATATTTTTAACTATTTTGATTACAAATCGAGTAATAATATTAGCTAGTAATATAAAGTTTGTTATAGAGATTATATTTAGTTTCTTTTCGCCAAAATTTGGTTAAATATCCAAATCCTTGATATTTAGTATATTAAGTAGATCTAAAAGTAATAAAAAGTTTTTTAGTTCTAATACTAATTCTAGTTATCTAAATCTGGTTTCTTATATATCTCTCAATTTCTACTTTAGTAGTAAATAATATTACTACTAATCCTCTTTATTTAATAACTCGATTTTCTACTAAGGATAGCTAATATAGTATATTAATTAACTTTAAATTCAAATTAGAATTAAAAATCTTTAGTTTATCTAATACTAGCTTTATTTTGTAAGATATATTGAAATCTTGAATTAGGATATTATAAAATACTATTTTATATTAAAGTTCATCTTTTAAATATAATTTAAAAATAATTAAATACTTCCAAATAGCTCTTTTCCCAAATAGAAAATCGGAAATAAAAAAAGTAATTATAATAATTACTAGATTTTTCTTATTATTAATAGTAGTAATTAAGGAGATTATTGATCTCTTAATATTTTTATCTAAAAAGGTTTTATTAATAGTATTTTATAGAGTTAATATCAAGAAAAAAGTATTAAGATCTCGAATCAAAATTAATTGATTTTGGATTTTAGTTTTTTTAGTAATTTTGTTAATATTAATCTAGTTTCCAGAATTATTATTATTATCTATTAATATTATTAAAGTAAAAGAAGATCTAGAGAATAATTTAGCTAAAGAAATAATCGAAATAATAATAATAATAATCAAATTAGATTGGATTAAAAAGGGTTTTTGAGAATTATAATATTTGCTTTATTAATAGTACTAGTTATTTTTGTTTTAGCTTTGATTTTTTATATAGTATATTCCAAATTATTAATCTGAGAAACTAGTTAATTAGTAATCTTTTATAACTTTTCTAATTTAGTATATTTTCTAAATATCTCGATTAAATCGAGGATTTAAGTTTGTTTATTATATAATTTAGTAACCGAATATATTTCGATTAGCAAATTATATATCTAAAGAATTTTAGTATTAGCTAGATCTAGAGTAATTAATTTAATAATAAAGAAATAGATAGTTTTATTTGATTTAGAAGAAGTAAAGAAATTAATCTATTTCGGAAAATAGTAAATATTTCTATTAGATCTAGTAATAATATTTATAATAGTATTAAATAGATCTAAACTGAAAATCTTATTTAGATTAGATATATCCAAATTTGGATTGAAAATCGAAGTAATTGGTAATATAAAACTATTATCTATCTTTATATTAATATTAATAAAAAGAGAAGATCGAATAATAATACTATTAGTAGATCTAGAAATATATTGATAAGTTGGAATTAAAGAAGGTTCGATTTGGATAGAATTTTGAGAAATTGAAACTTCCAAATTCGTTATTTTAGCTATAATAATAATATCTCGATAACTAGTAGATATATTATTAAATAGATTAATAAGTTCGATCTGCAGAAATATATATAATCGGATTTTATATTGGGTTTGATGATTTTGAATTCGGAATTGTTTTTTCAAATATAGAGAAATAAATATACTGGAATTATTATTACTAATTTAACTAATAATTAGTAAAGTTATTTCAAAAACTAAATCTAGTTTAAAAACTAAATTTTGATTAATTCTTAAACTAAAAAGTTTAAGAAAATTGATAATATTAATTCAGAGAAAATTAAAAATCCAAAATAATTAAATTAGTTAAGGATTTTATTAAAAATAATATTAATTAATTTGGAATTAGTATTTTTTAAAAATAAAACTAGTTAAAAAAGATTATTAGAATACTTTTCTTGAAAATAATAATTCTAAATTAATATTTAAAGTATTTAGTTATACTAAATTCTATTTTAATTGATCTCTTCTAACTATTTTAGATAAAATTATTTTTAAAGAAAAAAGAACTATTTTAAAAAATATTTTCTTTTCCCCACTTTCTAGTTTAACTAGTTCTAATTAGGAAAAATATAAAGTAATTAATTGAAATTAATCTAAACTAATTAGTATCGAATTAATATTAGTTTATTTAACTAAAATTAAAAAGAAGATTCTAAGATTTGATAGAATTATTTAGAAAATTATTAATAAAGTTTATTTAGTTATTCTCGAGATATTTTATAAAGTTTTTGTTTATCTAATTAATTTTGGATATTATTTCTAATATTAGAAATAAGTAATTAAAACTATTTTCAAAAAACTAGCTAAATCTAATTATTTAATTTCAAAAACTTATAAAATAATCTTATTTCTTAACTATTTAAACAAAATAAATAAGAGAATACTAATAAAAAAATTAGATTATTTAACTGAAATAATTAATTTATTATACGATTTCCAAATTAGTAGAAGATTTAAAAAATCAGTTATCGATATTAAATTATTATTAATAAATAAAGTTCAAGAAAATTATTTAAAAAGATATAAAATATTGGTTTTATTTTTGGATATTAAAGAAGTTTTCGATTATATCTCAAAAAACTAATTATTAATTATTTTAAAAAGATTAAAATTACTAATTAGTTTAATTATTTAAATTAGTTACTTCTTAGAATATTAATTACTTTACTTAAGTTTTAATAACTAAATCAAATAATTCCAATCTATTTTAATTAGTATTCTTTAGAATAATCTAATTTTATTGATTCTTTTTTTAATTTATATTAAAGAACTTTTTCTATCAATTTCTACTTTAATCTAATTATATATAGATAATATTATATTAGTTACTAACTTAATTAGTTTCAAAAAGAATTATAAGATTTTAGAAAAAGAAATTAATAAATTATATATTTTAGAAGAAGCTAGTAATATCGAATTTAATTTAGTAAAAATAGAATTAATTTATTTTTTCAAAAGAAAATAAAAAACTATTAAAACTAATTCGATTAATTTACCAAATAATCAATTAATATAATTCTTAAAAATAGTGAAATAATTAGATATCTAATTTGATAATATTTTATATTTCAATCAATATATTTTAATTAGAATTAATTAAATTAAATTAGTTTTTTTAAAAGCTAATTGATTAATTAATATCGAAAATGAATTTTTACTTTTTGTAATATATTAGTTATATATTATTTATATTATTAATATCTTAGATTATAGATTCCTTATATAATAGAAAGAATAAATTAAAATTAAAATTTAATTTCAATATTTACAAAATTTGGTTTTTTGGAAAATTCTTAAAGTATTTAGAATTAGTTTAATAGTTTTTATAAAAATAGAAATTATATTAGTATTTTTCTAAACTTATTTAAATATTATTAGTTATCAATATATATTTAAAACTTTCAAAATAACTGAAAATTATCTAATTTTCAAAGAAATTTAAACTAAATCGTAAACTAATAATTAGTTTCAGAATTATTTAATATTAATTTAAAAAGAATTAATCAAAATAATCTAAATAAAGCAAATTAGATATTCAATATATCTATTAATTTATTTTCAGTATTTGGAATTAATTAATTTTTTTAAATTTCTATTTTAGATAACTATTTCTTACTTAGTTGAAATTAGTAAATTATCTAAAGAATTAAAAATCGAAAATTATAAAAACTTAGTTATTTTACTAATTTCGAATTAGTATTTAATTTATATAAATAAATCAGAATTAGAAGATTAAAAAAAAATCAGAATTAGTTTAGTTTTTTTTAACTCTAATTAGAAACTAATCTAAAAATCTAGTTAGAATATTAAAACTAATTAACTAGTTTATAATAGTAAACTAGTTAGAATAGTTAAAGGAATTAAATTGATAAATAAAATAATTCAAAAAAATCAAGAATTTATTATTTTCTCAGATAATAAAATTATTTTATAAAGATTAAAATCATTTAATAATAAACTTGAATAAAACCAAATAATATTAATTTATAAAGCTAATCGAAAAATAATTGAAAAAGAAACTAAAATCAAATTAATTTAGATTTCTAGTTATTTTGAGATATTAAATAATGAAAAAGTAGATCTATTAGCTAAATCAGGAATAAATATAAATTCTATAATTAATATAATTAGTTTTAACTATCTAGAAACTCAAATTAAATAAATTAAAAATCAAAAATAATTTAAATCTTTTTTAAAAACTTTAAAAACTAATTATTTAATTTAGTTAACTATTTAAGAATTTTTAAATTCTTTTCTCAAAATCAAATCTAGATTCCAATTTCAATTAAAAAAGTTATTATTAGTATTTTCTATTAGTTGAAAATTAGATATAGTTATTTAAAATTATATTTATATTTATTAGAATATATTAGTAATAATAAATATATTTATAAAACTAAAAAAACTTCTAAATATTTATTTTTAAATTATTCTCTTTTTAATCTAGTTTGGATTAAGCTAAAAGATAAATTAATTATAAATTATTTATTATTCTACTTTTTCTTAATATTAGTTTCGGAATTAAAGCTAGTATTAGTTATTTAAATAAGATAAATATCTATACTCGAAAATATTATTTAGTTCGCAAACTAGAAGATAATTAAATTGGAATTCTCTTAGTTTTATCAAATTTTCATTTTCTTTTCATTTATTTTCATTATCTAGAATTAGTTTTTTACTATTTCTCAATACTATTTGAATTAAAAATATATTTAAAATACTAATAATACTTAGTTATTAGTAATTAGTTATTAGTTAACTTATTATAATCTTAAACTCAAAAAGGTTATTAAAATAATAAATCAATTAATCAATTAATTATATTAATACTTTTTTAAACTTATTTAAATATTATTAATTATTAATATATATTTAAAGTTCTCAAAATATCTAAAAATAATTTAATTTTCAAAGAAATCTAAATTAAATCAAAAATTAATAATTAATTTTAAAATTATTTAATATTAATCTAAAAAGTATTAATCAAAATAATTTAAATAAAGTAAATTAGATATTTAATATATTTATTAGTTTAATCTTAATATTTAAAATTAATTAATTTTTTTAAATTTCTATTCTAAATTATTATTTTTTATTTAATTGAAATTAATAAATTATCTAAAAAGTTAGAAATTGAAAATTATAAAAACTTGATTATTTTGTTAATTTCGAATTAATGTTTAATCTATATTAATAAATCGGAATTAATAAGTTAAAAAGAAATTAAAATTAATTTAGTTTTTTTAATTTTAATTAAAAATTAATTAAAAATTCTAAATAAAATATTAGAATTAGTTAATTAATTTATAATAATAAACTAATTAAAATAAAATAAAAAACTAAATTAGTAAATAAAATAATTTAAAAAAATCAAGAATTTATTATTTTCTCGAATAATTAAATTACTTTATAAAGATTAAAATTATTTAATAATAAATTTAGATAAATTCAAATAATATAAGTTTATTAAACAAAACAAAAAAATATATTAAAAAAACTAAAATCAAATCAGTTTAAATTCTAAATTATTTTAAGATTTCAAATAATGAAAAAGTTGATTTACTAATTAAATTAAAAATAAAAATAGATTTTTTAACTAATTTAATTAATTTTAATTATTTAAAAACTAAAATTAAATAAATTAAAAATCAAGAATAATTCTAATTTTTTATTGAAATACCGAAAGTTATTTTATTTAGTTTAATTAATTATTTAAAATTTTTTAAATTTTCTTTTTGAAATTGAATTTAAATTCTAAATATAATTAAAAAAGTTATTATTAATATTTTCTTTTAATTGAAAATTAGATATAGATATTTAAAATTATATTTATATTTATTAAAATATATTAATTATAATAAATATATTTATAAAACTAAAGAAATTCCCGAATATTTATTTTTAAATTATTTCTTTTTAATTTAACTTAAGATAAACTAAAAGATAAATTAATTATAATTTATTTAATATTTCTATTTTTTCTTAATATTAATTCCGAAATCGAAACTAGTATTATTTATTTAAATAAAATAAATATCTATATTCGAAAATATTATTTAGTTTATAAACTAGAAGATAATTAAATTGGAATTTTCTTAGTTTTATTAAATTTTCATTTTTCTATTTTATTTATTTTTATTATCTAGAATTTATTTTTTATTATCTCTTATTATTATTAGATTTAAATATATTTAAAATATTATTATTTAGTTATTAATAACTAATTATTAATCGATTTATTATAATTATAAATTTAAAAAGATTATTAAAATAATAAATCAATTAATTAATTATTATTATTATATTTTAAAGATATATTTAAGGTTATTAATTATAATAAAATATAATATAATAAATTAATAAAAAAAGAATATAAATAATTATTTGAAAATAAAAATAATTATCAATAAATTAATTTATTTTAAATTTTATTTATAAAGTAATAAATTTAATAAAGAAAAATAAAAAGTTCGAAATAATTAATTTATATTTTTTATAAAACTATTAATTTTGAACTTTATCATTATAATATTATAAAAAAGTTTTATAATTAATATATATAATTTGTTTTCAAAACAATAACTATATTAATTATTTATTAGTTAAAGATATATAACTATATTAATTAGATAATATACAATATATTCATCTAGATAAACTTAACACTTGTTTTTATAGTAATAATGATCGCATTCTAGATAGTCTTTGGCAAAGAATCAATAGGTATAGATTGAGTGCTGTCATGAAGGTTCACCTCTGTGGTTCCAATCGATGCAGGCTGCTTCCCCAGCAGTAACTCAAAGTGAGATAGGAACATGGTGGTAACTGAGATTCATGGTAACTAGACGCAACAGGATCCCAGGGCTTGTAGCTGTCCATAATCTCCAAGCGTGGAAGTGCCGAGCCATCTGGCGGACCAAAATCGATGAGGCGAGTAGGGGCGTTGTGGAAATTACCATAGTTGTTGAAAACGCATTCGTCAAGCCACTGAAGAATTTGCAGACAGACATAGTCAATGTCTTCTAAGAGCCGAGGTCCATCACAGTCTACATAATAATTAGCTAATTATTGATTAAACTTAGAGGTGAACTTGATACGAGCAGTTGGATTCTAAAAGCTCATGTTGACTTCCCCCCATCGGTGCCAGAACCGGACGGTTCGACCATAGAACGTTGGAGACCTCGATTCCACGGCTCCTACTGTCTTTGCGGTCAAAAGCCGAATAATCATAGTCAGAGAGATTGAATCACTGCTCAGCCGCACGAGCGCATTTGAATTTTGGGAATTGATTCCGGCAGCTCTGCGTAAACAAGTGTTTGATACAACACGCGGCAGAGATCACAACGTCCAACAGCCGATTGCACCAAAGTGACGAAGTTGTGCAGGGGCTCAAATTCACTCTGGCGTATGCTCGAGCGCTCTTCGAAGTAAAAGGCGACGGCGTCCTGGCATGGAGAGCATCTTCGAATATCAGGCTTAGAAACAATTTACCCCGCTTAGAAATTATCGCGTCGTTAGATCGACATATGCACTACTTACTTAGGCAGCTTTGTAGATTGGACGATGAGAGTCTGCTAGATACACAGGATGTGGATCGCATTATAACTGTAATTGATCTTCAAGTGACAATCCCCCAACAACTCCCACCGAACCTACAAGGCAAGTTCATCTTCGCTATCTTGCAATTCCCTTTCCCCAACCACCGACTCATTAGCTTCCAGCTCCCTTCCACCATTTTCCTCCGCTTCTCTTCCGTCGGCATCTTTTCCGCTAGCCTTTGTACTTCCTAACCCAATTTCCTCATCCTCATACTCATCACCAATCTCAACCCTCTTGCCACCATCTACACCTTCGTCATCTAATTCGATCGTCTCCTCCAACGGCGGCGCAACCAAGATATCCTCACTCCCCTGCCACTGAGGGGGCATTATTGGCATATCCTCCTCATCTTCCTCCGCCCACCCATAATCCTCGTCGTCTTCTGCGTCTGAGTCGGGTATTTCGTTTACTCTTCCTCTTTCTCTTGCTACTTCCACTTCTACTTCAGTTCTTTTTCTTTTCTGTGGAAGAGATGTGGATTGCTGAAGGTCAGAGGTATGGTGAGTCTGATGGTGTTGCGGTCGAATTGGAACGGTTGCCAAATCGAGTAGTGTTTGTGTGGGGACCGGGAGAGATGAGACGCCGGTCTTGTGGGATTAGTTCGTCAGAATTTTGATGCAAGTAGAGCGATACGAAGAAATGGAAGATAAAAAGAGGCATACCTCGCCCACCACAAAGCCCGCACACCTCCCCCTCCCTTCCCCCAACAAAACACCCTCCGCCTTAACCACCAACGCATACCTACATCCCCCTCCCTGCCCCGCTGCCTTCTCCTCCTTCACATCATCGTCCCAATCCCAACCCCAATCCCTAAAAAGCACAACCCTACACCAAAGCCCCGTCTCCCAAGCCGGATTAGCAATGGCGGGGACCAGCGCCGCGCCAAGGCCCGACCGCATTTTCGTTACGCATTGGGAGAAGATGAGGATCGCTATATTGCGGGTCTCCGCAAGTTTTTGGAGGGATGTGATGAGATATTGGAGGAGGGGGGGTTTGCGGCTTGCGGGATTAGGTACTTGAATACGGATTAGTTTGATGGTATAGTTTAACGGCGGAGGGCGGTAGGAGGTTGGACAGAGAGATGGAGTGATGGTGATGGGAAGGAGGAACATACCCCCTTGATTTTTCAAAGTGGAAGTAGGGTTCACATTTCGAGGGAATGCTGTATCAATCAAAGTGGAAAGCGAATCAATAATGACTAGAGCCGTATCCCTGGGTGGGAAATGCGTATCTGGATGTGCGAATAATCCAAGTAGATGCGCAAGTGTAGGTGTTGAAAAATGATGAAAATTCTTTACAAGATCGGGATAGTCATGTGTTTCGCCCGAAGGTGAACATGATGCCAAGACTTGGGCAAATCGGAATCCAGGTAGAGGATGTGACGCATCTGGGAAGTGTCAGAGTTGTAGAGTTCGATGCAAGCTGCAGGTCTTGATGACAGAGTGCTGAGTGATCAGAGAAGATGTGGTTACTTCCAAGGGATATTTCGCACAGCTACCCAAATCGGGTTCGACACGAGATCCATCAGGAACCAAAATAAAACATAAATTTAACTTACCTACCCAAACAACACTTTCACCAGCACCCAGAGCCTTAGCTGCCAACTGCATACTACATAGATGCAATCAGCACAGCCACCGTGAAGTGGGTGGATTTCCATTTCGCATTACCCCAGTGCCGTCTTACCTACATACGAAAGAAATATCATTAGCACCGCCGAATCTAAAACATCCATAACAAACCCCGATACGGCCACAGACAACAGACTAACGTCCCGAGCGAGGCGAGCAATTGGGGGTTGGGGGCTGGCTCACATGAAAAGCGCCCCCATGTCACCCCAGAAAAAGCAAAGAGCAGCACACAAAAAAGACATACCTACGCCCGAAGGACCGTAAAACTCAGTGACTTTCCCTCTGGAGATACCGCCATGAGGGAGATTTGTGGATGCAGAAGAGTCGGGCGCATCTTTATTCTGGAGAGCAAGATCTAGGTTTTGGAGACCAGTGGGTATATAACGCTTGACGGTGGTCGATAGATCTGGCGATTCAAGATTTTGGAGGGCGAGCGCGGCGGAGATGGTAGGCAGGCGGTCTGGGGGTGGGGGAGGAGGTTAGTTTGCGGAGTTTTGGGCTCTGTCGGTGGAAAGGAGGGGGGTTGTGTGATTGGATATGATGGGACAGGATAGGGTGGTGGATTTTGAGCGAACGCGACGGTTAGACAGAACTTGAGATTGGTGATAAAAGCGGCTGGGTGTAGAGACAGTGGAGACGAAGAGTAGGGTAGGAGAAAAGAGAAAAGGGATATTCACGTGGAGTAGAGGATGGAAGTGTTGATATTGTGCTGCCTGTGCCGTGAATGGGTTGAAGATCCATATTTGTTTGGTTTTCAATAGTTTGCTGAAGCATATGTTGGGTAAGTAAATCCTGTAGGATGAGTGATGGAGACAAACTCCAAAGTCGTCGCGTCTAGTTATCGAGGTCCAAATTGTGGATCTAGATTTCGTTCTCGTGGTCACGTGGTCACGTATTCGGATCTAAATATAGCGACGGGCACGTGAGATGTTCGAGATCCGTTTGGATTTCTGGTTCAATCAATCTATACGAAACTCGAGGTAGAGTAACTTTCAGAGATTCTCGAAATTATTTCACTCTATTTCATCTCATCTCATTCCAAGAAAACGGAGAATTCCACGGCAAGCCATCCCCAGATCTCCATATTGCAGGTTACTTTATTTTGACATCGTGCATTGGGCGGCACGGAATGAAGGTCAAAGCACCGCTGTTGGTGCATTGTGGAGTGGGTGGGTTTGTAGAAGTGAGCAAGTTGGTAGCGCTATGGATGGATTGATGAAGTGACGATGATGAATTTGACGGCGTCGACGGCGGCAACACCGAGCCGCTTCCAAACAGTTGGAACTGTTCGCATAATCACATTACCTCGTTCAACACAGCAGTACTCGGACAAAACGTAACAAATGCAACATCATCATCATTCCTTAGCAAATTTCCCGAGAGACATTGAACACGATTCCACCTAGCCATTAACGTGGATTCTAATCGAGTCTCATCCGTCACTGTCAGTGTAATTAACGACGGCCATAAATAAATGTTTTTGTCGGGATAAACAAACGCCATGGAACGTTTCTGCCAATAAGATGAGTGACCATCACGCGTCCACGTTAAAATCCTATCGTGCCTGTTCCTTCTGGCGAATTGTACGAGTGGCACAGAGGTAAGCCGAGTTGAGGCAGTGCCTCGAGTCCTCGACCCTTTCATGTGGAGGAGGGATGGGGGGATGCATTGATGGGTAGATGGATAGCTGGATAGCTGGATAGATGGCTACCTACCGGGGTGGGGTAATTGGAGGGTGGAAATGCTGGTCTGAAGGATCCCGAGTAATTCATCGACTTGACAGCATTTCTTTCTTCCCTTCCCTTCCCTTCCCTTCCGTTTCCTTTGCTTTCCCAACTGGAGGGACAGCTGTCTGCTCTTCTTGCTTTCACCTCCTCTCTTTCATCGCAGGTATCTGTTGCGGAGATATTCATTCTTTTCCTCTCCTGCTCACAGCCACCCATTCATTCGCCCCCTTATATCTCTCTTTGCCTCCAACGGTCCAACCACGAGTCAATCACCATCCACAAATCCTGGCCAAGGGATCTCACTGGTCGATCATTTACTCGCTTGGCATCAGACTTTTTAGCCCTTCTTTGCCGGAATAAGTTATCGCCATTTGATTGGGCGCTTGTTTGGCGGATATTTTGGATATTCGGGATATTTCCCTTCGTCGTACCTGCGTACCTGAAACCTGAAACGCACTTCGGAAGATCGTCAACCCTGGAAGGCGACAATCCCCAACTTTCCATCCAATCAAATCCTTGGCAGCTGCCTCGAAACAGCCCGATTAGGAAACTTTGGATGAACCCCTCGCACTCCATTTTCCTCAAAGAAAGAAACAAAAAGTTTATGATACCCGTCGTCGATCTTGGTATATCTTCTCCACCTTAACCTTCACTTTTCTTCTTTCGCCCTTTCACCTCCACATTTTCAAGTCATCACTCCACCACTCCATCACATATAGAACATCACAACGATCCCGGCAAAAGTGGTGCTTCCTTCCGCTTCGCCTTTTGTACACTTCTTTCCTATTCCTCTTCCTCTTCCTCTTCCTCCTCTGCTTATTTACCTCGAAGGTGAATATTGTTTTGGCTATCGAACCATCTTTGCTGGTCATTCAGTCCATTTTTTTACTTCATCTATCTACTACCCACATTCTTTTCATTCTCTACGAAATCATACCCTTCGATAGATCAGCCGCTCACTTCTCTCCTTCCTTTGCTGTTTTCTCTCTCTTCTATTCAATTCATAACGACAATTCTTCAAAATGAGCGCCGGCGCATTCGTCCAATATGCTACCATAGCACTTTCTCTTGTTTCATCAGCTTCTTCCCTTACACTCGATACCACTGACAAGAGTATGTATATACTATTCACCATTAACGTCCATCTATCCTCCACATAAGCACCCATTAACACTTATACACAGCCTCTATCAAGAATGCCGCGAGTACCATCGCCTACGACCTCATGAAATACTACACCGGCAATGTCACTAACACACCCTCAACCATCGCTGTTCTACCCTCACCATATTATTGGTGGGAGGCCGGTGCGATGTGGGGTACCATGGTTGATTATTATCACTTCACTGGCGACTCCTCATATAATGAAGTTACTATCCAAGCCTTGGCTTCTCAAGTTGGTCCAAATTACGATTACATGATGCCAAACCATCAAAAGGATGAAGGAAATGATGATCAAGCCTTTTGGGGTTTCGCTACCATGTCTGCTGCCGAGAAAGGCTTCCCAGAACCTACAAACACTGGTGGATTTACTTGGGTTCAGCTGACCGAGAATATGTGGAATACTATTGCTGCACGTTGGGACACGACATCATGTAACGGCGGTCTGAAATGGCAAATCTTCACGTTTAACAATGGTTATGACTACAAAAACGCCGTATCGAACGGAGCTCTCTTCCAACTTTCGGCTCGGCTTGCACGATTCACCGGAAACCAAACATACATCGAGTGGGCAGAGAAGATTTATGACTGGACTTCCGAAATTGGGTTGATTGATTCAAACTTCGCTGTGTACGACGGCACAGACGATACAAAAAACTGCTCTGAGGTTAACCATATCACCTGGTCTTACAACAACGCTATCTTCCTGTATGGATCAGCAGTCATGTACAACTACACGACTACTTCCACATGGAAATCAAGGACAGAAGGTTTCCTTTCCGCTTCAGCTAATTTCTTCTCGCCATTTTCCAACACCACAAACGTTATGTATGAACAAGCTTGTGAAAAGGTCAACACTTGCAACAATGATCAGTTCTCGTTCAAAGCTTATCTCTCTCGATTCATGTGGGCAAGCACTCAAATGGCACCATTTACTCAAGAGAAGATCTCGACTTACCTAACAACTTCTGCATCAGCAGCTGCTAAAGCTTGTTCGGGTGATTCAGATGCTTGTGGTACAAGATGGTGGGTTGGTGGATATGATGGGACGACTGGCGTTGGTCAACAAATGAGTGCTTTGGAATGTATTCAGGGTTTGTTGACTGGTGATGCTTCGGCGTTGATTGGTAAAGGACAGGCTCCTTCATCTTCCGCCACGTCGGCAGCGTCTAGCACATCAACTTCTGTGTCATCCAGTGTTGCTAAATCAACAACTACTTCATTGGTTGCGTCAACCGCCGTTGTGAAATCGTCTGCTGCATCATCAGCCGTCTCCTCAGTTGTCTCCGCCCATACAGGAGCTTCGTCAGCCGTTTCCTCAATAATTACTTCCGCCACAGCAGTTTTCGCAGAAACTACAGCTGGCGCATCTGGTCCCGAGGTGATCGTTACTGACACCATTTATACCAGCACTACCGTTCCCTGCACAACCAGCTCTTCCTCAAAATCAGTCATCTCCGCCTCAGCCGGCATGCCCTATCCACTCTCCGCGAACGTGACAACAACCGTGAGAACTCTTCTCACGACCACTGTCTCCTGCTCCAATTCTTCTTCTATTTTCGCTCCGTCCTCCTCCGCAATTGCTTCTTCGCATTCAATTACAGTCCCGGTTTCTCTGACAAAGACGACGGCCACGACGGCTGCTAGTTCGGCTAGTTCTGCTGGAATTCTGGTTGATACAAGTGCGACGCCACAAGTTGCGACTGGAACCGGGAGTGCAACAGCTAGCTCAACGCTAGCGCAATTCACCAATGCAGGGGAGAATTTGCGCGTTGGTGCTGCGGGAGTTTTGGTTCTGTGCGCTGCGCTTTTGGTTGTTTAATATGGGTAGATTCAATGAAGGGCAGGCGGATGTTTTGTAGATATTGAATAGGTGGGATGAAATAAGATGAAAGATGGAATGAGCGATGGCATTTGTATAAAATTTGAGGATTGATGGATATGCGAATGGGACAGGTTGGAGCAACAAGTTCTCAGATGCATTAGACGAGGCGTTTTTATATTCTCACCTTTTGGTTCATATTTTCCTCTTTTCTTGGGATGGATTGGGCATAGGTCGATGGATAGATGATTAGGAAGCATCAAGACCGGAGTGACGACACAATTCCCACATAGGTGGTATTCAGGACAGGGGATGACGAAAGACCTAAATGCTTACTTGATGAAGTGTAGTGGTTAAACTTTTATAAATATATATTTTATTATACTTTGTATTATGAGTACTTTTCTCTGCTTGCATTACTCTTTGTACTTGGCGGGAAGTTGACCTCTACCCTTAAGCTGATAGAAGAGACATAGAGCAGAAAACTTCTAGACAATACCTGGACGTATATAACCAATAAGTTTTCTTGTCCTGCGTTGTATCTCGGTATTTGAATATACGTATCACCAAGTAGATGTCGGTTAGGACAATCAAGGCTGTATATACTTTTGATATATACCAATGGCTGCTCTGTAAATATTGAGTACGAAGCGTCAAAGCCCTCGTGAGAAGTATAGATGCTAAGTCCTAGTTCAGTCCCATGATATATTGAAGGTCTTACCATATAGCTGGCCTAGTATCAACGGAGTAGTACATCTGCCTGTAACTGCATCACCAACCTCATCCCGCAAGTCTTGAATGGATATACTAAAAAGAAGATTGAACCCAAGGCAAAAAACCTATTCCAACCCTCTCTGAGTATCTCCACCCCTAATCTCCCACGTACAATACAGTCCCGAAGTAAGGACAGCAATAATTAAGAAATCCTTCGTCGGACCAAATAACGAGAAACCAGTAAAATTATAAAGTGCGGCGAGTATCATAACCACTAGTGCTCCGGATTCGACCCCCGTCTTATACGCATAGACCAGAGTGCCAACGGAGAGCACTTGATACTGAGTGTATGCCCCTTGAAGCGTCACGCGTCCGGAGAAGAGGGGTCGGTCTGGTTTATTCAGGTGGTCTTCTTCGATCCTGTGGAGCTGGATGTGTAGAGCAATAAGAAGCCTAGACGGGCGGAGCTGGTGATGTTTCTCAGCAAGTATGTCCATGGTGCTTCTGCTTGGAGCGAGGAGGCGACTGTGAATAGCGAGAATGGAACGACGGATGCTGGAAGAAATGGATTAGCTTCTGATTGGGTCTGTATTTTCGAGAGGAAAGACTCTCAACTTCACCTACGTGTAAGGTCTCTATGATTGAACGCCTAGGCAATACGCGGTTTTTGAGTAATGATGTCGAGGAAAGCCATTGCAATGTATGAGTATAAGGACTTGCAAGATACAGCGAAACAGCCACAGCATTTTTTTTTACAGCCAGTTCATGTCCTATTGTATTATATACAAAGTGCGGATGATATAAGGCAACTCGACGCCGAGGAGAATTCTGTAAGATGACTAATAATTATCACTACTGAATCCATAGTCAAGCTGCGGCGAAGACCAAGTAGGTAAGTAGGGCCGACTTATCAATCGGACCAAGATGCTATATTGTTTATACGAATTGTTAGTTCTTTGTAAGTTACCCTCTCCAGAGTGTGTATAAGTTAAGATAACTCTTGAAGTCCTAATAGGTAGATTGTCGAAAATCTGGGTCTGTAAAGCTGTATATTGTAGCGTCCAATATACGAGATCTACGAAGCTGAAGGAGGGTCGGAATATATATATATAATCGCACCGAAACTTCAATTTAGATAAGGATTCTTCTCCTTTCGGGATAAAAAACATACCCACCGAAGATTAACATGCGTCGGTGATTTCTCTCAAAAGGAACTTCACTTGATCATGAGATTCATATCTATATCTTCATCGATGCAAGTGGATAGAAGAGAAGGAGGAAGTGACGGAAAAATATACTGAGTACTGCGCTCGTTCTTGACAAGGCTATTATTTTACTGACGACAGTCGATATCCTATACATATGTAAGTACTAGGTAGCATAACATCCACCATAACACTCGTTATTTCTCTTCGTAGCATATGAAAATGCTGCCCCCCTAGTTCCTCCCTCAATCAGTATTCCTATCCTCACTCCATTATTCATTCAACCATACTATTTATTTTCGTCTTACTAGAACCGCGACCCTGTCATACGAGATCAAGCAATGCCAGGCCATGTAATATTACGCCTCCATACTTTCTCAACGCTCGTTTTCTCCTTCGGTCTTACTCTCCTCTACCTCCGTTAACACCACTCCTCCCGTGATATCTCCCATTCTCCATGCGTCCGCCCCTCTGCATCACTTCCAGCGAACAATTCTCCATTCCCCACTCACACTCAGAAAACATCACTACCAGTCAACAGCCCAACCATTCTCGTCCAGAAACTCCTCGATGGCATGTTTCAACGCCAGATTTGGTCGCAACTCCCTTGCCGTCAGTGGTTCTCTCGTTAGAGGGTCGGTTTGGCTTCGTTCGAGATGTTGGAGGATACTTGAGCGTTCATATGATTGGCCTGTTTTGGTCTAGGGAGCGGGAGGCCACGGTGTGGTTAGCGGTGTGTTGATGTTGTAGAAAGCGGGTAAAGGAGAGAAGGTAAGAAGAGCAGAGGGAGAAAAGAGAGTGTAGAACGGAAAGGGTAGAAAGGAGGGCAGGAAAGATATACGGGAACTGAAATGTGGGAAAGTAGATGGAAGGAAAAGTCGAGTACAGATAATAATGCGTGATCGAGTAACGAATTGGCATAGAGTTTGTACTAGAGGCCTCGGGTAATTGTAATAGGGGATGTAACCATCCTCGGAGAAACAAAGTAAAATTGTGTCGAAACAGTGAAACCTTCACAAGATAAGAAGAGAGAAAACTTACAACAATCGGATCCGTCATAACATTAAATGTAATCCCATCCACTGCCCAATCCGGCATTTCCCTTCTCTTCCCCTCCTTTCCCATCGTTTCCACCAACCTGAAAACCCTCTCCAGCTGCTCTTTCTTGCCTTCCCACTCCTCTTTCACCTTCTGCACCTCTTCTGGGTCTTTCCCCTCCACCCGCGCCTTCTCCTCCCTCTCCATCAACCCCAGCACCTCCCCCAACAACCCCGGCCTCTCCCTCGTTCTCCTCCTCTCCTTTTCCTCCCACCACTCTTTCCTACACTTCAGCCCCAATTCCAAAATATGCGGAAGCGAAACCATCTTCCCCCCCTCCCTCACACACTCCTCCCTCGCCTTCTCCACCGCGTGCAGCGCCTTCTCATACTCCTGCATGGCGTGCCGCGCTTGCGCAATGTTGTACCAAGCCTTCATATTATGCGGGGTGATGTCCAGCGCGGCTTCCGAGGACGCGACGGCTTCGGGGTAGCGGGCAAGTTTGAGGAGCGCTTTAGAGTGGTTGGTATATAGGACGGAGTTGGTGGGGTCAAGGGAGATGCTGCGCGGAGTTAGTGGAGGGGTGAGGAGGGAGGGGGGATTGATGGAAAGAAATGAGAAGAAACGGAGGGTGCATTACGCTTTGGCATAGAGCTGCTCAGCAGCTTCATATTTGCCGGATTGGAAGTGATCATTGCCTTTCTTTTTGAGCTCCAAGGCTTTATTTGGATCGGGGGGAGCCTGCGAGCCGGCCATGGCTGAGGAGCTGATTGATTGCCCGATTTTGAGTGTTTATATGAACTTCCTGGGAGTTCAACTCTCTACCGGTAAGCAGAAAGACAAGGGCTCTAGAGCTTTTACGGAATATAGGAATTGGAGACACTAGTTGTATCGTATGAGGTGTCTATATGGTAGCGATGGTGGCGCAGGGGGAAATAACGCAGCCTTGTTGTACAAAGAGGGCTGAGGATTAGATTGGTGATGTGAGGGGAATTTGTGGTCGGAATTATTCCTAGATGGGAGTTTCAGTTATAAATTAGAAGAGTAATAGGTATAACACAATGAGGGAATTGTAAGAAAGAGAAATTGTCCGTCTAGATATTAACAGGAGGTGAATATGGTTATAAGGTGACCAGCCTCGTGGTGGAATTTTATGACAATGCAGCCCACCCGGCTGTTTCATTGGACTGAGGTACAATATCCGTTGGATTGGTAAGGGTCTTGGAAGGTTCGAGAATGTCCATTAAGTTACTTGTACATCGGATACACATCTTAGCCATGGCACCAAGAACAAATTAAGAATGAAAATGTCGTCGCGGTTGCAGATTAAGATTTGAGACTGGGGATGGTTGTCAATAAGTCTATTTCATGCCGGTCTTTTATACAATTGATCTTGTTTCTTTTCCATCCTCGCATACACTTCTCTGTCTCTTTGTCTACCACCTCAAATACCTGCGCAGAATCTAGAAGGGCTAGAATTGTATTGTTAGCCAGAGTTCTTGAGAATGCGGTTTGTATGATTGGATTTGTGCTATATTGGGTGGAGGAAGCTCATCAGGGTGCAAATGGATGGCCCTCATAAAACATATAAAAGCTGGCCTAATGCGCGCAGGGATTGTGCAGCTTCAAGTTTGGTGGACTTTATCGCTATCACCCCGCCGAAGCTCTCCAAGTAGCCAAAGCATATATAAATGAGAGTAGAAACGTACGTTGTCCGAAGGAGGAATTTCTTTCCTGAAGTGTTCTCCAACAATTGGTACTTTCTATGTAATTTATCAGCCCCTCATCTGCAAATTACTCGGAACATCAAACATACCACCCAGATATCGTTTCGTACTTTCGGGACATCCGAGAAGAAGAAGAGGGCGAAGAATCCGGCAACTCCTGCGAAGGGTGCTAAGCCCAGACCACTGCGTCCAAATCGTTAGCCAAATTCTCGGCACCATTGAGTCCCTCCAGCCAATGCTACATTTGAGACTATTCCGAAACAAAAGAGAACAGGCTCGTCGCGCCTCTGCGGTGAGTTGCGATTGTGAAAACTGTGGATTCGGCTAGGAAAATAGACATACAGTCTTGTTGCTTGCTTGGCCGTGAGTCCCATGATGTTTGGCTGAACCTTGTATCTGCGTATACTGCATCAGCTTCGCAATTCCTTCTCCAAGCTCAATAGGGAGTTGTACTTGGGTCCATAGGGAGATATGTAGGTCTTGTAGCCAATATGGCCTTTGGCTGGTGTAATACCAGTTGAGGGGTTGTACTAAATGCGCAGATGAAGTCAGCGGGCTGTTCACCAAAGTCGCATGCCGAAGAAACACCATACATCACTACCGGCGTTGTCCATCTTGAGGGTAAAGAGATGTGGTGCGATTTGAATTAACGATTGTGAGGTTGAATTGCAATGATGATGAGAATGTTTGTCGGGGCTAGCCGGAGTGCCGATTAGTGGCCTTAGGCTTTTTAGGCAAGTTCGATTTTCGGCCAATTATGGTAATGATATTTCATCATGATCAATTGACTTGCCAAAGCGATTTTGGGTGTGACAATATGAGTTCTTCTACTTCGTTCTGGCGTGGAAAGGCGACCATTCCCCTACGGAAAGCTAGAAGTCTTTATCCAGAGCTCTTTTATTCACCATGTACTATCATCAACCATAGCTCAAATCGTTTGGATTGACTCTACACTACAGAGGTATATTGTTGTTAAGATCAGAAAATACCGAGTAGTATTCTCAGCTCTTTGACATGGAGATAACATCAACCGTGCATAATAGGACCAAGTTGAACCGACCACTTGCATATTCTGCCGAAGAACGTTCGACGGTTTCAATCCAGTTCTGTATGCGTCCTGGCCATTCATCTCGGTCGCGGTCTTATGGTCCTACGCTTTCTGCATCTACTCTGTATGAATACCAGTCTTACATTTGCTGGCTGCGCATCAATACCCAGGGAAATCATTACAACCAGGACAAATAGCATGCTTGTAGCATGTCCCTATACCGATTCTGAGGGCAGGATAGGATGATATTGGTATGCGGACAAGGATCAAATGAAGCCATGAGACTATTTTCCTCTCTCAACCCAGATGACGGATAAACGACATCGACATACGAGAGTCTGGACTTACGTTTAGAATCGAGACACGCCCACAACCCACCTTGCCGTTCTTCTCAGTAACTTGGCTATGTTCACGGATCTCGTCGTTAACGCTGGAAGCCACCACCATCCCGTGTTACCTTGGCGCAATCCAGAACCTGATCCCGGGGTTGTGGTGCACCTGCACAAGCCGTCAACTCATCCATTAGGATATTCTTATTGGCCCCCCAAGAACTTTCAGGCTTTCTAAAACTGGAGATATTTTTGACGCAGGGGTTTTCATTGACCCTTGAAACCCATAGCCAGTTTTCCCTACCAAACCCTCCCTGACTTCCACCCCAAAGATACACGCACTCGCCTCCCGACAGGGAGTGGGAGAAAGAAAAAGGAAAGGGATTCGGACCAAACAAAAGCTAGCCAACTGCACAAGGGCGCCCCCGAACTCCTATGTGCGCCTCGCTATCGTACTGTACTACAGTAAAATATCTAGCTATCCCGTCGCGAAGCCACCTAGTGAAGACCTCTATGGCAGCAGAATCCTGTTTGAAGAGTGATGTGGAGTGATGTGGAGTGATGTGGAGTGATGTGGATGTCCCGCGAAATCCAAAGCTGCGCATCTTTCTCCGGTAGATTTAATCCGTTTCCATCCTCGGATATCTAAACCGCGGACTGGTGGAAAATGAACGACAATTGCAATGTCTCCCAACATGCCGATGGGAAGTTTACCGCCAAGTTTCATCTACAGTACTTGTATTTCCGGTAACTTATGCTCGGAAGAACGGATATTCCATCCATCCGTCGTTATCGAGCTTCAAGCTTTCCATCTGGTGATGACATGTGTGGGGTTCGGTAATGGAATTTATGTTATCCAGCACCATCTTGCATTCAAGCCAGTAGAATGCGACTTTACTGCTGGGCTTTTCTTCATCGCGGTTACTCATCAAGCCGTCTCTCCTTTGGTGTATCTTTCTATGTCTGTATGGGGTGCAGGATGTGCGTATGGTTTTTGTACGACGACGACGACTAAGTTCATTCCTTTTCCTTCCTCTTGCTTTCCTTTTTCCTTTTCCCCTATCAAATGCAAGACATGTGATTCGTCCCCTTATCCCCCACATCTGTAATCGAGGCGCATAATCTCTTGACTTGCATCCGAACTGTGCATTCCGCTTATTTCCGACCCATCACCAAATTGGGTTGCATGTGACCACATCCTTCGGACAGCAAAATGATTTTGTCTTCACCAAGGCAAGAGTCCGAAGTAGACGGGTGGTAGACGGGTGGTAGACGGGTGCATGGGATGAAACTATTCAGAATAAACATTAGCTGCATTTCCCCTCATTTCTTCTTCTTAATAGCGTTGATCTCATTGTTGCTTGGCACTTAGCAACAGATAAACATAAGACGTTGTGAACTGTGAACTTGTGGTTGCTGATTGTGCTTTCATTTCCCCAGACGGATCCATTGTTTAATGTGATGACATCAAGCTTTTTCGGATGAGAACAAAAGAGACACTAAAGAGACACAAAAGAAACACACAGCCTCGGAGCGTTTTGGCACGATATCAGAAAAACTAAGAAAGGAAACGAAAGCCGCTCACACCCGAGGAACCGCCAGAATCTTATGACAGACGACCATCATCCAAATGCATTCTAGAAACGGTCCATAATTCACCTCACATATACAAACAATCCAAACACCATCTCCACACAGCAAGACACAGCAAGACACAGCAAGACACAGCAGACACAGCAAGACACAGCAAAATACAACAAAGACTCACCTCGTTCATCACCTTCTTCCGCCCGCAACAAATATATCTACGACACGAATACATAGCAGAAAACTCTTCATCTGCCACTTCACCAATTTTTAATCCTGCATCTGCACCTCACCTTGCCATCTGCGCAGCTAAAATAGATCCTCCAACCCACGATTGTCGCCTCGAATCACACTCGATATTGATACCCACTAATCCGGCGCATCTGAGCGTAAACGTGAAAGTGCGCGGGAGCGGGTCATACAACGGCTGGTATATGGGCAGCCAGGCTGAATTATCTGAACTTCGATCAACCTGGATGGTTTGATTCGGGGTTGTCATTCGAAACCTTTTAATAAGACGATCCGCTTCAAATCAAATATACTCGATCTCCTAAGACAATAAGACAAAAAGACAACGACTTCGAGAAGGCACTACCGTACAACGGGAAATATAAAGTAAAGGGAACGCTGCATGTGTAACAACCACACAACATCTCAAAGTACGAACCGACGCTAGACATAAGTTCGACGGCGAGTATACCACCACTCACCCACCATCCTTATGCCGCCAACTCCCAATATGCCTGCTTCCACTCAACGCCCCTTCTTCTCCAATTTCCTCGCCGCTTTCCGCACTACCTCTTTCACAGGCATCTCACAGCCGACAGCCTCAAAGCCATCATCTCATTCTCACGCCCACTCACATTCGCATTCCCACTCCCATACGCACACGCAATCAACCCACACAAATAGCACAACCACGACTTCCACCTCCCCATCATCCGCCTCCCAACCCCGCCAAATCCATACCAATAGTAGCAAACAACAAACCGCATCCACAACCAGTCCCCTAAACTCTCTTCAATCTCCGCGTACCCCCGGCGCAAGTCCCAGCCCCGGCTCCTCACCGCGATACAATAATGCCTTCCGGAGCGCAAGCGATAGAAGAGGCAGCGACAGTTCGAGTGAGGGATTCCGAGAAATCATCGGTAGGGAAAAATGGTATATAGGCGGGAGGACGCAGGGAGGAGAAGAGAAGTATTTTAGATTAGGAGTTGTGAGGAGGAGAAGGAGTGGAGGGGAGATGAGTTTGGATCGACTGAGTTTGTGATGCTACATGAATCGTGGAGGGTGAAGCTGGTGGAAGAAGATACGGATAGATCAAAATATAACGGCCGCAACAAAATCGATCGTCTCAGTTTACAAAAATGAAAAACGAAAGAAAGAGAGAAAAGAGAAAGAAACAAGACATGAGCGAGTGGGAATTTTACACAAGTGCGCATTCAACGGTCTGGTACGGCGTCGGCGTTGGCGTTTCGACAAATGAATGGGAAAGGACGGGTCGGATTGGGGTAACTGGTCTGGATTTATGTAACTTACATACGTCTGAAGGGATTCTTATTAACAAACGAAGTTTAGACAAGCTATCTTGGAATCGAGATAGCTGTCCGTATATGGGCAAGCCGATCCGAGTTGAGATGGACTGAGTATGCGATGCATACATAAGACTACATATCTTGCCAGTCGTCGACAAGCAAATGATTATATGAACAATACAATACATAAATACAAACTGCCTCTGGATGTAAATGTAGCATATCTATTGAAGAGGAAGCGGTAGGCATCTACCCCATCATACAGCTTTTATATTGCGTTAGGAAAACTTCGTCGACAAATCAATCATGTACTGTATATATACATATTCCCTGAGCCCTTATTATCAGCTTCACTACAATTCTTACCAACTCCACCGAGCGAATATTCTCGTTTATGCTTGTCTAACTCCTTTCATTTCCCTTCCTCTTCCCTTCCTCTTCCCTTCCTCTTCCCTTCCTTAAAACTCGAATCCAACTGGCTTGCTTACACCTCCGTGCAGCCACCAGTCCGACTACCGATCCCTCTTCCAGGACACGAGCAGACGAGAAGAGAACAGAAGTATACAGTGGAACATCACCACATAAACCGCTGCACCTTCCCTTCTTCCTGCGGCCAGGAAAAGCCGCGGTAGAGGAATATATAGCCCGTTACTAAATTGATGAGAAGGTGATGGGCAGTTTCGATGAGAAGGTAGATATTTATGCGTGTTGCTTTCTCCGTTTGCTGCGCAGAGCTATTGGTGCCCAGGATCAGCTTGTTCGGGAAAGTCGGAGTAGGCAGATGCAGACGGAGGAAAACCCAAGGCAGGATGAAGTACCGCGGCTCGACGAGTGGTGCGGTGATGAGGGAGAGCGCGGTGGTTAGGATGTAGATTAGGAAGAAGGATGATGTCGGGGATGGGTCTTTGTGTTGTGCGAGTTCTTCTGTTGGGGTTGTGTGGAAGTGCGGTTTTGTTTCTTGAGGTTTGGGTTTGGTGCTCGGATTTGGGGGGTTTTGTTTGTTGTCTGAGGGAGGTGTGGAAGAGGGGAATGAGGAAGGTGTTGTAGTGGTGGTGTTTGCGCCGGAAAGTGTATTGTACACTAACCAAAAACATAATAAGTAGATGGGAGCGAGGAGGTATCGGATGAGTGGATGGCGGAGAATCGTGTACCGGAAGACGTAGAAGATGTAATGTCTGTTGTCGGCTAGTGTGAAGGGATGAATGATGGTGTTGAACTTGACGATTAGGAGTACGACTAGTAACGCCGATCCCGATAATAATGTTAGGATGACGGGGCGCGGAGTGGGGTTCTTGGTGTATCTGAGGAGAGTTGATGGGAAATGAAGAGCGGTGCGGAGAAGGGAGAAGAGAGAGGGGAGGAGGAGGGGCAAGGAGAAAAATGATATGAATGGCCAAAGGTAGAGAATTTGAGGGAGATGGATAGTGGCGATGTGGTTTTCTTTGTCGCCGAGGACGACGCCGCCATTAAGGTAGATGAGGATGGTGAAGGTGGTTAGGAGAGAGAGGTATGGGAGCAGATTTTTGAGGATGAGCGGAAGACGGACGAGGACGGCAGGAATGAGGGTTAGTGGTGTTAGGACGATATCTGCGGTCCTTGGTTAGTTATCAACTAATAAATGAGATGATAGAGAGGTGGAGAGAAATAGTAACCTTCAAGGGTAGCCGATCGGAGTGGCACGTCGAATACCATCCCATGTAACGCTTCGTTCCATCTTGCCTGCACAAACGACTGTACAGATTGCAGTTTCTCCCTCTCATGCACAGAAGTACTAGGCAAAGGATTCTGCAAAGTCCGCGCTACCTCCATACCACCCATGAATACTGCGGCCCAGAAAATATTCGTCTGTCTCATGGTTAGGGATACCATTCCCCAGAGATAAATCTGGAAATTCCTTCTGCCCTTCCCGTCCCTCCCCTCGAGGAATGTTTTGTAGATTTTCAAAACCATACACGTAGATAGGATATCGGTGTAGTAGAGACCGGAGAAGAAGAAGAGGGGTGGAAAGAGAGCAATGTTCAAGGCTGTGTGGAGTGTATCGATTGATGTAGCCTTTGACAGTTTAGCTGCGTCTTTGCTGTTCTTGAAAGCCGTTTTCTGGTCATGACTTGAGACGATCAGATTTCGACAATCACAAGCATACGACAGAGTAAGTAGTAAGGTGACGGTGTTGAAGAAACGCAGAATGTGGACACTGCATGCTGCTAAGTGGAGTTTGGAGAATAAGGTGGTCAATACGTATCTATTTGACATTAGCAAGGTGGTAGCCATGTGGTTGATGAGGATCATACAAGCCTGGTGGAGTGGTAAGTTTCGGGTCCCATACTAGCCAGTCACCTCGGCAATATGCCTGAGCTTGGGGAATGTGGAAGACTTCATCCTAAGAGACGTTGGATATGAGCATCATTATGGTGGGATTTGAAGAGCAGGGCACATGGCATGGACTACTTACCAGGTAGGGAGAAGGGACAATCTTGGTCACCTGATTTTCCCACAGACTGGCAAGGAAATAGACGCCTAGACACGCGACAATAGAAATCCTTTTATCTAGGCCGCCAAGATTGAGGATCGATGCCTTCTCGATGAACGCTAGAGCTCCCAAGGAGACAAGTCCAAAAATGAAGGTTGACATGAGGACACCTTTGATGTTTATGGACGTGTCAAACTGGCTGCGATTAATCCGCGGTTGGGATCATCTTGGAATCGGTAGCCGTTAGTTATTGTAGTAGATGGAAACTAGGCAAAGGAAAACTTACGGAGGAGATGATATATGTATCAAGGTCCCTGATACTCACCACGGAGATGTGTGTTACCAAAACGTGATTCGCGGTCCGAGATCATGCTGACTAATAGTCGACCATAAGATACCCTGCCACGTCAAGCTTACCACAATTCTTGCACAGAATACGTCCAGAAACGGCTATTTTGCCCATTTACTAAATTTTGGAATATGTTATGAGATAGCCAAACAGTTTGATGCGTTTCTCTGTGGTTCAGTCCTACTCGGGAACTAGACGTCCCTTGGCCCATTCTCTTTGAGCGCGGCGAGAACACCTTTCTTTCACCGTGACGCTCCGGCGGTTCTACGAGGGGCCAGTGCTATGGAGGCCGAGTATTTTCTTCTCCAATTATCATCTGTTAAAACTGTACTCCCAAACTCATTCTTTCACTTGCACCCAGTGCCATGGATGGGTGGGCTGCGCAGATCTCGTGTAGTCAGAGGAATGGTTGGTCTCTACGGCAGTGGCCCCTCGGAGAGCCAGCGGAGCGTCAAATATATATCTATAATCTTCGAAAAGAGAACAAGGAGACAGGTGGTTAAAATCGCATGTGATTACCTAAAGTGGATATAGGATCTTCATTTTGTTGCTTCTCTTTGAGCTGAAGACTTAGATGACCATCACAATCATACCAGTGTTGATACTGAGGCGTGTCGCAAGTCAGTGTTCCAATAACAAGGGCTTATGAAGTCATAGGTCAATTGATTCCACTCGAATCAGTATAATAATCTGTGTGCTGTGCCCAATTGCTGAAGTGACCGATGGCGCAGAAGGAGGGCCGGATGCATCCAGTTTATCGATGACTTCGAAGCTCTCGCGTTCCATGGACTGAGACTCCAAGACCGATCATCTTAGACGCAATGAAATTCAAGAGCAAAGATGATTTCATTCTCGAGGCTGTGGTCACAGACGTCCAAGAAATAAACAATTACAAAGCTCATGGAGCTACTGGGAGTGGAAGGATAACTCGTCCACATACTCGATGAACACCGAGGCCGATAGCTCAAACTCATATTACCTAGAAGACTTATGAACTGCCGACTTTTATGATGGTGAACTGATTAGTCAATTATGTACAATGAATTTGATCTTACAATACCCCGTTCACACTTTTCCAGCCATCCGTGCTCTTATCGGCTTCATACAATTTTGGAAAGTCAACGGTCACTAGGTAATCGTGACGAACAATCCAATCGGACATCCCAGGCTCTTGGAGATCAGATAACTCAAATAGGTATCAGTCGTGCAGAGCATACCACTGACCAGCAACTCGCTCTTCCCAGCGGGGTAAAGGAAAGCAGGTGGACATTCCGCGCTATTGATGACGTAGGAATTCCCAGGACTGAGCACACTCGGAGGATTTGCGGAGTTAGGACCCAGTGCAGGCTGCGTGTTGAAAGTCGTTTTGGTGGTAGCACCGGCATTTAATGCATAGCCAGTAAAATTGAAATGACCGCCACCGGTGTAGATATATGGAGATAGGGTAGAAAGGTGAGTGGGAAAGAGAAATTCCAAGGTGCAGATTTTGCCAGAGGAGGAGATTGGAAGGAGGAAGTTTGTAATGGTGCAGAAGTCGTTCGCGGTATGAAGGGGAGTTTGTGTCTATGGTTGGTCAGTAAAAGCTATGAGGTAACGGTGCAGAGGTTCCAAAAATGAACTTTGGACCGTCAGGCTAGGGCACTCACCGAGCTGAAAGGAACGTTGGGTAGTTTTTGGCTAACAAGAACGCTGAGCGAAGGGTAGAGTGCCCCAGCTGGGAGGTTACCACCTGATGGGCATGCTTCGAGGTTGCGCTCCTTCAACTCAGAGACCGGTTCCGCAATAGATGAGGCAATGACTCTACTGGCAAGAAGTGCTAGGATAGTACTGAAAGTCTTCATTGTCCAGAAGCCAGAATAAATTGAAGGGCAGCAGAAGCAGTTCAGGAATTCGGTAGCGATCAGCGAGTTCTTCAGATTCACGGAATGAAAAGAAAACGAAAAGGTGATATGAAACTTCTCTTTATAGATCATGCAACCGGAGCAAGTACTACTTTCACTACGGGTAGTGCTGTGGCGGAAATAGATAGCATATGCAGGTGCAATCTAGGTCTCGTACTCTTTTCACGCGAACCAAACTTCAAAATGGAAGAGCCACACTTCGAGGGATCTCGACCCCAGATTGATCTATGGGTCTTCCAGCATTGGCGCAGGAAGAAAGCTAAACTGTTGAACAATTGAATTTGATCAAAAATAGTATCGATCTAGCAACCAAAGTTGAGGAAGATACTTCGTGTTAGCTCATGTAAACTTCGCTTACCCCTCACGCCAGTCAACTCGCTGTGAAGAATGTCTAATCCGTGCGCAGCAGTATGTCAATTAGCTTTTGCACTTAGGAAGACTAATGAACTCTAGACCGGTGGAAAACCGATGCTCCTTGCGAGATCCTCAGCTGTTGTAGGTTTTCCGAATATTTATTGTCGCTTGATGGCCTGGTGTGAAGAATCTGAGGACGTCCGAATCATCCTTGGCTCATAGTCGGTAAGGTTAAAGAACAGGCGAAGCGCTTCTAGGAACATATTCATGATAGAATCGAAACTGCACACTTCTCCGAGATTACTTTATACGCAACAAATTGAACCTAGCAGTGACCTATTGGCATCGAGATCGAAATAACTACTCTATAGATATAAGGGATTAGGTAAATTGTAACGTTAAGCAGTTGTCAGTCGGCCTCTCCGGGGTGGAATATCACGAGGTTTACAGAGGGCGATTTCGGCGATACAAACGTATGATCACAGCGGCACTGTACTGTTACGGCAAACCAAATTAGGCGTAGAGAAATTCGAGAATGAACTTAACTATCCGAAAGGACAAAAACCTTCATAGAGAGTAGTCGAGGAAGTGATGACAATTGAATCTAATGGTGAATACGTAAAACAGTTGCGAGGTGTTACCTCTGACTTTAGTGTATTAGTGGTCCCGTTGTGTACGAACTCGTATCTTAAAGGATGCTCCAAGAGACACGAAGGAAGGAAATGCCTTCAGTATGTTCAGGTCTAACAGATAATGTACAAGATCTATGGGAACTAGGAGTGTTCTATGTGTTTTTCCTTCGTTAGACAAATTATGAATTTACTTCTTAAATCAACCAATCAAACATTCTGTGGCCTTCGTGTGAAGCATTTGTGTATATACGAAGTCGAAAAAGAGCCACAGCTAGATTGCGAACTTGAACCCGAGAACTGCGGGGTAACCGAACCATATGGTAGGTAGCGTCCCTCGCTGCGTGGCGAGAAACCCACCGCCCCACAGCAATAGTGGAAATCGTCATCAGCCTTATATGGCTGCTATGGCGCGCAAATTCAGATCGCTACGTCGATCGTTACCTTCAACCGAAGCGATTCCCATCCCGGCCAGTACAACACCGCCTTGCACGTCCCACATGTTCATCACGGTGGTACAGTGACCAAGAGGAAAGATTAAATGCGGTTCGGCTGAATATTTCCCCTCGCCGGGCTTGGCAACGGCGGATTCATCAACAGCGCTCTGAGCCTCGTCGAGCTGAAGATGGGCCACAATACTTTCTACATCACAAGAGCGGCCGTAGAAAGCTTCACACAGGAATGTGCAACTTTGGGTAATATCCCCATTTACACGTGAACAGCTACTAGCTCTCGCCGTTCTCCACTGCATGCTGTTCTAATGAAGTTAAATACCTCAGCCTTGTGAGAACACGACACAACCTTCACCGTAGCAAGACATTATGAAGGGTTTGAGCAACCGAAGCTGTCATCAGCCGATCCCTCCAACTGGTTTGACAGTCGTAGTCAATCCGGACGAGCCATCTCTGGAGTAAGTTTCCAAATATAGTATCCGCGGTATACTCCGCTGACTGAAAAGCATCATATTTGTCCATGGATTCACCGGCCACCCTGAGCGGACCTGGACTCACAAGAGGGGAGATGTGAGGCACAAAGCCTACGATGACGACGAATTAGCTGAGCCACCTTCGAAAATCCGAAAACTCCATCTGTTCTCTAAGCCGCGTCAGGAAGACTTTCACACTGCTATATATTGGCCGAGAGATCTGATTCCGTCCACCGTCCCTAATGCGCGAGTTTTGACTTACGGTTATGATACACATATAAGACATAAGCTGGGACCTCCTGCGAATAGGAATACTGTCTACGACATTGCTTGGGATTTTCTGGTTGCCCTAGAGGCTGAGCGTCGGGCAGAGCCATTACGACCGGCATTGTTCATAGTACACAGTCTGGGAGGGATAGTCGTCAAGGAGATGCTGCGGAGGTCAGTCAGCTGCGATCAGGGCCAGGCCCATCTCCGGGACATCTTTGAGTCCACAATCGGTATAATGTTTTTTGGTACCCCCAATAGTGGATGTCAGAATTCCGTGCGCACGAGCTATAAGCGACAAATATCCCCTAACAAAAATCACTATTTGTGATATTTTCAATAATTAATAACTAATTCAATTTTTAATATAAATCTTTGATAAAGATATCATTTTAAAGCTAAAATTAAGAACTATAACTTTCTAACCGGTGGAATTTCAATAATATAAATATTTTAACTAGTAATTATATATTGAAAGTTATAACTTTTAAAGATAAATATTTATAGCTAAGTAATTTATAAAATTAAAATCGAACTAATAAAATTAAAGAATCAGGCTCTAAATAAATAATAAACCTATATTTATAGAAATATCTTATAACTTCAATTTGTTATTAATTATTGAAATTGTAGTAAATTTGGGATTTTTGATAAGCTGCGCACGGAATTCTGACACCCACTATTGCCCCACACAGCGGCGCCGACCCCCGTGGCATTCTCCAACAAATTGCTGAGAAGGTTATCAAAGCAGCCGGATTTTCCGTTAATGAGCAGATCGTCAACACACTTTTGCCGTCATCAGAACGCCTCAGGGAGCTAAGAGATGAGTTTGGCCCGATGGCTCATAAGCAGAATTGGATCATACACTCCTTCCAGGAACAATTAGGCGTTGCACTTCTTGGTGACCATAAGGTAAGTGCGTTAACATATCCTGTTACGTTGCTCATTAGTTTGTAGGTCGTTGAGGATACATCCTCTTATCTAAACCTTCCTGCTATCGAGATTTCCGAGCATCTCAGACGCAATCATATGGAAATATGTCACTTTACAGGACTTAATGATGTCGAATACAGAAAAGTCGCTTCTGCTCTTCACAGGATGGCAAGTTCGGCCTCTAGTCAGCCCAAGGGAGGAGAGAAGCCGTCACTCAATGAAGAGCAAAAAATGATACTGTTTAATTCATTGGGATTTGAGCAAATGGATGCGCGCCAGAAGACTATCAAGACCGCCCGCGCCAAGGAATGTAAGTGGCTATTGGAAAATTCTGAATACCTCAAGTGGCTTGATGTTACTAAGCAGAGCGAACACCACGGCTTCTTGTGGATCAAAGGGAAGCCTGGAACTGGAAAGTCAACATTGATGAAATTCGCTTTTTCTAATGCCCGGAAGACGATGAAGGTCAGGATTGTTATATCTTTCTTCTTCAATGCGCGAGGAGCCGACTTAGAGAAGTCCACTATTGGGATGTATCGATCAATATTGTTTCAACTGCTCGAGCAACTACCAGAGCTTCAATGTGTCTTTGAATCTCTCGGATTTCCAACTTGGAATAGCACCGGCCATCAATCATGGAGCATCGAGTCATTGAAAGATCTCCTTGAACAGGCCATGCGACTACTTGGACAGTCCTCTGTGGGCTGTTTCATCGATGCCCTGGACGAATGTGATGATGGTGAGATTCGGGACATGGTGGCTTTTTTTCGACATCTGGGGGAGCTAGCTATATTAACCCACACCCGATTTCAAGTCCTCTTTTCAAGCAGACATTATCCACACATCAAAATCAAACCAGGTCTTGCTGTAGTCCTAGAAGAACAAGAAGGACATAAGAAGGAAATTACCAGCTATATTGACAACGAGCTAAAAATTGACCATAGCAACCTCGCTAAGCAGATTAAAGCTGAACTTCAAGAAAAAGCTTCTGGGGTCTTTATGTGGGTTGTCCTGGTTGTGGATATTTTGAACAGCGGGAATAATGAGGGACGATCAACACGCCGCCTTCAGAAAAAGCTCAAAGATATCCCTAGCGATCTGCACGAGCTCTTCCGTCAAATTCTAACACGAGACTGCCGTAACAGAGACGAACTACTTCTCTGTATTCAATGGCTACTCTTCGCAAGACAGCCTCTGAAGCCAGAACAATTATACTACGCTATTCTCTCAGGTATCGATCCTGAAGAAATCTCAAAGTGGGACACCGATGAGACGTCGATGGACACAATCAAGAGATTTATTCTGAATTCTTCGAAAGGACTTGCCGAAATCACAAAGTCAAAGATGCCTAGCGCCCAGTTCATTCACGAGTCAGTGAGGGACTTTCTACTCAAAAAAAACGGGCTAAGAGATGTTTGGCCTGAACTGGGAAACAACTTGCAAGGAGAATGCCACGAGCAGCTAAAACATTGCTGTCTCAAATATATGAGCATCAGTATTACTGATCTGAACATCGGCAATTCGCTTCCGAGAGCATCTTCCCCACAAGCTGTGGAACAACGCCAATCAACAGATAAGATGTTTCCGTTCCTGGAGTACGCTGTACGAAACATTCTCTACCATGCAGATACAGCAGAAGGAAGCGGAGTCAACCAGACGAGTTTTCTTCGAACCTTCCGGCTTGCCGACTGGATTAAGCTCGACAACCTGTTTGAAAGACATGAAATACGCCGACATACTCTAAAGGCCAGTCTTTTGTATATACTGGCAGAGCATAACATGAGGAATCTAATTAGAAGCCATCCATCCAACCTGCTCTGGTTTGAAGTAGAACATGAACGTTATGGGGCACCGATTTTTGCGGCGCTCGCTGCCAATAGTGGTAAAGCAGTCGAGACTTTTCTAAATGCCCAGACGAGAATCGAACCCCCAACGTCTTTACTTCACAGCCTGTGTGAACAGTATTACCAGAATGGAAACAAACCCGACTTTGGACGCGACTTCACTTTCTCACGACGAAGAGGTATTCTCTCTCATCTCGCAGAGAAAGGTGATGAGGTAATAATCCTTGCTTCTCTCCTTGCTTCGGACAAGCTCGATATCAACTCTAAGGATAACTCTGGCCGGACGCTACTGTCGTGGGTTGCAGGGAGAGGGCACGAGGTAGTAGTAACACTACTGCTAGAGAGAGGCGCTGAACTCGAGTCCAAGGATAACAATAGCCAGACACCGTTATTATGGGCTGCTAGGGCTGGGCACAAAGCAGTAGTAATACTACTATTAGATAAAGGTGCTGAGCTCGAGACTAAGAACATATTGGATGAGACACCGCTATCGTTGGCTGCTAAATATTGGCACGAAGCAGTAGTGAAATTACTGCTAGATAAAGGTGCTAAGCTCGAGACCAAAAGCATCTCTGGCCGGACGCCGCTATCGATGGCTGCTGAAAATGGACATGAAGCAGTAGTGAAATTACTGCTAGATAAAGGTGCTGAGCTCGAGACCAAGGATAACGATAGCCAAACACCGTTATCGTGGGCTACTAAGACTGGGTACGAGGAAATAGCGACACTACTGTTAGAGAAAGCGACCAAGAAATCCTAATAATTTATAATTGTATAATATTATAACATTCTTCATTCTGTGGCGAGAACCTATCGTGCCGAAAAATTTAATAGATACTTTGACTTTAAGTATTTTAAACTCAATATATATATCGATATCTCTAATTTCTATATATAAGTAGTATTTGATAGTTACTTCTAAACACTTAGAAACCCTTCTATTAAAAAACTATATTCGCGTCGTCGCTTTAAATCTGGGTTACAGAAAGTCCTTGATTTCCAATTTTGGCAATAAACTGCTTTCATGATTCCAGCGGTAGTAGGCTAGTTGTACTTTTATGCTTAGCTGGTCGAAAGAATTTCTCAAGCTATCCGGGACCGCCCCGAGCTACCCCTAACCGCTCTGAACCCACTCTAGCTAATTCGATGAGACCGGCTTAGGTAATCGTTACTATTCTATGAATCAGTTGCGATATATAAGAGCTCATGGGATAAGCTCAGCTTAGAACAGGTTCTAATCTCAGCTCACGTAACTCATCAGATATGACGATTCCAAGCTAGATGACCTTCTCGATGGGAGCATTTCCTTCATCCAGAGAAGGAAATGCCATTTCCTAAGATGCAATAGTTAACTGCTCTCAAACCATCGGCCCCTTGTATAATAGGCGAACAAAGGTGTCAGATCATACTTGTTACTATGCCCTCCTAGACTGCGAATTAAACCCACCGGATTTGGGCACCCATGGGTGGGTTATGATAACTGATGGATACCTATTGGGTGGGTTGAAGAGAATATTAATTACCCATTGGCAGGGCTAACCCCCGATTCTGGTATATGCTCCCCCTATTTGGGTTGTTATGGATAGGTTGAAGGTGCTCAATGTGGGTTGAAGAGCTGGAAAACCCACCAATGGGTACCTTCTGCGATGTCCTAATATCTGTAGATCAACTTCGATTCATGATGCCTACGAGCTTTATATATCGGTTTTTAGATTTCGGTCCTCGACTTCCTAGAGAACCGAACATTATTCAACGGTTTTCCGACAACCGATATAGAACTTCCCATCATAGAGAATCAAAAACCGTCCTTTTGCGCTTGCTTGTTCTTATTAAATACGTTATCAGTGGGTGCGGAAACCGATTTCGGTATCATAAGATGGTAAGATGTAGACGGAATGAATAAATAGTAAATAGTTGGGTACTGTAGTTCGGTACTGGTTTATTGTTTACGGTATTCCAAAAAATTTAAGGTTAAACCAGCTTGTAAGCACCATACCTCTAACAGCAATTGAATCAAACATCTTTGATGGTCTAACGATCATTTAGACAGATAACAATGTAAAAGCGTTTTATTGCTTTTCCGTTTTGAGTATTCTGTGTTGCTGCTTTGAAAAGCTGTTAGTATTCTGTATTGAGGGTTTGGTAATTCAGTGTTTAGTTATCCAAATCACAGAAGTACCTTTTTCTCACCGATACTATATCGGTCACCGTAATATACTTACCATTTCCGTAATCCCGTACATTTACCTACGGTTAAATGACCGTAACATATACAGGAATCCAATCACTATCTTCCGTTTATACCGTAGCTTGATCATCATATACAATCCAATCACTGTCTTCTGTTCGAAATCCGCTAACTGTTTTGGAGCCTTCAGCCTGCAGAATCCAATCACTGTCTATAGTTCGTACCCTTCCTTCCAAGTTCCAACTACAGGTTTGCGATTTGTGTTGTAACTTACGACTTATGGAAGCATTGTTCTCTATGGAAACTTGCCACAGGCATGTGACCTGTTCTGTACTCTACGACAACGACGTAGCATCAGTCTGGGTCTAGAGACAGGGCTGTGAGGGCGATATAATCTATTCTGCGGGTATAGCGCGCGGCTGAAAATGCCCAGCCCAAAGGACAAGGCTCTCCTTATCAAATCTGAACCAGATTATCTCGAGCATCTAGACAAATTCCAAGGATATCGAAAATATTTGGTTCAAAAAGACTTGGTTTACTTGGCCCCCAGTAGTCTAAGGCCGGAGAATCGAGCTCAGAAGAGAGAGCGCTAGAAATCGTAGATCCCATAGTCAGGCCGAGCGTAGTAGCGCAATAATCGGTTGATTTATATTCTATAGATGGACCTACCGGTATCAGGTTTATAGCAGATCCAACTGATACTACTCTTGAGTATGATATAATTCAAAGTCTAGCTACTATAACGATCATTTCTAATCTATATCCTGAACAATATCGTTTTTGTATATAGCCTTACTAGCAACTGCGATAAAACATAGATATATACAAACAGAATCTTCTGGCTGCAGATATTAGCAGAAAATATACCAATAGTATATATTATAACCTTTGGCTATAATGCGGATATCGTTAAATTATAGGGTATAGCAGATAGTAATATTCTTAGAAATTATAGAAAGAACTTGATATTTGATATATTGAATCAACGAAGAAGATATAGAGAGCGATCTATTATTTTTATTATTTATAACCTAAAAGATCTTATCTATAAATAAATACTCTTGATTTATAAAGAAGGTAAACCAAACTTTAAGAAAATCTTCTAATCTATATATAATATTATCTTTATAGATATACTTTATAGTAGATCGAGATTAGTAATACTAGAATATATATTTACTAAATATCTTAATATTATCCAGTATATAAATTTATCGATTATAGGAATTCTCCAACAAAAGTTAGAAATATTAATTATAATATAATAGCAATTTCATCAATTATTTAATAAATTTAAAGTTAATATTAGTATATATTATTTCTTCAAAGAGAAATCTATTATTGATATAAAAATTATTATTTTAAAATAATTAATTATACTAAACTAGTATCTTAATCAGAATATTGATATAAATTATATAGATATAATTAAGTTTAGTAAGAAGAATAATATAGATTATCAAAAAATAATAAATAAAGTATATAATTTTATCGAATTAATAAATTTAATTTAAATAACTAATATAAATTAAAAGAAATCTTTAAATAAAGATAACTAGAAATTATTATAAATTGGTAATTATAAATCTATTTATAATATATTTAAATAAAGAGTTCTTTCAAATCAACTAATTAATAATATTATCTCTAGATTAGTATTTATAATTAGAAGTTAAAATATATAAAGATATTTGAATATAAATATATAAATTATATAATAGCTTTATAATAATAACTAATAATATTCTTATATTATATAAATTATAAAAGTGATTTGGTTACTAAAAAAGAAAACAAATATTAATAATTTTTTAGAATCTCAAACTATAAATAATATAAAAAAAGAAATTTATATCTTATCAAAGATATATATTAATAGTTTTTAAAATATAAAAATTATATTATTTGATAAAATAACTTTATCTTAAATTTTCTTTAAGTTTCTATAAATTCAAGTTATAATAAATCTATATTATCTAAGTTTTTTATAGATAAAGAATTATAAATAATCAAAAATCGAATAATTTATTATTTTTTTTTTAAAAATAATAACGAGAATTAGAAAATTATTATAAATATTTTATATATTTTACTTTATTAGCTTTTTATTTGCAAATATAAATTTCTTAATTATATTATAAAAATCTATAATCGAAATAAAGATAAATTTATAAAAAATATCGATTTTTTATAATATATCTTCAATAATAAAATAGATTTAACTTTAGAATTAATAATTAAAAAATTAAGAAAATTTCTAAATTTAAAAAATTTAAATATAAAAAATTAATTAAATATAGAATATATAATATATTAATATTATAATAATTTAAATAGAGAATCTAATTAGATATTATAAATATTTATTTTCTAAATTATATAAAAATAATTAGAATCTCGAATATTATTAATTATAGAATTTATTATTAAAAATAATTATATAAAGAATCGATTATAATTATAATAATAGATAAATAAATAGTATAAATAATTGATTTATTATTTTAACAACCTTTTTGAGTCTAAGACTATAGTAGATTAATTAGTAACTAACTATTAGTAACTAAGTAATAGTAATATTTTAAATATATTTTTAGATCAAATAGTATTAAGAAATAATAAGAAACTAATTCTAGATAATGAAAATAAAATAAAAGGAAAATAGTAATTTGATAAAAGGAAAAATAAAATAAATTCAATTTAATAATCTAATTTAATTCTCAATTAGTTTATAAACTAGATAATATTTTCGAGTATAGATATTTATTTTATTTAAATAAATAATACTAGCTTCGATTCCGGGATTAGTATTAAGAAGAAGTAGAAATAATAAATAATTTATAACTAGTTTATCTTTTAGCTTATTCCGAACTAGACTAAAAAGAAAATAATTTATAAATAAATATTCGGGAGTCTCTTTAGTTCTATAAATATATTTATTATTACTAATATATCTTAATAAATATAAATATAATTTTAAATAACTATATTTAATTTTCAATTAATAGAAGATATTAATAATAACTTTTTTAATTGAAATTGGAATTTGAATTTGATTTTGAGAAAAGGATTTAAAATTTTTTATATAATTAGCTAAATTAAATAAATTAGTTTTTAGAACTTTTAAAAAAGATTTAGATTATATTTGATTTTTAATTTATTTAATTTAAGTTCCTAAATAGCTAAAATTAGTTATATTAGTTAGAGAATCTATTTTTATTCTTGATTTAACTAATAAATCTACTTTTTCGTTATCTAATATTTCGAAATAATTTAAAATCCAAACTAATTTAATTTTAGTTCCTTTTTTAACTATTTCTCGATTAACTTTATAAACTAGTATTATTTAATTTTATCTAAGTTTATTATTAAGTAATTTTAATTTTTATAAAGCAATTTGATTATTTGAGAAAATAATAAATTCTTGATTTTTTTAAGTTATTTTATTTATTAATTTAATTTCTTTAGTTATTCTAACTAGTTTACTATTATAAACTAGCTAATTAGTTTCAATATTCTAATTAGATCTTTAAATTAGTTTCTAGTTAGAGTTAAAAAAAATTAAACTAATTCTGATTTCTTTTTGATTTATTAATTCTAATTTATCTATATAAATTAAATATTGGTTCGGAGCTAACAAAATAACTAAGTTTTTATAATTTTCAGTTTCTAACTTTTTAGATAACTTACTAATTTCAACCAAATAAAGAATAGTTATTTAAAATAGAAATTTAAAAAAACTAATTAATTTCAAATACTGAAAATAAATTAGTAAATATATTAAATATCTAATTTGCTTTATTTAGATTATTTTGACTAATTCTTTTTAGATTAATATTAAATAATTCTGGAATTAATTATTAATTTTCGATTTAATTTAAATTTCTTTGAAAATTGAATGATTTTCGGTTATTTTAAGAATTCTAAATATATATTAATAGTTAATAATATTTAAGTAAGTTTAAAGAAGATACTAATATAGTTTCTATTTTTATAAGAATTATTAGATTAATTCTAAATATTTTAAGGATTTTCCGAAAAGTTAAATTTTATAAATATTAGAATTAAGTTTTAAATTTAGTTTATTCTTTCTATTATATAAAGAATTTATAATCCAAGATATTAGTAATATAAACAATATATAACTAATATATTATAAAAAGTGAAAATCTATTTTCGGTATTAGTTAATCAATTAGCTTTCAAAAAAACTGATTTAATTTAACTAATTTTAGTTAAAATATATTAGTTAAAACTTAAAATATTATCAAACTAGATATTTAGCTATTTCACTATTTTTTAAAATTATATTAATTAATTATTTAGTAGATTAACCAAATTAGTTTTAATAATTCTTTATTTACTTCAAAAAAAATAGATTAATTTTGTTTTTACTAAATCGAATTTAATATTATTAGTTTCTTCTAAAATATATAATTTGTTAACTTCTTTTTCTAAAATTTTATAGTTCTTTTTGAAACTAATTAAGTTAATAACTAGTATAATATTATCTATATATAACTAAATTAAAATAAAAATCGATAGAAAAAACTTTTTAATATAAATTAAAAAAAGAATTGATAAAATTAAACTATTTTAAGAAATACTAGTTAAAATAGATTGGAATACAAAATATTATTTATCACCGAATCCAATTATCAAAAAAATAATACCGAATCCAAAAACATTAATATTGATATTAAATCCGATTATATATACTTCTGTAGATCGAATCTACTAGCCTGCTTAATAATATACTTGCTAGTTATCGAGATATCGTCGTCGCAGTCAAAATAGTGGATTTGGAAGTTGAAAACTCTCAAAATCCTATCCAAATCGAACTCTCTTCAACTCTAACCTATTAATATATCTTTGGATCTATTAGCAATTCTATTATTCGATCTTCACTCTCTATTAATAGAGATATTAATATAGATAATAGTTCTTCTCTACTAAATATCTCGATTTTTAACCCCAATTTGGATATATCTAATCTCAATTCGATTTTTAGTTTAGATCTACTTAATACTACTTCGAATAATATTACTGGATTTGGTAGAACTATTTATCGCTTTCTCAAACAGGCTAATATATTTATCTTTTCTTAACTAAGCAAAACTATCTAATTCTCTATTATTAAATCAATTATTGATATTACCCTAGATCTAGCTAATACTAAAATCCTCCAAATATATGATTTGTTAGTAAAAGTATACTTAGCTACAAAATTATATAAAAAGTAGTCTCAAATCCTTGATTTAATCGAGATATTTAGAGAATATATTGAATCAGGAAAACTACAAAAGGTTACAAATCAACTAATCTCTCAAATAAATAATCTGGAATATACTACTCGAAAAATCGAAGCTAAGACCAAAGCAGTTAGCGCTGCGAATAATATTAATATCTCGATTCTCAAAAATCCTTCCAATTAGATAAACTTAACTAACTCGATTATTACTGATATTATCCCGGCTAATTCGGTAGCTAATTCACTTTCTAGATCTACTTTTGCTTTTATAGTACTAGTAGGTACTAATAGTATCTCTGGAAACTGGACTATAATCAAAAAAGCCTTGAAAAAAACTAAAGTCCAAAATCGATTAATTCTGATTCGAGAATCTAAAACCCTTTTTTCGGTATTAGTACTTTGAAATACTATAAATAAGGCTTTCTTAGATAAAAGTATAAAGAGATTAGTAGTCTCTTCTATTACTAATACTAGTAATAAGAAGAATCTAATAGTTACTAATATTAGCCTTTTTACTTTAGATTTTCTAATCGAGAAAAGAGTTATTTGAGAATATTTAATTATTTTTAAATTAATAATTAAAGATGAACCTTGATATAAAGTAGTTCTTTATAGGATTCCCACTTTGGATTTCAATATACTTTATAGAATAGAGTTAGTTTTGGACGAACTAAAAACTTTTAATTTTAATTTGAATTTAAAATCTATTAGTACCTTCTATTAGTTATCCTCAGCAGAAAATCGAGTTGTTAAATAAGTTGGATTAGTAATAATCTCTTTTGCTACTAAAACAGAAACTGAAAAATATATTAGAAACCGGGTTTGGATAGCTAGAATTAGTATTAAAGTTGAAAAACTTCTAATTACTTCGAGATCTACCTAGTATACTAAATACCAAGGATTTGGATATTTAGCTAAATTTTGTTGAAAAGAGGCTAAATATAGCTTCTATAGCGAACCCTATACTATATAATAGTATTACTACTTAATTTGCAAACAAAATAATCAGAAATATTCCTATTTAGCTCCAAAATATATTAATTACAAAAATAATTATATTTCTACTTCAAAAGAGTGTGAAATTTATAAAGCTATTAAAGAAACTAATCTATGATTAGTACTAATATCCGGATTATCTAAGTGAATCTTAATCGAAACTTAATTGTAACTAAATCAGTACTATAGCTAGCTATTAAATTAAAAATCGATTTAATTTTAGTCTAAGAACCTTGGATTATAAATAAAAGTCTAGATTATTTAAATAGTTAATCGATTTCTTATATTAGTTTTAGTTAAATCTTTTTGATTACTTTGGAATTTAGATTTCGAATACTTATTTATATCTCGAAGATTTATATATCTAGTATTATACTAGTTTCTTCGAATCTCGATTCTAACCTACTAGTTCTATTAATAACCGAAGAAAACAATATATTTGAGCTAGTTAATCTTTATAACGAAAATAGCTAAATCGAGGGAATTTCGACTAAAACAGTAAAAAGAAGTTTATTATCTAGGACTATTTCGGCTAATTTAATGATTTTGGGGGATTTTAATCTCTATTATCCTTAGTAGAACCCAAATAGCCAAAGTAATCAAACTAGTACTAAGCTAGTTAGTTAGATAGAAGAGTAAAACCTAGAACTAATTAATAAACCCGGGATTATTATATTTTTCAAAGATATTAGCAAGTCAGTTTTGGATCTTATATTAGTTATATAAGTATTAGCTAGATATATTAAGAATTAACAAATACTAGATAATTTAGGATCTGATTATTTACCAATTTTATTTACTATTAAGGGAAAAAGAGAATTAATATCTCTAAATAGATTAAAAGTAACTAGTATTTACTTTAATATCAGGTTAATAGACTAAGAGTTATTTTCAGATTATTTAGTTAAAATTGTAAAAGAATCAACTATTCTAACTAATCTCCTTTCTAATTTCACTAAGCTAGACTTGAAATTAGATAAAGAAATACAAAATTATTTGGAATCAATTAGTTCGGAACTAGTTTCATTAGTTCAGCTAGTAATTAACAAAGCTATTCCCAAAACTAAATCTAGTTTAAAAGCTAAACCTTAATAGATTTCAGAGCTAAAAGAGTTGAGAAAATCTATATTACTAGTTCAGAGGAAACTAAAAATCCAAAATAGTTAAGTTAGTTAAGGTTCTTATCAAGAATAGTATCGATTAGTTCAGAATCAGTACTTTTTAAAGATAAAACTAGTTAAAAAGGATTACTAGAATACTTTTCTTGAAAATAATAATTCTAAATCGATTTTCAAGACTTTTAGCTATACCAAATCCTATTCAAACCGATCTCTTCTAGCTATTTTAAATAAAACTAGTTTTAAAAAGAAAGAAGTTATTTTGAAATCTACTCTCTTTTCCCAACTATTTAGTTCGATTAGTCCAAACTAGGAAAGTTATAAAACAGTTGATTGGAATTAGTCTAAGCTTGCTAACACCGAATTAGTACTAGCTTATTTAGTTAAAATCAAAGGAAAAACTCCTAATCTAGATAGAATTATTCAAGAAATTATCAATAAAACTTATTTAGCTATTCTAGAGATATTTTATAAAGTTTTCGTTTATCTAATCGACCTCGGTTATCATCTCCAGTACTAGCAACAAATAACTAAAGTTATTCTTAAAAAATCAACTAAACTTAATTATTCAGTCCCAAAAGCTTATAGAATGATTTCATTTTTGAACTATTTAGACAAAATTAGCGAAAGAATACTAGTAAAAAAACTAGACTATTTAGCTAAAATTACTAACTTGTTATATAACTCTTAAATTAGTAGAAGACTTAAAAAATCAGCTATTGATATCAGGCTATTACTAGTAAATAAGGTTCAAGAAAATTATTTAAAAAACTATAAAATATTTATTTTATTTTTGGATATTAAAGAAGCTTTCGATTATATTTCAAAAAATCAGTTTTTAGCTATTTTAAAAAAATTAAAACTTCTAATTAGTTTTATTACTTAGACTAGTTACTTTCTGGAGAACCGGTTACTTCATTTAAGCTTTGATAGCCAAATTGAGGATTTTCAACCTATTTCAACTAGTATTCCCCAGAGTAGCCCGATCTCATCGATTCTTTTTTTAATTTATATAAAAGAGCTATTTCTATCGATTTCTACTTCAATCTAGTTATATATAGACGATATCGCGCTAGCAACTAGCTTAACTAGTTTTAAAAAAAACTACAGAATTTTGGAAAAAGAAGCTAGCAAACTATATACTCTAGAAGAAACAAATAGTATTAAGTTTGATTTAGCTAAAACCGAACTAATTTATTTTTTCAGAAGTAAATAAGTTACTACTGAGACTAATTCGGTCAAATTACCGAATAATCAGTTAATACAATCTTCAAAAATAGTGAAATAGCTAGGAATCTGGTTTGATAATATTTTATACTTCAATAAATATATTTTAACTAGAATTAGCCAAGCTAAATCAGCTTTTTTAAAAGCTAATTAGCTAGTTAATATAGAAAATGGACTTTCACCTTATACTATATACTAGCTATACCTCGCTTATATTACTAGTATCTCAGATTACAGATCTCTTATATAGTAGAAAGAGCAAATTAAATTTAAATGCTAATTTCAATATTTATAAAATTTGGTATTATAGAGAATACTAGGAGTATTCAGGACTAGTCTAATAATCCCTATAGAGATAGAAGCTGCTTTAGTATTTCCCCAAACTTACTTAAATACTGCTAATTATCAATATATACTCTAAGCTCTCAAAATAACAAAAAACCATCTAATTTTCAAAGAAATCTGGGCTAAACCGAAGACTAATTGCTATTTTCAAGACTATTTAGTATCTACCTAAAAGGAAATTATCAAAATAATCCAAATTAAGCGAATTAGACACTCAATACACTTACTAGTCCAGTTTCAGTACTTAGAATTAATCAGTTCTTTCAAATTTCTACCTTGGACTATTACTCTTTATACAATCGAAATTAGTAAGCTATCTAAGGAACTAGAAGCTGAAAATTATAAAAACTTGGCTATTTTGCTAGCTCCAAACCAGTACTTAATCTATATTGATGGTTCTGAACTAGTAGATCAAAAAGAGATCGGAATTAGTCTAGCTCTTTTCAACTCCAACTAGGAGCTAATCCAGGGGTCTAGCTAGAATATTGGAACTAGTCAGCTAGTTTATAACAGCGAACTAGCCGGAATAGTCGAAGGAATTAAACTAGTAAGCGAAATAACTTAAAAAGATCAAGAATTCATTATTTTCTCAGATAACTAAGCTGTTTTACAAAGGTTAAAATCACTTAGTGATAAACTAGAGCAAAATCAAGTAGTACTAGTATACGAAGCTAGTCGAGAAATAGTTAGAAAAGGAGCTAAAATCAAATTAGCTTAGATTCTAGATTATTTCGAGGTACTAGGCAACGAAAAAGCGGATCTACTAGCCAAATCGGGGACTAAAATGGATCTGGTAATCTAAACAACTAGTCTCAACTACTTGGAAGCTAAAATTAAGCAAATTAAAAATTAAGAGTAATTAGAATCTCTTTTAAAAGCTTGGGAAACTACTTCGGAAGCTAGCTTACTTAGCTCGACTAGCTATTTAAAAAATTTTAAACTTATTTCTCGAAATCGAATCCAAATCCTAATCTCGACTAAAAGAACTACTACTAGTACCTTCTTCTAGTTGAAAATTAGATATAGTTATTTAAAATCATATTTATATTTATTAGGATATACTAGTACTAATAAATGTATTTGTGGAGCTAAAGAGACCTCTAAGCATCTACTTTTAAATTGTTCCTATTTTAGTCTAGCTCGGAACAAGCTAAAAGACAAACTAGCTACAAATTACTTATTACTTCCACTTCTTCTTAATACTACCCTTGGAATCGAAGCTAGTATCGCTTATTTAAGCAAGACAAAAATCTGTACCCGAAAATATTATCTAGCTCGAGAGCTAGTTGATGATTAGATTGGATATTTATATTAGAATGATTTTATTTCCATTTTTATCAAATTGTTATCTTTATTAGTTTAGTTATTTTCATTTACCAGGACTAGTTCCTCACCATCTCTTGATACTATTTGGCTTAAAAATGTATTTAAATACTATTTATACTTAGCTGCTAGCGGCCTTCAGCCGCTAGCCGACCTACTATAATCTTAGACTCAAAAAGGTCATTAAAATGATAAATCAATTAATCAATCAATCAATTATAGATTGGAATTATTTGATTTAGTTATCAAAACTTAAATAAAGTAATTGATATTCCAAAAAATAATTAACTTAAATAATTAAACTAATTAATAATTTTAATCTTTTTAGAATAACTAATAGTTGGTTTTTTGAAATATAATCGAAAACTTTTTTAATATCCAAAAATAAAATCGATATTTTATATTCTTTTAAATAATTTTCTTGAACCTTATTTTTTAATAATAATCCAATATCAATAACTGATTTTTTAAATTTTCTATTAATTTGGGAATTATATAACAAATTAATTATTTCGATTAAATAATTTAATCTTTTTGTTAGTATTTTCTTGTTTATTTTATCTAAATAGTTGAGAAATAAGATTATTTTATAAATTTTTGAAATTAAATAATTAAGTTTAATTAGTTTTTTGAAAATAGTTTTAATTATTTATCTCTAGTATCGGAGATAATATCCAAGATTGATTAGATAAACAAAAATCTTATAAAATATCTTAAAAATAACTAAATAAACTTTATTGATAATTTCTTGAATAATTTTATTAGGTTCTAATATTTTCTCTTTGATTTTAGTTAAATAAATTAATATTAATTTGGTATTAACTAATTTAAACTAACTCTAATTTATTATTTTATACTTTTCCTAATTAGAATTAGTCGAACTAGAAAGTTGGAGAAAGAAAGTAGTTTTCAAAATAGTTTCTTTTTTTTTAAAAGTAGTTTTATTTAGAATAATTAGAAAAGATTGATTAAAGAAGGATTTAGTATAGTTAAATATTTTAAATATTAATTTAGAATTATTATTTTCAAGAAAAATATTTCAATAATCTTTTTTAACTAGTTTTATTTTTAAAAAATACTAATTCTAAGTTAATTAGAACTATTCTTAATAAAAACCTTAACTAATTTGACTATTTTGGATTTTTAATTTTCTCTAAATTAATATTATCGATTTTCTTAAACTTTTTAATTTAAAAATCTATCAAGATTTAGTTTTTAGATTAGATTTAGTTTTTGAAATAACTTTGTTAACTACTAATTAAATTAGTAATAATAGTTCTGAACTAATTGATTTTAAATAATTTTATATTATCTTATCTAATTTCAAATCTAGCTAAGTAAAATCAAAAAGAGAATTAATTAGAATAATCAATTTTTTTGTAATTTTAACTAAATAGTTTGAAAAAAGTTCTCAATCTACTAACTTAATATTAAAATAAATGCTAATTAATTTTTGTCTATTTAGAGATATTAGTTCTTTTTTCTCTTTTAAAATAAATAAAATCGATAAATAATTAGATCTCAAATTAACTAATATTTGCTAATTATTAATATATCTAACTAATATTTATATAATTAATATAGAATCTAAAACTGATTTGCTAGTTTCTTTAAAAAATATAATAGTTCTAAATTTATTAATTAGTTTTAAGTTTTGCTCCTTAATCTATTAAACTAGTTTAGTATTAATTTAATTACTTTGGTTATTTGGATTTTACCAAAGATAATAAAAATCAAAATTATCCAAAATAAATAAATTAGTTAAAATAGTTCTAAATAATAAACTTCTTTTTATTATTTTAATTAAAGTTCTTTTGATTTAATTAGTTTTGTTATAAATATTAACTAATTCGAATATATTATTTTCTTCAACTATTAATAAAACTAGTAAATCAGAATTAATATTCGAAGAAACTAATATAATACTAGATATATAGATTTTCGAGATATAAATAAATATTTGAAATCTAAATTCTATAATAACTAAAAAGATTTAATTAAAACTATTATAAGAAATCGATTAATTATTTAAGTAATCTGGATTTTCATTTATAATTCAAGATTTTTAGATTAATAATAAATCGATTTTTAATTTAATAGTTAACTATAATACTAATTCAATTATAATCGAACTTTGATTTAGATTTATTTAGAGAATTCGAGTATTTATACTAATTATAAATTAGTTTCTTTAATAGCTTTATATATTTTATATTCTTTAGAAATAGAAATATAATTATTTTTATAATTAGTATATTTTGATATTAAATAGAAATATTTTTGATTATTTTAATTACAAATCGAGTAATAATATTAACTAATAATATAGAGTTTGTTATAGAAACTATATTTAATCTCTTTTTAATAAAATTTAACTAAATATCTAAATCCTTGATATTTAGTATATTAAATAGATCTAGAAATAATAGAAAGCTTTTCAGTTTTAATATTAATTCTAATTATCTAAACTTAGTTTCTTATATATCTCTTGATTTCTACTTTAGTAGCAAATAATATTATTATTAATCTTCTTTATTTAATAACTCGATTTTCTATTAAAGATAGCTAATATAGTATACTAATTAGTTTTAAATTCAGATTAGAATTAAAAGTTTTTAGTTTATCTAATATTAGCTTTATTTTATAAAGTATATTGAAATTCTGAGTTAAGATATTATAAAATACTATTTTATATTAAAGTTCATCTTTTAAATATAATTTAAAAATAATTAAATACTTCCAAATAGCTCTTTTCCCAAATAGAAAATCGGAAATAAAAAAAGTAATTATAATAATTACTAGATTCTTCTTATTATTAGTAATAATAATTAAGGAAATTATTGGTCTTTTAATATTTTTATTTAAGAAGATTTTATTAATAATATTTCATAAAGTTAGTACCGAGAAAGAAATATTAAGATCTCGAATTAAAATTAGTTGATTTTGGATTTTAGCTTTTTTAATAGTTTTATTAATACTAATTTAGTTTCCAGAATTACTATTATTACTTATTAGTATTATTGAGATAAAAGAGGATCTAGAAAATAATTTAACCAAAGAAATAATTAAAGTAATAATAGTAATAGTTAAATTAGATTGGATTTGAGAAAGGTTTTTAAGAATTATAATATTAGCTTTATTAGTAATATTAACTGTTTTTATTTTAGCTTCGATTTTTTATATAATATATTCCAAATTATTAATTTAAGAAACTAATTAATTAGTAACTTTTTATAACTTTTCTAATTTAGTATATTTTCTAAATATCTCGATTAAATCGAGGATTTGAACTTATTTATTATATAATTCAGTAACTAAATATATTTTAACTAGTAAATTATATATCTAGAGAATTTTAGTACTAGTTAGATCCAAAGTAATTAGTTCAATAATAGAGAAATAGATAATTTTATATAGTTTGGAAAAAGTAAAAAGATTAGTTTATTTTAGAAAATAATAGATATTTCTACTAGATTTAATAATAGTATTTATAATAATATTAAATAGATCTAAATTGAAAATCTTATTTAGATTAAATATATCTAAGTTTAGATTGAAAATCGAAATAGTTAGTAATATAGAATTATTATCTATTTCTATATCGATATTAATAAAAAGAGAAAATCGAATAATAATATTATTAGTAGATTTAGAAATATATTAATAAGTTGGAGTTAAAGAAAGTTCGATTTAGATAGGATTTTGAAAAATTAAAATTTCCAAATTTGTTATTTTCGTTATAATAATAATATCTTGATAACTAATAAATATATTACTAAATAAACTAATAAACTCGATTTATAGAAATATATATAATTGGATTTTATATTGGGTTTAAAGATTTTGGATTCGGAATCATTTTTATATATATATTCTAGTTAATAAGTTTTATAATATATAATATAGTTTATATAGTTAATTATAAATTTATTTAAATTAGATTAAATTATACTTTTATTAAATATTATATTAATATATATAATATATACTAAATAAGTTTAAAATATAAATACTTTATTAATTTATAATATTTAATATATATATATAAACTATTATTGATCTAATTTAATATAACAAAATATAGAATTGATACTTTTATTATTAAATTATATATTCAAAAAATATTAAATTAGATTAAGAGATCTAATTATATCGAATTATATAAAATCCTTAATTTATTATAATTTTAATATTTTTATATTATATATTATAATAACTAAGTAAAAGAGAATTAGATAAGAATAATATTAAATAATTATATAATTAAGTAATAATTCTCTAATCTTCTTAAACTGATTTTCTCAATCTTTTTTATAAGTTGATAATCTTTATAAAAGAGATCTAAAGTATAAAGTAATATCTAAATAATAAGATTCTAGAATTACTAATACCAAAGATTTATATAAAGAGATTATTAATCTCCAAAGTTTAAATCTATAAATTGTTTATTAAATAAATCTATAGTTATAGAGAAACTTTAATTTAGATTAGTAATCTTTATAACTTATATTAATTAATCAGTTTTTATAATATATCTTCTAGTTTAAATATTGAATTATAAAATAAAAGAAATATTTATGAAATTATACTAGAAATATTCTGATATATATATAATAAATGAAATAAAGATTGAATTTATCTAATTATTTCAGACTAAATATAAAAAAGTAGATTAGGATATTATTTCTATATAAGATATATTAGTTTAATAAAAATATATATTATAATATTTATATTGTTAATATCTATTTTGTAGATATTTATTTATAAAATCAGTATTCTCTTTAACTATTATTTTGCAATTAGATAGAATTAGTTTTTTTTATAAAATTTTCTTAATTTCTATTAATAAAGTTATTTAGCAATATATCTTCTAATATAGTATCTATTTAATATCAAGTAATAATAATAGTATATTCCTATATATTAGTAAATAATATCTAATTTTTGTAGAGAAGATATTAGAAAAAAGTATCAAAAACTTTATGATTTTAGCTAGAAATATATAATCGATTTAGTAAATATAAATTAATAAGAATTAAAATCGTAAATTATAATATCGATATTTTATTATTATTTGAATATATATTAATATATAATAATTTGTTTTTATAATAGTAGATATAAAGTAATCTTTATAATTATATATATAATTCTTATTTATATATTATTATAACTATAATATAATCAATATATTCTATTTCTTTTTTATTTCTTTTACTTGAAATCTACTATTTTCTATAATTTAACTTATTTATTTTCAAATCTTTATTATATCTAATAATTAATTTAATAAATATAATTATTAATTTTCTAGAAAGTATTTTATATAAAATTCTTCTAAGTTTTCTTCTATAAAGTATCTTGAGAATTTTTATATTTAATATATATTTTGTAAGTAAAGTAATAAAGAATATATTATTAATATAATTCTTTTTATTAATTCTTTATTTTCTCGAGAATCTAAGTTTTAATCTTTTTATATTGGATACTAAACTTTTACTAATTAAAAATTTTCTTTTACTAGTTAATTTAAAACTAGTTCTATTATCGATAATTATATTATTATTGATATAATTATTTCTAGTTTGAGTAAAATAAATTTTCTTTTCAATTTTATCTTTGATCTTATTATTTACTTTTTAGATACTAATTATATTTTTATATCTATTTTTAGTTATAATCTCTATAAAATAATATCAAATCTAATTTTATAAATACTTTATTATAATTAATACTCTTTATAACTACTTTTCTATAAATAATATTTTCGAATTTTATATTAATTAATTAATAACAAAAATTCTTATTAAATATACTATTTATTATAATATAAAGTTCTCTTTATAATATATCTATATTACTTTCTAAAGTCCTTTATATAATAGAAAGAACAAACTAAATTTAAAATTCAATTCTAATATTTACAAAATTTAGTTTTTTGGAAAATTCTTAAGATATTTAGAACTAGTCCAATAATTCCTATAAAAGTAAAAGCTATACTAGTACTTTCTTAAACTTGTTTAAATATTACTAGTTATCAATATATATTCAGAACTTTCAAAATAGCTAAAAATTATTTAATTTTCAAAGAAATTTAGACTAAATCGAAGGTTAATAATTAGTTCTAGGATTATTCAATATCAACTTAAAAAGAACTAGTTAAAATAATCTAAATAAAGCGAATTAGATATTTAATATATCTACTAGTTCACTTTCAGTATTTGGAATTAATTAGTTCTTTTAAATTTCTATCTTGAGTAACTATTCCTTATTTAGTTGAAATTAGTAAGTTATCTAAAGAATTAGAAATTGAAAATTATAAAAACTTGACTATTTTGCTAGCCCCGAACCAGTATTCAATTTATATAGATAGATTAGAAATAATAAATCAAAAAGGAATCAGAATCGATCTAGCTTTTTTTAACTCTAACTAGAAACTAATCTAGAGATCTAGTTGGAATATTGGGATTAGTTAGTTAGTTTATAATAACGAACTAGTCGGAATAGTCGAAGGAATTAAGTTAGTAAATAAAATAGTTCAAAAAAATCAAAAATTTATTATTTTCTCAGATAATTAAACTACTTTACAAAGATTAAAATTATTTAGTGATAAACTAAAATAAGATCAAATAGTACTAGTATACGAAACTAGCTAAGAAATAATCAGAAAAGAAGTTAAAATCAAATTAGTTTAGGTTCTAGATTATTTCGAGATACTAAGTAACGAAAAAACAGATCTATTAACCAAATCAGGAATTAAAATAAATTTAGTAATTCAAATAACTAATCTCAATTATTTGGAAGCTCAAATTAAGTAAATTAAAAATTAGAAGTAGTTAGAATCTCTTTTAAAAACTTTGGAAACTATATTAGAAACTAGTTTATTTAATTTGACTAATTATTTAAAAATTTTTAAATCTACTTCTCGAAATTATATCCAAATCCCAAATTCGACTAAAAAAGCTACTATTAGTACTTTCTTCTAATTGAAAATCAGATATAGTTATTTAAAATTATATTTATATTTATTAGAATATATTAGTATTAATAAATATATTTGTAAGACAAAAGAGATTTCTGAATACTTATTTTTAAGTTATTCCTATTTTAGTCTAGTCTAGAGTAAGTTAAAAGATAAATTAGTTACAAATTACTTATTATTTTTACTTCTTTTTAATACTATCTTCGGAATCGAAACTAGTATTGTTTATTTAAGCAAGATAAAAATTTGTATTCAAAAATATTATCTAACTTGAAAACTAGTTGAGGAGTAGTATTAGAATTTATTAGTAAAGAATTATAAGAATATTATAATATAGTAGTAATATTATTGGAGTCCAAATATAGAGTTTTAGTTAAAGATAAACTAATTATTATCAATCTTTTTTTTTTCTTACTATTTTTTATATTAGAATCTTTTAGAATAGGATTTTATTTCTTATTTAATCAACTTTTATTATCTCTTTTATATAGATATTTAATATTTGGATTTTCGAATTCCTTTTCTATATTCTTGATATTATCTCCTTCTCTAGGCTAGCTTCATTATAGTCTTATTATACTTTATATATATATTTCTATTATATAGATATTTGGACTTTTAATTTTTTCTTCTTTTAGATAGATAACTAATATTATCTATATATAATCTAATTATAACTTTAAAATTATATTTACTAAACTAAATAATAAAACTTTCTCTAATATATTATATCTAATAATCTTTTATTATTATTCTATTATTATTATTATCTTCTTTAACCAAAGCAACTTTCTATAACTTTCTAGATTACTATTATAAAATAATATCGATAATCTATAATATATTTTCTTAATATATTAGATATTGAAATAGTAAATATAAAATATTGATATTATTACTAAATTCGGTCTATTTGATCTATCTATAGTTTGATTCTATTGGAATTATATTGATATAGATATTAAGTAAATAGTTTTATTTATAAATAATATCGATCTATTTATTTCTATTATATAATTTATCTGATTCTGTATATAATTTGTTTTATTTAATTCTGATTAACCTCGATCTAGGTTATTATTATATTTTTTTCGAACTTTCTATAGTTTTATAAAAGTTTTATTTTCTATCTATTTAATCTTTTTCCTTTATAATATTATTATTATCTTCTTTATCTTTATTTTATCTCTCTTATTTCTTTACTATATTTATACTATATCTATATTACTTATATTATTTCTTTTTGAATTTCTTATTTACTATTATAATATTTATCTATATAGATTTTGAGATTACCTTCTATTTATTTAGTAATATAAAGTTGATATATTCTTATTATCTTTGTTACTTCAAATAATTTATAACTAATCTAACTATCTATTATATTTCTAAATTAGAAGCTATTTGTTATATTTACTATTCTTAGTAGAAAACCAAATATTATCTTATAAATAAATCTTATTTTTCGATTATACTTTGTTAATCAAGCTAGATTCTATTATAATTTCGTACTAAAGTTAATAAGTTAATATCTCTAATTGACTAATATATTACTATATTAGAAAGTAAATCCAAAGATAAATTTATAATTTGTTATCTCAAATCTATTTAATCTTATTATACTAGTTAGATTGAGTTTATATTTTCGAAAGAGAATTAGAAGAATAATACTAAATTGAAGATATTATAGAAATTTGATTTAGATTCGATAAGAATATCTTATAATCTTATTTCTAAACTATCTTTATAAAGTAGTTATTATTGTAATTAGATTAATTGAATATAAAAATCTTTATAATTCTATTAAAGCTCTCTGAAAAGAATAGATTAATCTATTATAAATATAATATTTACTGATATTTTATTTGGTTAGAGTTAGATTATCTTCTTTATTTAAAATAGTTATTTTCCTATCTAAAATCGTACTTTTTGGATGATAAAGTGAATAAAAATCATGATATTAGTAACGGTCGAAAATAAAATCGATGATTTTGATGATTTTAATATTTTTAATATTTTTGATGATTTATCTGATTATTCCTCTTTATAAAAGGAGGAATCAGTTAATTAATTAGAGATTAAATATCTTGAAGAAGAAGATCTAAATTCTTCTTTATTATCTTTATTACCGTTAATATCTTAATTTATATCTCAACCTATATCTTAACCGATATTATTTAAATCGAAGGTTTATAGTATTGATACTAGAATATAAGTTATTACTTTATTAGATCGAGGGATTGATATTAAAGAGATCAAAGAAGATATTAATATTTCTATCTCTCAAATCTATAAACTTTGAGTAAAAGTAGTAAAGAGAGAATATAATAAAAAGATCTCTAAAATAGTAGAAATATATTATATTGAGGATACTTCTTAGAAAGAGATTAATACTATTAATCCTATAATTATTAACTAGATAATCAAGATAGTAATATATAATATTGATTCGAGAACTTGGTTAACTCGATAAATTAAAGAGGAAATAAAGATCTAGTATAATATCGATATCGGAGCTACTATTATATAGAGGATATTAAATAAAGCTAGCTATATTTCTTATAAGCAAATAGTCAAGCTAGATTTAAATATAACTAATAAATAATAACAACTATAATAATATCTTGACTATATCGATTGGACTTTGGAAAATTAGAAGAATATTATATAGATTAACAAAACTAGTATTTAAAAAGAAGTATATAGAAATAATATTCGAGTTTGAAGAACTAAGGATAAAGTATTCTATTAAGATTATATTCGATATAGATAGAAAGAGTTTTTATAATTTATATAGTAATCTTGTTTCTTATATAACAAAAAAAGTCTTTATTATATATAGAAACTAGAGATAGCAAAAGAGAAAATAGTTAGTAAAAGAGATCTTATTACTCGGAATATTATATATTATAAAAATAATAAAATAGAATAGAAACTAATCTTAGATATAGAATAGTTAAGTACTATAAGAACTCAATCTAGATATCAACCTCAATTCAATTATATTAAAGAAACTAGGATATATATATAGATTACAAATAAATAAAGAAGTATTAACTAATATAGATATCAAAAATATATTATAATATCTAAATTGATTTTATTTATATAAAAGTATATACAAAGTTGTTCTGGAATACTAGTTCAAGAGGATAATATTTTAGTATATACTTCGAAATATTAAGTTGAAGTTTATATCTTATATAAGATTTTATATTTGCTTTAGCTATTGAACTCTCTTAACTTTAATATAATTGAGTTCTGCTAATAGTATATAAAGAAAGAAACTATTAAGAATAAATTATTTAAAGAGAAGAAAATATATCAGATAATATAAATTAAGTATTGGAAGAAGATATCTTAAACTATAATCCAAATATAGATTAAACGAATTATAGTTTATATATAAAATAGAATTAGATTAGAAGATAATAACAAGTATAAAGAAGATAGAAATAAAAGGAAATCGAAATAGAAAATATATTGATTACTAGATCGAGATAGATAACTATCTTTTCTATTTTTCTATCAATCTTAATATTACTATATTAGGTAAGAAAAAGTCAAAGTTCTATTCTGAAATAGGTTTAGTAAACTTATAAATCTTAAATTATTTTTATAGAATCTAAATAATCCTTTAAAATATTCTTATCAAATCTAAATCAAATTTTTATATAAGATATTATAATTACTAAATTGAAGATATTGAACCAAATCTCTAATATCTTAGATAGTATTTTAGATATTATATATTATAATATAAATTTTATTTATATCTTATTTTTGTTTATATCTTATTAATCTTATATCTTTTTATCTAGAGTTATCTTTTTTCTATTATCTATAATAATAAGGAAATTGATTCTAATAATATATAAAAAGATAATATTCTCTATAAGTAATATAATAGTAGTTATATTTCTAATAATAGAGGAAATTAATTATAACTTTGAGATTTTGGATAATTTTTCTCTTTTTATAGATACTAGCTAGCCGATATAAGGATATTAAAGAAGAAAAGGATTTTCTTATTAATTTCGACTTTTATTTTTAGAATTTGAATTTGAATATATAGTTTTTCATTTCTATTTTATATTTATATATATTGCAACTTGATTTTGTTATATTAGTAATTTCAAATATTTCTAAATAACTTTTTATATCTATAACAAATTTACTTCTAACTTCTATATATCTTTTGTTAAGGTATAATCTCCTTACTATACTAAATACTATCTTTCTCCTTTTTTATTTTAATAATCTTAAATTAATTCAATTTTCTATTCTAATTAGTTTTCTATCTATATTAATAATAATTCAGTTACTTCTTCTTTCTAGTTTATCTATAATTCTAATAAGGAAATATGAAAAATATTATAGATTCGGAAATAAGATAGTAATTATATATAATATATTTAACTATAATTACCAATATATTTAAAGATTACAAATAGATCCAAATATTTATCTACTAATTTTATATTTAGTTTAAACTATTTAATATTATAGAATCTGATTATAACCTGATTACTAATTTGGAATTATTGTTATTTATATTTCGAATTATAAAACTTCTTCTAGTATTCTTATACTAAATAGAGATAGATTACTAATAAAATATACTTTCTAATAAATATCTTAATTCTTTCTTTAATATAAAATATTTCTTCTTCAGAAATATTATCTTCGATATTTTGAATATATAGAACAAAACTATAAAGAGCGATAAATAAAGATATATTTATAAAAATATATTGAGAATTGTTATATACAAACTTTATAAATATAAACTTTATTAACTAGTTGCTTTAGTTATATATATAATAATAATAGAGATAATATTCAAATATCTAGTTTTAGTATTTTATCTATCTATTAGTTTAAAGTTGAAATATTATACTAAATCTATAATAGATAGATAAAAAGAAGTAGAATATAGATTAGAAGTTAGATATAAATTAGGTTTTCTAGTTAGTAATAATATTTACTAATATATCAAAGTTTTTAAATATCTTCTATATAAAAATCTCTACTAATATAGAAATATCAATTATCTTTGGTTATAGAGATATACTATATTATTTTCGTGAATCTATTAATAATTACTAGAATCGAGTTATAAATATAACTATTTAGTTTATTTAGTAGTAACTTTATAATAAAATCTATTATAATTTCTTGTTATAATCTAATCAAAAGAGAAAAGGAACTTAACTTATTATAAAGTAAATATCTTTTAACTTTCGTTTTCTAATATATTATATAACTATTAATATATTATTTTATATCTATTTTTATATCAAATCAAAAATACTTTCTGAATAATAACTCTAAAATTCTGAAAAATCTATAATATTCTATTACTAGATTATTATAGTAATTCTATAATAGCTCTATTTTAAAATCTATATCTAGTAATATATAATAAATAATCTCTTTTTTCAAAAATCTATTATTCTTTATTATAATACTTATTTATATTTAGAACTTAATATTTTTATTTTGCTTTGATATCGATTTATATTTCTTTTCTTGAACAAAATCATTATTCTACTATAATATTAGGAAAATATTAAAAATTAACTCTATTATAGATTTGAATACTATTTCGGTTACTGATATATATAATAACTATAAGATATACTATTTGTAATTAGTAATTCTACTAATAGATTTAAGTATAGTTCCTTTCTTATATATATAACTTAATTCTATTATTTTTAGTTTTATCTCAAAGACTTTATAGTATAGATATAATAGTTCAATTAATATTATCTTAGTAGTTTCTCTAGAGAATTATCTATATCGGTTTAATCTCAATCTTAATCTAGATTATAAATAGGAAAACAGATTATTATTATTTATACTAAGTCTAACTATATAGCCTTTTATATATAGATTCTATATTATATATAGCTAACTAAATAATAATATAGTTTTATCATATTATATATCTTATAAAAGATAGAATAAATTTAATTTTCTAATATTATCTTTAGTAATCTTATTTATATCTTATCTATATAAAGTATTCTTATTTATAAAATAAGTTTATAAGAGATAGAATAAACCTAATTCTCTTATAATACTTTCAATAGTTAAAATACTTATATTCTGTTTTTATAGTATAATAATATCTTCAATAAAACTAATCTATTAGAGATAAACCAAATCTAATTCTTTAATATAATTCTCAACAAATTCAATATATAGTTTTTATCTCAATAATTTATTTAATTAGCAGAATATACTATCTAATCTATAAATATTATAATTAATATCTATTACTATTACTATATTCAGAGTTTGTAATTTTATCTATAAAATAGAGAATATTTTATTTTTAATAATATTTATCTCTTACTGATAATCTAGCTATCTTAATAGACTATCTATAGAGTTAAACTTATCTAGATAATACTTAATTATAAAGTCGAATTTAACTAAACTCTTTATCTATTTTATCTAATAATTATTCAACTTCTTCTTAATTGCAAAATACTTTAGATTATTATAGTTTATTTTAATTATAACTATTTTATATATATATTGAAGATAATATTACTATTGTTTGAAATTTATAACTATAACTATTAACTCAAAGTTGTAGATTTTATATTTGATTTTAAGATCTTATAGTTTATATAAGTAAAAGATAATAGGATATTATCAGTTTAATAATTCTTTACTATATAGTTAGAATAAAATCCTTATTATTACAAATCTAGAAATATCGATTTCTAAATAAATCCTTTTTGAAAAATCAAAATATTTAAATATTAATATAGAGATAAATATATCTTTCAGCTATTCAAATATTATTTATACTTTATCTATTATTTGGAATACTTTTGTTATATCTTTCAGTAAATTAGAAAGTGGTTATATAACTCTTAAGTAATCTTCGATAAACTATCTATAGAAGTTAGCAAATTTTAAAAAAATCTATATTTCTTGATAGGTTTTTGATAATAGCTATTTACAGATTATAGTAATATATTCTTTTTCTATCTATATATTTTCTATCTTTATAACAAAACCCAAAAAGTTGATTTCTATTAATCCAAACTTATATTTCTTAAAGTTAATATAGAGTTTGAATTCTTTAAGCTTCTAAAATATTTCCGTAATAATATTATAATATTTACTCTTATTTTTAGAATAAATAAAGATATTATCGAGATAAATAATATAAATTATATCTACTAATCTTACTAGAACTTTATTAATATAAATTTAGAATATAGTCGGAATATTGGATAATCCGAATAATACGATATAATATTTATAGTATCTATATTAGATCTAGAAAGCTATTTTCTATTTATTATTTTCTCGAATCTTAATCTTATAATAAATATCTTTTAAATCTAGTTTTGTAAATACTTTAGTTTAATCTAATCTATCTAATATCTTATTTATAAAAAGAAAAGATATTCGATCTTTGATTATAATTTTATTAAGTTTATAATAGTTAATATAAAGATATAAATTATTATCCTTTTTTTTGATAAATATAATTAATATATCTATAATACTAGTTAAGTAATATATCTATTTTCTATCTTTATAGGTTTTGAGATATTCTTATAAAACCTAAAACTCAAGATCTAATAATAGATATAAAGATCTAAAAAATAGTATAATATTTAGTTTGAGATTAATATAATATTCTATTATATAGTAGTTAGGAAATATTCCTACTTTTATCTTATTGAAAATATCCTGATATTTCTAATATTTCTATAGTAACTAGATATTTTCTATTTCGATTATTCCTAGTATTCTTCTTTCTATATTTTATATATTTCTCTATTATTCTAGTATTAGTATATAAATACCGAATTGTTTTTTCTTAATATAATATATAAATTTCTTAGTATCCACAACTTCGATTATAGGTAATATATTATTATAGTATTATATATATAATAGCTAATCGATATTAGAGTTTATAGTTTCAAACTATAGAATATCTAAAATCAAAGTTATTCTTGGGATTTCAAAATTGTATATAATAAAACAATAATTGGATTCTATCTATTTACTACTTGAGTTATTATATAATAATTTAAAATTATAAATATTATAAATATAAATTATTTCTTTATTTATAATATATAAGCTTATTGAAAAGTAATTAGAAAGATTTAGTTATTTGTAATTTATAATTAAACTTTATATTATATAATTCTTCTTTACTTTATTATCTACTAATATTTATTTTATTCTCTATCTATCTAATCTTTATACTTATATTGAAATAACTATTTTTTTCTTTCTATTTTCTATTTCTTCAAGAATATCTAGTTATTTAGAGATAGTATTAACTAAGTAATTCTATTTCCTGATAATTATAGTATTATAGAAATTAACTTTAGATAATTATTAATATAATATCTGGTTTCGCTATATTTATAATAAGTTACTATTCTATTTATATATCGATTTTACCAATATTCTCTATTGATATATCCAAGTCTATTATAATTATAATATCTTCTTTCAATTTCTACTTTATTATCAATTAAAGTCTAGTTAGTTAATATAATTAGTACTTTCTTTTCTTTAATTGAATAATTATTATTTATCTTCTAGATTAATAACTTTTTAGTATATATATTTTATCTTATATTCTACGATTAGATCAAAGAAATTTACAAAATCATCAAACCCAATATAAAATCCGACTATATATACTTCTGCGGATCGAATCTGCTAGCCTGCTTAGCAATATATCTACTAGTTGTCGAGATATCGTTGTCGCGGCCAAAATAGCGGATTTGGGAGTTTCAACTTCTCAAAATCCTATCCAAATCGAACCTTCTTTAACCCCAACTTATCAATATACTTCTGGACCTGTTAGCAGCATTATTATTCGATCCTCTCCTCCTATTAATATCGATATAGAAATGGATAATAGTTCTATATTACCAACTACTTCGATTTTCAATCCAAATTTGGATATATCTAGCCTAAATGAGATTTTCAGCTCGGATCTACTTAATACTACTATAAGTACTATTATTAGACCCGGCAGAAATATCTACTATCTTCCGAAATAAGCTAATCTCTTCACTTCTTCCAAACTAAGCAAAACTATTTGTTTCTCTATTATTGAACCAACTACTCCGGATCTAGCTAGTGCTAAAATTCTCTAGATATATAACTTACTAGTCGAAGTATATTCGGCTACTAAATCACATAATAAATAAACTCAAATCCTCGATTTAATCGAGATATTTAGAGAATATATTAAATTAGGAAAGCTATAAAAGGTTACCAACCAATTAGCTTCTTAGATTAATAATTTGGAATATACTATATAAAAAATCGAAACTAAAACAAAAGCAGCTAGCACTACTAGCGAAGCTAATATTATAATTCTCAAAAACCTTTCTTAAATCCAATCTAATTCGATTACTATTACTACTATTTCGACTATTTCTTCAACTAAATTATCTTCTAGATCCTCTTTTGCTTTAGTAGTATTAGTAGGTGATAATAGCAACCTTGGAAACTGGATTAATATTAACAAAACTACTAAAAAAGCTAAAGTTCAAAATCGACTAATTTTGGTTCGAGATCTCAATATTTCTTTCTCGGTATTAGTTCTATGAAATATTATTAATAAAGCTTTCTTAGATAAAAATATTAAAGAACTAATAGTCTCTTCGATTACTATTACTAGTAATAAGAAGAATCTAATAATTACTATAATTGCTTCTTTTACTTCCAATTTTCTACTTAAGAAAAGAGCTATTTGGGAGTATTTAATTATTTTTAAATCAATGATTAAAGATGAATCTTGATATAAAGTAGTCCTTTATAGAATTCTCATTTTGAACTTTAATATACTTTACAAAATGGAACTAGTTTTGGACAAACTAAAGACTTTTAATTCTAATTTAAATTTAAAATCTATTAGTACCCTTTATTAACTATCTTCGGTAGAAAATCGAGTTGTTAAGTAAGGGGGATCAGTAGTAGTTTCTTTTGCTACTAAAGCAAAAGCTAAAAAATATATTAGAAACTAGATTTGGATAATTAAAATTAATATTAAAACTGAAAAACTTCTAATTACTTCGAGATCTATCTAGTATACTAAATACTAAGGATTTGGATATTTGACTAAATTTTGTCGAAAAGGGGCTAAATATAGTCTTTGTAGCGAACCCTATATTATATAATAATATTACTACTCAATTTGTAAATAAAATAATTAGAAATATTCCTATTTAGCTTCAAAATATATTAATTGCAAAAATAATTATACTTCTATTTCAAAAAAGTATGAAATTTATAAAGCTATTAAGGAAGCTAGTCTATAATTAGTACTAATATCTAGATTATCTAAGTAAATCTTAACCAAAGCTTAGTTATAACTAAATCAGTATTATAATTAGCTATTGAGCTAAAAATCGATTTAATTTTAGTCCAAGAATTTTGGATTATAAATAAAAATCCAGATTACTTAAATAATCGATCGATTTCTTATATTAGTTTTAATCAAATTCTTCTAATTACTTTGGGATTCAGATCTCAAATATTTATTTATATCTCGAAGATCTATATATCTAGTATTATACTAGTTCCTTCGAACCTCGATCCTGATCTACTAGTTCTATTAATAACCGAAGAAAGTAATATATTTAAGCTAGTTAATCTTTATAACGAAAATAGCTAAATCGAGGGAATTTCGATCAAAATAGTAGAAAGAAGTTTACTATCTAGAACTATTTCGACTAATTCAATGATTTTGGGAGATTTTAATCTCTATTATCCTTGATAGAATCCAAATAGCCAAAATAGTTAAACTAGTACTAAGTTAGTTAGTTGGATAGAAAAGCAAAATCTAGAACTAATTAACAAACCCAAAATAATTATATTTTTCAGAGGTATTAACAAATCAGTTTTGGATCTTATACTAGCTATATAAATATTAGTTAGATATATTGAGAACTAGTAAATACTAGATAATTTAGGATTTGATTATTTATCAATTTTATTTACTATCAAGGGAAAAAGAGAACTAATACCTTCAAATAAATTAAAAGTAGCTAGTACTTACTTTAATACCAAGTTAGCAAACTAGGAGTTATTTTCAGACTATTTAGTTAAAATTATTAAAGAATCGACTATTCTAGTTAGTCTCTCTCCTAATTTCACTAGGCTGGGCCTGAAATTAGATAAGGTTATACAAAATTATCTAGAATCGATTAATTCGAAACTAGTTTCATTAGTTCAATTAGTAGTTAATAAAGCTATTCCCAAGACCAAACCTAGTTTAAAAACTAAACCTTAGTAGACTTCAGAACTAAAAAAGTTGAGAAAATCTATATTACTAACTTAGAGGAGATTAAAAATCCAAAATAGTCAAGTTAGTTAAAGTTCTTATTAAGAATAGTACTAATTAACTTGGAATCAGTACTTTTTAAAGATAAAACTAGTTAAAAAGGATTACTGGAATGCTTTTCTTGAAAATAATAATTCTAAATCGATTTTCAAGATTTTTAGCTATACCAAATCCTACTTAAACTGATCCCTTCCAGCTATTTTAAATAAAACTAGTTTTAAAGAGAAAGAAATTATTTTGAGATCTACTCTCTTTCCTCAACTACCTAGTTCGACTAGTCCAAATTGGGAGAGCTATAAAGTAGTTGATTGGAACTAGCTTAAGCTTGCTAACACCGAATTAGTACTAGCTTGTTTAGTTAAAATCAAAGGAAAAATCCCTGGTTTAAATAGAATTATTCAAGAAATTATCAATAAAGCTTATTTAGTTATTCCGGAGATATTTTATAAGGTTTTCGTTTACCTAATCGACCTTGGTTATTACCCCCGATACTAGTAGCAAGTAACTAGAGCTATTCTTAAAAAACTAGTTAAATCTGATTATTCAATCCTAAAAACTTATAAAGTAATTTCACTTTTGAACTATTTAGACAAAATTAGCGAAAGAATACTAACAAAAAAACTAGATTATTTAGCCAAGATTACTAGCTTACTATATAACTCTTAAATTAGCAGAAGACTCAAAAAATCAGTTATTAATATCGGGTTACTACTAGCAAATAAGATTCAAGAAAATTATTTAAAAGGTTATAAAATATCTATTTTATTTTTGGATATTAAAAGAGCTTTCGATTATATCTCAAAAAATCAGTTCTTAGCTATTTTAAAAAAATTAAAACTTCTAATTAGTTTTATTATTTGGACTAGTTACTTTCTAGAGAACTAGCTACTTTACTTAAGTTTTGATAACCAAATAGAGGATTTTCAATTTATTTCAACTAATATTCCCTAGAATAGTCCGATCTTACCGATTCTTTTTTTAATTTATATAAAAGAGCTATTCCTATCGATTTCTATTTCAATCTAGTTATATATAGACGATATCATATTAGCAACTAGCTTAACTAGCTTTAAAAAGAATTGCAAAATTTTGGAAAGAGAAGTTATCAAGCTATATACTCTAAGAGAAGTAAATAGTATTAAGTTTGATTTAGCTAAAACCGAACTAATTTATTTTTTCGGGGGTAAACAAGCTACTACTAAAACTAATTCGGTCAAATTACCGAATAATCAGTTAATACAATTTTCAAAAGTAATGAAATAGCTAGAAATCTGGTTTGATAATACTTTATACTTTAATAAATATATTTCAACTAGAATTAGTTAAACTAAATCAGCTTTCTTAAAAGCTAATTGGCTAACTAATATAGAAAATAGATTTTTACTTTATATTATATACTAGCTATACCTTACTTATATTATTAGTATCTCAGACTATAGGTTTTCTATATAGTGGAAAAAGTAAGTTAAATTTAAAAGTCAATTCTAATACTTATAAAATTTGGTATTATAGAGGATATTAGAGGTATTTAGGATTAGTCCAATAATTCTTATAGAAATAGAAACTGTTTTAACATCTCTCCAAACTTACTTAAATACTATTAGTTGTTAATATATATTCTGAGTTCTCAAAATAGTAGAAAACCATCTAATTTTCAAAGAAATCTAGACTAAATCGAAGACTAATTGCTATTTTCAAGACTATTTAGTATTTATTTAAAAGGAAATTACCAAAATAACCCAAATTAAGCAAATTAGATACTCAATATATCTGCTAGTTTAGTTTCAGTATTTGGAATCAATCAGTTCTATAATAATCTATATAAAAGTGATTAGTCAACTCTCTATTAGAGGTTTACTTAGTTAAACTTCCGGTTATAACCTTTAACTAGCTTTATACTCTATATATAATTAGCTTTCTATATTTAAACTTCTTCAAGTTTTAAAACTCTCTTAGTTCTTTAGTTCTTAATTCTAAAGTATATTCGATTCTTTCGAGATATATTATTATATTATTAAGAACTTATCTAACTATATTAGTTATATTTGATAGCTTCTAATAATATCAATCTTATTTACTTCTTTACCAGAATATCAATCTAGAGTAGTAGAAGAAAACCCAATTCCGAGTCCGAGATTCGATATAAGGTATTCTTTATTATTTATAATTATTTACGAATCCCTTTTACTATCTCACTATATACCGAATATCTCTCCCTTATTTAGCTGAATAAAACAGAATACTTTTTAACTTTTTATTAAGAGAATTAAGAATATATAGCTCTATATCTAACAATTCGGAGATTTAAAGAAAAGAGTAATTTGTTTTACTAATAATATCTCTCTTTACCAATATCTTCTAAAGATCAAGAATATTAGATAAATTACTAATATACTTCGGTTATAATAAAACTATCGATTCCTTTATCTTCGAGCTTCTAATTTAAGATAATCAAAAACTTTTCAAATAAATAAGGAAATAGATTACTAATCTCGAAAGATAGTTTCAGAGTATCTAAATACAATAGTCTATTAAGCGAGAAGTAATATAAATATATTTATAGCTTTTACAAATATAGTTCGATTATATAACTACAAATAACTTATAAGTAACCTATAACAATCTATAACAGATCAGTTAGCTATTATAATATTTCTCGATTACAAAATCTATAGAATCAAAGTTACAGAACTACTTGCCTAAGGTTACTAATATAACTAATAAACTAAATAATAGCTAATAATTCAGAATATCTTTATAGTAAGTTATTATCACTAATTATCTAGAAATATATACTGAAACTTTGAGTTTGTAAGAACTCAAATACTAATATATACTAGACCAATTAGAAGATACTATTTTAAACTATATAGAAAACCTTTATTTTTAGTAATTGTTATATCTTAGTACTGAAGAAATTGTTATATAGATTATAAATTTCTTAACTAATCCTATAAAGTATAAATATATTAGAGATTAGTTTAAAGTTTTATATATATAAGAAGGAATACTATTTAAGAAGTTCTATAGAGAATTTTGTTTTCTTATATTACTAGTATAAAAGACTAATATAGAGAACTTATAAGATAACTTAATTATCAAAGTTATTCTATTCTATAAATATATATATTTTATAGCTTTTCTAAATAGTTACTCTCTAAACGAAAATATTCGATTATACTACTATATCGATATAACTGAAGTTGGTATCAAAACTATCAATATAACTTACTATTTTTATAATAAAGATATTTCTTGAAAGAAGTAAAGTACTATTTATTCAAATAATAAATAAGAATTTATATAGTAAATAAAACCTATTTCTATTATAATCAACTTAGTATATATTTATATAAGTACCTTATTGCTATTTCAAATCCTTTATTACTTTATATCTAACTATATTACCTATATATAGCTACTAGCTGCTAATAAAGATATTAATCCTTTTTATATAAATATAGATTAAATTAGATCTCAAACTCTCTATATTATTAATATAGTAGAATATTAGGAAGAAAGTAATAAAGAAGAAACTCTTTTAAATACTCTTAAGGATCAAAATTCTATTATATAGATAGAGATTATAGTTTAGGTTATTTATAAAGAAATAGATTAAACAAAAAGTACTATCTAGTAAAAAACTTCTTTCTAGATAGATTAAAAGATATAAGATATTTGGATTTAACAAAACTAATAAATAAAGAATATATAATAATATTCTATATTTTAGCTAAGAATAGATTCTTTTTTCTAACTAAAGCTTTTATTAATTTAGAAACAAATAACTTTGTATTTATTAATACTACTTTCCTTAAATATCTATTTCCTTTCTTTAAACCTATTTTATATTTATTAAAAATACCTTTGCAGGTTAAGAACTATAATAGTATTAAAGACCCCAAAATTATATATTATACTTTATTTAATCTTATAATTGATAGTTATATCCAATTATTTACTTTCTTTTTAATTATCTACTTGGATATATAAATAGTGATCCTAAGCTACTATTAGCTAACAGAAAACCATATTTTTGTTGATTGTACTAAGAGAAGACTATATTAGTTTAAGGATATCCCTTGTATTATAATATATATATATAATATTTGTATCTAACTTTAAAGAGATCAAATAGTTAACCGATATTATCAAGCCGATATAAAATATAGAAATCGATAATTTGATAACTACTAGTAAAAGAAGCAATTAATCGATCTAAGCCTTTTATTATTAGATAACTCAAACTCCCTACTAATAACAATACTAATATAATTTGCTCTATCTAATAGATTAAACCCTGTTCTGAGCTCGAGTATACTAACTTGTAAAATCGTAATCTTGAAGAAGATCTCAAAAGATGAAATAATAAACTCAATTATATAAATCAACAAACTAGATACTATCTATATTATCAATAGATTATCTTGATAGAGTATCTAAATTAAAGAGATTAAGACTATAGAAAAGGAACTAAAGAGAAAAAATAATCTATCTTTATCTACTTCTAAGAAATTACCTAAACCTCTTTAGTAGTCTTAAGTAAAATATAAATCTACTATTATTAAGATCAAGTCTATTAGTAATATAATCCTAAACCTAATTTGTAAGAAGTATAATAATTATAAACTCTTCTTAGTTACTTTTTAAAAGATTAATTCTTTAATCAATTAATAATAAGTTTATTAAGATTAATACTTTTAAATAGATAATCTTATTACTTAACTATTTAAGTCTATAAATCGATATACTATACTATAATCAATCTTATTGATGGATACTAAGATTGAATTATCGATCCTAGATAAGTATATAAATTATATTTATATATTCTCCAAATAAGAATCAGATATTCTATTTCTATATCGATAATATAACTACAAGATCGAACTTAAAAACAATAATATAAGTATATTAAAATATAGTCTATTCTACAAGATATTAGTTGAAGAACTTAAGATAGTTAAAGAGTATCTAATCGATAATCTAACTAAAAGCTTTATTAAGCTTAGTTAAGTACTATTTACTATTTCTATCTTATTTGTAAAGAAACCTAATAGTTTACTATATTTTTATATCGATTTCTATATATTTAATATTTTTATCTATAAAGATTACTATCTTTTATCTTTGATTAATAAGATCCTTATATAATTAGCTAAAGCTAAAATATTTATTAAACTTAATATCTACTAAGCTTTCTATTATATCTATATAGATTCTACTTCTGAAGAATATACTACTTTTCGGATATATTATAGAATCTATAAATATAAAATTATATCTTTTGGATTGATTAATAGCCTTATAACTTACTAGTATTATATAAATGATATTCTATTCAACTATCTAGATATATTCTATATTATTTACCTCGATAATATCTTTATTTATTCTAAGAACGAACTTAAATATACTATATAAATATATTTAGTTTTATAATAACTTGAAGATATCGGTTTCTAAGCTGATATTAAAAAATACGAATTTGATATAAAATATATCAAGTACTTAGGCTTTATAGTCTCAACTAATAATATCGAGGTAAATTTAGAGAAAGTATCTATTATATAATAATAGCAATATCTGATTATAGTTAAAGATATTTAATCTTTTTTAGGTTTCTGTAATTTCTATAAATACTTTATCTACAATTTTGGAGTAATTGCGAAATTTCTGATCTACTTAACCAAGATTGGAATATACTTCGACTTCGATACTATCTATTAATAAATATTCGATATATTTAAAAAGATCTTAATAATTATACTTCTATTATAATACTATAACTATAATCTTCTCTATATACTTGAAATAGATATATCGGACAATATAGTAGCAAATATACTTTTACAGAAATATAGAGATAACTAGTTATCTATTGCTTTCTACTCTAAGATTATATAGACTATAGAACTTAATTATAAAATATATGATAAAGAAATATTTATAATTATTAAATTATTCGTATATTGGTATATTAAGCTTACTAATACTCTTTATCAGATCAGAGTTTTTATAGATTACAAAGTATTAGAATACTTTATAACAACTAAAACTCTTAATATAAAGTAAGCTCGATAGATAGAATTACTAATAGATTACTACTTTCTGATTACTTATCGATCTAGCAAAGAGAACCTTCTAATAGATATATTAATATATAAAATCGATAAGCTCGACTCTTAGAATAGAATAAAGAAAGAGTATTATAATTAATAGCTACTTAAAGATTTATAGCTCGACTTTGAGATTCTAGTTTCTTATATTCGAGCTTATTTCGATCTAATCGATTAATCGATTATTAGCTTACTTAACTTAAATACTATATCAAACTCTTGAGATCTTATTATATATATTCTATAGATAAATCGTAATCAGAAAAGTTTGTAGCTACTATATCTCTAAGTACTTAAAAGTAATTCGATCTTTGAATTAAGAAATAGATTACTATTCTACTATAATTGACTAATTGTACCCGATATAGATAACCTCTATATATTATTTATCCGAGAAATATATAATACTATATCGATAACTTACTTAGATATTAAAAAAACTTTTCTATTACTCTCAAACTAGTACTACTAATATAGTATCTCTATAGATATCACTAACTATATATATAACTATTATATCTGCTATTATAGCTTTGTTCCAAGAGATAAAACCCCTAGATTATTATACCTATTACCTATTCCGATATATATATATAAATATATTATAATAGATTATTACAGTTTCAATAAGAATAAGTATAGATATAATAATATTCTGGTGATTATTGATCGATTAAGTAAACAAATAATTACAATTCTATACTATAAGTCGATCACTATATAAGAATAAGCTAAGCTTTACCTAATATATATTTATCGGTACTATAAAGCCCCGATTACTATACTTTCAGATAGAAAACTATAATTCGTTTTTTCTTTCTAATAGGAGTTTAATAATATCCTAAATACTAAGATCAAGCTCTCAATTATAGATTACTTATAAACTGATAGTTAAACTAAGATTTATAATCAATATCTATAATAGAAACTATAACTATTTATTAACTACTACCAAGATAACTAGTTTGAATTCTTACCTATAATGGATTATATATAACTTATACTACTCTATATATTATTTAGTAATCTGTTTTTCTTCGAAGTACTTTATAGATATATCCTTAAAGCTCTATAAAACTGGAAAGCTGATTTATAGTCTATTATAGATAATCTCAACTTGCAAGATATATATATTTATATTTATAGAAATTATAAAGTCTTGGATTATATCTGTAATATAATCAGCAAAGCTTAAGTATATATAATAATATCTGCAAATAAATATAATTGATCTATAAACTTTAATATAAAAGATTATATTTGGTTGGATATATATTACCTACCTATATAATATTTATTTAAGAAGTTCGATTACTCTATAAGTAGATACTTCAAAATGCTTGAGAAAATTGACTATTCTTACTATCTAGAGCTTCTAGATACTATATAGATCTATAATGTTTTCTCTACTAATAAGTTATATAAAGTAACTAATAATCTCTTATCTGTATAGTATAATAACCCTTTGCTACCAATCAATATTATCGGTATTAACAAGTATATTGTAGAATAGATTCTAGTATATAAGCTAGTATACAAATTACTAGTATATTATATCTAATAGCAAAATTATAATATTGATCTAACTTGGTACTCGATATCTGATCTAAAGACTTTATTATTACTTTTATATAATTTCTATATCAAGAACCCTTTACTATCTAATCTATCTATATTTCTTTCTAAATAGTTATACTTATACTAAGAAGGAGAAGAAGATTATAATTACCTTGAAGATAACTAACTTATAATACTAGTATAAAAGAAATACTTTCTCTTATCGCTTATTTAATAGCTAAATATTTATTTAACTTTACTTCTTATATTTATTTAACTATACTTATAAACTACAATAATATTTTCAAAGCTATAAGATATATAAATTACTAACTTAAAGAACCTTTAGATACAATTATTAGAAAGTATAAAGATATACTTTATTGAAGAAAGAGGTAGTATAATAATCTATATAAAAGTAATTAATCAACTCTCTATTAGAAACCTATTTAGTTAAATTCCTAGTTATAGCCTTTAACTAGCTCTATACTCTATATATAATTGGTCTTCTATATTTAAACTTCTTTAAATTTCAAAATTCTCTTAGTTTTTTAGTTCTTAATTTTAAGATATATTTGATTTTTTCGAGATATATTATTATAAGTTCTTTCAAATTTCTATTCTGGATTACTACTCTTTATACAATCGAAATTAGTAAACTATCTAAGGAACTAGAAGCCGAAAATTATAAAAACTTAACTATTTTGCTAGCCCCGAACCAGTACTTAGTTTATATTGATAATTTGGAATTAGTAAATCAAAAAAAGATCGAAATCGGTTTAGCTCTTTTCAATTCTAATTAGGAGCTAATCTAGGGATCTAGCTAGAATATTGGGACCAGATAGCTAATCTATAATAGCGAATTAGCCGGAATAGCTAAAGAGATCAAGCTTATAAATAAAATAGTTCAAAAAGATCAAGAATTCACTATTTTCTTAGATAATCAAGTTATATTATAAAGGTTAAAATCATTTAGTGATAAACTAGGATAAAATCAAGTAGTATTAGTATATGAAGCTAGCTGAGAAATAGTTAGAAGAGGAGCTAAAATCAAATTAGCTTGGGTTCCAGATTATTTCGAAGTATTAGATAACGAAAAAGCGGATCTATTAGCCAAATCGGGGACTAAAATGGATCTGGTGATTCAAACAATTAGTCTCAACTACTTAGAAGCTCAAATTAAGCAAATTAAAAATCAGGAGTAATTAGAATCTCTTTTAAAAACTTTGGAAACTATATCGGAAGCTAGCCTATTTAGCTCGACTAATTATTTAAGAATTTTTAAACCCATTTCTCGAAATCGTATTCAAATTCCAAATTCGACTAAAAGAGCTACTGCTAATACCTTCTTCTAATTGAAAATCAGATATAGTTATTTAAAATCATATTTATATTTATTAGAATATACTAGTAATAATAAATATATTTGTGGGGCTAAAAAGACTCCTAAGCACTTATTTTTAAGTTGTTCTCTTTTTAGTCTAGCTCGAATCAAGCTAAAAGATAAATTAGCTACAAATTACTTATTACTTTTATTTCTTCTTGATACTACTTCTGGAATCGAAGCTAGTATCGCTTATTTAAGCGAGATAAAAATTTGTATCCGAAAATATTATCTAACTCGAGAGCTAGTTGATGATTAGATTGGATATTTAAATTGGAATAATTTTATTTTCATTTTTATCAAATTGATATTTTCATTATTTTAGTTATTTTTATTTACTAGAACTAGTTCCTCACTATCTCTTGATACTATATAACTTAAAAATATATTTAAATACTATTTATATTTAGCTACTAGTAGCTTTTAGCTACTAGCCGACCTACTATAGTCTTAGACTCAAAAAGATCGTTAAAATAATAAATCAATTAATCAATTAATAACTTTTTAGCTTTATTCGAATAATAGTTATTATTATTATTTTAGAAGATATTATCTATTTCTTCTAGTCTTTATATTAAATTGATAAAATTCTATCTAATTATAGAGATCTTATTATATTAGGTAATTTTCTTTTATAGTTTAAAATCTAGTTTTGCAAAAAGTTTCCTTCTTTTTTTATTCAAACTAGTTATATCTAGTTTATATTCTATATTATCTAAATAAGTAATGAAATTAGTAATAAATTATCCTAATCTTTATCAGATCTTCTTATATATAATAGATATATTAAGTATTTAGTTATCTTTATCTATTATTAAATCTATTATATATTCTATAAATTCCTTTTATATTAATCCTTCTTTTTTTATTTCTTTCTTTTATATATACTATATCTTCTTTAGAACTATATCGAAATATTGAATATAATAATCGATCTTATTCTTATTAGTAATCTATATCAGATTATAATTTATTTACTATTTGTTTTCTATCTAGTTAAAGAATATATAAACTTCTTAGTAAATCTTTTTATTATACTAAAATAGGTTTTTTATCTTAGATATTTATTGATAAATCGAAAGAGGAATAGAATTAGTATATAGTTATATAGATTATCTATCTACTAGTTCTAATATATCGATTATATATTACTTTCATTATATCTACTTTATTATTATCTTTTATTTTTCTTTTATTTCTAAATTTATAATTTCTATTTCCAAAAATATTCTTTATCTTTTCTTCTTTATAAATATATTCTCTCTTTATTACTTCTTTATAAATATTTCTTTATATCTTTTTATTTTATTAAGAGTTTTTTATAATACTACTAATTTAGTTTCTATAACTATTTTCTACTAAGTTATTAACTAGATTACTTTTTATATTAATTAGATATTTTTTATTTTACTTTTCTAATCCTCTTTATTAAAGAGGTTTATTAATATATCGAAATTATCAAGATTGTTTTTTTTTTCTTATATAGTTAATATCAATTAGATCTTAGAAATTAGTAATCTTACTAGAAGATTCTATTTAGCTATCGATATAGTTCTAATTCTTTATATTTTTATTATAATTTCTTTTTAGATTCGGTATAGTAATATTCTTATAATGAACTATTATCTTATAATAAATTTAAAGTAATTAGTATATTAGAGTTTACTAGTAGAGAATTATAAAAGTATTATAATATAATAGTAATATTACTAGAGTCCAAATATAAAGCTCTAGTTGAAGATAAACTAATTACTACTAATCTTTTTTTCTTCTTATTATTTTTTATATTAAAGTTCTTTAGAATAGAATTCTATTTCTTATTTAATTAATCTTTATTATCTCTTTTATATAGATAATCAATATTTAGATTCTCGAATTTTTTTTCTATACTTCTGATAATTAGATTAGATATTTAAATTAGAATAATTTTATTTTTATTTTTATCAAATTGATATTTTCATTATTTTAGTTATTTTCATTTACTAGAACTAGTTCTTTATTATTTTTTGATATTATTTAGTTTAAAAATATATTTAAATATTATTTATATTTAGCTACTAGTAATCTTTAGCTACTAGTAATCTTTAGCTACTAGCTAACTTACTATAATCTTAGATTCAAAAAGGTTGTTAAAATAATAAATTAATTAATTATATTACTTTCTATAAAGTTATTATCAAGTTTTATATAATTAAGTAACTATTATAAAAATTTTAATTAATAATATTATTAATAACTTATAGATTTTCTATCTAGATATAATAAAAGTTAGATATTTAATATAGTAAATTCTTTATAAAATCTTTATTTTAATTAAGATAGCTATTTTAGTTATAATAATTATAATATATCTCTAATTCCTTATCTTGAAACTTAGTTCAATTCTTCGATCTTATATTATAAAAATTATTAATTATTATTTCAATTAATAGTTTTATAATAAATTTCTATTTTATCTTCTCAAAAGTTTAAATTTAAAGATAATATTTTATTGATTATAAAATATAAAGTAAAAACTATAATAAATAATTCGGAATCTACTAATTCAGTTATTTATTAATAGAAATATAATAATATTAATAACTATAAGAAATATTATATAATTCTATATACTATTTATATTTTTATTATTTTGAAGAATACTAAAAAGGGTTTTTGTTATAATAAAAAAAATAATAGTAAAGAAAAATATTATTAAAATTATATTATAAAGAAATATAAATTGATTTCAAAATCTAATTAATTTCTCGAAACTATTATTTTCTTTATTACTAAGTCTAAAAACAAAATTAAGAATAATTTAATTATAGATTAATTTATCTTTTTCAAATATATTATTATTAATATTTAAATAGGAGTTTGATATTATTTATAAGTTTTAGAAAACTAAGTTTGAAATAATTAATCTATCTAAATATATCAAGAATTAACTAATTTATTAGTTGAAATAGATTATAACTGATTTAGATATAACTATAATTAAGTTAGATAATAATAAGATTAATAATAATAATAATAAAGATAATAATAATATCTTTATTAATAGAGCTTTTATTAAAACTTATTTTTAAAGTTCTTATTATCCTACTTATAGAAAGATATTCTTTATATCTATTGATTAGACTTTCTAATAAAAATAATATATTTAAAAAAGAGAAGATCTAATAAAGTTATATAAACTTATATCGATATTTACCTAGAATACTAGATTAAGTATATAATAGCTAGTTTATATTAATAGATAAAAATTGTTTTATTTTCTATAACTAATTAACTATATAATAACTTATTTATAGTATATAATAAATATATTCTAAAGTTCCTTTTAATACTTTCTAGTATTCTAACTTTGGTATATATAGATATATAAATAGATATATAACAATCTAAAATATATATAGTTATTTTGATAAGATATACTTTATATCTAAGATATAATAGCTTATATTATAGAATTGAGAACTTATTTATTATTAATTAGTTATTTTTATATTTATCTTAATATTCTAAATAGATCTAAAGATATTTAATAAACTCAATACTATATTTAGTTAAGTATTTAAATTAAAATCTAAGAAGAATTTACTAATTAAGATTATTCTAATTATATTTACTATATTTATTATTAATAATTTTCTTTTATAATATATCTATTTATAGTTTATAATTATAAATTCGAATTCAGTTATATTATTTAAGCTTAAGATAGATTATCTATTTATTTAGAAACCGAATTGAAATTAAGATTTATTTATTAGATATTTTCTCTTTCTTTTTATATATATCTAAATAGCTCTATATTAATCTTACTAGTTATATAAATAGATTTTATTAATTATATTATACTCTATTATATTATAGTTTATATAGTTCTTAGGTATTACTAATTCTATAATCAGATATAATTTAATATTATATTTTATATCTATATATTATATATAGTATTCTTAAATAGTAATATACTATTTTATTCTATAATTATATTTCTGATATTTGAAATATTATAAAGTTAGTATCTCTTTAATATATTATTTAGTTAATAGAAATATACTATTCTATAATATTCTTTAATTGATTATCCTATTTATCTCTTTATTTATACTAAAACTAAATATTAGTATTATATTTTCTCTATTTTTATTAATTTCGGTAGTTATTATATACTTTATTTATAATCTAAAATTTTACTTTTCTATTTTTTCAAGAAGTTAGTTATTTATAAACTTTATAATTATTTATCTAAATATTCTGAATACTACTATATCTATTATCTATTTTTTATTTTCGATATTCTTATTAAGTATTCTTTTCAGTTTTGTTTTACTTTATTATTTTGTTTTAGTTTTCTTAGTAGTAAATACTAATATTATTTTTTTCTCTAAGAATATATAAATTGATTGATTGATTGATTGATTTATTATTTTAACAACCTTTTTGAGTCTAAGATTATAGTAGGTCGGCTAGCAACTGAAAGCTATTAGCAGCTAATTATAAATAGTGTTTAAATATATTTTTAAGCCAAATAGTATCAAGAGATAGTGAGGAACTAGTCCTAGTAAATGAAAATAACTAAAATAATGAAAATATCAATTTGATAAAAATGAAAATAAAATTATTCCAATTTAAATATCCAATCTAATCCTCAACTAGCTCTCGAGCTAGATGATATTTTTGGGTACAAATTTTTATCTCACTTAAATAAGCGATACTAGCTTCGATTCCGGGGATAGTATTAAGAAGAAGTGGAAGTGATAAATAATTTGTAGCTAATTTGTCTTTTAGCTTGCTCCGAGCTAGACTAAAATGGGAACAACTTAAAAATAAGTATTTAGAAATCTCTTTGGCTCTACAAATACATTTATTAGTATTAGTATATCCTAATAAATATAAATATAATTTTAAATAACCGTATCTGATTTTCAATTAGAAGAAAGTACTAGTAGTAGCTTTTTTAGTCGAATTTGGGATTTGGATATGATTTCGAGAAGTAAGTTTAAAAATTTTTAAATAACTAGTTGAGCTAAGCAAGCTAGCTTCTAATATAGTTTCCAAAGTTTTTAAAAGAGATTCTAACCACTTCTGATTTTTAATTCGCTTAATTTGAGTTCCCAAATAGTTGAGACTAGTTATTTGGGTTACCGGAATATATAAATTCTTTATATTACTTTTTTATCTATTATCTAGTCGTTCTTCTTTATTAGAACTTTGTTTAATTTTGTAAATATAATTTTATCTTTTATTATAAATAATATTTTATATTCTTTATATATCAATAAACTATTCTTAGTTATATTAGTTTAAATTCTTTTTAGTTTCTTAAATAAAGTATTTCTCTTTTTTTTCTTAAACTTTATAAATATTTCTTTTATATATTTATAAAATATTTATTTCTTATTCTAATTTCTTTATTCTTTTATTAATTCTTAGATTATATCTTATATTTTCTTTTCCTTTTCTATAAATTTGAGTTTTGTAAAGATCTTATTTATAATTTTTATTTCTATTTTCCCTTTCTTTTCTATATATATTTTTCTTATATTAGTTTTATATTTATATATCTTTATCTATACTAATAAACTCGAAATTACTATTATTTCTATAACTAGTATTATACTAAGTTATAGTTTGTTAATTTATAGATTTACTAAGTTTTTAAATTTAATATTGAAATTAATTATTATTTATAATCGATTTTGAAAATTGTGAAAAATATTGATAAATAATTAATATATATATATTTTATATTAAACTAATTTATTCTTTTTAGCTAATTATTTATTAATAAAATAAAGTTTATATAAAATTAGTTTCTTAAGAATTTATAATTTTATTAATATTATAATTTCTAATATTATAAAATTTTCTATTATCTCTAAGTTTATTATTATTTAAAGTAATTATTTATTTATATATATTTTATAAAAAATCTATTTTAACTTTAAAATAGATTTTAATTTACTAATTAACTTCTTTAATAATTTTATTATAAGTTATTTCTAATCTAAATATTTATAATTTTTATTTCTAAGTTTTTTTTAAATATTATTTTATATTATTTTTATTTAATCTATATATTAAATAATAATTATAATAATAAATTATTTATAATATTTATTAAATATCTAAATATGTTTTAGTTATTATTATATTTTATTATATCTTTAAATAATTTCTTCTTTTTCTAAATATCTTTTTTAAATTTTATTTTTTGAGATTTCTTTTAATAATCTCAAATTTAATATTTTAGAAATCTATATTCAAAATAAAATTTCTATTTTTAATAATAATTTCTTTTTTTCTAGAAAAGATTATTTTCCAAATTTATTATATCTAACTTTATAAAGTTATTATAAATATCTTTTCTAATATATTATTATTTAAAGTATTATAATTTATCTTTATTAGATTGTTACGAATGCTTGTCTTCTGAGTCACGTGGAAGTGGTCAGGGTCTCGAGTACTAGAGGTCGCGACGACTAATAGTACTATCGTAGGTTTATTGTTGATAACAGTCACACAGGGAATCGATCGTAATTGTAATGGTAGGTAAACAAGTAGTAATTGTTGTTGAGCACGAAGCTCCATATACTATAGGAAAACTATCTACTTATATAGACCTTCGTACTCAGTGGGAGAGACGGCGAGATGTTCTATCCGTCTATTTCTGGAGAGACGGCGAGACGTTCTATCCGTCTATTTCTGGAGAGACGGCGAGACGTTCTATCCGTCTCTCTTGTTGCTTTCCTGCCTGAGGTTCTACTAAGGGTGCTGGCTAGCTACCCTCTGAGCCTAAGGTCCTCAGGCTCACATGACTTCGTCGTAACACTATCCCCTTTCTAGCCTAGCGTCGTCCCGACGCTTACTATAATAGTGCGAGGTGCCTACTTGGGCCTCCTCGATAAATACCTCTCTTCTTCCTTCTTTATTATGCCTGCAGATCGTACTCAAAGGACTAAACAAATTGAACTTGGAAATCGTATCGAAAGGTTAGGACAGAAAATGGTTGCTTGTTCTTGTTGTGAAAGAGCTGGTCGCTCTGATAATTGTATTGGGATGCCTTCTGGTCTTCCTAATCGTCGTTGTGCTGAGTGCTCTCGTCAGGGCAAGACTTGTGATTTCGTTTCCCGGAATCGGATGCCGGAGTTGTCTGATTGGGATTCCATAGACTGTCAGCGTGAGCAGTTGAGGGAAGAGGAGGAAAAGGCTATAGCTGCCTCTCAGGAAGCTATGGCGAAAATACTTCGTTTGAGGAAGCAGCAGCGGTTTTTGGATGAGTGCGAAAAGAAAATGATTCAAGCTGGTCTCAACTCGTTGGATGAGTTAGACAAGTTGGAAGAGAGGGAGAGGTTGGAGAAGGAACAGGCGGAGCAGGCTGAACAAGCTCCTCAATCTAGTTCTTCCGGGGTCGATCCTTCGGTCTTCGAGCTCCCTCCGATGAGTGATTCTGAGCTGGCTGCTTGGTTGGAAGCCGAGGGTTCCTTTGGTGGAATTTCTCCAAGTCAGCTGGGCAGTTCAAGTTCTTGATTGGTTCCTATGTGTTTTCCGAGTGTGGGTAACCTTCCCATTTGATCAAGTAATGAAGCTTTCCTCTAATATACTTCTGATCTAGTATTTCTTCAACTTCGTATTCGGCGTTTGGGTTGATTGGTTCAATTTCGGTATAAGGTGTATTCGGCGCTCCTGGTGGTGCTGGTTCTAGAAGTGAAATGTGGAATACTGGGTGTATGTTCATTGTTCGTGGTAGCTCTAAGCGGTAATTGACTGGTCCGACCACTTCGCTGATCTTGAAGGGTCCTAATTTTTTGTGATCCAGCTTGTCGCTTGGTCTTTTTGTGTTGATGTTTCGTCTGAGGAGGTAAACCTTATCCCCCTTCTTAAGCGTTGGTTCCATACTACGCTTTGTGTTGTAGTAGTGCGCCGTTCGTTGTGCAATGAACTTGATGTCAAGTGACAATTGTTCGTGCAGATTCCTAAGATCCTCTGCTTTCGTTATCCCTGTATCTGATTTTGCTGTATCCGGTAATTGCGTATTGTATGCTTTCGGCTCGAATCCGAAATTAGCGTATGCTGGTGTTATGTTTGTCGTTGTTGCTTTAGCAGTGTTGTATGCAAACTGTGCCAGTGGTAGTAGCTCTACCCAATTGTCTTGCTTGTAGTTGATATAATATCGTAAGTATTGTTCCATAGTTTGGTTCAATCGTTCCGTCTGACCATCTGTTTGCGGGTGGAATGCTGTTGAGAGCTTTCTCTTGATTCCTAGTAAGGCTGTGAGTGTCTGCTAGAATTTCGAGGTAAAGAGCTTGTCTCGGTCTGAGATGATTTCGGTAGGCACCCCGTGTACGCTGGCTACTATTCTTAGAAATATGTAGGCTAAATCCTCAGCTGTACTGCTTTCTTTGTATGGAATCATGTATCCAAACTTGGTTAATCGATCCACTATGACCAGGATAGAGTTATACGTTACTTCTGTCATTGGGTCCTTCGAGGGTGGTAGCTTAACCACGAAGTCCTATGTAATGGACTTCCATGGCTGAGTAGGTGTATCCGGAGTTTTGAGCTGACCATACGGAGCATGCTGTGAGGTTTTGTTCCGTATGCAGGTGTCGCAGTTTCCGATAACTTCCTCAACTATCTTTCTCATTTGTGGGAAATACGAGCTCGCCTTGATTCTTGCGAACGTCTTTGTGATTCCTTGATGTCCGTGAGCTGGTAGTTCATGCTGTTCCTGAGTAAACTGTTTGGCCAAGGTCGAAGGGATATATATCTTCCCGTGGAAGTATATGATGTTGTCCTTGATTGTAAATCCCTCGCCTGGTCGCTCTAGTATTCTCTTTGCGGTGGAATTATTTTCGTAGTGCTCTTGTACTTGTTTCTCCAAATGGTCGTCACAAAGTGACGTTATCGTGGCTAATTGGGCTGAGTTGAATACCAACGAATCCCCGTCCTGACGAAATATGGCGTGTGATTCGTGTGTCTTATTCTCTAGGTATTCCGGTTTTCTGCTAAGCGCATCGGCTCTAGCGTTTTCATTTCCCTTGACGTACAGTATTCTGAAGTGGTACATGGCTAATGTTTCTGCCTATCGTACCTGTCGTCTGTTTAGAACTTTGGTCGTTATAAAGTACACCAAATTCTTGTGATCTGAGTAGACCTGGACCGTGTGCTTAGATCCTTCGAGGTAAACTCTCTATTCTCTGAAAGCATCGACGATTGCTAGAAGCTCTTTGTCGTAAATCTCGTAATTCAGCTCGGCTGGCTGAAGCTTTCTTGAATGATATGCTACTGGTTGTAGCTTCTTGTCCTTGCCCGGCTGGCTTAGGACTGCACCTAATGTGTAGTCTGATGCATCTGTCTTAACAGTGATTGGTTGTTCGGGATCGAAGGTAATAAGAACTGGTGCCCGCGTGAAGGCTTGTTTGAGGGTTTCAAATGCCTGTTGCGCCGCACTGTTCCATTTGTACTCGACATCCTTCTTGGTTAACTCTGTGAGAGGTGCTGCGATTTTCGAATAGTCTTTGATAAATCGCCTGTAGAAGTTCGCAAATCCTAAGAATGATTGCATTTCTTTCACAGTAGTGGGTTGCTTCCACTCCAGAACTTCTTTCACTTTGTTTGGACTCATCTTGAGTCCTGTCGTACTGACAATATATCCTAGAAACTCGGTTTCGGTGACGTGGAATTCGCATTTCGAAGGCTTCAGTAGGATGCCTGCATCCGCTAATATCTGAAGTATTTCTTGTACGATCTTGATATGTTCTTCGAGGGTTTCGGTGAAGATCAAGATGTCGTCTAAGTATGCTACGCAGTAGTTGTCAAGACACTTTCTCAATAAGTTATTAACCAGATGCATGTACGTTGCTGGTGCGTTGGTGAGCCCAAAGGGCATAACTTGGTACTCGTAGTGTCCGTATCGCGTGCGAAATGCTGTTTTCCATTCGTCTCCTTCCTTGATTCGGATTAGGTTGAATCCTGCGCGTTGATCCAACTTAGTGAAATATTTAGCCTTCCCGATTCGATCTCGTAGCTCACTGGCTAGTGGCAACGGGTATCGATCCTTAATAGTAATAGCGTTGAGTTTTCGGTAGTCAATGACTGGTCTACCCTTCTTGTCTCCTTTCTTGGGTACAAAGAAGATTGGCGCTCCTGTGGGTGAAGAGGATTCCTTTATGAATCCTTTCGCTAAATTTTCGTCGAGGTATTCGCGAAGCAATTTGAGCTTCTCCTCCGATAATGGTATAATTGGCAAGAATGGTGGTTCCTTTCCTTCTTCCAATTTTATCTCATGATCCCAAGGCTGGTGCTTTGGTAAGGCATCCTCCTGAGGCCTTTCCTTGAAGATCTCGGCGTATTTCTGGTACTGCACTGGTATATCCTTCAGTGAGGGATCCTGGGCTAAGGTATCCGACCTCGGTGAGCGTGTTGCTTTCAGCTCTTGACCGGGTGTTGGTCTCGCAAGACCCCGTGCAGACTCTTTCTTGCACTTGTACTTATCGCACTGTACGGTCCTTGCGACCCAGTCGATATGCGGATTGTGGCTCTCTAGCCATGGTATTCCCAAAATTAGTTGGTGTCCTCCTAGTGGGACTAAATCCATTTTTATCCGCTCAGAATGCTGTCCTAGCTGCATTTCGAATTCTTGCGTTTCGTACTGAACCAATCTATCCCCTTTGGCTAATTGCCCGTCGGCAAGGTGAAGCCTGTATGGAACTGGTTTCTTGAGGGTTCGTAATTTCGCTAATGCCGCAGCTTCTGGTGCCATAAAATTTTCCGTTGCTCCCGAGTCTATCATTGCTCGGAGCGAATGCCCGTTTATGCGTACGACGCAAAGGATCTGTCCTGACCCTAGGGTGGCCTTCAGCTCCCTGGCTGGCCCCCTGCTCACGCCTTCGGTGAGTCATTCCTGATTAATTTTTTTCTGGTTTCGGTCCACGACCTTAGGCTTGCTGCCTTTCATGAAACCAAAGAATCTCTTCTGGGTATCGATTATATCTTCCCAAACCGTGCTTAGATCCGTTCCGATCCTTACTCTGAGGATTCGGCCAATAGGAATGTCGATATATTTGGTAGGTACCTCGTGTCTAAGGACCTGTAATACCACCTGTTGTGGTTGAGTCAGTTCTTGTAGTAGTGTATTTCGTTGGTCCTTGTGACTATATTGGTGAATGACCTCCCAAGTCTCTCCGTTGCTTGGTAGATTGTATTGCTGAAACTCCCTGAATCCCCGGTGGGTTCGAGTTTCCCGCCATACTCTGGTAGAGCCAATCTCAAGTTCCAGCTTGTAGTAGCGACCTGCGATTGGTTGACCTCGGACATCCCGAGCATCGTTCCAGAGTCCGTTATCGCCTGGTAAGCCGGCAAATTCCTTTTTTCTCCAAGACCTGGTTCCGTAGTGACTGATTCTTTCTAGGAACCATATCTCTCCCTGCTTTGGAGGTTCGTCTTGGGTAGTAGTTTTCTTGCTGCTAGGCTTCCTTGGGTACCAGCCTGCCCCCTTCTTATCTGCCTCATGAACTAGGCAAGAATCCTTGTAGCAGGCGGTCCACGACAGTTGCACATGATCCGTTTCCTGAATAGTTCGATGACTGCTCGTCATGCTTAATTGGTGCCTGGGTACAGCCTGGCCACCGTCTTGTCCTACCATAGACTTGAGCTGTTTCTTTCCATTCCAGTTAGTTTGCTTGGGCTTCGTCCCTTGAGGCTTTTTTCGGCAGTCTCGTGCTTGGTGGCCTGGAAAACCGCATTCGAAGCAAAGCTTCTTTTCTCGTCTGCGGTTCTTTTCATCCTGGGAAAGGTTGTTCTTTGAACTCATTGCGTCTAATTCCATAGGGTCGCCGTAAGTCCCTTCCCTAGTGTATCGTTGTCTGGAATGTCGTGGCTTGCCTTCGTTAGGCCTGGCCCGACTTCTGGTTCCATGGGACTGCTTTTCTCGGAGGTACTCATAGTACTGGTTGTCAATCCGAATAGAGTCCTCAATCCATTTATCCAGGTCGTCGTCATCTTCCTGTGTTTGCCTTGCTAATTCTAGTTTGATGAAGTCTTTCAGCCCACGCTTATAGTGGCTGATCAAGGCAGCAGTTCCCTATTTGGTCTGATTGGACCATTTCCTGAATTCGGTAGCGTAGTTGATGGCTGACCCTGTTTGTCTAAGTCCAAACAAACGATGCTCTGCTGTCTTGACAGAGTCGATATCTCCAAAGACTCTTCGGATTTCCGTACGAAATCCTTCCCATGAGTCGAAGATCTTGGTGGTCGTAGCCATATAGTTCTGTGGCTGGGCGCTGTTCTCGAAGTAGTCTGAAAGAAAGGGTTCGATCCATTTCAATGCTTCGCCCCTAAGGTAGGAAGCGGCGTAAATGCTCTTTGCATCTCTGGTATCGAATTTGTCGGGGTTAAATCGGAAGTACATTCCGAGCTGCAAGAGGAATGTCTCAAGTTCTCGTCGGTCTCCGTGGAACTTGTCTGGGTTGGCGACTTTAAGGGTTTCTTGTAACTTGAGGTTTGTAGGAGGTCCGTCTCCTATGAGGACGTCGCCATCGCGGTCTCCAGTGCCCGTGGTCCGGGTAGCGGATGGATCTTGTGGAGCCATATCGATTCGGTATGTGAAGCAACAATGGTGCTCAAAGTGTTACGAATGCTTGTCTTCTGAGTCACGTGGAAGTGGTCAGGGTCTCGAGTACTAGAGGTCGCGACGACTAATAGTACTATCGTAGGTTTATTGTTGATAACAGTCACACAGGGAATCGATCGTAATTGTAATGGTAGGTAAACAAGTAGTAATTGTTGTTGAGTACGAAGCTCCATATACTATAGGAAAACTATCTACTTATATAGACCTTCGTACTCAGTGGGAGAGACGGCGAGATGTTCTATCCGTCTATTTCTGGAGAGACGGCGAGATGTTCTATCCGTCTATTTCTGGAGAGACGGCGAGACGTTCTATCCGTCTCTCTTGTTGCTTTCCTGCCTGAGGTTCTACTAAGGGTGCTGGCTAGCTACCCTCTGAGCCTAAGGTCCTCAGGCTCACATGACTTCGTCGTAACATAGATCTAGTTTTATTTTTTTTATTAATTTTGAAAAATTATTTATTATAAATATATTTATAATATTAATTATTAATTTAAATAGAATCTTTAATTTATTTATCTAAATTATTTTTATCTTTTTGAATTTATTTAATTAATTCTAATTTGATAAAATATTTAAATCTTTATTTATAATAACTAATTAAGATAATATTTCTTTATTTAATCTAATTTGATTATTTTCTAAATTCAATAATATAATTGATAATTAATTTTATTTATCTAAATCTAAATAGATAATATTTTATTATTTTGATAATATTAATATTTTCGAAGATTTTTTAGATTTCTATATAAAATCTTTTTTATAAATCGAAGATTTTATTAATTATTATTATATAATTCTATAATTAGATATTATTCTCAAAATAGTTTGAAAAAAAGAATTTAATATATTTTAATACTTTATTTCTAAAATAAGAAATAATATAAATATTTTTTATATTTTTAATATTAAATTTATTAAAATTAAATCAAAAATATATTCTAAATTATAAGAAAAATATTTCTAATTCTTATTAGTTTTTATAAAATTTATTAAAGTTAATAACTTTGAAGATTTTTTATAATTTAAAATTTATAAAAAAGTTATCTTTTATAAAGATATTATTATTATAATTTCTAATATTAGTAATCTAAGTAAAAAATAAATTTTAAAAAACTATATTAATTCGATATATAAAATAATAAAGATATTCAAAATATTATAAATATTTATCTTCTAAATTATATAGAAATAGTTAAAATCTTGAATATTATTAATTATAGAATTAGTAATATTATTATAAAATTTATTATTGAAAATAATTATATAAAGAATCGATTATAATTATAATAATAAATAAATAAATAGTAATTATTATTAAATATAAAATTCTATATATTAAAGAAAATTATTTAGTTATATAAATCTTTATATTTTATTAGATTATACTAAATTATATATTATTTTATTTTTATTTAAAATTCTATTAAATTATTATTAGATAATTCTAAATTTAAAATCTTTAAACTTTATAATTTATAATAATAATAAATAATTGATTATCTATTTTATATAATTTATAAATAAAATAAATAATATTTATCTTTTCGAATTCGAAAATTATATTATTTCTATTTTTTTATTTTATAATACTAATAATAATAAATTCTATATCTTTTTAATTATTTTATATTATAGATTATATAATTTAAATTATAAAATTATTTATAAAAATTATAATCTCTTTATATATATTAATCTGATACTAAATTAGATTTATATTAAAGAAAAGAAATAAATAGAAATAGAATTATATTATAATCTATTAATAAATTATAATATAAATAAAGTTAATAATTTTCTTATTATATTTTCTTTTAGATTTTAAAATTTTTATCTAAATTTATTATTTTATATCTAATTCGAGAGATTTATTTAGAATATATTTTTTTATATTTTTTATTTTATTTATTTCTTAAATCTATATTAATATATTATATTAATTATCTTTTATATTCTCTTTATAGATTAATATATATATCTATTCTCTTAAATTATATAGAAAATATTATTTTTTATAATTAGATTATTATCTTTATTATATATTATATTTTATAGTTTTGAATTATTTTATATTACTTTATTAAATCTTTCTTTATAATAAAGCTAATTATATTTTGTAGAAATTATTTTATTATATCTATATCTCTAATTATATAATATAATATAATATTTTTCTTTTATTAATCAAAATATTATTTCTTTTTCTTTATCTATTTTTATTAATTCTTTTTTTTCTACTAATTTATATTTTTATATCTATAATCTAAATTATTAATATTTGCTAGAATTATAATTATAAAGCCGGATTTATTTCTATAATAGAGTTTTTCTATATAGTATTATTAAGAACTTTATTATTCGAGAAAAAGTATAATAACTATATATTATTTTTCTAGAATCCTCTTTATAGCTACTTCTCTATTTTCTACTATTTAATATCTAGACTATAATATATTTGTTTAATAAGAGCTTGTTAAATCGTTCGATTAATTAGAGTTTCGATAAGTCCTTTAAGTAATATATAATATATATATATCTTCTATATCCTCCGGTGAAAATTCTATAATATACCCCAGAGGTATTCTATCGTATAACTAGGTATCGGTTCTATATCGATAAAATCGAGGGCCTACTTCCTAGGTCAGATAATTGTACGTCGGATAGTTTTCATACCCGTTTTGATGGTAGTCCTCTGTTCTAATATAGCTATGTCGCCGTCGCACAATAGAGGGGGACAAGGCCTCCACCGATAACCACGATACCACAACAGCTCTATCGAATATGTTTATCTCCCATTGGCTCTGCGATAATATTGCAATCGTAGGTTCGTAGCCAGTACCACGGACAGGTGGGAGTTCGACTTTGCTGGCCCATAAAGGTACAGTCGCTTACAAAATCGGCTTCCTCTCCGCACTCGCTTGAAACTTTTTAACCATCCAGCCCGGCCCGGGTTTGTCTACTGGTCGGTCCCCGAAGCGCTTAGCTCCAATGGACCCTGGATTTCCACACGACAATGCATTTCTATTGGCCAACATGAGCGAATTCTGTGTGGGGTTACTTTTTGTCCCGTTGAACCGGGTGTGAGTCATATTTCAGGGTCAACTCAAGACCGCCTTGTTGTACGTATCGCGATCTTCATATATTTTAGTTCCTTCGACATTCCAAGCTACGATGGAACCACAGGCAAGCGAGCTTTGCAATTTCTGCATTGGATTAATTCCGCCAAAGGAAGGATCGTCGCTAAATCGAGATCATCATCCTAACATGGGGCTTCTAGAAAGATGTAGTCAAGACTGTTTGATTTGTAGAGTTTTGTTAGGCGATTGGTCCCTAGAAAAGATTCGACGAAGGTTTCCAGACATTGGGAACAAAGCCTACGAATCCATGGCTCTTGAGGTCAAAGTGAAAGAAGTTCGGCGTGTTGGCTCTGGAATTTCATGGGCAATATTAGAGGTTGATTTTTATATTCGAGGATTCATCTATTGTTCCTCTTTTTCAATCACTACATGCAACGCCAAATGTATGTTAGCACCTCCCCTATTGCTTGATATCCGCTTAAGGATCTCTTCACAGCCGGTAGTGCAAGCCTGCCGATTTGGAGAGGTGCTACTACATCGTCCTCGGATAAAGTCTTTACCTTGAAGTCGTGGCTTCATGATTGCGAGACTAACCACAAGAACTGCAAGACTCCTGTGCGTCAACTGCCGAAGAGGTTGATAGATATTGGCTCGCTCGGTGTTCGTCCACCCAGACTTGTCATGTCTGAAGATTTACACCACCAAGATATCAAATACGCTACCTTGAGCTATTGCTGGGGAAACCAAAATTTATGTACGTATGGAGAGAATGAGAGTTCATACAAGGAAGGAATACCGTTTCAGCTCATTCCCAGGACTCTACAGGATGCTATGACCTTGACATACAACTTAAATATACAATATCTATGGATTGATGCTCTCTGTATAATCCAGGATAACGACGCAGAATGGAAAGCCGAAATTCCTAGGATGCAAGATATCTACTCAGGGAGCTCGATCACAATTGCCGCTACAGATGCAATTGACTGTTCCGTCGGCTGCTTTTTCCCTGAGCCCAGAGAGTTGGATAAGAGCGAAGTTTTCTTAACCATCTCAAACACTGGTTGTGATGTGGGAACCATTGTGCGAGTCCAGAAGGGCGATATCAGGACATCTGCGGGATACTCAGCACTTAATACTAGAGGCTGGGTTCTTCAAGAGCTGGTGCTCTCACATCGCACCGTGCATTGCATGCGCGCTGGACTCTATTGGGAATGTAGATCTGAGTGCCGGAGTGAGGCAGGTCTTGTGTTCGATCGAGCAGCAAATCATCAGAGTTCAGTACCTGTTCTATCTGGAAATATGCGGCACGCGACGTTTAAAACATGGTGGAAATGGATCGAAAGTTACTCGCGACGACATTTCTCCTTCTGGAATGACAGGCTTCCAGCCTTAATTGGAATCGTTCAGTACTATCAACAGGCTACAGAAGATGTCCCAATTCTCGGCCTATGGGAAGGTTCTTTTTGCCAGGACTTACTGTGGATGAGAGTTACGAAACTGGCTGAAGAGGTTGAGCCAACTCCAATTGAACAGATTGAATTTCCGTCTTGGACCTGGTTATCGTGCGCCTACGAAATTGCCTACGATTTCTGGAAACCCTCCCGCGGTAATGACGAGCTAAATCAAGATGTGCACGACCATGTCAACCTGGTCGAGTGGAACGTGGTTTGGACCTCTGAGCCCTTAATATCCAGGATTGAATCCTCTCGACTGGTATTAGAGGGGCCGGTCCAAGAACATATGCTGAGCGTTGCACCTCAAGGAAAAGATCACAATCCTACCTACTTGGACGTTGACAACGAGAAGCCAGATTTTGAAAATCGTCCTTTTCCATGGAGATGTTCCGGTCAGTTCGACGACGGACCCCGAATATCCCGTGTTCAATATTTGTGTCTCCTTTTAAGATCAAGAGATTCTGAGGAGAATGGAAAGACATACATAAGGGAGACATTCCTTATTCTGGAATCTGACTACAGCACTGATGCATATCGGCGAGTTGGAATAGGAAACTTTTTCGGAGAGGAAAGAAGTTTTGATCCAAAACTTCGACGTACTATAAGTCTCCTTTGAACGTTCCGGGACAAGGTTTACCAATCGATAATGAGCAAGTCACTTGGGGCCAGTCACTTTGGGCCAGTAACAGGGTAAATCGCATGAATATACTGGATTATGATGTTCGAGTAATTTTGGCGTGAAAATGAGAAAATGAGAAAATAAGAAAAGAAAGGGAATGGGTGTTAGAAGGTGCAGTATATATTCTGGGATATATCAAGGTATCCGTAGATCAACTTCAGTTTATAGTATCTATAAGCTTCGTATATCGGTTTTTGGATTTTGGCCCTCGACTTCCCAGGAAACCGAATACTATCAACGGTTTTCCAACAAACAGTTATCGTAATACAGAATCTCCATTATAGAGAATTAATATCTGAAGTCTTATTGTACTTCATCTTCTTATCAATTAAGAATATATTACTTGATAGGTATAGAGACCGATTTATGATCTCAGTTACTATATAACGAACGGTATATGAACAGGTAGAAAGAAAGAGAAAAATAAACTATTTGTAGTTGGAGATCGGTTTTTTATATATAGTGTTACAAAACATTTAGTTAAAGTGGGTTGTAAGCAAATTACCGATAACAGCAACTGGAGCAAACATCTTTGATGGTCTAACGGTCATGATTTCCGCTTGTCATTCATCTGGCAATGCGCGGGAGACCGGGGTTCGACTCCCCGTCAGAGAGTGTATCTGAGTTCATACCAATTTTTTTACGTTTTCTTTTGATATATTTTTTCGTTTTTTGATTTTGTCCAAATCTGCGGGTTAACCGAAGAGTCGGGTCGGGTTGTGTTATCTCGGCAAAGTCTCGTTAGTGTGTATTATGTAAGCCTCATAAGTACTTATTCATACTTAACCCCGACCGACACCTTTGAGTTTGCAACCCCGATACCTTTGAGTTCGCAATCCCGAAATCAACTTGGCCTTGGAGCGCTGGCTTCGGGTTGAATTCTCAATTTAATTGACTTCTTTTACCTATTTGAATCCCTCTTTAAGCTTGGGATTCCACCAGAGCATATCTCACATATTAGAGGCTACAGCAGCCCTCCTCACTGTCATGTACTTCCGACTCAAAGTATAAATCGTGGCATTGCATCTTCCCAATCTGTATTTGCTTGTTGATAGGCAGTCATGTCTTTATTTGCAAGGGTGTAACACATTCAGATTAACTCTCGAATACACCACAGAGACGAATCAAACAGATTGAGCGCTCGATGAGATACTTCTTGCCTTCCTATACAGTACATCTACGCGGCTGCAGTTTGTGAGCACCACATATATAACATCCAGCCGTCCTGATTAGTTTGACTCCACAACGATGATGATGTTTTGGATGGTGTCGGGGTCCAAAAGCTGCGATCTAACGTCAGAATCTTGTACGGTGCAATGAAAAACGTTCCACGGTAAGAGCGTGCTCGAACATGCTGTTGACGGATCGCCCAAATTATCTCGTTCGCCCTCCAGAATCTTCCTCGATATCCTTGGGAAACTATATCTAAAGATACACCCAGTTCCACCTACCTGTAACGTCTCTACAGTTGAAAGCCCGGGCAATCCACAGTCACACCGCAAAGACCTGCATGATCTTGATTCGAGAAGGGCTTTTCCGATCAATAACAAAGAGGTGCCCATTGCTACCCAAAGTTTCTGTGCTAGTTACATGATTTACTCCGTTAACCAACTTGGAGAACAAGCCAGACGCCACCGGGTTGAACACCGAGCAGATTAATTCATTCTACATGTACCCTTACTTCCGATACAAGTCCATAGTTGTGCGTGATAGAAAAGTATTGATCCAAAAGAGTTAACAGCAGGGATCTGGGACCTCCCAATGACCTATATCTACCATAGGTCTGCGGGATGAATATATGCATACAGGAAGCCATATAGGCCTCCAGGAGAGCTCTTCAATTTTATTCTTATGATAGGTCGATTGGAAGCATAGTTTCGTATAAAGAGCTGAATTTGAAATAAGGCATGCCGGCGCAAGCCAACCTCGCTGAGTCGCTGGCGCCACTGTTACCTCTTGCTTCGCGCGACGATTTTCCACCATACTATCTACTTTCACTTTTCGAAGGTTACTCAGGGCTTCTTCCAGACGCCGGATTGTTACGGAGCGTGACACGATGGAATGTGCTGTTTTGTGTGGAAAGTTGTCTTCTTCAATGGACGTCTGTAGCGAGTTACTAGTAGTTTCATTGATGACAGTGGAAACATCAAAGGTCTATTCAAGTCGAAGATAGTACGCGGAGATTTGTGACAAATCTTCCCACGTCTTTTCGAAGGTCCTGCCAGTAATATTCGAGTCCTAAGGAACTGGGAAACCCCGTGGAGTTTCGCGAAAGACTGAAGGATATCGTTAGACCAAGGGCTGTTACGTTTCGATCGGTACATCTAAATGATGCATGCATTCTCAAACCCAATGTCCAACATCCGCTCTGCGATGCTACGGGTAGGGATCCATTCAATCAAAGACACAGCTAAAATGAAACTGTTGTTGAAAGATCACAGGCGTTCATCGTATAATTGCAGCGGTGGGCACACTTCCTGCCGGTGACAATATTGAAGCTCTGAAAAGGATGGTTGATTATGCCGCCGAAGTCAATGCAAGCATATACGCAGCTGAAACAGTGAATGAGGATGGTACCGATGTTGCAGCTGTATCGAATCGTCAGATGGAATACTGGTTTCGCGGATGGCTTAAGTTTGTCTTAACTGGCGCGAGGATTTCACTTCCACGCAGAAAGAGGGCACGAAAAACGTTCTTCATTCCTGGGAAAACAGTCGATACATGGGCCGAAAATGCCAAAACCATGTCATGTCAGCGTAATCCAACATGATTTATTGATGGCATGGATATAAATGGTGACTATAGAATGGAATCTTCCTTGTTGGTAAAACCATTCAGTCATACTAACTTGCCCAGGCCGCGTTGAACTCAGCTGGAAGTACCACACTTCGGGTAGAATTATACTTCTCTTCTATAATGAACATCGAAAAGCTGCATATATAAAATCCTCAGCTCTAAAGGATATAAGGTTCAACAACTCTGTTGTTATCCTTGCAAGCTTATGGCCAGAAGCTTCGCAAGCCGATCACTATGTTGTCCAAGAAAGAAGGTGGAGATCGATCGCCACCTATCCCGCTTCAGTGGTGGAACGTGGTGGAACTACATAACACTCCATACAACATTATTGATCCGAAGCTGAAAAGTACATTCCACGAGTACTCTTACCGCGTGGTAGGTACGTATTCAGATCACCAGATGTCAACCCGACTTGGCGTAGCCTTAAGCGATCTTCGTAAGACAAGAAGCTGTCCAAGATGCTCACACTGTGAGCGGCGATGTCTCTTAATAGCATCATTTTATTATTTTTGGATGCAGAATTGGTGACAGGCTGTAATCTCAGTATTCGCTTCTCTACTTAAGGGCAACATGAAAACCTCACCAGACCAGAGTCAAGGCGGTTTTACACCATCTCTTCATAATCACCAAATATAACTGCTCTAGAAAACTGATCAACATCATATTAAGTGATAAATCTATTTTCATCACTGGTGGCTCGGGGTTTTTAGGCACAGTCCTAGTTTGTCGTCTAGTTTTTGACACATCCGTGAGTAATATCTGTCTCCTAGTAAGAGGTGGAAAGCCTTAAGTTACTCTTCTCACATTTCAGGTCATATAATAACCTCGTCTTTAGCCACCTATTCTCAAAATGGGCCAAAAGCCTTCCTCCAGAAATGTTGAATGCCCTCGAAGGAAGTCCTAAAATCACTGTGGTCAGTGGTGACATTACTCTGCCTTCCTTGGGTCTTTCCGAAACAGATCAAGAGCACATTAGAGCGACCTCAACAATCTTATCCACGCAGCCTCATCCTTGAGTCTCGGCGCCCGGCTCGCATTTATTGCACCCTCTATTATCGAAGCCAGTCTCGAAACAGCCAAGCTTGCTCTGAGCTGTCCTGGATTAGAACTCTTTGTTTATATTTCGACAGCCTACGCAAATAGCCACTTGCATCAGCAGCATGAAGGAATCAAAACACGAGTAGAAGAAAAGATATATCCCTTGCTACCAAGTGATGATGATCTAGAGAATGCCAGCCCTGAAGAAGAGTATGTTAATATTAAACTTCACGGGACGAACAAACAGTTTCAGCTCTCAGATTTCCCATGGGCGTATGGATATGCAAAACACTTCACGGAAAATTTGCTACTGAGAAAATTCCAAGACGACCAGATTTCAGGCCTCGGAAAAGAAACGGAGCTGTCAAGTCTCCCCAGCAAATTTCTTATCATACGGCCAGCCACTATTGGGCCTTCCCAGACTTGGCCATATGCAAATTTTGAAGTCACCGGCTCCGTACCTTCTTCAACTCTTGCTGCCGCCATGATAATCGAACTTCCTCAAAAGATAAACTTTGCCTCCCGAATGGATGACTCTTGGACCGAAACGACTATGAACGAGATTCCCGTAGATATGGTAGCCAACCCATATTTTAATGCATCTAGTTTACAATTCGCATGGTATCGTCTATGCTGTTGCGCCAAAAGACCAGTTAATTTCGATGGGCGACTTCATGCGGGGGATGACGAAGACTCGACGTTTACCCTGGATGCCAAAAATTGTGTGGAAGGAGGTGCACTGGCGTTCTAGAGAGTTATGTACTATAGCTAGGATATTTGTGGTTCTTGGGACTTCCTATGATTTTTGTCAAGACTTCAATGAAAGTTTGCTTGCGAGAATAAGCACCGACGAGCTGGAGAGTTTCCCTCTGTGCGCGTCAAGACATCCTGTGGTGGATGGCTTTTACGACTTTACTGGTAGAAGAGAGGCAATTTTGGCATGTGTGGAAGCTATTCTCGAGAGAAAAGGTTATTCAGCATGGATATTCAGATTTCTATGGAAGAATGTCTGGGACATAGTTTAAAGAAGTGTTGAGAATATGTTTTATCTTTGAATTTTTCTCAGTGGTTTCACGTAATGAAATCACACGATTTCTGACGTGCGTCAGGGGAGAAATACTTCTTCCTATATATCATTTATGTGTCTGTTTTGCAAAGATGCAGTTCAGATTATTTCAGCCGAATTGCATTCGTTCGCTCAGTCTCCTGGAACAGGCTGAACCTTGCTCTGTGCCTGTCAATGTCAATGTTCTAATTCAAGCAACAAACCTCTGATTAAGATCATCTATTGGCAAAAATCTGCAAATGATCATGCTCTAGACCTAATATGTGTCTCTCATGATGCATCAATGCATCGTATCCATTATTCAGCAACACGATATCACTATTTTCATCCCCATCCTCATCATTCACTTCCATTTCTCTATCCATGCTTACTTACAGCCCCGGCTCCTGCTTTGTCTGGAACGGCCTAGACGCCACAGATCTGGTCTCGGAATGATCATTTGTTGGAATATAACTGGAGGTGGCGAGCTGCTGCTTCTGTTTTCCTTTCTTGTCACAGCCTTCCGGGCGTCTGGTCTCTGACAATTTCGATTCGGTTACCCTCCGCTTTCGTGATGATGATGGTGAGACTTCGGGATTAGTAGGATTTGATGGGACGCCAAGTAGACCGTGCGATGATCATTGAGTCGAGGAGTGTTCTGAGCAGTGCGCGGAGATGAGCTGCATGGCCATGCATTTACAGCTCCCTTGAGTTTATCTGGAATTGATCCATCAGCCTAACATCAAACCTTCCCCACGCGCACGCGCACCCGCACTGTCGCCTTATTCACCTTTTGGCCACGATGCACTCAAAAAGGGTGCAGTGGCAGCTGGTAGGTGATCAAGGCTGATTCATATTAATCAGGGCATAAGGCCCTTCTATATAGTCCTCTATGTACAAGACCATCCGATGTATGCTGCTGCTGCGCCGTGCATTCGGACCGACACGCACCTATACAACTTTGGTTGGGTGAGACAACGAAACAGATATATGTGGTAGGAGAATTCGAGACCATGGCAGCGTATTCAGTGCCAACTTGCCAACGATCCGACGGCTCTAGTATCACCAATTAACAAGTCCCTCCCTCCAAATTCGATAGTAAATTATATACTTGATAGCACAAGGGAGCTTCTGGAAGTTGGTGGCCTTGCCATGGGACTCGATAAACACGACCGTTTGCTTAACTCCAGTTCCAAGTATTTGCAAGTAGCCAAGTAGCCTTCCTTGCAAGTAGTGTATCTGGACGCGAAAATAATATCAGCTCTTCCCCCAGAACATAGTTTTCCATCGTTACGATCGACTTTGATATCAGTATCTCATATACACATAGGCTCCCAACTTAATTTCACATTCCCACTTCCCATCCTTAGTACTTAACTTTCCCTGTTACGACACTACGTAGTTCTCTTTCACACGAGTTTCTCAAAAAGCTCTCCGAAAGTAGTACTTTATCTCTCTGCTCTCTTCCCGGGCGAGTTTCCCTTCCCATTGCGTGAGCTCACATCTCGCGTTCATGCAACGCCGGTGCATATATGTCGGTCTGATCTAATGCCGAGTATTTAGAATCCGGGAATCTCCAAACCATCGTTTTCATACAGACTGTTGTAAGTCTTTTTCCGCGAATGGAAACGCTTCTCGGTCTACCTAGAGGATTCCGTGTTAATCTTGAGGCTCGTGTAGGCGAGTAGCTTCTGTTTTCCCCGAAATACTAACCCCCTCCCCCTTTCAAACCTATTCGATCTTCCACCAAACCCACCCGACCTCTCGCAACCCCACCAACCTCAGATTCCCGTCCCAAAGCTTCCACCATATTGCCAGTCAATCCCACAGTCACAGTCACATCCACAACCTCATACATCCACATCCTCGTCCATCCTCATCCATCCACATCCTCGTTCATCCCCATCCCCATCCACCCAAAATACACAACACCCAATTCTCTCGTCCAAAATCCCACCAAAGCCAACCAATATCATATCATAGATCCGTAGATCCGCAGATACATCTTCTAGAGACTATTCATTCACATTCAGCACACAGACAGGTAGCGGAAGCTCTAACTATTGAGAGATCACAGGTGTTTTATACAGGGGAGGGAGGATTATAAAGAGGTGATGCTGCGTGACGGTATTTATCACACATACTATAGCATATGTGCAACTAGATGGTGGATATGAAATCGCTTGCCTATGTCATATTTCATTGCCTAGCATGACCATAGATGCAGCGTGCGATTCTGGTCTTACCGCTGCGGTTCAACAGCTTCGCTCCAGAAAATCGAGTCACGACTTGCAATTGCGGCGCCGGCCTAATCCTAGAGTCTCAAGAGTCAGATCCAGAGGTTGTGTTGGAGCCTGATAGCCGCTCCCGTGTGCGGGACTCATGAAGAAAATCTGTAATGGGGATTATGTGAATCGGACATTGAGAAGGCAGACCGGACAGCCTGAGAGAACGATTGGGCCGGGCCCATCTAAACTGGACATTGTCACGGGGAGGGCTTAGAGTTGTGAAGGGGTCCTCCTTTTGGCCACATTTCTAATTCTGAGTCCAGTGATAGGTAATCTTAGACAACCAACTTTGAGTCAAGCAACAGAAAATAAATGCGGGCAATGAGAATATGAATATGAATATGAATATGAATATGTATAGGCGTGATACGTATGGGAATACACGATGACCTTTTTACTTCATGAACATAACAGCTGGGTTGACAGAACACTAGTCGCGGCGATGAACTTGTATTTCGCTTCACAGCCAGAGGCGCGGTGAAAACCATTGAACAGTAACAATGAAGACGATTGCAAGCGATGCACATATAAAGCCACATTGAAGAAGAGGCGAATACCCACTCACAGAATTCAGAAGTCACGCAGGGGTAACGAGACAAGAAGTAATGAGTGCGGATGGTGATTATATTATCTGCAGCTACGAAACTTCTAGTAAATTGACCTACCGGAGTTCAGCCCTGTTCATTTTTGTGGTCTCTGCACTCCCGGTTGGTGTTGGCAGCAGACGTGGAGGCCGTCGACAGGCAGTGGGGCAGGATTTGATGGGTCAGAGACCGCTGGCTCAACTTTCGACAAAGACACATTTTATCTTGTATAGGTCCACCAAGAGACCATTGAGCTTCGATTCTTCGTCTCTCGGCATATGCATATGCCATCCCAAACACATCCTTCTCCCGTCCCCGACGCCAATCCCAGTAATATAACACTTCGAGTAAATCCCCATCAACCATTCCTAGAAGCCTTGCAAACAGATAGATGTTAGTAAACTGTTCAATTGAAATAAGTGATTGATCGAAAACATGTACATGCAAAATAGGTAAAATCAGAAGTAGATACGCGTTCTCAGCAATTGCAACTTCAATGTGCATCTGAGTGAGCTGGGTATAACGTGTGAGTTGTTCATCATTTTGGTGCTGGGAGGGAGAGGAGGGCTAGACAGCAGTGACGGTTGTGAGAGGTATACATACCAGGTGTGGTGTAGAAGTCCGCGAGGTCGAGTGATGCGCTGCTGTTAGTTTCTTCGAAGCTCAATATCTGTCGAGCTATTGGTATAGTATCAAAATAGGGACGGTTTTCCACCGATTAAGGAGAGGTAGGTCGCAGTGTTCCTTGCCTGTTCTATTAGTCAAAACGACGAGAATTCTGCTCAATGTGAATCCGCGACGACGGATAGAAGATCCAGATAATCTGTATCCAAGACAAAGCTCCTTAGAAGAAATATTCACACTGAGCAATGCTCCCGTAAACAATTGCTGTCAAGGTTGGGCATATTGGAGCCAAACGTTGATGAAATGTGCTTGCAAAAACAGCTCGAAAAAGAGCTTGCAAAAAAAGGTTGAACATAAAAAAATAATTCTCGCAAAATTCCGCTCGGCAAAGGGGTGGCTCTAAAAATAGTGCTAAAAATGGATCGCCCCACGTCATCTCGTGTTCAGATTGTCCGGTGTACCCGGGTGGATTTATCGCCGAAACCCGAAGCTGTAGCTGTGCTGCCAGCAAAAGTTTGTTTGTACCTGTATGTGGATTATTGTTCTGGTTTCACAGTTCCGAATATCACAATCTTAATGGTAGAAAATCCAAATTAGAGAGATAGAAGCTTCATTTTTTACTAAGCTATTCTATCCTATCCACTACCCAATCCAGTCTTTTCGCACCATCATATCCAGACCTTTCTGCAGTTGCATTTCCATCGGTCGAGCCATTAAGCAATAATTTTGTTCTAAAGGGGCGTATATCATTCAGTCATAAAAGGAGCCTGTAATCGGATGTCAGTATATGTTGGTTGGGGCCACCCTAGCACGAGACATTGACTCACGTATTAATTATAATAAAGGAGAGTCATCAATCATCAAGTCTTCTAAGCTTGGACTGCATCAGCTCCACGCTTGTAGGTTCCGTAGTTGGCGTAAGATCCATAGCCAGTTGGAGTTGGAGTAGAGGTTGAGGATGATGAGGATGCGGTTGGGTATTTCTCGTAGTTGCCGTCTAAAAGATGTTCATGTTAGTAAATACTCTCGACATTGCTGCTGGATTTCACGGACAGTTGCCGTAGTTACCATCTAGGCGGGCGTAAAGTCAGCATTGCTCAGCCATAGCCATGAGACAATCCTTCAACTAATACCAAACTGACAGCAGCGAATGAAGGGGGATAGACTTACAGTCACCGTAGTTGCCATAGTCTGCTGGGTTGGCCTCTGGTGCCGCCTCACGAGCCTTCTTGTTCTTGTATGTTCCGTCTATTGAATTGGTTAGTTTGTAAAGATTTCACCATGGACGATGTACTCACAGTTTGCATAAGAGCCGTATCCTGTTGGAGTTGGGGATGCGGTAGTGGAGGTGGAAGTAGAAGTGGAGGTGGGCTTGGCAGTAGTGGAGGTGGAGGTGGAAGTGGAAGTAGCTGGTGTGTAGTTCTCATAGTTGCCATCTAGAAGTCCATGATATCAGTTCTGCGTGGCATTCAATATGATGAGAGGTACTAACAGTTCCCGTAGTCACCATAGTTTCCGTAGTCTGCAGGAGCAGCTTCTGGGGCAGGTTCTGGAGCAGCTTCTCTGGCCTTCTTGTACGAGTTGTATGTACCATCTATGAAGACTTGATTAGCAAATGCATTCAAAGTATTGCCAATTCAGGGTACACTTACATGAGCCATAGTTTCCGTATCCGGTAGGAGTAGGAGTGGCAGTGGTTGAGGTCGAGGTTTTGCTTGTGCTTGTGCTCGAGGTGGAGGTGGTGGAGGGAGTCGAGGTGGAGGTGGAGGTGGGGGAGGGAGTAGAGGTGGTAGTCTTAGAGGTGGTCGTAGCAGGAATGGTATCTAAGTCGTCAATGTAAGTCTTAAGTCAACGCCCAAGGCTCAGTGAAATACTAACAGGCTCCGTAGTTGCCGTAGTTGCCATAGTCGCCATCTAAATCTATGATCAGTATGTGAGATTACCTAGTGAGCTTCAGGTACAACTTACAGTCACCATAGCCTTGAGGAGCAGCCTCAGCCTTGGCTACTGGTTCAGCAATTGGTGCGGCACTGACACCAGCGGCACCAAGTGCCAGAAGCAAGATGAAATCGCGTGAGAAGAGCATTTTCAGAGGTATTTGTGGTGAGAAATGTGATGTGAAGGCTGCGAAGATCTAAGACTGGAGCGACTGGAGTGAGTGAATTGAGAGATGAGGAGCGAGTGATAGTGAAAGAAGTCAGATGTTCTGAGGATGAGGTGACTTTTATATACACTTGAGAAGCTAACTACATCCTCAAAGATGGTGTAAACACCACAATATCTGCAGCTGCGGACAATCGATGCAAACAGCAGCCCAGCCTAGAACCGAAGACAATGTTGGCGAGCTAGCTTGGCATCTTGTCGGACAATCTGAGGTGTGCTTGACATGAAAGCAGCAGCTTCCCCCACGTCATCCCATCCGGGTATCCATCTTAGGCTAGAATGGCGACACCGACTTATCGACGATTAAGCAATAAAGCAAAATGAAGACGTGATAGAAGCAAGGAGTACGAGATGCATCCAGTACCTTCTACGTAGCGGTCCACTCGGTGCGCTGCGATACTCCACGTAAAATTCGTATCTGCATAGCCACTTGGCTGGTGGTTTGGTGGTTTTCCGGAAAACCAAGATCCTCCCGTCAGTTATCCCACAATTTTGGGTGCTTATGGTGAGGTAGCATTGGCCCAAGGTGGGAGGCCGCAGAAGATCGCGGGGTCGTCGGCAATATCTCGCTCGTGTGGAGAGCTCGTATTGGGAGGATCTACGTTCAGGTGATGGATACGAGATCCTGCTTAAAGAGTTCGCCGTGTTTGTGGGAGGCCGGATAAAGAGGTACCCATGACAATATTGGCTACAAGTGCAGTGCGAATATAGTATAAGATAAAGTTTTAACCTTGATGAGAATCCTGAGATGCATCAATGGGATGTTCGGGGACCTTCTAGGGATGGAGCTTGTGTTCTAAGTTGCGTTCTAAGTTGTGCAGTAGACAGGTGACAGCAGTCAACCTTAGCTCAGGACAGGCAGGACACAGGACTCGGCAAGGACTCGGCAAGGACCGCAAGGACCGTAAGGACCAGTAAGGACTCGTGTTATATTTAGACATGTGTACTTGTACTTGTACTATGCAAGTTGTACGGCTGTACCTCGTAAGGTTAAGCAGAGACAACTCAGGCATCTCACCATCTTACTCTCTCTCGCCTCTCCCTCTCAGCCCACTTCACGTAGAACATCGACCTTCCAGCCTTCGTGGGTACTTTTCCAGAACGTCTCACTGCAAACACATCCTTGGACACACTGTGGACTCTTCCCATTGGCCTGGATTCAATTGCCGAGGTCGCCAAGCCACCACGCCCACCGCACCCACTCCGCTCCCCCCACCCCAACGCCTTTAGCCTCTTCCGTGTTTACGGATTATGATGATGCAAACGTCCATAATATCTCGTATTTCCAACCACATCGCAAGACTTTGGTGCGTCGTGCATGCAGCTTGATGTCCGTCGCTTCCAAGCCTCCAGCGTGCCATCTAAGGTGCCACTAGTCGAACCATTGTCGATGCGATAAGGCTTAACTCAGACAACTAATCCGCCTACGGTAAGGATGACCTTCTTCACTAATGTACACGGTAGGACGGCGAAGTCGCTGCCCCGTGTTGGACCATTTGAAAGCTTTTCCAGACTTCACTTCTCCCCTCCGGATGTTTCTCTGCTAGAAGTGTTTCCATCTCATCTGCCATTTCTTCCACTCTGATATATCTTAATGTCTGTTGGTTGTGCCCATCCCCATCCCCATCTCTGATACCAACATCTCGGCTCGTCCTGCTGCCAAAATGTCCTATTCTCCATTATCCGACAAGTTCAATCATGAATCTCAATCCGAGGACAATGAAGGATTGCTGTCTCGAGAACAGACAACATATAGGAAACCCCCACGGAGAAGTGGCATGTTATGGTGCATCCTATCGATTCCGTTGATATCATTATGTTCCGTCATCTTTGGTGCTTGGATTGGAGCCCGTTTCCTGGTACAACCAGAGAAGTTGTGTCCAGAATATGTGCAACATTACTGTATGACACTTCGAATATGTTCAATTGAGGTCTCTGCTAACATAGGATAGCTCCCATTCTCAAGGACGTTGATACTTCCTATCAGCCAGTTCTTTTCAATGGATCATTTATGAAGGAGAATGCCTTCAGACTGAAAGCGGGACCGGAAGTAGACACCGCATGGGCAAGTTTAGGGGTTCATTGTAAGTCTTCCTTCTTTCTCTCTTCGCTCCACCCGATCTCTTGCTCACCATCTGCAGACAGGAGTATAGCATTGCCAGCCAGCGAAGCGGAAAAGTCCGGTTTGACCCCTGCCCACGTACAAATCAACGAGAAATACGGTGGAGGATTTCCAGTAAACGTGGAAGGATTGCACCACTTGCATTGCCTTGTAGGTATTCCGCCGGTATTGAGAAGGGGTGAATATTAACCGTCTGCAGAACCTCGTGCGACAATCGTTATACTACAACTACGACTATTACCACGAGCAAGGCAAAGGAGCATTTGTGAACGACGACAACATTGTTCAATACCACGTCTGTAAGTTTACCTGGACCCTTTCCAACAGTATAATGTCAATACCTCATACTAACTCATCGAAAGCTCATTGTCTAGATATCATCCGCCAACAACTTATGTGCACGATCGATACTGGAGTTCTGGGACAAGTATGGTGGGACAAAGAGAGACCTCAAGCCTTCGTCGATTTCAACACCGAACATAGATGCAAGAATTTCGATGCGATTAGACAATGGGCTGAGGAGAGACAAATGCCAGAGGCAGGACCACCAGATTTCCTGCAGAGACCGAAGGAGAGTGATGTTCTGGAAGCGATACCGTAAGATAGTGGGGGAAAAGCATTACAATGGAGTTGGGAACGGCGTTATGGAGGTTTGGGTATATGGGTCTATTATTATAAAGATAATGACAATTTTTAATCTCAGGTGTGGAGTTTGAGGATAAAGTGCAAGGAGTGGTTCTAAAATGCAAGAAGTGGTTCTAAATCAGACGCCAGTGGGTTGAGCATTCTGCTACATATCTGCATATCTACATGAAGTCTTGCTGCAAGGTACCAAGGCTGTTCACTCTCCATGCCTCGCAAAACAAACTCTCTCATTATTTCATTTCTATCATCCATACACCTTGTCCATGCCATCCCCAATCTCACCATCCCAAGTTTCAAGCCATCCATTCGGCCCTGATCAACTGCTGTCCAAAGTTTCAAGCTACCAATACAATCCTGTTCTGTCCATCTACGTTCCCATCATTTCAGCTACGTTCCCCTCCTCTTGTCCAACTCCCCTCATCGCCATTCCCCTCCTCTCATTCAATTCCCTCCTCTGCATCACCATTACGCTCATCTCCCCTCACCTCATCTTCCCCATTACCTATCCATACCATACCATACCATACCATACTATTCCAACCCCCCTCCATCCGCACCCCCTCCATCCCCATCCCTCCATATCCCCCCTCCCCCTTTCAACTTCTCAAAACTCACCACTCTTTCTTCAATTCTTGTCGCAAGCCTTTCTCTCTTTGATTCCTCTCCACGAATATCTAATTAATGCCCTTGTCCTGTATGTACATGGGACGCAACCACTCACTCACTCACTCACTCACTCACTCACTCACTCACTCACCCCCTCTACATCTTCACTCCCTCTACATCCTGCAACCCAACTCGTCCCATCTATCCTCACCTCGTTCTCAGTGATTACACGGAGGTCGGAGATTGCAACCAAGTGAATATCCATCCACCACTCACCACCTCTAGTCCAGCATCACGCCATACCATACCACACAAACCCATGTATATGTAGCGAGCTGCGCCGCATGCCTGGGGTTGGGTATAAATCCGCCACCTCGAACCCTTCTCGCTCTCCTACCCAAGTGACCAGCAACCCCAAGCCTTATTGATGATGGCTGGAGTGAGAGGAAGAGAGAGAGAGAGACAGCACAAGGGTGTGTCTGTGCAGGCTGGTGTAGGATGGATGAGTTGGGGTTGGGAGTGGGGTGGGTTTTGTTAAGGGTGAGGAGGTTGGTACTGTAGGGAATGAGTGGTTGATGAGGGAGTGGGGTGGTTGTTGTCACTGGATCTTTTTTTTTTGTCGTTAGAGTTGTCGTTGTCGTTGTCGTTCTCAGTTTTTGTCGTTTGCAGTTAGAGGAGTTAGGAAAGCAGGGGGTGTGGGTATAATCCATACGTATATAACCCCCAACCTAACCCATCTCACACTCGCATTAAACACAGACCAGACAATTTCATTCAAAATCACCTAGAGAGAGGGCGCCTGCGCTGTGCGTTTGTCACAGCCTAGATCTGGGGGTGGGTTTCGCTGTGCGAGAGTAGTGATGGTTGGTTTAATTAGTATTATTGTCGTTGTCGTTTGTTGTCATTTGTCATTGTCGTTGTCGATTGTTGTTGGAGGAGGAGGGGGGATAGTGTAAATACTCGTTAGCTGTCACTTTCCCCTCGTCGAACGAACCAACGAACGAACCAACGTTTGGATGTATATTCTGTTACTATGTTACACTCTACTCTACTTGCAAGTGCACATACGCATCTGGCGTCAGTCTGGTCAGCTTTTCCTGTCACTGTCCCTGCCTGAACATGCACACATAAGATCGCTGCTGAATGGAAAATTAAGACTCCTTTTTATACCCGGGAGCAAGAGAAAGTGCGGGACGTACAGCGAGTGGCCTGGCGATTAAATTGGATTGGATGGATTCACTTTGAGTCGCATGATCCCAGTGGTCTAGGATTTGCAGAGTGAATGAGATTGCAACTGTTGGGTCCGAGTCCGGTCCTAGCATGTATATAAACAGGTTCTCAGTCCATTCTGTTTTCTTTCCCTCGTGCTTGCGTTCTGTTCAAGTTCGCGACCTTTCATGGGAGTGGAATATTGGCGGACTTAGGATGAGAAAATGTTTCCCTATTGTCTGGGCATGATCTGGGTATAGTGTTGTATTATGTGGAGCCTTTCGGATGGAAGTATATCTCCTGAAAAATAGTGACAACATGAGTTCACTGTTGTCAAACCTTCCTCCATCATACATTATTGCTGTCATATACTCTCTACTCGCTGTCATCTATAATTATTGTCAAACCAACTCACCACCAATCCTATATCTCATCTCAACGCCGTCTGTTTGTTTGTTCTTTAACTTACAACCATAAAATTTTACCTTACGTTCACCCATATTATTTCAGAAAAACTTGGAACGAAACATCTCTCTTACTTGGTTCTGTTTCTCGCAGTTAGCAGACGAGTGGCGAAGGGAAAGTTGAGGATAAAGACGGTGTTTATATACTTAGGAACCTAACTACAATGGAGAGACTCTTCGAACAACCTGGGTGGGGATAGAGTAGTGAATCGCCTACCCGTATACTTTCCACTCCATGTAGAAAAGTCGCTCGTTCATGCATTCACTCCTCTATGTTCATGTCGCCAATGCGATGGACTTGTTGCCTGTAGTTTGAATCTCATATCACGAGGTATGAAAGGTATATAAACACCAATCCCATCACCTTCATCGAAAGTTCTATACGAATAATGTTTAGGAAAATTGGCATCAAGCCCTCAGGGAATCTGTGGACTGGTAGAGTCAGACAGTAAGGTTCAGGAGATGTCAATGAGTTTACCGTCCATAGCAGCACATAAACACTCATTTGTGAACCACACCACACCCCACCGCGGTGCTGTGACTGGACTGGAATGGTTCACTGCTGTTTGGTAGTTTTGTTGTCGAAATGTTAGTTCTGTTGTCGTTCATCTTTCATTCATTCATCATCATATCTTCTGTTTCGGTTTCCGCTGTCACTCATCATCAACCTACTCTACCCACTCGTCATCATCTTTGTTGGCAGCTCAACTGGTGGCTTGAAGAACATACCATATGCTTGGTTATTTTGATTCTAGCTTTCGAGATCCTGGTGCGTAAATCTTTTCGTAGGTGGTGTTTGTTTATACAGATTTTTAGAATAAATTGGATTGCTGTCTAAGTTTATATACTCATTCTTTCCTCAACAAACGTGCGTCGGATGCTTTCCTAGCAAAGCAAGTTTGTCTATCTAACTTACTATTCACTCCTTATTTCCTTCATTCAGTTCAGTTTCTCTACTCAATTTACCTTATCTCTACTGCACTAAAGACGTTCTCCCCTCTCCTCTCCTTCGCATTATATAAATTCCTCTCTTCACCGCATACTAATCCAATCCGCAACATCGCAGCGACGTACTACATATACTTCCCGTTATGTTGTGCATTTCCCTCTCCAGGACCGGACCTGAGTAGAAGGATGATTATGGGAGAGAAATCTTGATTGCTTTTCGAGGTAGGTCTGGGGAGTGTTACTGTGAGCTTCGTAGTGGCGTTGTTGTCGTTGTCGTCGTGATTTTCATCGCCACTGGATTTGTGCTGTCAATTTATATGTGTATCTGATTTTACTATCACTCTTCTATTATCACCACCGCCTATTCGACTCACCACCATTACATATCATCACCATCCTTGCTCTTGCCTCACCTCCTCGCCCATCCCATCCTCCCAACGCACTTACCCTCCCCCAACCCACAAACTCACACCACCACAACCTCTCACCACAACCACCAACCACCCCATGGATAGTTCCATAGTATATGGAGCTTTCCCCCATTGATTGAACAAACTCAAAGAGCGAGAGATGGGTATTTATACTTGTGCTCCAGCCTCCCTCCACTCCCTTTTCCCTTCTTAAATTGGCTAGACCAGGTCGGATCTGCTTAGGGGAGTGAATAGGGTGGGGTGGGATGGATTAGGATGAAACTTTAATTCTGAGAAGCATATCATGAGATGTCACTAGATGTCACAGCTTGGACGTGATGGTATTTTGGGGTAGAGGGGTAGAAGGAGGGGGCGGGGCGAGAGGGAGAAGGGGATGGGGGGAGGGGGTAGAAAGTCAACTGGAGGGAGTGCTGTGTTGTGCTATGTTGCGAGGGGTGAGGGAAGCAGGGAAGGAATTAGCCATTGGAATTGGATCGATGGATTGGTTTAGCATTAGCATCTCTGCTCATCTCCATTTCATCCACCAGATCTCTTCTCATCTCACCTTTTTTCATCCACTAGATCTCATCTCATCTCATCTCATCCTATCACACTTCACCACCCTTATTCATACACACATTCATGAAAATCAATGATCTTCACAACTCAACTTAACTCAGAGCTTCACTTCGTGACTGGTCTTCTCTTCTCTTTCTTTTCTTTTCTTTTCTTTTCTTTTCTTCCATCTAGATTTCGCTTTCTCCAGATTCGGTTTGTAGTTAAGTGTGCTGAATAAATAGCCGGGTGGGTTGAAGGGAAGGAAGTTGAATAGGTATTGATGGGATGGATAGGTATTGATAGGATGGGATAGTTGTGTTGGAGGTAAGATTTGGGCTATTGGATACCAGAGGGGGAAAGTTGTAGTGTGGCGTGGTGGTGCTCGGAAAGAGGGAGAGAAAGAGAGGGAGAGAAAGAGAGGGAGAGAAAGAGAGGGAGAGAAAGAAAGAGAGAGGACTCGAATGCTTGTTGCAACTTTGGGTGCTCTGAAACTACGATCTTGTTAAACAAACTATGTTTACCGACTGACCGAGTCAAAGAAGCTGGAATATAAAAAGGAATAGATAGAGAGCACAGGTATTGTATCTATACTTGCTATTACCTAGTAATCTGGAAAAGACTTAAACTCATATGCACCCTCACCCACCTCACCCACTCCCTCACTCACTCCCCATCCTCCCCCTCTACCACCCCCCTACTAACCCTCTCCCTCTTCAACCTCTCCCCCCTCCCCTTCTTCCTCGCACCCCCCCTATGATCCAAAAACCCACTCTCATCTTCAATTTCCTCCGGTCTCCTCCTCTGACTTCCCCTCGGCACATCCTCATCCTCGTCATCATCATACCCACGATTTGCTCTCTGTTCCGCGCGTTTGACTTGGCGGCTCAGCACTTGGTCGTCGTACATGTCTTTTAGGGAGATCATCTATTGGGGGAGGAGATTGGGTTAGTTGATGGGTGTGGATTGTGAATTGTGGGGGGGATTGTGGTCTGGAGGAGGGGGATGGAGGGACAGAGGAATGGGATGGATGGGATGGAATGGAAGAAATTAGATGGGAAATAGTAAAAAACGAAACTTACATTCTCACACCCCACAGCCGGACACTTAACCACTCTCACCCCGTCCCTAACCAACGCACTGTTCCCATGATACTCAATGATCGCCTCCTTCTCAAACGAATGATTACAAACACCATTCGTATACGGATGCCGAAATGGCATTAGCGTGAGCGGACATTTGAGATCTTTGACTTCGCGCTGGATTTCGATTTCGTCGTCGGACGATTCTGCTGCTGCGCCTGCTCCGGCGTTGGCTTGGTCCTGAGGGAACCAGGTTGATTCTCTCCCGAGGGCGGGGGCATCCGCTTCGGGGTGTTGGGCGTCGTGTACGACGCGCTTGAAGGTGCGGTAGGAGTTGTTTTGGGCGTATCTGGGGGTGGTTAGTGTGGGCGGGTGGTAAGATGGTAGGCAGGGGAGATAGGGATGGGTGTTGTTGGAGATATGAACAGGTTGTATGTCGTAGTGAACAGAAAGACAGGCAGTGAACGGAAAGACAGGCAGTGAACGGAAAGACAGGCAGTGAACGGAGAGACAGGCAGTGAACGGAAAGACAGGCACTGAGAAGAAAGATAAACAGGTTGCGCATTGGCAGTGACAGCCTAGAAAGCAAAACATAAACAAGCAAACACATACCTCTTCGTCATACTCTCCCCCTCATACTTCCTCTTATAATCCTCCTTCGCCTCAAAAAGCAACTCCACCGCACTAACCACCACCTTCCTGTCCCCATCCTCGTCCTCCTCCCCCTCCTCCCCCTCCCCCCTTCCCAACGCAACCCTCCCCACAACCCCCTCCAACAACCCCTCCTGCACCGCCACCTCATCCCCCGTATCAATCAACTGCCTCATCGCCTTCTCCGCCTCCTGCGTCCACACATCGACCCTCTTCCCAAACTGCCTCTTATATTTCTCCATCTCTGCGTATCTCCTCTCCAGGCCCTCATTCTCACCCTCTCCATCATCCTGTCTCCTTCTCTTCTTTTCCAGCCGCTCAACTTCTTGTATCCGCGCTTGCAGCCGGTCGTTGTTCTCGACTGTTGTGTCTGTAACGTTCTGGATCGCGGCTTCGAGGTGTTTTTTTAACTTGCCTATATTTCGCGTGCTGCGGATTGAGGCGAGAGAGCGCTGCGCGGGGAGGGAGAGGGGACATGTGGGTGGGGTGTAGGTGGGGAAGGGGACGGGTTGGTAGGAGGGGACTGGCGCGGGCGCGGGGTTTTGGTTGCGCTGGTGCAGACGTTTGCGGGCGGACATTGTGGGTGGCTGTGTTTTTGAGAGATTTTTGTTTGGACTGGAGTCTGGATTGATGTATGGATAGATGGAGGATTAGTGTTGTGGTTGATGTTTGTGGTGGTAGCGGAGAGTTCTAGATTAAATTTTGGGAGACGCGTCGTAAAATCTGGGGGACGCGATTTTTGACAGTGGATTTCCCCGCTGCGCGCTAGTGTGGGTCTCACGATTGGGCATCAGAGAGATCTACTCAGGACACGATGAAAAGATTCATTTTATGATTTTGGATCCAGATGTTTGAAGGTATATGGAAATATCTACCACAAAATCAGGAGCCGTCTGTGAAGTCGAGGTTTTGGGTATCGAAAACTTGAGAACGTGGTGGGAAGGGGAAGGTTACTTTTCAAGGCTGCAGAGCCGAGGAGGTTACTTACTCGAACAATTTGGTGCAAGACCTTCGTACTTCCAAAGTTTGAGGGAAATGTTTTTACTATTTTAGGCGCGCGGGTTCTCTTTGAGCTGTGGGCATATTTGCCAAAGGATTACTCTACTCGAACACCACAGAAAGTCTTGAAGTCTTACAACTTCTCTCTTCCGCGACTCGTCCACCTCACCACCTACCTACCTCTACACCACTCAGGCCCACCAACCATCCAGCATCTTCCCCTCTCCACCCCTCAAAATATCCTCTCTCCCCCCATCACCGACCAATCCTATAGTATTATCACCCTCTGCTACCACCCCCCTCTGCTAGTACACCCCTCCACCCTTCCTACCTCTTCCCCTCATCCACCAACTCCCCCTCCTAGCAAAACCTCTCCCCCATCCTGGTATTTCCCCAAAGATCAGCCCTCACCTCCGACACCTCCACTCTCTCCACCGTCATCCGCGAGCTGGAAGAAGAAACGAGTCTATATACATAAGCTCAGGATATCTTGGATAAGGGGATCTGAGGAGGCAAAAAAAGCAAAAAGAACATACAACAGTGGGGATTCGCTGGTGGTCACCCACCCAACTACTAATCCACCGATTCAAGGCTTGTGTATGGCAGAGCGGACGGGATGCCCAATTTTCCTTGATCTATGGTCGTATGTGCTTGCTATTGAGCGAAAAGATCATATATTGCATTTTCTGAGCATGCTCACTGTGGTATATATAATCTTAATTTCAGAGTTGGGAAGAGAGCCCCTCTTAAACTTCAAATCTGTATCAGCAGGAGAAGATGGGAAGATCGAAGGACAAAACCAGGACGGCAGTTGATGATGTTTAATGAGGGGAGGAACATGTTGGAGAGGGTGAGGGGGTTGTGGAGAGGGAGGCGAGGGGAGAGAAATGGGTGAAGGTGGAGTTAGGGCGAAGGTGTGATGGATAGGGAGGGGGATTGTGAAGAATTGGACGTCTACTTCGAGATAGAGTCCTTAACCCCGAATTCAAGACAAATTATGAGGGTTAAAGTTGATTCCTGAACTATTGTTGGTGAAAATAAACGGCAGAACTGTAGACTGGCCAAAGAATACCAAAAAGATGCAGTGCTCAGGTTATGCTCGTGGCACTATTCCACCTACAACCATACAAGCCTCTGTCCATCGCAGAACGCATATACATAGACCAAGCCCTTTCTTCCTCCTCCCCGTCAACATTTAGTAAATCCAACAACCATTCCTCCGTCAGAATAACCTAGCCACTCACTCAGCAGCGAGTAAATTTCCGTCCCGGGTACTTCTCCGGCTACTTAACCGGAACAAACCCAACAGCTTGGACCGACCTACTGTACTGTATCTTCCTACCAGCCAGCATCATATCACAAATGACGCGTGTTTGTAGCGGAGCCGCCCACCGGAGCAGTTGTCCTGAATAAGACGAAAGCGGACCTCGTACTGCACAGTAGGAATGGCGACCCTGCATATCACACATGTATCTAATACACGTGCATCGGATGACGACCGAGAAAGGAGCGATGTTCGTGCCATGTAGCCGCATACCCATTCAACCCACTAGGAAAGAAGCAAAAAACTCTTTCATATTGGTCTTTCAAACTAATTATCTGAGCCTACCATAAATTGCGTCTGAATGGAATGACGATAAAACATCTTATCTAACTCTGACTCCAACAGCCCAGCCCCAGCCCCAGGAATTATTCGGCCAGACCGATAGAAATTCTTATCCGATAAGTCCTGTAGGCATGCGTGCGCAATGCGGATGAGGGGATTGGTCCGTTCTTTTCTCCACTTTAAAAAAGCTTGACTTTTTGGTTCATGGGTGTCATGACGTGTTTGGGGCTTGGTGATGTGGTGGTATTGGATTTTGGAGAAGTGCTCTTGTGATGCTTTGGAGGGGGAGGGTTTGTCGTATTTGGGCTTTTGGTGTTAGAGGAAGACTGATCAAGGGAAACTTGCTGGCTGGATGATAAAGGGAAATTGGCTGGAGATATACAAGCACAAAGAACCTCGGCGAACTTCTGGTGGGTCGCGGGACGGCCAAGAATAAATGTCGTGGATCCTGAGAGTTGAGGCAGGAAATAGGTGGTAACGTCACAGTTGGAATTCCTTAAAAACTGGTCAATATTCCGAACATGGTATGATTAAGAGTTTGCGAAATCTCGTCGCATCGTAGATTGCTTGTACAGTCTTCCGGAGATATGGATTGGAGATATGGACTTGCCACAGTCAATGGTAGTTTGGTAGGAAATAGTTCGTAGTCGCAGCGACAGTCGAGAACTTCTCTATCTAGTCCTCCATATACAGTACTGACGACCCCTTCTCGGCCGTTTAAAAGCTTCCTGTGCTTGTGCACGTGGTGCAATGCTACTCTGCGCGGGCTGACGCTAGCCAGTGACAATGCGATCTGATGGCTTGGGTTACCGGTCCATTGCAGAAGCAGGTCTTCTACTCAACGCCACCAGAAATTCTACCAGAATGTGTTAGATGCCTTACCTCGGAGGCTGGTGTCGCGGGGTTTATACCGAAGCAAGCAAGCACAAGCCGAATCCGTGAAGCTTGATTTGCTACCTGCCGGCAGGGTTAGTTTTGCTGCGAGATAGCTACTAACCCTTGCCCGTCTTTTTACCTTTTGCCTGCATGCTGCATCCTACATACATAGTAGACCTCGCACTTCTTCGTTATTTCATTCCTTCCAACAAACATCTTTCCTCCCCGTACAATCTCGATTGTGGTTTGTCGCCGTTGTGAGAGCTTCTCATAACCTTACGCTCGACTGCCCTCGAGCATCTACCCCGCCATCAGCTACTTATCGTGCGACAACCCCACTATCGAGGGAAATGTTTGGCCGCAGCAAAAGTCCGGCCGTCGCCCCCAGCGATTCGGTAGATTCGCAGAATAACGATCCGCTTGCTGAGATCCCCAAGACAAAATGGGAGAGATTATGGCCAGCGATGGCTTGCGGGAGCGGATTGTTCTCAGATGGTTACATTAATAACGTATGTTCTGCCGTCGCATTGGCTTCTCAGTGTACACCAGCTTCTCAGTATACGTGAACCCGAGAGCTAATCGACTTCGCATATAGGTTATAGGATCGGTATCGACGATGCTCTCGCAAATCTACGGAGCTGCCTACACCAAATCAGCAGCGAAAAAGAACGTCTCCGCTATTACTTTCGCCGGTACTGTTGCGGGAATGCTTATTTTCGGCTATACCAGTGATAAATGGGGAAGGGCAAACACTCTGACGCTCTCAACGGTTATCCTGATTGTCTTCGCGGCTCTGGGCGCTGGCTCGTATGGATATCACGGAAGCACACAGGGCTTATTTGCAGCCCTCACTGCGTATCGTTTTCTGGTCGGCGTGGGAATCGGTGGAGAATACCCAGCTGGATCTGTCGCCTGCTCAGAAGCGTCTGGAGAGTTGAAAGCCGGGACACGAAACCGATGGTTTATTCTTTTCACCAACGTTATGATCGATTGGGGTTTCGTTATTGGTGCTTTTGTTCCATATCTTTTGGTTGTCATTTGCACTGAGAATCATTTGCGTGCTGCATGGAGAATCTCGCTGGGCTTGGGCGTTGTTCCTCCCCTCCTTCTGTTCTACCTTCGACTTAAATTGAAAGAACCTGAAGAATATACCAGGTATGTAGACTCGACCGATGACTTCTTCAATCTTCTAACAGAGAAATAGGGAGAGTATGAAACACGCCAGAATCCCCTACGGTCTAGTCATTAAATATTACTGGTGGAGACTTTTCGTAGTCTCCCTCATCTGGTTTTTGTACGATGTAAGTATACTTTTCAAGACCCGAGGAAAATCCGCTTACTGACATATTTCCAGTTCTCATCCTACTCATTCGGTATTTACTCATCTACGATTCTCGCCAATATCCTCCCCGCAACTGCTCCCCTTTCGCAATCCTTCGGTTGGAACACCGTCATCAATCTTTTCTATATCCCCGGCGCCATGCTCGGATCCTTCTTCTCCGACTGGGTCGGACCCCGCTACGCCCTCGCCATTGGCGTCACCCTCCAAGCCCTCGTCGGCTTCATCATGGCCGGCCTCTACCCGCACCTCTCCCAACCCGGCAACGTCGGCGGCTTCGTCGTCGTCTACGGCATCTTCCTCTCCCTCGGCGAATTCGGCCCCGGCGACAACATCGGGCTCATCGCCTCCAAAACCTGCGCCACCGGCGTCCGCGGCCAGTACTACGCTGTCGCGGCTGCGATTGGCAAAGTCGGCGCTTTTGTCGGCACTTACGTGTTTCCGTATATTGAGGCCGCGGGAAGTGATGTGAACTCCAGTGCGCAATATCCGTTCTATGTTTCGAGTAGTTTGTGCATTTTGAGTGCGTTTTTGGTACTGTTTTGTGTGCCCCATATTGGCCAGGATACGATTACGAGAGAGGATATAAAGTTTAGGGAGTACCTTGAGAGTAGGGGGTGGGATACGAGGCAGTTAGGGTTGAGGAAGGGGGAGAATGGTTCGGAGGAGGGGGTGGTGGAGCAGATGAATAGTGGGGAGCATGAGAAGCAGGGGGGAAGGAGTTGAGTTCTTAGAGTGGTTAGTGGTTGATAGGATGGGGAGGGTTTTTGGGGTTGAGTGGTTGTGGGTGGGGGTGCTAGGTATGGTGTGGTAATGATGGAGGTCAATGTCAGTAACGAAAGGGTCAACAGTTAAGTTAATTGATACCTTATATTATGATATATTATGATATGATATGATAAAACTGGATGGATACAGTAGATAGAAGGAAATGGAAATATCATTAGCTCCAGTTCTGGTGGGTGTGGGTGTATGTGTAGTCTCAGAAAGAAGACAGAGAGAAAGAAAGAAAGAACAAGACGTATTTGATTCTAATCTATGAGGAGGAGTAACTGCGTAGATCTGTTGATCAAGAGAATCAACGTCCTGGGCTTAGTGGCCGGGGCAGGAAGCTGGCTGATTGAAATGACGGCGAAAGGGTGAAGCTAGTGCTTCAGGTCGGCGCTCAGGGAGTCACGCCAGTCAGTCGTGTGTGCCCTTGTACGGCCGTGTACGGATCTCTGTCAGCCACGGTCATCGTCGCGGTCCATGCATGCTGACTAACTGATTCGGTATAGTGGAGCGCAAAGGTTTGTTGCACGTCTGTACCAACGGATACTTGGCAACCCAAACGGATACTTGTGGGTGGATGGGTTGAAGGTATAAGAAAGCGAAAGCTGGGAGGTGGGAGTTGGGAGCTGAGCTTATATTATGTAGAGAATATTCGCTGGAGCTTAGTAGTGTCCCGAGAATGAGTGATAAGATAAGAGGACAGCGATTTCAGAAAGAAACATCATGATTGAAGAGACAAATAGTGAATTATAGTCGTCAATCTGATATCACGCTAGCCCTCTTCGCGTACTTCGCGCACTTTCTTGAAGGTAAACACTGGATATTTTAACTTCACCTTCATCTTCATCTTTCAATCTTACATCTCACAACACCACCATCGCTCACTCCTCAAAATGTCTGGCCGAATCGGTGACGAAGGCTACGGATACACGCTAGTGTTGAAGCTGATGTTAAAAGCTCTGGGGGGTATTGACGATCCTCCTGAACCAAAGGCGTGGGTAGATATGCGTTTTGCTCGAGCCCAGGAGTTGCTTGAAAAAGCAAGGCAGAGATACCCCAACGACAAGTACATGGCCTACTACAGTGCCGAGTTTACGTGGCACCGAGAGTTCGGTAAGTATTATCCATCGCGATAGATCATAAATAATGGTGAACTAACTCTGGGAATAGTTGGCGATCTGTTTCCATTTCCTGGCATCTCGCCCCAGCAGGAATTCCGCAACTACTGGGCAAATATGAACAGGCAATACGGCAGGATACTACCAAGGCCGGGGGATCCTGGATATCTTGGAGTAGATGGAATCCCAGCCGCTCCTGCGCAGATGCAAACCCTAGCGGGTAATGCGGCTACAAGATCACGAAGTGGGAATACACCTGTATATGGAAGTGCGAGAATCTCCGCTCAAGCAGGTCAAGGCCGAGTGACAGAACGGGTGGCACCCTCTTTCACTCAAGCATCTACACAAGGAAGTGCGAGAATCTCCACTGAAGCAAACCGAGGCCAAGTGGTAGGACGGGTGGCACCCTCCTTCACTCAAGCATCCACACAAACGACAGGAAGGATGAATCCTTCGTCGACACAAATCACGGGAAGTGGAAGGACACCTACACAAGGAGGTCGAGGCCAAGTGACAGGATGGGTGGCACCCTCTTTCACTCAAGCATCTACACAAGCTAGTGCGAGTATCTCCACTCAAGCAGTTCAAGGCCAAGTGACAGGACGGATGGCATCCTCCTCCACCCAAGCATCCAAACAAGTGACAGGACGGGTGGCACCCTCCTCTCAAGCATCTACACATGTGGCGGGAAGGATAAATCCCTCGTCGGCTCAATCAGGTCAAAGTCCATCGCCTGCATTACCCTTACCTGGTAACAGGCAGAACGCAGGTCTTTCGACTGCTCAGACACAGCAAGCTCCTATACAGGAAAGGCTGTATCTTTGTCTGGCAAGCAGCCTGACACTACAAAAATGACTGGAACATCATCTGCTGAAAGTGGGGAACAATCTCGGGTTTCTGTGAGTAACCGAAATTCCCGCAGACCCACTGCACCAACTGGTCCAAAGTCTCGAGTCACTAAGAGGTGGTTAAACCACAGCAAGACTCTGCGAGGTCGTCCGCGCCGAGGATTATGAAGAAGAACTCTTGTGTGTTACGGTCATCTGCCGGCAATACTGAAATGAACTTTGGCCAGTGATTCCTAACTGAGACTTAATCTGAAGCTCTCTATCTGCACTTAAAGGTGGAGAAGAATGTTTGCTGTGATAGTTCTCTCAAAACTTGTCCCTTCACCCCCGAGGCCCCTCTACTTAGCTCCAAGCACTCATGGATTTTGATGATGATATTGTAATTCCAATGTCTTATACGCAGTTGAACAATGACATCCCCGATATTTCACATCGAAGACATAGTGGACCCTCTGTCTGAATGATATGATATCACGCCCAGGAATGGTCGACCAAGTGACTACTGGCAAAGACTGTGTTGAAGGAGCCGTGGGCAAGGAATCTATGCTAGCATGAGAGTGAGGACAGAAATCGAGCGAGGGGATGAAGAGAGTTAAGTGCTTGGTGTTTGTGGATTGAAAGGGTTGAACTAAACATCACTTGGGATAGCATTTGCGGTGTTCGGTTGAGTCTGATTCTAAACTATGGTTCTGGAGTGGCCATCAAATAGACCTGCTCTCCTGTACCTCATAGCACTAATGAATTCCCTGACCTTACAATTGATTTCCTGTATTCTCTTCCGTAATCCATTGAATCTCATTCGCGACACAAACAAACCCATGGAGAAGGCGATATTAGTATACTCTCTCCAACACCTATCACTACATACTCTCTTGTTACTTCCCAACTTTTCTATTTCTTTCCTTCGCCTTTTCCATACCTCTAAACAAAGTATCCATACAAGCATTCACCCAATCCTTTTCTTTCCACGAACACGCATCTTTCAAGTTCGACGACATGGAAAATTCTTCTCCGCACCAATAACAGTCTTCTTCCCTCTCAAATAACTTATCCGCACACGTATGACAATACAAATGCTTGCAGCCACGACACTTAGTATCAAGCCGTCCGCTTAAACACACAGGACACGTCTCCCTCCAGTACTTCCCCAAACCAACCACCTTCTCATACCTAACGCACAGACTCGCCGCCACTTTATCCACCTTAGGATTTTCCGCTAACCGCCGCCACACCTCGCAGCTGTATTTATGCTCGCTGAGCGAAATCAGAACCTTGTTAAGACAGCGATGAAACTTATACGAAGGATTCACGGGATGTATCCGGATTAACTCCTTCCAGATCTCAATCGCAGTACGCTCGTTTCTCTCTCCCAAACGACTTAAACTTTCCCGCAGCGCTTCCAGAGCATATCTATACGAAGGATGCTTTTTCAACAACGCGGCGCATTTCTGCGCAGCCTCGCGGGCATCTGAGTGTGCCGCTGCAGTGAGGATGAGTTTCTGACCATATGCGATTTTATCGGGTCGTACGTCGCAGAGAGCGAGTGCTTGCTCTAGATCAGAACCGCCGACGAGGTCGAGGAGTTTTCGCTCGAACTCGGATTCTTTGTAGAGACGGATACTGCAAGCGCAGAGGTATCTCGCTTCTTGTGTAAGACCGATTTTTTCCAGTTCAGAGATAGCGGTTATGGCTTCGCCATTCTTGGACGATGGAGGCAGCATCTTGGCAGCTTTCTCCATCCGGTCGTCGTAGTTCTCAGGGCGGCGGCTGCGGTTCTTTCCATCGCCGCTCCCGCTGTTCAGATACGCAGCGTAACAGAGATTGAGACATTGCCCTACCACACTATCTCGCTCCAGGCGTCTCAAACATATTTTCTTGATATTGGCGCCGTGGAGTTCTTCCTCACTTGTAACAACTTCCAAGAGATGGTGTGTGGAAGAACAGTACAGGTATTCCAACTTCATGAGACTGATATATTCCAGCACGAGTTTTAGCTGAGCAGCTGTTGCTGCTTCTATCAAACTCTCGTAGAGTTTCTTCAACGCATCACGGTTTTCGATAAAAGCTTTCTTCTCGCTGCTGGGGTTCCCGTCTCCAGGAATTACTCTCTCAACTACAACGCCATTCTTACTTTTCCTAAACAAATAATCAACCTTCTTCAGCCCCTCATACGCCTCCTTGAGGGCTTTACTGTCTTTCGCCCACGCAAGCCGGTCCCGCAGCAGGGGAGTGTATTTCACATCGACTTGTGCGAGGATCTTCTCCAAGAGCGCGATTTGAAACTCGAGTGGCACGCCGTGTGTAAGCTGTGCTAGAAGTCGGTTCTCGGCAGCTGTTATCGTGGCTGGATCGTGGGCTTTGTAGGCGTTTTTCAGAATAGAAACCGGTTGCGACATGTCGGGCTTGGGAGCTGGCGCCGGGGATACGTCGTGATTTCGAGGTTTGTGGGATGATGGCGCTCTCACGATTCCGGCACGCTTCATGGATCTTAGGGGTGGTGCTGCCCTTGATGTTCGGGATCTAGGAGGAGGGGCGATTTCGCTTTGTTTGGGTGGTCGGGTTGAGCTGTGCTTTGAGATTGCGTCGTGGTTTCTGTCTGCCCGAGTCGGGTCCTCTTGATAATACATCGAGTCATCTTTAACACGCCTTGATCTAGATGGAGGGGCGGTTTCGCTGTGTTTGGATGGTCGGGTTGAGCTTCCGTCGTGGTTTCTGTCTGCGCGAGTCGAGTCCTCTTCAATACGCCTTGGATCCTTTGGGCGGTGCTTGGATGGTTCCTCTTCATGATAACTTCTGTCTGCTCGGCGCTCTGTCCGAGTCGAGTCTTCTTGGCGATATTTCGAGTCATCTAAAACACGCCTTGGATCCTTTGGGCGATGCTTGGATGATTCCCCTTCACGATACACACTCTCACGTGGCATGTTTCAGTGTCAAGATCAATAAAGTACTGGATAGTGGCGGAAGATGGAAGCTAGACATAGAAAACTTAATAAAATCAGGATTTGACATAAAGGTAGAAACACATTCATCCACGACCGGGGTCTTCAGATACCTGTTTTATATGTTGGTTCATGAAACAAACGATTTCTTATATAGGCAGTCATAGGTCCCAGCCTGCAGTAGGCTGCCATCAATCATCAAGTCTGCGGCTTTGAGCACAGGCCAAAAATGTGGCCAGCGCGTTTAAAGGAATTGAAGAACACTTGCATCTATTATAGGACTGGTTTGGGCCTCCGGGCCCCGGCACGGATGTTGGGTCTCGATTGGGTCCGTCGACCGTAGTTGGATTTTTAAGGGTTTGTTTTTTCGTTCTTATGGATCAGCTTCTCCGCACAGTTTTTAGAATATATGCAATTGCAGGTATCTTTCCAATAATATTTCGACAACATATCATCGGTGGAATCTTTACTTAACTTTTTCCCATATGTCGCAGCCGACACGGTAATCAGTGAACTCGAGTAGAACCTCGTTGAGATAGGGATGGAAGCTAGTGTGGGGATGGGTTCCGACAATATCTGTGAGTCCACACCCTTTGCCTACGCTGCACTCAATAAGGTGCACTATGTAGGCTCAGTGGGTATGTTATGACTGTGGTTCTATTATGGGCATAAGGCCCTTATTATAGTCAATGACTTCGGGATTCATCCGAAGTCATATACGTACATGGTCCCCGAGGAGTGCTGATTGGATCAACAATATCGCTCCGCGTCACGGCCACTGCAGCACTGGTCTTGGGTCTCCATCCGGATTATCGAGCGTGGTTGGAATTTTACAGTCGGCCTGGTTCCGTGTAAAGCTGAAAATAAGGAAGGCTTTTCTGGGAGTGTCGCTGTTGTGGCTTGTAGCATGTCTCTGGGCTGAGGTCTTATATAGATCGGGTGCAGTTGGTTTAGTTAACGTGACGGCTGCAGTTGGAGAAGATAGTGCGCACAAATCAGATATAGGTTAGAAGTTAAGGATGAATATATGTAAAGAAAGGTTGTAGAAGATGGTTTGAGGGAGGGGTGTAAAGGAGAGTACGATGTCCACTTACAGAGGCGGTAAAGCTTGTTGAATCATCAATATAATTAATTCTTTGAAAGCCTATATTCTCTATACTACATATTCCTATCATTCTCTCCCGCAGCATCAATCATCTAACGATATGAGACGTGCGTGCACTTTCATTGCGCAAGTAAATGTAGCCCGACATATATGACATCTTGAATGCAATTTCTTAGCGCATACATCACAGCAGACATGTCCGCAACTAACCAATACTGTATCGAGATCATTCTCCATACAAATAGGACATTTTGTGTCCCATTTATCTCCAAACTTTTTCTGCAGCTTTGCATGATATTCCTTTTGCCTTTGCTGGAAATGTCTCTTTTCCAGGGCCCTTCGATACAGTTTCTCACATTGCTCATCTTTGAGGTCTTTATTTAATTTTCCCCATACCGTGATCGTCTGATCGAGGCTGCCTCTTTCATCCAGCAGAGTAATGAGATGGCCACGAAAGCTGGAATTTTTTGGACACGCCAATATCAAACGTTTCCAGGTGTCGATTGCAGACTTGGTTTCTACCTTATGAAGACATGCAACTAAATATTTGGTGGCCAAACGACAGACTTCAGCATCAGACTTAGGCCGGCGGAGTACCTTCTCGCAGACCCCCGCTGCAATGGCTGGAGTTTTGCAGAGCTGATGGGCGATGTCAAGCAAATGTTTGACATACTCAGGCACATCAGGATTGTTATCGTACAGTAAGTTTGCTTCCTCGAGTTTATTGCGCGGTTGCTTCATTCTGAGGAATTCCTCCTTAAAGTCTCCCCAAGGATTCCTCTTTAAAGTCTCCCCAAGGATTCCTCTTCATTCTTCGCAGACATAACTCTTCTGCCTGTTTTGGGAATCCATATTCCTGAAGTTTCTTAACGACCTCTATTGCCAGGTTGTTATCAAGGTGGTCCGATTTTAGAATTGCGTCTTGGATATAATCCGGACTATGGCTACGATGCGCCTTATGCTTGTCCCCATCATGCTTCTGCTCCGTACTATGTTTTGTTTTATGCTTGCCATGTATATATGCGAGGTATATATATGCAAAGCATCGTTCAATTCGTGGACTTTTCGTACTTGCTGTGCATTTCTCCAGATACGAGGTACTTTCACCACCTTTGTAGTCAAATATTTTTTGGACACGCATGAAAATTTCGAGATTAAAGCAGTCGTGATCGGCCAGTCGTGCGAGATACTCCATGACTAATTTAGGCCGATTCTCTACTGCGTCTTCTAACACGCGGGTAAGAGATTTCATATTCTTGTCTGATGAGTGAGATTTCCAGTTCTCATATAGGAGTGGGAGTGATTCTTCGTAGTTTCCCATAGCAGCTTGGATCGCAGTATATTGTTTCCGGATCCACCCAGCGCCATGGTCCACTTGCACATTCTTCTCGAGATCCTTTACTTCCGCTAAACATCTCGCTGGTGAAAATCCCTCTAATGCAAACTCAAGTCCTCGATGAATAGCGATTTGCCCAGGGTATTTCAGGAATCTGCCTTTCCAATAAGCCAGAGCTTCATCGTGTCTTCCATTACAGGACAATTCATAACCTATTTCATCATTGAGCCAATCGCATTTTGCAACCTCCTTTTGTAATTTCTGGTACGTAGCTAGACGAGTCGCTTCAGGTTTATTCCTAAGGGCAATTTCTAGCGCATTCTGATAATCTATCCTTTGTGGAAATTTCCTGAAATTGCTCAAGGCTGGCTCGATTTGGGGGCTTGGCGAGCGGTGACGTGACATCCTGCTTTTGGATGCGAATAGACCAGAGATCTGGTGAGTTTAAAAGGCTGTCGTATATCGATAACTAGAGCGGTTGAGATCTGTATATAACATTGACTAAGGAATAGTCTGTTCAAAGGGTGAGCTTCCCGCTGGAATGGAGCCTCATGTAAATTAGAGTGATTAGTGAATTGGACGATTCAGAAGCTCAACTGAAGTGCAAGAATATACAGATATATATCTCAATCGAATTGCTGTCTATTACGAGTAGGGGTTCGTTCTTGGGCCTTATGTTGTCCAGCGTTGTCCATTCTGAGGACCTGAGGAATTTGATTATGATACTATATTGATAACCTTACCTAGGGTTAGGTTGGCTGAAGACCTGGACAAACCCACCTCTGGGTAAGCTTACATTACACATTTAAACGTCGGCCGCAAAAACGGTTCCTTGAGGCTATACAATTTGTTGTTGGAAACAACTAACAAATTGATCCAATTCCTTTCATCCAAAATTCCGGCTATTTAGTGTTGTTCTCTTTATCTCGGCGTTGCTTGTACTGTACATATTTGTAAGGTTTTACTCTCGACTCTCGTCACATCCTCCCCGAGGTCTTGTTATTTGGTTTGTTTCTTCTACTCGATACAGTGAGTCCACTATAAGCCCAGCAGAGCCCCAGCGACCGGCGCCAGCTTGTATTTTAATTTCGATGCGTTACTTGTTACCCAAGCACTGGCATCTTCGCCTGCACATTTGCCCCAACATTTGCCTCCCCTGGAACTATAGTCGCAGCAACTATAATACTAGCGGGGAGTGACATACCTAGCAGCCTCTTGGGATGTGGACTTACTCTTACGTCTCACTTCGTCTGTAGAGCGGAAACGCGGAAACGTAGAAATGCAGAGATGCAAAAAATGTACAAGGGCAAAGCAGCAAGCGTGGCAGGCAAAGGGGCTCAGGGTGCGGGCCGAGCAGGAGAAGCCGCGCGGTTGTGTCTGAATTATGGGCGTGGATCAGCAGCATGATTGGCTCGCTCGGCTCTTGAATTTTGGCGACCTTTCGGCCCCGGAATAACGCTAATTCTAACGGTTGTAATCGCTTAAACCTTTGCTGTGGCTCACCTCCAAGCTCTCGAGGGTGGAATTATTTATCCAAACATCGCAGTATGGACAAAGGCAGAACCCGGACTTTTCGCTGTCATGGTGTCATGGTGTCATGGTGTCACCTCCGCTATGCGTCTACCTCTGACGTAGTGATAAACCCTGTCGCATCAATAATCCTTGAGATCTACTTCCGATAGCAAGTTGAGAGTACTTCTATACAGTAGCATGGTCCTCCGCAAGGTCTAATTTCATTTTCCTTCACCGAGCGTTATTAAGGGACGGGGGACTTGATGGCACTGTGCTCTCGGGACCGAATTTAAGCTTCGACACCGGTGGGACAGCATTTGGTGGGGAGGGTACATGAGGCTAGGGTACAGTACGAAGTACTGCAGATGCGTACTTAATACTTCCGCATGGAGTAATCCCTGTAAGATTACAAACTCTTTTTTGTGGATCTTTTACGACCAGATATAAAAATCTGCAACTGTACAGATGGTGCAGCATCTCGGGACCGACTCCCTAGCCGCTAAATTCCTGTGAGAGCCTCAAGAGATCAGAGTGGAGTTTGACGGCCGTAGTAGCTAATGGAATCGGGGGGTGAGCATAGGAAGTTCCGTATCTTTCATAGTCCATATGCTTTGGCTGATAAACCGGGTTTTGGCCAGGAGTATAGCTTGATCAGGAAACTGTATATATATGCAACAATGACCAGGCCCGAAATACTCTCACCATCCATCTCCAAAACAATTTTACTAGCTCATAACTTTCAGCCATTCGCCTAGTAAGAGGAGCGATTTAATTATTTCCACAAAGATATCGGTTGCTTTGTGCCTCAGCCTCCTCGCTTCGGCTCCTTTGGCGAGCGCCTTTGCCCCTGGCCTCGAAGTCGCCTATGACCTAGAACTAGCCACTCAAGGTATATCCATCTCCACCGATGGCCGCAAGTTCTTGCCTCAGCGCTACTCAACTACTCTCCCAACTCTGGCCGTCGAGCTGCTTAGCGACAATACTACAGTACTCTATCCCGACGCCGCATGGAATTCGTGAAATGCCGCTAACTCCAGCTCCGACCCGCGGACCTCCTTCGTCAGCATCGACAGCGCTCGTATTAGGCCTGATGGCCGCTAGTGACTGGTCGACGGCGGCTCGACTGGCATAAATGGCTCCACCAAGCTAGTGGGCGTCAACCTCACCACCGACACCGTTGACAGGATCTACTACCTCGACGACATCAAGGGTAGCAACAGCGGTATCGACGATATGCGCTTCAACAAGGGTAACGATGTTGCCTACCTTAGTAATACAGCAGATGCTCTGCTCGTTCTGAACATGACCACTGGCGATCAGTGTAGGACTTAGTGTACTATCAGTGAAACGGTGGCTGATATTGACCGTCAAATATGTACGTACGTACGTAGGAATCCAATATCACATACAAGCGTAGGTATTCGCCAAGATCAGTAATATTGAGGATATACTGAAATACTGGAATGTAGCACATTCCTCAGAGGTCAGGAATTTGGATTTCCTAATTAGGGAATTGTGAAGGCTGTGAAGCTAGGGACCATCCTATCCCATCGACTAGCACTTGCACTTGCACTTGCGCTCACTTGCTAGTATAATAAAAGAAGCTACAGTGTACAGGGGAATAAGCAGGGTTCGTTCCCCGGCTTCATAATTTCCTAATTAGGAAGTCCAAATTCCTGAGGCTTTTGGAATGTACTACATTCCGGTATTTCAGTATATTGCTAGTATTAGTGATATTCCATCCGAAACTGAATATCATCAGTGATATAGAATACAATACTGATCACTGGAGATATATCCTTAATAGCCTGTACGTATCACTATAGTGGGGCGTATGCAAAATACTGAAAATACTATGTCCTACACTGCTGGCGATAGAGTGCAAGTGCTTGTTGATGACCCAACGGCTGTAGCTTGGTTTCCTATGATATACAACGGCTCTCTCATCACCGGCTACCAAGGTGCGGGTAGCACTTTGGCCGTCGGCTTGGACCAAATGGAAGTTTCACCAGACGGTATCTATCTCTACTACCAGCCTTGCAATGGTGGCTTGTTCCGCATCGAGACGGCTCTTGTCGATGCCACGCTCACCAACGCCACCCTTGCTGCTACTCTTGGCGATTATGTTACGCCATTCGCCATAACTCCCAGCACTGGCGGTACCACCATCGACGGCGATGGCAACATCTACGTTAGCGATACCACCCTTCTTGCCATCTGGAAGGTCACACCTGAAGGGCGCGCCACTATCCTCGTTCAAGATGACGCCCTTGTCTGGACCGACATGATGTGGGTCACTGCTGACAAGAAGCTCTGACTCCCCGCCTCTCAGATGCGACCTGGTGCCGACGGTCTCATGGCAGCAGGCCCTAATTACATTTTCACCTATCCTATTGACGCTGGGCCATCTCCCATCGACCACGCCTAAATCTCCATAGCTGATCAGCTGCTAGTTGACGAGATGGGTAAATTGCTTGTATAATGGATTTTTGTAAACACAGGTCCTAATCTTAATAAGAAGATAGAATGGGAAGTGTCAGTCGCTTTAAGTTCAGTAAAGTAAGCTGGTCACTTAATTGCCGATCCAATAGTCTGTAGGATGAGAAATCAAAGAATTCATCCGTACCGACCTATTTTGACTTTCTGAGTTCTGTGACAGACTTGGCTTGATAGAATTTCAACTGACTGTCAGGTCGAAGTTCCAAATATGTGTTAGAGCAGAAGGAAGATATGAAAAGAGCCATTGAAATATTTGGAATATGGTAGTCATTCTAAGACCAAGAAAATATTTGCCCCGCCGAATGTTGTCGAAGTGCTCGAGACGGAGTTCAAATTCCGTCGAGGCAAGGTCATGGTCTCCAGTCAGCGTCAGTTCATCTGCGAAAGTGAAAAGTATGGTAACCGACTGAACTACTGCTTAGTGACTTCACCAGCTGGGCGATCTCTTCGCCAGTATCACTCGATCAGAGAACTTTTGGAGGCGCTGCGCGATGCTATCCGACGTCGCAGGTCGCTGCCTCGAGGACGGTGGGGTTCTTCATCGGGATGTCTCCCACAATAATATCACAATCGCAGAAACTCCTACTGAAGGAGCCCCGAAAGGAAGACTAATTAACCTGGACTTGGTAAACGAGCTGGACAGTTAGCCGAGTGGAGCTCGTCATCGATCGAGGTTCCTGAAGGTGATGGCCAAACATATCGGCAGGGCCATGCGGGTAAGAATCGATTCGAGAACATTATCGCGGTTTTTACGCCGGAGTTCGAGAACCCCAAGTCGTTGGCTCGCGAGCTCCGATCCGCTCTCTTTCCACTCATAGATGGGGCAATCTTCACGGGCATATTCCACGACCGTGATATAATGTACGATGGGATGATAGATACATTCAGCAGAGCGATGTACCGTCTGTGGAAGGAGGGATAGATCGCAGGTAATTGTATAGGCGAGGTGAGGTCCGGACGAGTGATGTCCTAAAGCGCCTTAGTATATCGCAGGCGGGTATGGAAGATTGACTTACGTGAGGATGGAGCTCTGATTGCTTGACCAGCCATATGGAAGACACATATCTTCCTACGCTCGTCCTTAACAGTGCCATACCAGCCAGATTCGTAGCCGAAACGCATTATACGAACAGTAGATGCCGTGTGGAGTAGGATGTTACTCAGTCACAATTCACTCTCTCAGGAGTGGCGTCACTTTTGGCGTTTATATACCACTTTGGAAAACATTCCAGGATCCATAAGCCAGTCAACTTCTTCCTTACTCAATCCAAATGCTGTCTGGGCCGACTCCAATTCCATAGGTTCCGACGATACTACAGAGTGTCGGCGATTTGAGACTGTCTGGGAGTTCGTATACCTACTCAATCGCGTCTTCATTCTTGATACCCTGTTTTATGGGGTCAACTAAGACTTTGACTCCAGAGCCATAGGTTATTTGTTGTCTCCCGTGCTTTGACGAAGAGTAGTGACCTGCTGTCAGGCTGCTTAGAGGAATATCGGTAACGGACAAGGATAGTGTGGATTTACCCATCATCCAGAGTAGAAAAATGAAGGGGAACTTTTCGGCCAAAGCCGTAGAGTCTCCGGGAATATCCCAGTAGCATGATTCTTGGAAAGCGCAGTAAAAGAGGGGTATGGTGGTTAACAGGAAATGTAGCCGCCGCCCCGGCCTGGCCCGTCCGCCCGATTTTATGCCTAACGCACGATAGGCCGACGAAGATACTTCAAGCAATGCAAATACATATATGCCTCTTGATGCAAAGTCAGGATTTTTTCATCTGATAATCGGGAACCAAAATATATCGCGTTCAGGCTGCGCATAGAGATATTGGTAGCCCGTTGGGTATGTTTGATAGGACTCAGTTATCATACGGACTTGTGAACAAGTTTTTAAGCCTGAAATCGTAGAATTTCTTCTTCCTTGAAAAAGCAGCACACGCGATGAGCAGGAAATAGGCAGTCGAAGGGCAGAACAAAAATGGTTGTTGTGCAACCACACCTGTGCGCCATGATGCAACGCCAGGCTTACTTCTGCTCAAGAGCCTTGCATTCTCTTGATGCGAAGGCGGCACTAATTATCCCCTACTTTCGCCCGGCATGAGAGGTAATTGATGTTCGTCGGCAAGAACCTGTGTAGGGGGTTGATAATCAATTTCAGAAAAGAAGATTCGACAGAAAATGATTTGATTAGCACGCCCGCCAGAAGTATGTAGAGAATAACAATAGACCAGGGATATGCGCAAATCGTCAAGATTAAGATTCCCATCGTATCAGATGTTTCAATCAAATGCTTGTTCGAGGTTTGTTATTGGATTTCACTGTATCTCAAAGCTTTCTTTTTCTTTATTTCGAGGGCTTTATCGGCACGCCTCCTGCATGATCCCCGTTTTAGATACAAGATGACTAGGCATGAATATAAAGAGCTGAGAAGTTGGTGGCAAGGCAGTGCCAATCGTACCTTGCCATCACCCTGCATTGGACGAACGATGGGGCAGAAAATCCCGGTCTTCAGCGCCAGAGTTCATGTAATTACAATCCCGCCTTACCAATGGTTAACCTCCTGTTTCAATGTCTCATGCAAAAGCCTGATAAGAGCGGTTGTTCACATATACCATGAGGCTTAATCTTCAAGGGCCTTCTCCAATGAATGCGCTAGCCGTGTGAGCCAATACCTTGCATATATACTCCCATAATCTTAGACTGTATAGTGGGAGCAACTATTCTTTAGAATAACAACTTTCATTCAGTTCCCTTCAGTATCATTTCTTCATTTCGCCAATATTCCGTCCCCAACAACATTAGTGAGACTACATCGACCGAGTTTCCAGACAAATCTATCGATTGCCAAGGTAAATGAACACCTTACTTAGTGAAAACAGATCGATGCACTAAGTACAAGAGCAGATTACAAAGCAAATATAATGGCGGACCCTTTATCCACAGATTCTCATGGCCTCGGCGACATGATCTATAAAAGAATGAAGCGTATTGGGATGGCACCATCACCAGAAAGTTATTATCTTCCGGAAAACGAATGTAACGAGCTATTAAAGCGGGATAAGATACAGAGAGTACTTGGTGATGGGAACGAAGTTTCTTCCCTGATCGACTATATCCTCGAGTATGCGCCGAAGACATTTATAACATTGCTACTGGTCTTCACCGGCTGTAAAGATGTGCGTGAGGCTGCGAAATCTATACAGGAAAACGAATTTACCGATATTTCTTTAGAGTCGTTGTCCTCCCGCAAAATTTCAGTATCTTTTTTTGACCACCATCCGTGGAATATAAGTTCTTTTCTTCTTTTCAAAAATTGCCGGTTACACTTTATCGTACCTAAGTTTCAAGTTAAGAAGTTTACTTATGAATTCGACAACGATCGACTTCTCCCATTCAAATCACCTAGTGGAAAATCGACTCTATCCGGCCACGGCCATTTCAGCGAAGTTAAATGTGCGGAGCTGCTAGCTAGCCATCAAGACAAGGTTAAAGTGTCAAACGAGACGGTGAATGTCGCGTTAAAAACACTAAAAGGCTGCAGCGACAAAGAATATGACATCCGCAAGGAATGGGAGCGCGAGGCAAGAGCCTATAAACAGCTAAATGATAAAAGTCCCCATATCATCCAAGCATTTGGCGCCTACCGACTAAGATCAATAAATCCCGAGAATGATACCTATCATCTTGTGCTTGAATGGGCCGATGGCGGAAGCCTTCTTGACTTTTGGGAGAAGTATCCTGAGTCTCAAGTGAAAGGTGTGAACGTCGATGAAGTTCGTCGACGAATCAAAGAAATGCTGAAACAGTTGCATGGGTTAGCGCAAGCCCTTGAGGCAATGCATTCTACTAAAGCTCAATCATCTGGGTATTCCACGAGTGGCTCTATACCACAATCGCCGGAACTCCTATCGCGGAAAATTTCAAATCCGAGTGAAAGCAATGGTGATGTCAGCATACCAGTTACAAGCAGCTCCTCCACTCCCATCATCACAATCGACCCCCCAGAAGATGGGAACGGAGTAAATACCACCACAAATTTCGATTCTCAAAACTTGCATCAGGGCGATATCACATCGGAAAATACATCGCGATTCCTCAACGGCAAACCCGACAATCATCTTGGCACCTCGAAGCTCGGCGCCGGAAACTGGCGTCATGGCGACATCAAGCCGGAAAATATATTGCGTTTCCTCAACGGCAAACTCCATAATTATCTGGGCACCTTGAAGCTCGCAGATCTTGGAAGAGCACAACAGCACCAGGTTGTGACAAACATAAGAAGATCCAAGGAAACTGAACTGTGGAGGACACGATGGTATGAGCCACCGGATCTGGAGAAGAGCAATCATGAGAAGGCCGATGGAAAGATATCACGTTTGTTCGACATTTGGTCCATGGGCTGTGTTATTTTTGAAGTTGTGTTGTGGTTACTGTACGGTTACAATTCCCACAAGGATTTCTTGCGTGCGAATGGACTTTCTTCGGGAGAAAAAGGTGCGACACCATATTGGAAAATAGGGGAGAAAGGGACCTACGTGCTAAGCGATGCGGCTGCTGCATGGATGAAGCACATACTGGACCATTACGGTGGACATGATGGTGCTATCGTTGACTTGGTGAAGTTGGTGAAGGACAGGTTGCTCAAGATTGATCTACCCCCAGATTCAGAAAAGTATACCCCAGGCTGTCGTACAAATGCTAAAGACCTAGAGAAACAGCTTCGTGAGATTCTTACAAAGGCAGAAGTCGATGAGAACTACTTGTTTACTGAGGGTGATTCCATAAGCATGCCTCTAGAATCTGGGTCTTCCATTGATCCAAGCGCAAACAGCTCATCCCAATCTACTAGTGGCTTGTTGTTACAGGTCAACGGTGAAAGAAAAATGGAAGTTCTTAAGAACCAAAACCAATTGCGGAGAACGATGATAGCGCAGCAACGCGAATACACCAACAACATGAACGATGAGTGGAAGACCCTCCCTGAAGAATCTTCGTTCGTTGCATCAATTCTGGAAGATCGGGAACTTGACTCTGGCCAAAGCATGTTGTGTGCCAACTGTAAAGCTATCGATATTACGTCGCGACACGCAATGATCTCCTTTGATAAGAATAAGCTGTATGAAGGCGGGAACTGCCATCTTTGCGAGGTATTCGACACGGCAGCTGAGGCCCTGAAGCTGACGACCAGTGGCAATGCGCCTATCTTCTTGGAGAAATCAGGTTGCGATTTCATATTGAGAGAAACTAACAAGAAGGTTCTCCGACTCGGTGGTAAGTATTGAAATCTCAGTGTATCATAACATGCAAGTCTAATAATAGAAACAGCAATGAAGCAGAACCTAAGGACTCCCCTAGCTGCGTCGATATTAGAGCCGCTGACAGTTGATCGTGTTGCCCCCGGGGGTATTATAAAGTTGCTCGGAAAATGGTTGGAAGATTGTGATAAGCACCACAATAGTTGTGCTCCTAGGCTTAACAGCGAAGTGCTACCAACAAGGCTCATCGATGTCACGAACCCCAAGGAGCCAAAGATCATAGTGACAGCAGATCTTCCAAAGGATAATCTTTCAGAGATTCGTTACATTGCACTCTCCCACATGTGGGGTGATATACCTGAGAACGTCGTAACAACGAAGAGCAATATCGACCTCCGCAAGGTTCAGATCCCAATTATGTTGCTAAACAACAATGCACTTGGCTTCAGCAATGCCATTGCAATCACAAGTGCCCTCGGCTGCGCTTATCTGTGGATTGATTGTCTCTGTATACTACAAGGTCCCGATGGCGACTTCGACCAGGAAGCAGACAAGATGCAGATGATTTTCAACCGTGCGTACTGCGTTTTAGCCGTTTGCAGTTCTCCAAGTGGCGGCAAAGTTGGGTTTCTAAAACATCAACGACCACAATCAAAATGCGCCAAAATAGACGATTTGTTCATCTCGACAATCACGAATGATTTTGAGCGGGACGTTCTGCACAGTCCCCTTAGCCGCCGCGGGTGGGTTTTGCAGGAACGCGCTTTGGCGCGCCGAACCATTTATTTCACAGAAACTCAGACGTATTGGGAGTGCGGCGATGGCATACGCTGCGAAACATTGGCCAAACTCAAGAAGTAAGTTGTGGATTGTATTAGTAAATAGCTAGGCTGGACTGACATCGGTTACATAGTGATAAAACAGCCTTCCTTGGCGACCCAAACTTTCCTGACTATACGATTCGCAAAGAGAGTTCTGTGGGGGAGCAGATCGACCTCTGGACCAAGTTATTCCAGCAGTACTCTAGACTGGAATTTTCACACCCCGAAGATCGACCCATTGCCATTGATGGAATAATGGAGCGCTTGACCGTCGCATTCAAAACGCGGAGTCTCGCAGGGCTTTTCCAAACTTTCTGGGGTCGCTGTTTGCTTTGGAGGCGAGCAGATGGCGCAGGACTTCTGAAGAAGATTCCGCATGGCAAACATTCTCGCCGGACTCCGCCCTCATGGTCGTGGATGGCTTACGATGGTGCAATCTCATTCCTCGAGCCTGGAGGCAATGAGGTTGACTGGAACGAGTCTGATGTGACCCTGCCATTTGTTGATCTCACCCGTGATCAGGCTTCCTGGCTTAGGACAAGCTGTCAGAATGATAGTGTAGCTATCAAGGCTAAAGCGTCTGACTTCGACATACCCACAGACACAGACAAAAGTGAAGCATCTGTATACTACGATGGCGCTGAAATTGCCCCGGCGAAATGTGTCATTATTGGTACCGAGAAGCGGGAGGTCAGTGATATAAGCACGAAGAAGCATTATGTTTTAATCGTGAAGCCAGTCTCAAGCGTCTCTGGTGGGACATTATACGAACGTTGTGGCGTTGGATATGTGTCAGGCAAGTTTATTCGTTTGGATTACCGCTCAATACCTGTGACAATTGAGTAGTTGTGTGTCGATATATGTAGCGGGTCGAGCAGCAGTTGTGGAAATGGATTGTATACTGTTATTAAGGGCAATAATATCAGTAACATGTATTTGTCGCCCACTTTAGCTTGTGTAAGAGGCTAAGAGTTAGGCATTTTTGGTGGGCCAGGTGTATGGATTGAAACTTGCTAGCTTCATTTCGAATTCAGGATTACCACGAATTTACGATATTAACTATTGTCAAATGCCTAGTACTAGTTATGTATTCCCATAATTTATAAATTCATTTAAAACTGATTATAGTACATACGACCATAGATCAAGGAAAATTGGGCATCCCGTCCGCTCTGCCATACACAAGCCTTGAATCGGTGGATTAGTAGTTGGGTGGGTGACCACCAGCGAATCCCCACTGTTGTATGTACAATTTCTTTTTGATTTTTTTTGATTTATCTATTGCATTCCTGTCTGTAAGCGATACCCCCCTTATTTGATGAGATCAGACCACGGGCAGTTGGGTAGTATTGATAATCATGGCTTTCATGGAACATGTACCTACTCGGAAAATGTGGTCTACTATCCCTCCTAAGTTATGTATTCGTACACTTATTTTATTCTGCTCCCTTCCCACCTCAAATTTAACCTTTATTCATGGGTGGGACGAGTAGAATATTGGTTGTTCTTCTGCGGTTACGCAACGGAACAGACACGTGCAGAATTCTTTTGCTACTTGGTCTCAAGGATAAATAAGTGTAGTCCCTGTTCTCGTACCTCCAATATGTCAACCGATCAGTTCGCCGATATAACTTTGTGTTATTCGACTGGCTAACATTTAGATCCTGGAGCGACAGGGACTACACTTATTTATGCGGGACCAAGTGGCTAATATGGAATCTGCAAGGCCCATGAGGCGTAAATCTACTACTGCAAGGCAACGATATTCAGTTGAATGGCACTCTGCGAAGCGCGGGTTCATGTAGAAGAAAGGAGTGCGATTTCTTATCGACTATTTCGGCGAGATCCTAAATAATCTTTTGCAGTGCGGTTATCCCTACACGCCTCGTGCCAGGATCGACGAGAGCTAAATAGCTTGGGAACTTTAAAGAAAACAGCCCTTCAGCCTAGTTTTATACTTCCAGAAAGACGTGGGTGTCAAAGGGTTTCGCGTGGACCGAGTAGTCCCCAAGCTGTGGTGTGGGAGCTTTCGATTTTCTTTTTGGATTGCTACTTTGGGTTATATCTTATGGAAATTCGGTCACCGTGAAACTGTGGACGGATGGGTAGGTAAGTATTAGCATCGTTTGAGGTGGTGATCGATATGCTGGCGCAACGCAGGTTGAGGGAAACCTTGAAAAGAGCAAGAGAGACCAGGAATTTCGAGAACCTAGCAATAGGTCGCAATGGATCCTGTTCTTGGGTCACCCAGAGCAGTATAGATTGTTCAAGCGATTGGAATGACTACTTAGTAAAACGCTTGAACACCGGATACAGTGTAGAGTCCATACCTCAGGTAAAGAGGAGATGCGTAGGTTAGCAGCTTCTGCTTCACGAGCAATATGCTCTACTCGATGAGGCAGCTGGAAAGACACGGAACTATCTTGTAGAAACAATCACGTAGAAACAATCATTCGCACATCATAACGCTCCCAGGGACTACTAGGATCACACACAGTCTAGACCGCGGGATACTTCAACCATATCCACTTAACGAGAAGTTGAAACCGAGTAAGCGCAACAGCGACCCGGAAATCAACAACCTCAGCTCATCTCAACCCGGACTTATCTCATCTTTCTCTCTGTACATCCCTCAGGGTCGCAAACCCCGCCGGGCATCTCCACAACCCATTTCCACCGAGACAAGCCACAAATCCAACAATTTTCCATCGACCAGAGTCCCCCACTTCCCGCGTCATCGTATTGCATTTCGCACCGGTTATCGTTACGATCCGGAGAATCTTAATGCTGTGCTGGACCCCCACACGCTTGTCGTCGGGTCTGACCGGTACGTCGGTAACCCCACGCGCGCATCCCACAATCGAGGCGGAAAATTAAACTTCCGGTGGTGGAGAGCGCAGTAACAGTTTGATACTGAGGGAAAGAAAGGAAAGGAAATGAAACGGACAGAGACGAATGCGATATCGCATACGAAAATGAATCGGGAAGGGGATTCCCGTGGGGAAAGGAAAAGGGCAAGATTGAAAACGAAGGCTGACTGATTGGCTGATGGATGGATTGGCTTGTTGAGGAGGATTTCACATGCGCTTGGTTCGGTCTGCGTAATACGGACCACCAGCACGGGTCGATGAGAGACATACGGGCATGGGTTCTGGGGATTGAATTAGCCGTTATAGGGAAGGGCCGAGAATTTCTTCAGGCTGTTGTCTTATGTGATATGTGTTGAGCGAGGAATTATTTGGTTCCATGTGAATTGAATTTGGGTGACTTGTTGGAGGGATCCGGAAGTCACTCGACTTTTGTTGGAATTCCATGAAATGATTTGTTTGTCCGTGTATTTTGAACTAGATGTTGAGTCTGTAGAGAAAGGTGGAGAGAGGGAGAATGAAGGGGCATGAAGGGGCATGGGCATGGGCATGAAGGAGAAAGTTGCAGCTTGCGACGCCTTATCGCAGATCACGATAGCTTAGCACGCTAGAGCGCTTTGGTACTAGACTACCCCGCATTTTTGAACCGCGACCTTGAGCGCTCTCTTAACGCGGTACATGAACATTCGAAACACGCAAGAAGTACCAAGAGGCCGACGACACAAAATACTTCTCAGCCATGGAGATGTTGACCCACGAACAGGTTTCGAGTTGCTATTCTAAAAATAACGAAATGGATCAATTGGGACGTGAGCATCCTGGACTGGAAGGGAACAACAAAGGCTCATTCTCCTTTGTTATGTTGTACCACCCACAGCTCTGAAAGCAGACAACGATGCATTGCATCATACCACGAAAGTATATCGGGTTGGCAGCCGATGTATATTCGTATACCTAGGTACTTGCTGTTACCTCCCTTCCAGGCTTTGAAAGTGTCACCTCGGGAAGGACGAAGCTCACGTCACAATCCTCTTCCCTCCCCTTTCCCATCCAAGTCAACACAACAGATGTACTTTAGTAGTCTTAGATTCATCAAACGCGCCATGCTGTTTCGGCAACTAGATGTAGAAACGTCGGTTTGATTGGCAGCGGACACTTCTCAGCGAATATACTTTCTCACTATCCAGAGAATCAACATTGTCGCACCACCGACCGGTACGTGCCTTGCATCATAACAAGCATCGAAAGCCAAACAGTCCCTCGACCCCGCACATCAACCACATCAACCACATCCTACCACTCCTGCTTCAGCATCTGAGAAGAGGGTCAGGCCGGCCAACAGGAAGTTAATAAAAGCCCAACCCAATAGCTTTGACCCTACAAAAGCCATTCCATCTCCCGAGTCCGTTTTTTTTGTCTTTCAAACAACTTCACAACCTTCACAACCTTCTCATCGATATTCATTTCGTTTTCTTTTGAGCAGCCCCTCATCCTCATCTGCAAAAGCTTGTATAATATTGATATCGACCAGACGATCGACTTGCATATCAGCCCAACTGCTACCCCGCCGTACCAGCCTCCACACGCGACGGGAAATCGGTCGAGAACCCCGGTTTTTCACGAGCCTTCAAGGGGATAAATTCAGGTAAGGCTTCATTTTCGTCTTCGTCCCCATATTTTCCGTCGCTTTACCAGGGTTATCCGGGACCGGTTTCGCTTTGCTTGTCCGTTCGGTCCCGGAGGAATATCTGCTTGTGTTCTTCTGCGCGTTAGTAAGACGTCGTTGTCACTGCCCCTTGGGTACCCTTGTGCTTGTTCTTTCGGAGAGTTTGTGTCGATGGGCCAATTGTTTTCTACATATTTTCCGCAAGAATCTAGTGCTTTCTTGTTACAAATATACATCATGCCCCTCTTCCCTCTACTACCTGAACCCTTGGGCTAACATTTTATTGTCTATAGTAGAGCATCCAAAGTGCTCGACTTTAATCTGCTCTACTTCAATCCTTTATCAAATATCAGCATGTCGACCTCCAACTCTCTCAAGCAAGCCGCAGAAGCCGCCAGAAAACAAACAGCTGAAGCGATGGAGACCACGAAACGACTTGCTGATTCCGCCAAAGCCGACCCCATAGCAATCAAGAACGACATTCTCCATACTCCTTTCATGCGTGCCGCCCTCCCATTTATCAACGGTGGTCTCGCAGGCATGTCAGCCACCACAGTCATCCAACCCATCGACATGATAAAAGTCCGCCTCCAACTCGCCGGCGAAGGACTCCGCACCGGCCCCAAACCCACCCCCCTCTCCGTAACCCGGGAAATCCTCGCCCAAGGCCAAATCCTCGATCTCTACACGGGTCTCTCGGCCGGCCTCCTCCGCCAAGCCGTCTACACCACCGCGCGTCTCGGCTTCTTCGACACCTTCATGCAAACCCTGACCACGCGCTCCCAAACCAACAACACCAAAATCGGCTTCAAAGAACGCGCCGCCGCCGGTCTGGCAGCAGGCGGTCTCGCCGCCATGATCGGCAACCCCGCCGACCTCGCGCTCATCCGCATGCAGTCCGACGGCCTGAAACCGCTCGCCCAGCGCAAAAACTACAAATCCGTCATCGACGCGCTAACTTCGATTTCCAAAACCGAAGGCATCGCTGCGCTGTGGGCCGGCGCCGCCCCCACCGTTGTGCGCGCCATGGCTTTGAATTTCGGACAATTGGCCTTCTTCTCGGAAGCCAAGAGCCAGCTGAAAGAACGCACGAGCTGGAACCCGAAGACGCAGACATTGGCCGCGAGCGCAGTGGCGGGGTTCTTTGCGAGTTTTTTTAGTTTGCCGTTTGATTTTGTGAAGACGAGGTTGCAGAGGCAGGGGACGGGGAAGGAGAGGGTTTATAAAGGGATGGGGGATGCGTTTGTGAAGGTGGCGAGGGAGGAGGGGCTGCTGAGGTTTTATAGGGGGTTTGGGACTTATTATGTGAGGATTGCGCCGCATGCGATGGTTACGTTGGTGGTGGCGGATTGGTTGGGATTTGTTACGAAGTAGGTTTGTGAGCGGGGGAGGGGGACTGGGTGGGGTGGGGGAGTGTTTGTTTGATTTGACTGGTGGGTGGGTGGATTTTGTGGGTCGGATTTTTGTGGGTGATTTGATTTGATATGATATGGCGTATGAATGAGGATTTGAGAGTATGATAATGAGTTTTGAACATATAATATATTTGTTTTTCTTGGGGTATTTGATCAGTGTTAGGCTTACAGTAGGCTTAAGATGAGCGGTTATCAATATTTATACTTCGTTCTTGGTGTGTGCGTGTTGTTGTGTGGATAGATTTATGTGACTTGTTGTTTTCTTGCCTTCGTGGGTGCGCTGATATCTGGGCTGGTGATGGTATGAAGTAATTTGGATTGGATTGGATTGGATTGGATTGGATTGGATTGGATTGGATTGGATTGGATTGGATTGGATTGGATTGGATTGGATTGGATTGGATTGAGAGAGTATGGAGAGTGAAATTGAAGAGCGAGAGGGAATAAATAGGAGGGTGATGGGAGGTGATGGGATGGGAGGGTCATGGGATGGGATGGGATAGGATGAGGTGGGATAGGATAGGATTATAAAGAAAGGAATAGAGGGAAATAAAGATGAGTATAGGATATTAATTGATAATAACTTATAATTGATATCAGGCTGTATAGTATACGTTAACTCCTATAAACAGAGGATGGGCGGCTTGATATAGATAGTAATAGCTATCTATACACACACCAACTTAACCATAGTCTATAGAACCCCTTAGAAACCCATTTCATATAACTAATATTAATATCATCTTATCCTACCGACTACTGATTGAATGAATTAGTATAGTATATAAGAGAGGAGAGTTATCTAATTTAATTCAGATTCGGGTGTGGAGTATGAGTTTAGATGTAAGTTTAGATGTATAACTGCTTTGGTGCTTGGTTTGTTGGAGATGGTGGGGTTGTATTGGTGAGGAGGATATTGGGGTTCGGGGGGGATGGTGGGGAGGGGGAGGGGGGAGGATGGAGGAGATAGTGGTTTGGGTTATTGGGGTGGGAAGGGAGAATGGGGGGGGATGAAGAGGGAGTAGGATATATATAGGGGGTTGAGGTGAAGTAATGGTTCAATTGTTACTGAGTTATATATTTCGGGATTCAATTGTTTAACTTATTCCTGGGCATTTAATGATCGTTGGGAGTTACAGGTGGTTATGAGAGAATTATTGGGATTTGGGATGGAAGATTGAGTAGGTGGGGGGTAGAGGGGTAGGGGGGAGAGGGGATATTGTTGCAGGAGGGATAAGTATGTTGATCTGGGGTGTCTGGATTTGGGTAGTGGAGTCACTGGAGAAGTTGCTGGGGAGAGTACTTCAATCAAGTGATGAGATGGAAGAAGTGAATGTCGGTGGAGATGTTCGTGGACGGATTGGGAAAGCAATGGCGGTGGTGAAGAGTATTAGTTTCTCTCATCCTGCGAAATTGGATACAAAACCTTGAAGATTTTAAAACGCTCAAAGAAGTACTTCTCAGGGCGCAAGTGCGACTCTCTTCTTCATGCTCCCAGTTGGCTGTGTATGTCCGAAGTATCAATTTTCTCGGTCTTTCAGGTCTCCATACTGTAATCATATATCCGACGACTGCTTTTAGTTTGATAATGAATTTTCATTATTTCAGTCTCTCCCTACGCAAGGAACTGGTTCCTGTTCATCTTGGATACAACATAAATCTGTCAGTGGTTGATTCTCCATTCATTCATCGCGGCGAGCGCTGTTCGTGACTGCTTGAAAACCCAAAAAGGGGCTATAACGATTCATTATCAACCATCTGTGAAGCAAGAAGTGGTAAAAGTGTGATTGAATTGCCCATCTAGCTAATTACGTGGGAATGGCCTCTTTATACCGTAAAGAAAGACCAATTGATCGTACCATATCCAGGGTAATTAGTAGAAACTCTGCACCCTAAACGATCCCATAGTTGTCGTCTCATCTGTATTCTCATACCATCCTACGGCTTTTATATCAAGAGAAAGTATTCTCAAAATCAATTACCATTTTTACAGAAACTGGTATCTCGTAAAATAACCTTCGAAGACCTGATGATATTATTTCCAAAGTAGGACGTCAAAAATTGGATTTGCATTACGTTCTTCGGAAACACCGGTAATTAATACCTCAGAACTACCTTGAGCGGAAACGTCATGCCGCCCCTTTCCCCACTCGGCCTTGACTCAAGTGCCGTCGACCCCGCTACGATGGATCTCACTGCCGGCTACAAGTACTTGTATCCATCCACAGCACAACCAAACAACAGTACAGCGGAGCCAGCTCCGAGCATCGGAGTGGAGTTCCACTGATCTAACAGTTACTGTATGCCCTACGAAGTACACGAAGTAATGCCGAATACAGTAGCGCAACGCATTTGCGAGAGTTACATAATATGATTCATCGGAGTTCCGATTCTAATTGTTCAATTGACAGGGTAGAATGCGTTTGATAAAGCTATCTAGGAGGTACTAAGTCGGTACTTGACTAATAGCTGTCGATCATGCTTTTTGGGATGGCATTATATAGTCGGGGATGCGAAGTTTTGCGTCTGATGTTTGAAATCGGATTTGCTTCAGGGAACATATCAATTCGATTTCGCAGCTTGGTCAATTTTGAGTTACTGAGTTCGACATATCCAGTAGAGCAGGAGGCATTCTAGCTCTCATCCATCCAACACCTGACACGCTCACACACGAGAAAGTCAGCCCTTTAGTCGCCATGGGTAGTATAAACCACACTTCCGCAGCTACGAAACTTCGAGATTTCCTCGAGAACTCGAAAGATATCTTAGTATGTCCCGGTGTATACGATGGCTTCTCAGCACGGATAGCACTTTCCGTAGGCTTTGATGCATTATACATGGTATGAATACATGTCCTAGTTCCTTTGACATATCTCTCGATTCTCTCCTCCTAACATCCCATATAACTACCCCAAGCTCATCGCTAACGATGCCTTACCCCTTAAACAGACTGGCGCAGGCACCACGGCATCTCGTCTTGGCCACGCCGATCTCGGCATCGCCACCCAATCCGACATGCGCGCCAACGCCGAAATGATCGCCTCGATCGACAGCTCCATCCCTCTCATCGCCGACGCCGACACCGGCTACGGCGGTCCGATCATGGTCGGGCGCACCGTAGAGCAATACGCACGTGCTGGGGTGGCGGGCATGCATATCGAAGACCAAGTGCAGACGAAACGATGCGGACACTTGGGCGGAAAAGAGCTTGTAGATCTTGATGTCTACGCAAGTCGGATTCGCGCAGCTGTTGCGGCGAGGAAAAGAATCGGGAGTGATATTGTGATTATTGCACGGACGGACGCTCTGCAGGGAATGGGATACGAGGAGGCGATTCGGAGATTGAAGTTCGTGAGGGATTTGGGCGCGGATGTGGGATTCTTGGAGGGTATGACTTCGGTGGATATGTTCAGGCAAGCGGTAAAGGATCTGGCTCCTTGGCCGGTGTTGTTGAATATGGTGGAGGGGGGCATCACACCTACAGTGTCGGTGGATGAGGCGAGAGAGATTGGGTTGAGAATTATTATTCATCCGTTGGCTGCTATCAATGCGGCGTACCAACCTATCAAAGATATGTTTGAGCGACTGAAGACGAAGGGGAGGATGGATCATGATCCGAAGTTGACACCGCAGTTCATTTTTAATGTTTGTGGTTTGAAGGATAGTATGGCTGTGGATGCGGAGGCGGGGGGAAAGGCTTTTGAGAAAGAGCCGTAGGTAGGTATGGCTAGAGATCACTAAATCTATAGAAGGACAAGAAAAAGCATGCCGCTGTAAACAATGCTACGACCCAGTAAAAAGGACCATATGTGTTATGTAATCAGTCGTCTTTGTCCTCAGTCTCATCAGTTTCATCGTCGGATTCTTCTTCGTCCTCATCCTCGTCCTCGTCTTCGTCTTCGTCTTCATCGTCCGACGTCATCTCTCCTTCCTCACTTTCCGGATCTTTCTCCTTGCGTTTCGTCTTCTTTGCAATTTCCTCCCTGCTTTCGCCAATATCGAACCCTCCATATCCACTAACCACATCCGGAACATACAACGAAATATCCGCTACGCTGTTGATATATGAGCCGGCAAGCGCGTCTGTGACAACCATCTTTATTACAAGATCGTCTCTCTTCTCAATGATTCTTTTCAGCTTTTTGACCACCTTCTCCGCATCTTCCATACTCCCCGAAAGGCGCGAGAGCGAATCAATGATGACAAATACCATATCGTCCTCTGGCAGCGACGAAAAAAGTGCATCCAACAGCCGCAGTCCGTCTTTGAGGGTTTTCTTCGCTCTGGAAAATAAGTCGCGGTTTTCGAGTGGTGAGAGATCTACGGAAGGTCGTTTATCAGCGATGAATTTAAGAAGTTGGCTGTTCAAGCTCCTGACAAGGGCTGTTGGTCCGGACTTCTCTTCCGAGTAAGACTCGTTGTTTCTATGCATGCAAAAGAAAGCGAGCACTGGGAACTGAGCTGTGCTGCGAAGGGTTGTTGCGATCAAGGCGCTGGTGAAGGAGAGTGGGTTGTTGAGGGACGCAGGAGGTGTCTGAAGTTGGACTTCTAAGATGCTCGATTCCGTCCCTTGAAGCCAATCGGTGTGTTCTTCCGAGCTTAGCATCCACCGAGATATGTTCTTCTCGTCCGAATCAAGTAGCGCTATGTGACCGAGACAGTCCTTCATATCGCCAATTGGATCGTAGAGCTTGGGTTTTGGGAGCCATTTCGACGCTATGCGGCTGTTACCCTCTTGGCGAGAACGCATTGATGTGACTTCTCGTTCTTGCTCGAGGAGCTTTACTTCTGCACGATCGACTGTTATCGATGGACGTTAGTAGACATGCGAGAACTTCAGATGGGGAACATTACTTTCACCAGTCCTAGCATCAAAATTCGGATTGCTGGCGCAGAATCTGTACAAGGCGTCTTCGAGATAGAGATGAAGCATCTGACGAGGCTTTTCTGGTATCCCGGAAAACATATCCTCAAGCCGCTTCATGGAAGTATCTATGGTCTTTTTCAAGGCTGCAGAAGTTAGCCTCAGTGAAATATGGGGAGGTTAAGGCTGGAAGAAGTTGAGGACTGCGGTACTCACCAACATTTTGGTTGGCGATAAACACTAGGCCACTTTCTATGTTGGCTGTATTTTTTGCGACCTCGCCCAGTCTTTCCCGCTCGCACATATCTACCTCTTTCTGAAAACTATCGATTCGTTTTTGTAGCTGGGCTAAAGCATCGGGCACTGTCAATTTCTTTTCTTGTTCATCTTCGTCAACTGCCGCATCAGCGCCCGGCTTGCTTCTGAAGGGCAAAGAATGAAGAGTTTTAGTAATCTTGCCCGTCTGCTCGCCCAGCTTCACTATGATTCATCAATTTTGTGGTCCCTGGCAAACTCAGGGGTGACTTACCTTTCCACGTCCTGGTAATCTTGTCAACGATACGCTCCAGAACGGTAAAAATGGCTACTATAATGTCATTCGCGCACGAGTGTAATCTGATGGATGCATGGTGAATTTCGGATAAGCGCTGGATAGTTTCTAGCTTTTCGGGAATTTCTGCCAACCAGTTCTGGATTGCTTCACGCTGTTTTGCTTGCTTTTCAACAGCCTAACGAAATGGCATCAGTAACGATTTGTGCGGTATTTTTGCCATATAACTATGGTCAAAGACAAAATACACTTACAGCTAAGATCACGGTAAACCCTCCAGAAATCACCGAACCATAGATGTCATTAGGAATCATGGTGAGAATTCCTTCGACGATCCCTTTGTTGTCTTCATATTTCCGATGGCAACTCTGGATGAAATTCTTGCATGATTTCGTCTTGGAGGGGTTCTCGTTTCTTTCTCCTAAACGGTTAATGATCTGAATGATGTATTCGACTGTGAGCTCGCTTGGATCTTTCAGGACGATGTTTAGTTGGGAATCGACATTTCTTTCCTTGAGGACAGTCACGAAGCTCTGGAGCGTCCCGCGGAATTTTAACATGCTCGTCTTAGACTGATCATAGTATTTGGTAGCACTTCATGGCGAGTCAGTTAACAGAAGAACGACAGCGGAACAGCACAATGGAAACGTACTCGAACACAACACCTTTGAGCGCGAACCGATCGAGCTCAGTGACAAATTCAGACACATCTTTGAGGTCTTTGAAATCTTCCGACGAATCCTCCAGTTGTAACAGTACTTCTTTTCCCGCCCGTCTCTCGACGAATTCCGCAGCCGAGTTCGTCAGGGTCTTTCGACGGAAGACCACAGGGCTCACAGGCTCCATCATAACCACATTTGTTGGATGGAGTTTTGAGGCGACGACTTCTGGACTTGGATTGAGTGAAAGTCTTATTCATTCAGCGCAATCGTCACAGGTGAGGCTCTTCTCCTGCGTACCCTCTTCCGCCTCGCAAAGAAGGATGCCCAGCTGGTGAAACCTCACTCATTGCTTAACTTAGGGTGGCTTGATGGCTTTCTAGGCGTCGTAACGCTATTGAGTACGGATAATATCGCAGCTGCAGGAACGGTTACACAACTTCTGTACTGATGGCTATATTGGACTTTCCTCAATTGTATCCTAGATTCCTAATCAGGGGAGCAAGCATAACAAGGCTCCCGTGTGCTAAGTTGAGTCACCGAGTATTAAAATAACTGGTTTATCTGAGCAGCCGGTATTTATTATCGGTGTGATGAGGAGTGTTGCTGACTGCATATCCTGTATCAAATGATTGCCCTGCACTCATTGATTGGCCGACACAAGTTCGGGGTTTGACATCCTCTTCAGTTTTCCCGCTTCATGATTATATTTGCAGCTGGGTAGCATAACTCTCAACCTTAACTTTCGCTGGATATTCCAAGAGGTGCGTTAGTTCATGGACCAAGTTCGAATATGGAGAAATTATCTGTAATGCGACTCTTAAAATATCGAGTTTAAAACTGAAAAATAAACCTCTAGATATTTTAATTGCACTCAATCAGTTAGAATAACTGTTGCAGGATCTACACGTATCTAGGATCGAGATCGTGAGCAGGATTTCCTCTGGTGACACTTCCAAATGAGATAGTATTATATATCCGTCAATCAATGCATACGGCAACATACCATCCTGCAGCTTGGCTAGATACTGTGCCAAAATTATGTGTGTGCTAACGTTCCTATTGGACGAATAAGGCATTTCGGCGCCTCCAAATGCTACCATATGCGGGGTTTCGGCCCCAATTATCAGTGAAGGATCGGAATGCACGACGCTTCCTGCTCGGAGCCGCATTGTAGGGATAAAGGCTTATCAAAGCATTTCATTTCTCACATCTTATGAGTTTGAAATCTCTAGAATCTCTAAACTGTCAGTGACTCGTTAGCTTTCTTGATCGGAAATACATTTTCTTGATCTCTTCTTGGCTCAATTACATTCCATTATACTTGCAAGAGAGGCGAAAAGATGGAGACCAGCGATAATGAAAGTGGTATGTTTCAAGGTCAGGTTGAGAGACCGCAGCCCGAAGAGGGAGGCCAAGCCCCAGGCTAATCGAAGCATCTACAGTTTCGGCATTTGATGAAGTTCCCATTTTGGACAACAAGCCGGTGGGAGATAAACCAGAAGTAGCCGAGTTCAACCAAAAAGTCCCAGAAGATGCAGAAAAATCTGAAGAGCCAGCGCCGGGTGTGAAGAGTGAAGAGTTACCAATGAACTCCGACTTTCATGCCCGTCCTCTCCAGACTCTGGCCCACCATTTGGCCTCGACCACAGACTCACTGGTCTTGTTCGATGCGTATAAGGAGAAAGTGAGGAGGGAAGCGAATGTTAGTAGCCACAGAAACCAGGGATCAAATCTCGTGAAAGGGCTGGTTGATTATCTCAGGGTCCTAGAAGACAGAATCGAGCAAAGGCCTCCTTCTTTGGAAGCCAAGGGCAAAAAGATAGATGGACCTACCATCAAGTCTACCAAAGTTGACGATTCAACAGTTGAAAATACGATCAAGTTTTTCAATGCGGCTGCGTATCCCGGCATGGCACATGGTAGCGTCACTCTGAGATCCGACGCAGAAACAAAAAAAGGCACGTTCCTGTGTGGCCACGATACACAGCAGCTCATTCGAGTGCTTTATTCAAATATCAGACATGACGAAGCGGAACCCCTCAAAGAGGCAGATCGTGAAACACCTAAGGCCGAAGATATTGATATTCTGACTTTTGGTATCTCATCGGAAGCCATTACTGAATTCCTCGAGAATGAGTTCCAGTACCAAAATGACCGTGGCACAATGCACAATGACCATCTGATCCGGCTGGGGAAGCCATTCAAACCACTAATACGACATATCAGTAGTCTTAGAAAGCAGCTCACGAAGCTAGAGAGCAGATACAGGTGCGGCTGGCATATTTAAATTAACAAGTGATTTTTCTCTGACAAGAGTACACAGTCGAGTTACGACCGAAAACGTGAACTCAGAGATAGCCAGAAACAGCTCAAATGAGACGATAAACTCGAGAGAAAATGGAGAGAGTGTAAATGTCCCGTCACCTTCACCGACTAAGAAAAGTGAAGGTGACTGGATTGCCCTTTACGACCGACCTTCAGCGCTTCCCCATTTTCAAACTCTCTTGGCTTTTGTCGATAAGTTTCTTGGCAATCAAGCTAAATTGTATGAGCATCTAAAGCAGGGGAAAGAACAGTACGTAGCATTCGAGAACCTCTGGATGCTTTTCGACTCCAACGACACTATATATTGTCCGCTGCCCTTGACAACAACCGAGGAGATCAAAAACTTAGAGGGCCCTAGTTATACTCCACTTCGACGGCATACTCCGCAAGCATATCGAGTATTATCAACTATCGGAGGCGTAGCTTCAGTGCCAGGCCCACGTGCGCCATTTGAAATGCCGATTCTGGATGAAAATGTCACCGTATCCATTAGCAGCTCTCAGGGCGCGAATGACAAACTTGAAGCTATCACTGATATACTAACACAGCCGGCCATTATATCGAGAAGGATCAGAAACAATTATTCAGACTTAATTGTATACTGCTTTCACATAGATTTTGACGGAGTTGAATTCGGGAGTGTCCCAGAAGTATTTTCTTTCAAACCATATGAGCGGGAAATAGAAATTCGTAGTCTTGAGGCATATCCTGCTCATTATATGTTGGAAGATCGTCTATATGAAAGAGGTCAAAAGTTTCTTGACTATACGAGAGTTTCTCACCTCCAATACGAAGGACTGACCGTTGGACCAAATCGGGAAGAGGTAAGCCGCACCACAAGAAGAACGAACAGGATGGTCATCACAACTAACTATCTGGGCTATAGATAAATAGTCCGGTTGTGGTGGATGTGAAGTTGGCATTTGAAGGCGGCCCTGAGATAGACAGAGCGTTTATCGACCCCCCCGAATTTAGATATGCCGGATCTCTCACGGTACGTGGGCAGCTACCGAGGACTTATGACGTCTATAAGACTGGTCTCTGTTCTTACAGGTGGTGCTATGATCAAACATGCAATCATAACCCTTATCAGGGAGCACAGCACGCCCTAAAGCAGTTTATCGGGTCAAAGGTTAAAACCATTCTCGAAGAATGTGAGACCAAAAATCAACGAGGCAAGAACAGCATCGATAGTATCAAGCAACTTATGACGGACAATGATCTAATCCGGCTATTACCAGGGGCATTACCTGGTTTTGCTTTGAGGAACCGGAAGTGGGGTGAGTAAAGTTATCCCAGTAACTCAGAGACTCAACTGGCTAACATGTCGACGCTCATAGCTCTTTTTAACATAACGCAATTTCGGCCAGTCGAGCAGAACAATGAATGGGATAAGCTTGTTCTTCCTCCAGGCCACCGAGAAATGGTACAAGCTATGGTTGAGACTCACACGCGGGATCTTGGTTCTAACAGTGATGCCAAAATCGGGATGGATTTGGTGCAAGGGAAAGGTGAGTGATGAGACCAATTACTGACTAATTCGTATCTGACAAAAGATTTCAAGGCAGCGGTTGTATCATTTTGCTTCATGGTGTACCAGGCGTTGGAAAAACCTCTACGGCAGGTAAGTGCAGACGCTTCGTAGGACGGGAATAACTGTTGATACAATGCGTTTGCAGAATGTGTTGCGGCCCATACCAAGAAGCCTCTTTACCCAATCACCTGCGGTCAGTTAAAATATATCACTCCCAACCTAAAGGGTAATTCATACCTAAGCAGACAATACTAATGTATGCTTCACTTAGGTGATATTGGAGTACAGCCTGGAGAAGTGGAGAAAAATATGGATAATCACTTCAGACTGGCACACAAATGGGGCTGCGTGCTTTTACTCGATGAAGCAGATGTGTTCCTTGCCAAAAGAGATGTATGTCACATCCTTCTTACTTTGTGGTAGCTCTTCACTGACTTCAAGCAGCAAAAAGACGTCGTAAGAAATGGCTTGGTTTCCGGTAAGCTCCTAAACATGAGGGCCACTACCACTCATTTCGGCCAACCTTCCATTCTAAAATTATTCCAGTATTTCTACGCATGCTTGAGTACTACTCAGGAATCTTGTTTCTCACCACAAACCGTGTCGGAGCTATCGACGATGCATTCAGATCCCGTCTGCATCTAACTCTCTACTACCCCAAGCTCACCAAGAAGCAAACCAAGCAGATTTTCAAGCAGAACTTTCAGCGTATCGGGGATATCAACATCGACCGCGAGAAGAAAAAGCTACTAACATTCGATTTTCGAGATTCTGAGCCGAAAATTATGAGCTGGGCCATGGAAACATGGAAGTCGCTGCGATGGAATGGCCGACAGATTCGCAACGCTTTCCAAACAGTCCTGGCCCTGGCTGAGTTCGATTCGAGGAACATGAATGGCGAGTTTAAGAAGTTTCTTGTTTCCAAGAAACACTTCAGGATTGTCGCCAATGCCTCAGATCAGTTCAACAAGTACTTAATGGCAACACACGGTGCGGATGAAGACAGGATTGCTAAACGAGAGTATATGAGAGCAGTGAATTACTCGCCTTCTTCCAACTTAGTGTACAAGGTAGATGATCAGGATGACTCTGATTCCAGCATGGAGGAGAATGAGGATAGCAGCGATGGGTCGGGAGGTGATACTGATTCGGATGAGTCGGATGAATCTGATGCGAGGAAGAGGAAAAATGCGAGCAAGAAAGGAAAGGGAAAGGGATCAAAAAGTAGAAGCAAGAGTAAGAATGAAAAGCCTGAAAAGAGGTCGAAAGAGAAGAGGAAGGAGAAGAAAGACAAGAAAAAAGATGATGAATCGGAGTGATTCCAGCGTTCCAATTTACAGGATCTCATATTGGTAGGAAAATTCTTAGGGTCTTATCATGAGTCAGAGGTAAACAAATCAATGAAGCAGCTATTTCGTCTTCTGCAACGTTTGCTCCAGTGCCTAAACGAAGGTGCAACCGTGCAATCAAAAGAGCATTCAATTAATAACGACATATTGATGCTGAACATAATATATAAAGCACGAACTAATTATTCGTGCTGGCCATCATCATAATAACATCCCTCTGCCTCCCATTCTCCTTCAGCTCCACATCCATCTTTCTCTCAATGCTCTCATCATTCTTCCTATCAATTTCTGCCTGGGTCTCCTGACATATCTCCCAATCGACCGTGCGAAGAATCTGGAGCGGAACAGCATCGTCTTGAGATTCTAGCTGCCTGGCTTCGACGCCGTCGGTCTGATGATTTTCTTTAGAGCGAAGTTGCATAGAACCTTTATGTTGGAAGAATACGCCTAGTGTCGGCAGGCATGCCGTAACAATTGCCATGCTGCATTCAGAGAGAGACCATACAGTTGCTTTGATCTCTGTGTCTGCATAAACGTTAGTAAAATCTTGTTGGAAGAATAATTACGTACAGCTTCTATCATCGCTTGAGTTATGCGACACGTAGAAGACTCGACCGGAACCCAAGATGCAAACTCTAATCATATTTGATATCAGCCAGCGCCTACAGGTTGGTGCAAGTAGTAAGGTTCTACTCACACAGCTCCCGTGGAAAGAACACAGGAGATCAGGAAGTTCTGGACCCTAGAAGTCTCCAATCCTTTTAACATCCAGAGAGCCAACAGCAAAAGAACAACACTCGTCACCACGTTCAGTGCTCCCATGGCCGTGAAAAAAGCTTTCGTGTCTATACACTTCCCTAACAAGTTCTGGTCCCACACCGAGGAAAGTGGTCGGCACTGCAGACCTGTAACAAGGACATAGATCGCTGACCAGAGGAATAGAATAGTCGAAAGTAGGATGAGACTGAGTTTGAGTTTCTGGAGGAAGATGCGGTGGTAGAGAAAGGCTAGTGAGAGTTTTATGGTGGTGATAGCAGGGGCATAGAGTATTTGACCAGCTATGAGAGTCTAGTGAAAAGTTAGCATATAGGATGGCTTTTTTTGACGACAGGGAGACGTACTTTAGCTAGCGAGACGAGGTTGTTAGAGTCGACTGAACGTTTTCCTAGACCGAGTTTGATGCCTATGTGTAGTTTGTCAGTATTCAGTATCGATATAAAAAGCACGTAACTATTACTTACGGACGTAGTTATTCGCTGCAAGTACCGTGGTGAGAGTCTACTCACGCTGAATGTCAGCATGTAGTGCTCTTTCCATGTTCGTAGTCCCGGGGCGGCAACTGACCAATCCAGTCAAAACCAAGTAATCATCCACGCGAATTCTGACAGCCGCACTCCTCCGCGCTAGGAATCTCAGTAGAACTGCTATATAGGCAAATATCAGCGGGATGGTAATAGCAGCGATTATGTATGTGGTACGATCATCCACAGGATGTTCCTGATACGAGGTATTTGATGCTGGTGACATCGCGAATTGACTGCGACAGAAAATAGAAATATAATGCAAAAGGAAATTCACATGGTTTCACCGCGTGGGAAAGTTGTGAAATACCTAGATTTCAGAAGGCGGCTGCTGTGCCGATGATGTAGTCGGACCTGGAGGGTGTGTACCATTGCAGATATTCGCTGCTACCTTGCCATTTCGCTCCATCCAGATCCGGCCACAGCGACGGCATTTGTGAATAGTTAGAGGCACAACTAGTTTGATAATGTTGGTATTCTGTTACACCTTGAAACCCAATGTTTTGGGACTACTACCCTGGGAAACTTTGGGTCGATAATAGACAGCTTGGTACCAGTGAAGTGGGATGTGAATCACATCGCAGATGTCACTTATCTAATCAAGGGCCGACTGAAGAAACAACATGTGGAACTCGACATGATCCGGTGGCACAGCAGCGGCACATTATTTGGTTCTCCCTTGTAGAACATGGGATTGATCGACTAAGGGGTGTGATGGATATCAGCATTACCCATCCTCAAAGTTGCAGAACACCGCTCGTCGATACGGTCACAGGTTTGCACTTCCACTCTTGTTTATCTGCAACGCGAAATTCGATTAATTTTGTACGTCGTACCCTCTAGTTCAGAGTCTGATGTCTATGGCATCTTGAATGGTTGTCGAAAATTGATAGCTGTTGGGGTACATTATTATATGCCACATTACTCGCCACCTCCTTGCATCTTCACTGCCACACCTCACCAAGATGGCCGGTGCTGAGTAATCTTGCATATATTTGGAAAAGCAAAGTCTCCGCTTCTACTCGAAGGAAGGGAAAGACACCCAGAACTCATGGTCCTGAAATTCGGCGTTTCCCTCAGCCGCAAAACCGGGAGCATCACAAGGAGCTCGGATAACCGACTGTGAAATGAGTAATCCAGAAATAGAAGAAGATATATGAAGTCTGCCGCACTCGCACGGTATGGTGTCCAACAGTTGGTTGGGCTCTACAACGTACCGAAAAATGAAACGATCAACCGACATTGTAGAAATCGGCACTTAGTAATCATTTCACAAACAAGATTCTAATGCAAAAGTAAGTAGTCGAATTAGATATATTCTTCTTCTGATAGTCACGTAGCCAAATGTGGGCTAGTCTGGCAACTGTGCAGTCGAGTATGGCGGATTATCGTATCAATTCCGACTGCAACATAACTATATCCAGACCTCAATGACTGGCATGAGTGGACGGGACAGAAAGCTACAGAGGAGAAGGCGTTGGGTTGGATTTAGGGGTAGAGATAGCTAGGCCGGAAAATTAGCCGAAGGGTCAATTTCTTGTTCACTTATGGGATATTTTCATCACCAACTCATCCTCTTGAATCGCTACCACACCAACTTTACGCCTCCCCTCGAAAAAGTTACCAAAACAAAAGTGGGTGTGATATCCCCTCTATATCGTGCATACAACCGCCCCCCACAAAGCGGCGCAGTCCCTCAGTCCTCGTGTTGAAGATGCGAGTTGGCGGCGTAGATGAGGGGCACGGCGTCACGGCTGCTACGTCGTTTCTAGAACAGGAATATTGATATCATGGAGATCCTCAGATCTGGGAGAAGGGGGTGCAACAGTTCACAGATATTTGTAATACGAAAGAACAACTTACTTTTGACACATGTGCCGGAACAACATTTATTGGAGCACTGGATGAAGTATCAAAGAAGATAACTTGATTATCGTAGGATCGAGATCTACAAAGTACTGGACAATCTGATAACGAATACATTAATCTCATCGCCGGGGTAGTAAAAGTATCCGGCTCCCCCGCAAGGCTTTCTCGTAACTTCTTTCCCCTCCATGTATTCGACCTTACGTCCTTCTCCCGTGCCGCAATGCGAGGTACCCATCACATGTGAAGTACGTCTTCATAAAATCTGCTATGCATGATGCATTCCCCCATGACAGGTCGTGAGCGAAATGCTTTCCATCGCCCCCACGATGATTGCCGATCAAGCTTAGGACCAGATTGGATCTTGAGTGTGATGAGGTTGCTCTTGCTACTCATAAAGGTAGGTTGCTGACTGCGATGGTTGTTCATCGTCACTCCAAGAATCGTAGATCGTCGCATGACCCACTAAATTATCAGACATTCACTTTCCAGCCGGGCCCGTAGGAGCAGAAGGTGGTACCTTTGAAGCATCGGCAGCCGCAGCATTCGCATTCGCACCACCTCTTCCTCCGCCGCCGGCTCTCCCGCCCCTCCTACCCATAGATCCACCTCTGCCACCACGAGCAGGAGGTGTAACGGCTGCTGGGGCTCTAGCAGCTGGCGCGGGGCGTGGCTGAGAAGTTCCTTTTCTTTGCAGAACATGAACGGTACCTTGAGCGACCGAAATGGGATTCGCTGCCATAGCTTTCTTCAAACCTTCTGGATCTTCAAAGTCCGCATATGCGAAGCCTTTCTTCTTGTCTATTTCGACCATGGTAACTTTACCGAATTTCTCCAATGCTTCTTGTAGTAAGGGTTCGGTTACACCTTGAGATGGGTTGGCATGTTTGATGAAGGCTTGTCGAGCACCTTTGGTAGGCACATCTACTTTGGCGGCACGATTTGGAGTAGATTGTTGAGGAGTTGCTGGGCCACTTGGTGTAGCTTGAGATGCTGCAGTTGGCTGCGAAGCGGGCGTAGCGAGTGTAGCGGGTCGTGCTTCCGGCTTTCGGAGCAACACCATTGGAGTTGTGGGGGTTGCGGGAGTCGATGTTGTTTTACTTGACGCTGCTTCGGAATTGCTGTTTTGGTTGCCTCTTCGATTCCGACGACTGCTGGATTGGGCACTTGGAGGAGTAGCTCCTACTTTTGGACCAGTCGGAGTGACCGGCGTAGATGGCGATGAGACGTTGTTATTCTCAGTCGTAGTCTTCTCTGCTGCCTCTGCTTTTACTGCGGCTGCTGTATCACGTTTGATGCGACGATGCGCTTGAGATGGATTAAGACCAAGATCTCTTCGAAGCATGCGTACATGAGCAGCGACTACTGCTTGTCTCTCGTTTGCCGGAATTTTAGATGTATCCAGCTTGGGAACAGCCTTGTCTGTAGTGGCCGTCTCAGCTGCGGGAGCAGATGGTGCCGACGAGGCAGCAGCAGACTTCTTGGCAGCCTCTCTGTTGAGAATTTTGACAGCTTCCTGGCTAGCCGCTACCTTTTCAGCTTTAGTGTCTTTGCCAGACTTCTTTCCGTCGTCAGTCGCACTTGACCCCTCCTTAGCTTTAGCCTTTGCTGTTTCCTGCTTCTTGGCTGCTTTCGCTGCAGCCTCCTTCGTCTTGTTTGCTTTCTTATCCTTCAAGAATTGGACCAACGGAGTTACGGTAACCTTCTCAGACTTTCCGCCTGCTGCATCATCGGTCTCCTCATTAGTCGTATCTTTCGCACTCGTTGGGTTCGCAAGTCCTTCGAGGAATGCCATGAATTCAGGATCTTGGTCTATGGTTCCGGCACGAGCATCGGTGCGACGTCTTCCACCAGGCACTCTGCTATGCAGTGCGAATTCGACGGTTGGGGGTCCAATAAGACACGGGCTTGTATAAGTGTTTTTCGCATCTTCAAAATTCGAAGTGCGCACAACTTCGGAGAGTGGGGAGAGGTAGTCGCTGCTGGTCAAATGCAAATATGCTCTGGAGGGTCTCGATGGCTTCGAGGGACTGTAATAATAACTTAGTATCTGTCGCATACAGGTACTCGTATCGCATACTCTTTGGATTCCTTCCCGGACTTGTATTGAAACCAGTCTATCTTTCCATTTCCCAACTTCCACTCGTCGCCAAGGATAGACACGAACTCCGACTCTGTGAGACCAGGAGCCAATCTCCGAACAATAACTTTCGTCTTGGGGCTTGCTGGCTTCATGGCCGACTGCTTGGGATTATTCATAGAGCCTTGCGATGTGTTGATAGAAAGCAGCCCGTTCGTGTGGGCGCCACGAGCCCCGGCTTGGTTCGTTGAAGAGGCCATTCCTGATAGTGAATGCTCGAATTGGCTCGGCGGTAATTAAATCTGCCACAGTCCGAGACCTCACATGACCATTGTAGAGCGTAAGAGTCGGCGATCAATAAGATAGCAAGTCTGTTATACGAAACCGAGCTTTCGTGGCATAAGAAAGTCGTGATGTACGAAGATATAAATTTTAGACTGCCTCCCTCAATGATGTAGGAAGTTGGGGAGCTGGAGGGGCTATTTCACTGACTGTAGTCGGTACTCCAGAACGCCGATATTACGGTTGCATTTTGGTAACTTTTTGTCAACTAACTCGAGTAACTTACCGAAGTAGGCATGGTGGCTATCATGCAGGACGACTCCAGAAGTGAGGGAAGCATATCATCTGAGTCTGAATTCTCAGAGTACGACCACGACTACGACCCCGACAGAACAGACTTCACGAACAGCCAAATATATCACTTCAGCAAAATGACTACACCGGTTCCAAGACCTGGCCCTGCGAAACTGGGTCCGCGATCCGGCTTACCAGAATGGCTCGCAGAAGCAAAGCAATGCCACTATCTCCCAGAATCGGCCATGAAACAGCTCTGCGAAATGGTGAAGGAGTGCTTGATGGAAGGTAGATGGGTCTTCAAGTGTATTATGAGCATAACAATGTGCTGATCTTCTCCGCCCCGCAGAATCCAATATCCAACCTGTCGCAACACCTGTTACAATTTGCGGCGACATCCACGGTCAATTCTATGATCTTCTTGAACTATTTCGAATTGCTGGCGGCATGCCAGGTGAAACCAACGTACAAGCACCAACCACCGTCATTAATAGCGATGCTCTCGAACCACCTACCGAAATAACTGATCCTAAATTAAGGAAGAAGATCCGTAGTACTTCGGATAGTGGGGTTGAGAGCGCAAGTGGAGAAGATGATGATGATGAACCTCGCGGTCGCCCACGAACAGCAGGCGGCTCAAGTCGCGGAGGTAGTTCTGGCAGAGATTCTGGAATCAACATTGGTGCCAATCAGGTTTCCGGAACTGGCAATCAGAACTTCATATTCCTTGGAGACTTCGTCGATCGTGGGTATTTCAGTTTGGAGACCTTTACTCTGTTGATGTGTCTCAAAGCCATGTAAGCTTTCACCTCGGCGGGTGCACGAGTATTGCTTACATTCCTAGGTATCCCGATAAGATCACCCTTGTCCGCGGGAACCATGAGTCTCGTCAGATTACACAGGTGTACGGATTCTACGAAGAATGTCAACAAAAGTATGGAAATGCGTCTGTTTGGAAATCATGTTGTCAAGTTTTCGACTTCCTTGTACTTGCCGCCATTGTTGATGGCGAAGTGCTTTGTGTTCACGGTGGTTTGAGTCCAGAAATTCGCACTGTTGATCAAATTCGAGTTGTCGCAAGAGCGCAAGAAATTCCCCACGAGGGTGCTTTCTGCGATTTGGTCTGGAGTGACCCCGAAGAAGTCGATACATGGGCTGTTTCTCCCCGTGGCGCTGGGTGGCTTTTCGGAGATAAGGTCGCAAATGAGTTCAATCATGTTAATGGTCTGAAACTCATTGCCCGTGCCCATCAATTGGTTAATGAAGGTTATAAGGTATGTCAACCTGACCACTTCCCGTAAATAATTCATACTAACAAAGTGCAGTACCATTTCGCCCAAAAGTCAGTCGTAACAGTCTGGTCCGCACCCAACTACTGTTACCGCTGCGGCAACGTCGCATCCATTATGAACGTTGGCGAAGACCTCAGTCCCAAGTTCAGTATATTCAGCGCGGTGCCCGAAGATCAACGAGCTGTTCCAGCAGGTCGTAGAGGTGCTGGAGATTACTTCCTTTGAGTTAAAGCACACCATACGCTAATCACGTTCGTTATCCAACTTTCTTGCATGTATATGCTGGATATTTCAATCTATAGGCGTTTTTCGGAAACCGGCATTTGTTTTCCTTTCTTTTAATTGTGGTGCGGAGGCATAGGGCGTTTGTAGGAACATTACCCTGTACAACATTATCTGTCGTTGCTTGTTACACTTTGTGCATGAGTTGGACTGGGAGGGAGGGAGATTTGGGCTAATTTGGTATTTGTACGTGCATACGTATGATTGATGATGCTATGGGATGGGATGAATGTTGATATGAGATGATGAATGATGGGACGGTTGCTGCTATGCGATAAAGCGCATCTGATATACGTAGGAACTGAGATGAAAATGCCGGGATGGATAGAATTCTTCTCGTGTCAGGAAGTAGATAACAGAAGATCGGGCACATCAGTCCTGCAAATCACGGTTCAAAATCACAGTTCCAAACTTCATCTGCATCTCTGTCGACTATTTGACAACACTACCGTGATGGTGGGGAACCCTCTATCCTCTATCCTAAATCATCAAAGTCTTTTTCCAACTCCCAAACCTCAACACCCCCACAACACACACCAAAGCCCCATCGGATCCTCTTTCTTCCCATACAACCTCCACATCAAATCCGCCCTCTCCCTCATCCCACATGCCTCCCCTTTCCCCTCCTGAACCCACACAAACCACAACATCCCCACCATCCCCACCAGCACCCCCATCAGCAATCCCAAAATCACACCCCTCCACTCCCCCGCCACCGTCGAGCGGAAGGAATGAACTATCTCGGAAAGATGCAGAAGAATAGAAGAGTGGTACAGTCGTTCTCGGCGCGCGGCTCGTAGCCCGGGGAGAGAGTCCAGGGAATAGGCGTTGTTGAGACGTTGGTAGCTGGTTAGTTCTTTGTTGGATACTTTTTGAGATGCCCAGTGGCCGAGGGTGTTGCGGTCGGTCCAGGGTTGAGGGGGGGTGGAGGGGGGGGATGGGGGGGATTTTTTGGTGGTGCTGGGAGAGAGTGAGGTAGAGATGATGGGGACGGCGTAGCCGCAGGAGGTTTGAACCTGGGGTGGGTTAGCTGGGGGGTTATTCGCTTGTGGTGGGAAAAGATAAGGTGAGGAGGGAGGGGGATATGTGTGGGAATGGTTTAGAAGGAGAACAAGGAAATGTGTACCTTCCAAACATCCAAGAGAATAACGGCGCGTGCTCCGTCGATCTCGGTCTTCTTCATCTTGGCGAGCATGACCGGGAATTGAGGTGTATTCCATTCGATTACACGGCCGGTGCAGAAGAAACGGAGAATTCGGGGAGAGGATGTGAAGGAGCAGAACATTATTGTTACACGCTTGTTTTCTGCGGGGAAGGTAAGCAGAGAGGTCAGCTGGAGCTGTTGAGGCGAGTAAGGGAATGATGTAAAGAATTGTGAGAAATGTGGTTGATTGGTGAAGGAGGAGCAAGGGGGTGAGGGAGACGAGAGTGAAAAGGGGGTAAAGGAGACGAGAGCGAAAGGGGGCGAAGATAGAAGGACGGTGGGAACAGAGAAAGGGAGTGGAAGAGGAAGGCGGAGCACGACGAAAAAGATAGCCTTACCATAGATATGACTTATGGTCTCAATACCTGAGCCAGTAGCATCAATGCTGAATGAAAACGAGATGTTAGCAAATGCATGTTATTGAGCGGAAAAGAGACAAACAATAGGGGTGTGGTGACTACATAGGACAGCCACACGAACTGATGATAGCACACAAAATACAGGTGAAAAAAGTTCAACCAAAAACTGCTTCTCAAACTATCCCATTCCCGGTGGACAGAGATAGCGAAACTCCCAATCTCCACAGCAAATGCAAGCTGCCAACTACCCGTGGTGATTTATCCAACTGATGAAGTATAGAGATACTCACTAAGCACATTGATTCGGTCCCAGCACGGTAAACGTAGAGCTGGGAAGACCTTTCGGTGACACATTGATATGCTTTCCACGCGTAGGTGCCGAAGCCGTGAAGAAAAGCGGTTGGGAAAGGGCCCATTCCGCTAGGTTGTCAGGTATTGAATCAAAGTATTGGACCATCTTGTGGATTGCGCGCTTGTAAGTGAAAACCGTCGGGATGATCAAAGTCAAACAGTTATCTGAAAAACGACAACTGAAGTTGTTGATTTAGCTGTTTGATATGAAGAGTCATACCAGCTTACACGCTTCGTTGTTCGAGTGGGGTAAGTACTCGAAGGGCGCGAGGGGCGTATGGGGAATAGTACATCAGTAGGTTCTTCTTCAGGGTCCGAGGCTAGCTTCCGGCACTAAGACCTTCTCCGTCGCCATGAATATATCCTCAAAAACTACCTCTATTCTTATCCGTCATCACCAAAATTATGTGGCAGTCGTTGACCAGCATCAACATCACGAGATTTGAGTAATATCACGTGCTCGTATCGAAATTGTCCTCTGTTGTTTTCTTATGAATAGATGGTGGCGTAGCCAAGCTTTTTTAGCCAAGATCTACTTTCCCAGGGTGGAGTCTCAGTTTTCTTTTCGGAGGATTATTCATCCTCTGTGCATCCTCTCTGTCATCAACACGCTGCAACACGAGCATTGTTCGGGAACCGATCTGTGAGATTGTCGTCGAAAGTTTGTCTGATAAGGTCAATTCAACCAGGGTGCTTCGCTGCTCTATTTCTGCGCGACTTGTTCCATGCAATTGTGGTCTGACAGTTGTGCGATGAGCTGGGGAGCTTTTCGTAGACATTGGCCGTCTTAAAATGCCACAACATGTCCAGGGATCCCCATCATTTGTTTCATCCACAATCGTGATCCCGTATTCCTCTCTCATGCACAAGTGTGCTCAATTGGATAATGATCACCATGAACTCTAACCACAGCAAAGGAAAATCTCCCCAGCTATCTTAGCATATCATATCAACTACTTATCATATGTCAGTGCCCCTGAACGCCTCGTATTCAAATAAGGGAAATGTGGACTGCCCGAGAAGATGGTGGCTTTGGGCTAAGAAAAACCTCGTATTCTTTACTTTTTCCATGTTTATTATGTCTTTCGACTCTGTCGATTCTTTTCGCGTTCTTCACGACTGTTTCGTTAAGTCGAGTTTTGTATATGAGTGGGAGTAATTGGCTTCCCGTACATTTGTTATACACGCTCTTTTTTGAGAACTTCTCAGCACTATGAAGTGTCTACTTCTTTCCTTCATTCTCCCGGCAGTGACCTATGCTGCCACAAATGATGAGTGGGCCGGTCGTGCTATATACCAAGTCGTCACGGATCGGTATGCGAGGTCCAAAGACTTTGACGCACCATGTAATATCACGAACTATTGCGGAGGGACTTGGGCCGGCATTGCAGAGAACTTGGACTACATACAGAACATGGGATTCACTGCAATTCAGATTAGTCCTGTGAACAAGAATCTCGAGAGCACGACTCCTTATGGCCAGGCTTTCCATGGATATTGGCAGACGGTAAGCTCGGAGAACAGCACGAGACATGGCCTTAGATGGGGTTCGAGAGAGTTATGCTAATCCTATTGTCCAGTCTCTCTATGACCTCAACTCAAATTTCGGCACAGCAGATGATCTGAAAAATCTAAGCTCCGAATTGCACAAAAGAGGCATGTATTTGCTGGTCGATGTCGTGGCCAGTGAGATGGCGTACGACATTGGGCCGCACAACATGACAAGCGATACTCCAATCGACTATTCGACATTCGCGCCTTTCAACAAAGCTTCAGATTACAATTCGTATTGTCCAATTGTGGACTGGCAGAACGTCACCGAGTACCAAAATTGTTGGCTTGGATATACCGGAGTAGCCACTCCAGATCTTAAAACTCAAGATGCAGCAGTAGCAGCGGAATTGGGCAACTGGGTGAAAGGTCTGGTTGCCAATTATTCGATCGATGGCATACGAGTGGACGGGGCTAAGCAGATCACCTATGATTTCTTTGGACCGTTCGTCAAAGCCGCCGGGGTATACCCGCTTGGGGAAGTGGACGATGGGGACGCTGGATTTACTTGTAACTACCAGCAGTATACTGCTGGACTGGAGAACTACCCAGTGTATTTTACAATGATCGAGGCTTTCACTGCTGGGAAGATGGCATCACTAGTATCTATGGTCAACTCTGTGGGCAAGGCTTGCTCGTCACCGCAGTATCTAGCAAACTTCATCGAAAACCAGGATCAACCGCGTTTTGCAAGTTACTCTGATGATATCATGGTAAGTCTATTTTACTCTTTTGATATTACTCTCTTTTTCCACCCGAAACGTACACTGACCTGTATTAAGCTCGCCGCAAACGCAATGGCCTTTACCATCCTCGCCGATGGCATCCCTAAATACTATTACGGCCAAGAACAGCACCTGTCCGGCAACTACTCACCCTACAACCGACAAGCCCTCTGGGAGTCTAAACCCAGCACCACCTCTACCCTGTACACCTTAACCACCACCCTCAACACCCTCCGCAACCATGCCATCTCCATCAACTCCAACTACATAACCAACACCTCCCTCCTCCTGCACACCGACTCCTCCGTCTACGCCACCCGCAAAGGACCCAATGGCGTACAAATCGTATCCATCCTCTCAAACCAAGGGTCCAAATCCGGCGACTACACGCTCGCGATCGACGGGGCTGCGGACCCCGGCACGAATATGACGGAGGTGGTGGGGTGCAGTGAGGTGAGAGCGGATGCGAATGGCACGGTGGTGGTGCCGATGAAGGGCGGGGAGCCGAGAGTGCTGTTTCCGAGCTTTAATATGGTGGGGAGTGGTCTGTGTGGGTTTGAGAAAGGGGTTAATGCTTCTGGTACGGCAGGTGGAGGAGCGTCGGGGACGGGGAGTGGGGCGGGGGCGAGTGCGACGGGGAAGAAGAAGGGGGCTGCGGGGAGGGTGGGGGTTAGTATGGATGTTCTTTTGGGGGTTGTGGGACTGGGTGTTTGGATCTACTTGTAGGGGTGGGAGGTGGGTATGTGTAGAGAACGGGAGCGGAACTTTGGTTGGTGTGGTAAGGGGTTAGTGGAAACTGAAGTTCTCTTACTTGGTGATCTAATGGGTATCGCATGACCGGTATTATGAACACACAACTACGGCGGGTAATGGAAGATTATGTTTAATATCAATATCACAAAGACTGCATGAACCGGAACAGAATATATATGAATGCCAACCCCTAAATTTCTGAGCTTTGATACTATTTCCCAAATCCGAAAACTCCTAAATCACAAACAAGCGAACAAGCCGTATACGCCCCCAATGCCCTTCCAGTAGGGTTTTGGTCTACTCCTAATTTCAGTATGCTTTCTACTCTACCTCCACGACTTGCCGTCATGACACAGGATACAGATCTATCAATTGGTTCTCAGGACCATAGTGACGGTTGTCATCGTTCCGATTACACTTATCGTTTCTCTTCCGTCTACTTCTTCTTTCCTCCCTGCTTTCCCGTCTGAGCCGTCTCCACCTTCTTCGTCTCCACCTTCTTCGTCTCCACCTTCTTCGTCTCCACCTTCTTCTTCAAAGGCAGTGCTGATGCTGGTGCTGGTGATCTTTCATGACGACCACGCTTCTCCTTCTCTTGAGTCTCCTTGCCACTACGATGAGGACTTCGAGAACTCCGATGTGGACTTTGTGAACTACTCCTTCGATGCTTCCCCGTTGCATTCGACTTCTCCCCCATTGCACTCGACTCCGCAGCAGCCTTCTTATCCTGGGACTCCGACGTCTCAGACAGCTTCAGTTTGCCTACTGGAGGATTCATAAATATCTTTTTATCCGCATCCGTCTTCAATCCTGTATACAGCGCATTACAGCGCTTGACAAACGCCTGCACATCCGGATTTTTTTCTTCGCCCGGCTTCCACAATAAATACTTCGTCGTATCATCAAGCCTCAGTACTTTGTCCTCATTCGGCCGGGAGAAGAGTTTCTTGATTTCCAGCACGTTCCACTGCAAAGTGCTGTACTTGACTTTTCCTGTTTCGCGGTGTGCTTTATACACGTGCGACGTTGCGACGAAGACATTGACAGTGATATTGTCTTTCTCTTTGTACAAGTAGTAAGCTGAGAGGACGTCATTTCGGACGTCGAGATCAGAGTCGACAAGTAACTCGGGGTGTACGGTTGGACCCCAGCGGTTGGTCCATGACATGTCGTTCAATCCGTGTTCGAAGGCCAAAGCTCTCGAGTTACTCAGCTCGGTCAATGGAGGGAGAATCGGGTCGCAGAGCTTCGCTAGTAGCTCCTTGAACTTTTGCGGGGCAGAGGGGATGAGTTCCTGGGGTATCTTGAGGGTCATAATAGATATGATGGCGTTGGGTGGCATACCCGGTATTATTATTTTCTGTTGCCAACAGTTAAAGAGGACCTCGCAATGCTGGAATTCCCATTTTGTTCCGGCTTCTACCGTTGGCTGGGGCGCCGGGTTGGGAGCTAGATTTTGGAGATTTGGGTCCGGTTTGGGAGCTAGCTTCCTTAGGGGAGCTCTTTCCTGCGGGGGAGCTGTCCTTGAGGAACCTGTACTACCTGAAGGAGCTGCCTTCTTTTCGGGAGCTTTCTTCGCGGGACCTTTGCTCCCTGAAGGAGGTGCCGTATTTCTGGAAGACGGTGGCATAATTGTAAATGCTGAAAAGAGACTTGCACTTTAAGAATTTTATACCGAGAAAATCTGCGTGGACAAACCCTTTACAGAACTTATGATGATTGAAAATCGGTAAAGAATCGAGTGATTGGAGAATTGCTAGTTATGAGTAATACATTCGCATTCCAGCACTGCAAAGATGTGTTTATAGAGTTGATGCAAATTTTTTATGGCTCGAAAGACCATATGAAAGACGAACATACTAGTACGCCAATTAAGCAGGCCTCCGCTAGACGTATCTAATGGCTAGGAATATGACCTCTTTGAGGATATACACGATGCTCGTCAATCTCTATGCGAAGTGGTCTTGGGCCGACCTGGCCTAGGTGACGTCGCATGTAGCCTTATGCCAACAAATATCTTCAATCTAATTCGCACACTTGTACCTAGACACTGTATAGACCACCGGTTCCGTTTACACGAGCGTAAACGCCTTTATCATCGTGTCTCGGGAATATATCTGAATGGGTCCACAGTCGACCTCAAGGAAGACATTCTCTGATCTGTGAGAATAAGGTAAATGTGCATTGAATTCTACCTAGCTAATCTGGGTCATATGGACCATTATGTAGGCCAGGAAAAGGACCATTTATCGGTCCTTTTAATGGGCGCAGCAAAACTAATGATATTACACATTGATAAGAAAATGATGCCATCCAGAACATCGGATGCTTCGTCCAATGCTTCACATGATCCATTTCGCGAAAACTCTGCATATGCGAAACAGTATGGCTGCAAAAGCTGGGCGGAAGTTCCATTTGCTTCTCCGGCTGGTTGTCGCGTGTAAAGTGTACTACTTCAGAGCAAACATGGAACAATCGAATCGGGTGGTGTTGGGTTGGACAATGACCATCTAAACCTGCAGTCTTGGTCAAGTCTCCTTTACGTAATTCCTCCACAACAAGCGACATACAAATTCATCTGCTCCATCTTATACACACAGTCAGCGAAACATAATGTAAGCCAATACTTCTTACATTATAGCATCGGCGATGCTGAATAACGAGGCAACGGCAATGCTGAATAACGACGTATCGGCAATGCTTAACAAAATAAATGTCGGCAATGCTTAATAACGGAGTATCGGGAATGCTGAATAACGAATCATCGGCAATGCTTAAAAATCTTTGCATGCAGAAATATGCAGGGAAACTGGCGATGTATGGAGCCAACGAGGGGCAACAGCTCACCCCGCACTAGCGCATTAGAGGAATGCTTTACAAGAAAAGCTCGGGACAACTACCCCGCTCCTGATATATATTTGTACACAACTTCCTCAGACAGACAATGAACATCTGCTCATATTTCTGAAGTTGTTTCGTAGTTCTGCACATCCACAAACAAACAATTGACTTCACTTAACGCTTTAATCCACTTCTCCAAAGCCCACTCACTCACCATGTCCCTCAAACCCAACCGCAGCATCATAATCGTCGGCGCCGGGCCTCTCATGTCCCGCAGCCTATCCCTCTATCTTGCCTCCCACAACTGGCAAATCATCCTAATCTCCCGCTCCGAAACCAGTCTCGCCGCCTACGCCAAAGAAATCAGCGAAAAGTACCCCTCGGCCCCCAAACCCCTGTACCACGCAGCCGACGCCTCTATCCCCGCCTCCCTCACCGCCGCTCTCAACTGGGCCGCCTCGCAAGTCTCTTCCGGCAAAATCGACGTTCTCTGCTACAACGCAGCGCGCGTGGCGCCCTCTCCCCTCCTCACCCTCGACCCCAACGTCCTGGTGCAAGACTTCAATATCTCCGCCGTCGGCACCCTGGTCGCGGGCCAATGGTTCATGGAACACGCGAACAAGTCTCATATCCCCGAAGGCGAGTATCCGCTGTTTCTCGTCCCCGGAGGTGCGCTAGATAAGTATCCGGAGCCGGATTTGGCGAGTTTGTCGGCGGTGAAATCCGCGAGTCAGAATCTTGTGAGGCAGTTTGCGATGGTGATGAAGGGGGCGAATATTTTGGTCGGGGCGCCGTTGATTGGGGGGGCGGTGGGGACGCCGGGGGGAGAGGAGAGGATGAAGCCGGATCAGATTGTGGAGGGGCTGTTTAAACCGTTTTTTGAGGAGAGGGAGGCAATGAAGGGTCTGGAGGATTGGGATTCGGAAAGGGCTTGGTAGATTGGTTGGATGGGGGGGATGTGGGTTATGATAAAGACTTGAGGACTTTGATATGACTGGATTTGATGAGGTGTTTCTACTGTCAGGATATTAACATACGATAACGGTCTTGATTTTGCGAACTTAGCTGGATTCCCAATGGATTGATAATGGTTGATTGGATAATTTGCATCTTATGGCAACCGGCTTGCGTTAACTGATTGACCAAGGGTTGAAGGATTTCTTAATACAAAAGTGTTTACTTCTACAAAAGCAAGCAGATAGTCTGGAAGTTGGGCCGAAATGCCTCTATCTCATTTAAACAAAATGAAGCCCGAGAAGCGACCGTGATAACAGAATCTGGAACAAGCTGGTATCATCACCCCTTGCTGCGTCATAGGGCTGAAATGAAGGTCGCGTTCGTGGCTAGTAACACCTTGGCGAAGCTTGGTGATGGGACCAAGACTGTTGTCAAAATAGATTGAAACAAGGAAGAAACAACTGAAGCTTAACCATGGGGATAGCGGATTCGCTGGTGTGTTTGATAGAGGATTGTTCATTTATTCATAGTGACCCGCGGTCCGAGATATCCGACTCATGTTGATGGAGTAAGATTGAAATAGACCAAGTGACTGTACGGTTGTATAGAATTTTCCTGGTGATCTTTTGCGGGTGGGGCGACTTCATTTTTCTCGCAAAACGAGACAGTGGGATTGTAGACTCTGCACTGCACCAGCAACAAGAGAAGTTCTCAAGCTTTGGAAACTGGACAGGATGTTTTGATCGTTCATTTGACGCGTCCCGTCCCGAACCCCTTGTAACTTCCCCACACGATAACCTACTGTAAGCATTTCGTACCCTGAAAAAGTCGCGACCGTGAGTTGTGTCAGACATTGTCATTCTTTCATCTCCGCATGAAAAATCACAGCAATTAATTTGTGCTTCATTTTCATTGCTTGCCTGCTCACTCCAGCTATACGACTGCGACTGTATCGGATGAGACAGCAACGACGTTGATAAGCACGTAAGCATTCAACACCCCAACTCCAAGATCGGCTCCACCTACCCTACCACGCTAAAACGACCCACCAGCACCTGCACCACGCACAGACTCGTGGACAATCTGAACCAGTCAATGCTTCAAAGTTCCTAGAACAGTGGAGATGTGTGCTCTGTGGCTGTCGATCCCATTGCTTAGTACGCTTGGCCTATGGAAGGAAATGCTTGTCCCCGACTATCCCGACGTTTCATATCCTTCGTTGGATCTCTGACGCTGTTTCAGACATTGGACCTAGCATGTCTGATCAATGTCGGGGCGAACCTCTCGCTTTCTACATATGCGGGTTTTCGTGAAGGGTAGGAGGAATAACGCTCGAGTTCTTCAATTGGAAGATGTCCGCCTGTCTTGACTCTTGACTACCATGCTGTTTCATAGGATGACATTTCGAATCAAGTAGGCCGTGGAATAGATCCGGCGCTCTTTGCGAACCCTACTTAGCATGACCATACCTTCTGTGCCCCCCAAACAAAAATTGTCAAACTCTGGTCAAGATACCAGTGGGGGAGTGTAGTAGGTATTTATGCTGATCTCAAGTCACAGCCAAAGTCGGCACTACTTGCTGTTCCGCCCTAGGGGCTAGGGGTTGTGATTACTTCGTGTCATAGTTGCTTCATGAACTTTCTCATAACAGCTCAATTCCCTCCTTTCACTCTCCAAGCTTTCTCTTTCTCCTAACAACTCTCCGCAATTTGTGAAGAAAACTTGCTCACTGCCTTCCTGCATGACAGTAATCCAGCAACTCTACCCCTACCAAAGCCCCATCTTACATGTGTTGACCAATGAGACGCAATTATTTGGACAGTCTATCCAATAGCATTTTAGTTTTCTCTTCTTCCCTTCTACTACTCCCCAGATGGGAGGGTTTTCCCAGTCGAGGAATTTCCTCGGCGGCGCCATTTCAACTATATCGACGCCTTTGCGGAATAGTGCTGAGATTGGTTTCCATTGCTCCTCGCCGGTGACGCCTCGACGGCCATTTTTACGGAATGAAGAGCAAGATAGCTCGAGTAGCAGAGGTGGAAACTCCAGAAAGACTTCCATATATACAGATTCTACATATCTGCCGACGCCGCGCAATTTCGTACTACAGGCACCAAATCATAAACGGTCGCGGTCAGATGAGAATGAAGCAGACAAGAATGATTATTACGACTACACACAATCCGACATCACCTTAGTATCACCACCAGAATCAGCTCGGCTGCTTCCACCAACGCCCAGTTTCCGCCTAGATCCCTATGACACACCCGAAGTCGCCAAGCTCGGCACATTCTCCGCCATCAACATAATCCTCGGCAAGACCGTCGGCGTCGGCATCTACTCCATCCCCAGCTCCATCCTCCAATCCGTCGGCAGCGTCGGAGCCAGCCTCACCCTCTGGATTGTCGGCTCGCTCATCTCCTTCTGCGGCCTCGCCGTGTACCTCGATCTCGGCACCGCGCTGCCACGTTCCGGGGGCGAGCGTATTTACCTTGAAAGAATCTTTCGCAAACCCCGGATGCTGGCTACATGTGCGTTTATGAGTTATGTCGTGCTCCTCGGTTTCAGCACACCGAATTGTATCGTGCTGGGCGAATACATCATGTACGCCCTCGAAATCGACGCCAATCGCTGGAATGTGCGCACCATCGCCGTCGCCGTCATTACACTAACATGTTTCATCCACGCGCGGTACCCGCGGCTCGGGCTCCGCATCATCAACATCCTCGGCGTCGGCAAGATGTTCTTCGTGCTGATTGTGATCCTCTCCGGGCTCGCAGGCCTGCTAATGAAAGTCGGCTCTAACACTTCCCTCCTCCTCCCCCGCCGTCTCAACACCCCCTCTACGGAATTCATCCCCCTCCCGCACCCGCACCTCTCCACCGCCCAGCGCAACTTCTCGCACCTGTTCGCGCACTCCTCCACCCAACCCTACGACTACGCCACCGCGCTCCTCAAAATCCTGTACTGCTTCCGCGGCTACAGCACCGCCAACCAAGTCCTCTCCTCGGTGCGGGACCCCATTCGCACCCTCCGCACCGCCGCCCCCATCGCGCTGTCCCTCGTCTCTGCAGCCTACATCCTCGCCAACATCGCCTACTTCCTCGTCGTCGAGCTCGACGACTTCAAAACCGCAGGCGTCGTCGTCGCCGGGCATTTCTTCAAAAACATTTTCGGGGAAGTCCTTGGTGAAAACGTGCTCCCGATCGCGGTTGTGGTTTCTGCGTTTGGGAATATCGCTGCGACGTCGTTTGCACAGGCGCGCGTGAATCAGGAATTAGGAAACGACGGTCTTCTTCCTTTTTCGCGCTTCTTCGCCCGGAACAGCAACCCCGGCGCAGAGGCACCCCCCACACCGGGCCTCTTCCTCCACTGGTTCGTGAGCGTGCTCGTCATCGTCGTGCCCCCGCCGGGAGAAATCTACAATTTCCTCGTCGACATAGGCGGGTACCCGGTCTCCGTGATCTCAGTCGCCATCTCCGGCGGGCTCCTATACTTGCAGATGACGCCGGCGGAGAACTACACGTCGCCGTTCCGGGCGCGGAAAATATACACGGTGGTTTTTCTGCTGAGCAATTGTCTGCTGCTGGTGTTGCCGTGGATGAAGCCGGCGGATGGGAGGGGCGAGGGCAGGTTTGCGTATTACGCGTATCCGGCGACGGCGGTGGGGGTGTTAGGCAGTGGGGTGGTTTATTGGGTGGGGTGGAGGGTGTGGGGGAATGGGAGAGGGGGAGAGAGTGCGAGGGGGGCGGAGAGGGAGTTGGGTTTGAGGAGTGGGACGGCGGCGAGGAAATAGAAAGTGATGAGGATGGAGGGTGGAGGAGAGGGTGGGTAGTGGGTTGTAGATTTTCATGAAGAGTGACAGGATTCAGTTCTTTGGGGAGGATACCCGTAAGATATTTACGATGACGATTAATGTATATATGTACCTACACATACGGTAACAATTTAACTACAAGAAAAGCATAGTATAGCATAGCATAAACAAGCATAGCAACGGTGTTCTCACTTCTATATCATATCCTCTCAGTACAAAATCCCCAGGCCAGAAACTTCAAAATTCATATACCTCAATCCAATCCAATCTAACCATAACATAAACCACCAACCACTACTCTCCATACCCCACCTTAAACCCTTTCTTCTCCCCCTCCCCCCTTCCAACCACCCCCCATATCCCCTCCCCCAGTTCCAGTAGCCAAACTCTATATACCACCACTCTCACGTAAGACCAGCCAGCACCCCCTCCATCATCACCTCCCAACCAACCATCTCCGCGCAAACCAAAATTTTGTTGCACATCTAACGAGCCCACAACCCAGCTCAGCTGAAGATGAAGATCCTTCGGTCAGCTTCCGTCTTGGCGTTCGGTCGGCCGGTTGCTCGCTCGGTGTGTTAATAACCCAGGATTTCGGGTCCACTGCCTACATGTGGCTACATCCTTGGCTGTGGCGTAGAGCTGCTGGAAAACGCACACACCAGAAAAGATTTTTAATTGAACAAATTCTATTTTCATTTTACTGAAATACTGTATAAGAGTTCCCGAGCTGTCTTCGTCTGCCTCCATCCCACTCCGGCACAAGCACTTATTATGACAGGCTAGGACCGCCTCCGTTGTGTTTATTTTTGCAAAAGAAAACCAAATAAAGCAACTACAGAAGCATAAAATAACAACCATCGAATCATATCCTCTAACGTTAATTCGAACCATAAAAGGTCCTATTAATCCACCATTTTATCCGACTGACCCTCTGCCATCCACCACTAGGACATGTTAAGCATGCAAAATTCCAAAGCACCATGTTCCATACGAGATAAAAAGCCATAACGAATTGCAAAAAAAGCCCCGTGCCCAAATAATCCTAACAAAATGATTTTGTGTTGCCAATCGCAAGGAATGAAAGCAACGGTGTGAGAAAGTGGAAGTTCCAACATAGCCAAGGTCGGTTACAACATAAGGGAAACGAAATTCTCGCATGTGTATCCGCCTATACCGTTGTTCGAAGTCACTATTAGTACAAAAATGAAAACTTATACACAATTATGATAGATACAGTGTTATCCGCAGAGGAAATCAAGACAAGTTCTGTCAAGAATGGGTTTTCTGTTTGACATTGACTGCAGGAACCACGCCACCTTGAGGTGAATGATGACCTTCATCGCAAACTTTCAAGTGTCGGAGACAATATCAGCGGGTTTCCTTAGCTCGGGCCGAGCGTTTCAGGTAAGTTGCATAGTCCTCTGCAGCAAGCGACTCAGGAGAACGATGGAGTGCTGGGTCGTACCTAGGACGACTACGGTTTTCTGGGGTAACAGGGAAATCATAACTGCGGGGCGAAAGAGGTCTTGCCGAACCGGAGTTTCGAGGAGTAGTAGCAACATTGACCATGGCAGGAGCTAGTGAGGCAACAGCAGAACCTCGGTGTTGTGGGGGAAAGCTTCCTTGAGCGTTATTAGAGGAGACGTAAGCAGGCGCAGCTACTGGTGCACGAGAAACATTCAATTTCAACATGTTTAAGAAGCTCTGAGGCTTTTGGTCACTGCTAAAATCATAATCAGCATGCAGATTGCAATCGGATATGATGAGGCATTGTATACCTGTTTGTACTAGCGATGCGCTGAGCAAAGCTAGGTCGTCTCTTGGGCGAGCCATCCTCAGTTGCTGGAGGATAGACCGAAGTCCGCTTGAAACTGGAGTGACTTCTAGTGGATGAGCCATGCTCTGAAGGTATCCCATAAATTTCCACTGGGGTGAAATCTTCGGATGCAAGAATCTTTGGCTGATTAGTTAATGGTGCCTCATGGGCCGACAAAGCGGATTCGTTGATAATACTTCGTAGAAAAAGCTTTTCGGCGTTGTCGGGTTCCAAGGAACACATCACTTTATCTGATGGTAATACTTTCTCATTATGTTCGACGGGCGGATCGTTAGACAAGTTGTGGACACTTCTTCCCCAATTAGGGTCTGTGAAGAGAGTGCTGAAATTCGGATTCTTCATTGTCCCTCGATGGGAGACTCCGTCCTTGCTCGCACCGGATCTAGATTCTCCAATATGAGCATGCTCAACATCCGCATCACAAGAGGCTTCTAAAATCGACGGCGTAGCCGAGCCTGAACCTTCATGGCCTTCGTGAAATACTTGATACGTGGTCTTTTGGGTATCCGGCTTCACAAAAAGATTTGCAAGGAATTCGGAGGTCAATGTTCCAGATGGTTCGGAAATTGGGCGATGTGATGTATCTGTGCCGCCGAGCCTGCGCTCATCAGTTGGAAAGGAACTTTTATCCGAGAATGATCGCTCCGCAGTGGCGGCTAGTGCTTGAGAACTGATAGTTGCAAGTACGGGTGAAGATGGAGAAGTTTGGGCCTTCTGAGGTGTAAGAAAGAGATTCTTGCAGTGAGTGTCCCAGTCCATTACACTCTTACCACCTCCACGCGTGGTAGGAATGGTGCTACTACCACGAACAGGCGAAGGTAGATAAAAGTCCTGGCCGTCAAACTTCGGTAAATCATGAGTTGATGTATTTTGTGTGTTGGTGCCGAAGTAAATTTCACGCGCAGTATTCTCGGCTTCTGTTAATGGCCTACAATACTCGAATCCGCTGTATTTACCATGACCTGTACCACCAATATCGGTCAGATGTCCGCGCAGATAAGGTACAGCGAATGGCAAAACCCGAGCAGCTTGGGAAGCCACCTTCGGGGCATTGGCTATTGACTGAAGCTCTGAAGAAGAGCTAGGATATGTATCCGATCGTCGAAAAGCCGGCATAGGCACTGGTCGATTCTGATACGAAGGAGCATGCATTGTCTGCGATCTTGGCATACTCACTAAGCTAGTCCCAACTGCAGAATCCTCCCATCGAGTCTCAGCTCGGTTGAGTAGTCTCTGCTGTCTCTCGAGCTGAGATTCTGGTGTCGTAGGTGGAGAATTTCGGCCAGGACTAGTCATTGCGAAGACTTCCATCTGAGCAGCAGTCAGTGGTGCTTGACTCCGTGGCTGAAATGGCGGTGCCATTGCCGCCGTGGCAGGTAAGCGGGACCCAACAATTGGAGTGCTTAACTTTTTCGAAATGTACTCTTGAGGGCTTGGTGAATCAATGCTTTGCACTGACGACACCGGTTGACTGGTGTACCCGGAATAGGGTTGGTCATTGATGTTCGTATTAACATGGGAAATACCGGCAGTTGTGGAGATTGGGTTATGGTGATCTTCGTTAGCTTGTGAAGGCAGAGAATCATGTGCGTTAATGGTCGATGGCGCATGAATTTTCGGCGTTTGGGAGTTGTGGGACGGATTTCGTGCAGCATGAAGCAGAGACTTCAGCCGCGATATTTCGTCAACCAATGTCTGACGTTGATTTGATGCATGAAAATCATCCTGAAGAGAATGATTGGCGATATGATTGTCTAATGACATCAGGTGCTGGCGAAGATAGTGCAGATGGTGCTCAATATGTCCTGGTAGCAAAGGTAACATTGGTTGAAATTGCCCAAGCTGAGGATGAGCTGGAGGTGCTGCAATGGGCAGTGCTTGTCCATTTGTATGTGCCATTAGAGGAGCGAAATTACCCATTGTCATTGGCATCGGCATCGGCATGGACATTGAGATGGGAAGCATACCGGGTGGCATGAAGTGACCCGGAGGAGGAATAGCGTGCATAGGGGCAGCAAACGGGTGGCTTCCAATCATAGATGAATGAGCTGCGAAGCTGTTTGGTGGTGGCGGAAACCCTGGAGCAGGTAGAAATACTTGATTGTTGTAGACTAAGTATGGTCTCGTTTGATCAAACTGGGTGGGTGGAGAAATTCTGATGGATTGCGTTCCAGATGCCTTACCGCCACTACTACCTCCGCTGACTCTACTGCTTCCGGTCGCGTTAGCTCGGTGGTGAAACTGACCATCGACTGGATGAGACATAGTCGCCATGGACATTGAACTTCCTTGTGGAAGGTAGTTGTAACTCGGTAGAAAGGGTGGTTGAAAAGAGGCTGAATATTCATCTAGCGAGGGATGACCATCAACAAGATTGCGCCCTTGTAGATAGTCGCTACCACCGCTCATGGGACTGTTAGCTTTGTCGACTTGATCGAGTTCATTGCTTCTTTTAAAAGCACTGATGGAAAGCTGGTCAGGCATAGGATCAAAGGTTGGAGGTGCGGTAGCACGAGTATTCGGAACGATACGACCACCAGCTGTAACTCGAACATGAGTTGGAGACACAACAGCCCTGTAGAATCTACGGAAGTTCTCTGCTTGATGAGTAGCCGCATTGGTAGGTGCAGAATGTGGCTGTACTTGATTGTCAAAAGTGCGGCGTGTGTCAAAGCTGGTACGTGCGCGAAGATGCCAGCCAGTACTCTGTTCATGGATTGAGCGATTGCCGGATTTTCGATGGTCTTGATATTCGCTATCTTCGGAGGGTTCTGGAAGACGTTTCTCGATTGCGTGTTGCTTTTCATGCTTAATAGCAGAGAGGGTTTTAGTTAAGCAAGAATAGTTACCTGGGTGTTGCAAAGCTTCTTGAGGGATTCTAAACAGAGAAGCTACTGAAACGGTTAGTGGACTTGGATGAAGTAGATGGAATGTGTTGGATGAATTGAGATCCAAGACTGACCAATATTGAGCTGCTGGTTGATTTTCTCAACAGGACAGTTGACAATCAAAAGCGAGTTTCTCATTCCAAGCAACTGATCGATGAAATACCGACGGGCACCTGTGTTTCTTTCTGATAAGGGAGCCATGATTTGGCACCTTCAGTCTCACAATCTGGAAAGATTGCCGTGATCTGGTATTGGGTGCCAACAGTTCAACCCCAAGGTTCAAGGTCGATATTTGCGTGATATAATATGCCACCACCAATTCTACGAGACTTCTTTACTGTTCCCACTTCGTACAATATAGATTTCCGACCATATATAAAAGAACGCGTTATTTGGATGCCGAAAGCAGGTTTGCTAGGCTTTCGAAATTGAGCTTCTGCAACTCTTTGCTTGGATGTGGTCGGGTACTTTGGTGTATGCTGGTAGCTAAAAGTCGAGAAGTGATAATAATTAGCCTCTGTAATAGGTTTATTTCAGCCCCAATATGATCACCAGGCAATGAGTGTAGCGCGTTTCCAGAATCTGCATTGAATAGCAAGACTGTCAAGTCCGGCATAAAAGGTGATTGGATTGTGGCCCAGAGGACTCCGAATGAATCCACCAAGCAATTGCGCAATCGCATTGCCAAATTGGTGGTGCAAGATAAATAAGAGGGCATTCACAATTCACTGACCACTAATGTACGGGAAGGGAACAGATGCCAAATCTTGACACTGACCGAGATGGTCGAAAGTGAGAATCGACAGGTGCCCTTACAGTCCGTGAGAGCGCGACCCAACGTTGACGAAGTAGTGGAAAGAAAAGAAAGAGATTTGTACAGGAATTGGAACTAATGAGAAGCAAGACAACCAAAGCGACTTATCTCGCAAAGATGGAATTGGATCGTTGAATGAAAGATGTGTACTGGGGAGCAGTTGGACTTGACCATTAAAGAGAGTGTGTTGTTGAGAGAAGACCTCGAAGCGGCGATCAGAAACTTAGAGCGGTACGGAAGTACCAGGAGAGCACATCAACATATTCGTCGCTGCTTTGAACTTTTACCCTACAGAGAACTTTTACCCGAGAAATAACAAATGGTGATTGGCGACTGCACTTATTTGAACGAATCCGATTCAATCAAGGCAGGAGCAACTACTTCAACAGACCCATCAATTCACTACCATCCTACCAGGTGAGGTCGTTAGCTATCCAAGAAGGGGGAACTGAGCGAGTGTACGGCGGATGGTGTACAGCAAATTTCTAGGGCTATCTGAGTAAAGCGCCTTTTACCATACCAATATCGAACTCATACGTGAATGCTGCCAAGATATACCCATTCTGTTGGCCTGGTAGAGAAGACGGCATATCCATCCCACCCCATCCTGCAGAGACTCTGGAAATGTCGGCTCAAACTCCAGATCTTCGCTCCATGCTTCGCCCCATTACTACGAACGAGAAGCGCTACGCCGCGGAAGGTCGCTACTGTCAAGCATGTATGTATTTGCTAACAAACGAACTCCAACTTTGCGCCGGCGCGTGGTAGCAGACCGCCCCAGATGTCTGCCAAGGTGGCAAGGAGATATCCAACCACGCGATATATGATCCCGCAGCGGCGGTATAAATTACGTCTGAAGCTACCTTGTAGTTGTAATGGGTATCTGAGCAACGAACGGCGGTGACATTGTGACTTCCTGACTCTGTTCCTTCCGTCATCGCGGCATCCATCAGGTGTTTGAAGAGTTGCAGAACAATTGAGGACAGTGGGAGAGCCTGAGGGTAGAGGAAGGCATTATGGACATTCGTATGGTCCATATGTACAACCATGTATAACCACTTAGGGAAAATACGAAAGAAGGTTGGAATATGCCCACGTCGGCGGTTGCTGCTGCGTGCCACTCAGTGACTTAGTCGTCTGAAGTCAGCAGCATAGCCGCGAGGCTTTACCTCTTTAGAATTAGCTCACGGCGAGCTAGCTGTGCGACACGTGACTCCACGGAATTCTGTCACACCTCAAACTGCCGACAGCACACATCAAACCAACATCTTCTCTCATGTAGGAGCTCACTTAGAACACTATTTAGGACATCATATGGAGTCTTTCTATTCTCAATGGGTTGTATTGCTCAAAAATAGTTGAGGAAGCTAGACCATTTCTCCCACAATCTCTCCAATCATGAACGACAACTTCAACACGAGTCCAGGAAGTCACATTTGTGACCTCCAAAGCTCACAGCGTAGATTATGATGACGACGTCTCGACTGGCAGAGATTGAGACTTTCATTCAGCCCACAACAACTCTGAAAACTATGTCTCCGCCAGAAACTCGCCGGGCGGGTCCATCACTCATCCACGAACAAACTCGACTATATTATTTCCTCCAAAATCATCCATCATTAACTATCCATCGCGTTGCATAAACGAAAGAGAATATCAGGACAGCCTGTGTATCAATCTGGATCTGGTACCCATCACACAATTCACCCTGGAAACGTGATCTTCAACAAAAAAACGACGCTCAACTTCAAGCTCAGCAAAGTGAGGCGACGGCTCTCAACCTTACTCCAAGTACGGAAACATCAACTTATTATCCATTTTGAGTTCCACCTTTCAGAACAACTAAGTCATCAAATCTGTCACCGCTGTTGGTTGTCAATGAGAAATTGTCGTTTCGAACTTGGAAATGTGTCACGACAAATCCTGCTGTTGGCTGCTACCAATGCCATTGGTCGTCGTGAAGCTCACAGCGGCCGGCTCTGTCGAGGTTGGAAACTACACTTTAGGTGGACTGTTCACCACCAACCACTGTCGACTTCGCCTGCGGTGACAATATCCTTCAAAACGTAAAGGAAATTGCCATCCTCGAAGCGAGGTGCCAAAACTTCCCTTGCCAAGGGCGCTGTGCTAATAGGAACTGAGATCTCGTTATCTCTTCCTTTTGCCTAGCATTGGTCAGAAATATCACTCCTTGGAGCTTGATAGCGTACCAAACAATTAGCACATGGTGCATCGTTTACCCATACCCAATTCGGGCAGTTAAACGTCAACCAGTACTTGCAACGATACTTGTAGTATCCACCACTACCGCTCATGATTGAAGTAACAATATTGAGGGTACCGACGATATGCTGATGCTTCCACGGATCGCTATGGTGCTACTACACGCTGGCAGCGAAATCGCATGGGTACATGCACTTGAATTGTTGAAGGAAGACAATTAAACCTCGTTATGTTTGACTGGAATGTCAGGAAAGGCACCAAAGTTCGGTGTTGGTAAAGGGAGGAACAGTATTTTGACATCTAAGTTTCTGAAAATTCAACCGAGTCGCAAGGAAACTTATATACTGGAAGAACTTCCCCGCTCACTGCGTCCCACCGACAAGAAACCCTCTGAACGCAGACGCTTGATATTTCTCTGTAGATGGGTAAATTGACAGAAAATCTGAGCTTCCAGATCTGTCAGAATTTCTCGAACGTATATTGCTCTGCTCAGGACTTCTTGCAGATTCAGTTAAGTCAATATGCGTTTGAGGCGCAAAAACATGCCTCTCAGCTGCTACTAATAACGATCCTCGATCCCATGCAAAGCTGAATGTGGCTCCGGTATGTTCGTCTGAGCAGACAGAGCTTGCGCAAGGTACTAAAGAGCGATTCTGTCGCATCATTCGACTGTCATCCTAGGAACTTTAGTCGTGGAGGGAATCGATTTCAACCTCGAGTTGACCTGAACTAGCCTCGAGCCACTGGCCATCCTCCGCTGCAGATAGTGAGGATGGGGCTCTAAGCTTACATACATATCCTTTCTGCACCATTGCACAGACTCCGAATCGAGTTGTCATTTATCATATGCAGCCTCTCACAGACGAAGTTATTTATCAACCAAACGGGACGTTCCATGCCGTTGAGGTTGCAATGTCAAACTTGCAGAACGCATCGTTTACTGCAAGTAGCTGATATGGGGTTGTATAGTTATGACTCCCTCACTTGGGACTATCAATATCGTGCATTACGTGTCCTTCATGTCACCAGTTCAAGAATTGTATTTGGATGTTGCTCTTTCTTGATCGGCGATTGCATCTGCTTTCATCAGCCACTGCATTTTCGATTCAAGCGAAACGCGACGTGGGCTACCTGCGCAGCTTACGAATGCGTCGAAATGATTCGATAGCGGAAAATACAACATCGTCAACTCTTCTAATTCTTATTGGCAGTCGGGATGGTCTGCATTTGTACTGAAGTCCGTAATTAATCGGGCTAATCTGGGAGGCTTCATCAGGGCCAGCTTCCATATTCTCACCCGAACACCCTTTTTCTTTAAGAAGGGATAGTCGGCGGAATTCTAGCGCACCCGTCGTACATGAACATCTGTGCGTCTTTGGGAAGTAAACTGATCACATTCTAAACTTCTAGTTCCACTGTACACGTGCTAAATCCGACAATGCGGGCGTCTGAAACAACAACCTCCACACTACGCATGGAGCCTCATTTTCAGTTCAAAATGAAGTTCGATAAAAATTGTTAGAGAGTTCGATAACTCGTTGATGTAGTACAATTCCGACGGTGTGGACTTTTCAACTCCGTGTTGACTTCTTCGCAATCCTATTACTTGCTACCTTTGCAACACGTTTCATTTGAACGGTGCATGTTACAAATCTGCTTGGTCTTTTCCTTGTCCGTCGCACCTTCGGGCCAATATCATCCTTCGTGGATGATATGGAAACAGATCAAATTGATTTTTGTGCTACACCTGCTGGGCGTCGTGTCACTCACCTCTCAGGATATCTCATCTCTGATGGCCAATCATGGTATCCCAAAATAATTATTGTGGATGGCTCGTTGGCTCACCCTTGCAATAGAACTGGTTCTTTGTCCAAAATAATGACTGGGTATAGCGGGGATTAGCGGAAATCTGTGCATGGAATTGTCACTTGAGATAGAATGACGAATAAGGCACTTGCAGAGCGATGATGCTCGTTGTTGTTCGTTGCCTGTAACATCTTCGACTGCAGATTCCTTGTCTTTACACCACATAACTTTCAGGTTTCATCCGACGACTCTACTGCAACAATCAGGTTGTAATACTGAAAAGTGCTTAAACACGCCATTGTCACACGTCTTTAACTGATTTTCGCAATCTTTTCGACCACTGAAAAGGCATCTTTCACAACGACAATGTATGAATTTGCGGGCGTGGCCTGCTCTAGAACATATCTACTACTGAGTATGCATTGAGGATCAAGTTAGAAAACTTATAAATGCGACATATCATATTTGTTATTGGGAACCCCTCTTGCAATCTTTAGGATAGGTTCACATAGCGTGTTTAGTCGACTTATCTGGTTACACCTACCGAAAGCCGGGGAGCCTTCTTTTCAGTCATTTCTGAATTACACTACGGATGTTGTGTTTGCCGCTACCGCGATTTCCATCAAAATCGTTACTCATTACCGATATCTTGGTCCTAGAAACCAAGCAGCACTTAGCCTCTAAAGGGCTAGACCACCTGTAATACACAAGGCTTTCTGTTTGTTCGAATGCCCCGGAATGGTTGGATGTTCTACGACCTCAATCATGCACTGAGTAAGGAGTGTGTGCATATTCTCATGCTACTGACTCTATGCGTGGCGGATATGAAGCGATCGGAGTTTGGCTTCTTCATCTTTCAGAATACTTGACACTTGACGACTAAGACCTCTCCAGACCCCTTTCTGTGGATATCGAACACAGTATCACAATACATGTACGAAGTGGCTTAGCCTACTGGAACAATCGTCCTCATTCATCCGGCCGTATCCTTTATGCTTCCAACTCATCATCCCCAACCTCCTGTATGCATTCTTGACCTCGACTGGGAGCTTGCATACGATAAGTACATTTGCCATGACTTGGAGACAATTGCTAAAGCTTAGAGGTGGAAAATTGGAGATGGTTGGTTTTATCGAACAGTATTCTGCTTTCTCGTGCTTCGACCCGGACTCTCACCCTCCTCGTACAGCAACGTCCGCCTACAGTGATATCGAGACTTAGGAAAGAATGCTTGATGCGCTAACAACCTGAAATAGTTCGAACGGGGGCTTCTTGCCACTTACCGATAACTTCAGATACAGATGGATTCTGCTATCATCTATCCTTCCATCATACAGCCTTGTCCATATCAGCTTTCTCATGACCTCCTCACTGGACGCAAAAATCCCAATTCCTGGGACTCACCGTGCAAGAAGCACCCCAACAGCCTCAGCTAGAGCACCCAGGAGACAAATTTACACTGGTTCGTCCTCTACACCCACCGATTTAAGTCTCTGAACGTCTCCTGACGTAGATCCGATGGATTCTCGGCCGGAATTCATCTTCCCTCCATCACGTCCCTCTGAAAACATTATCCGCCTTCTTATTAATTCATCTACTCACATATTAGTGGTTTATGTGCGATGCATCACTCCATCGCCCTGTTCCTAGGTGTCCCCAGCTGCGTTACCTACATAGACAGCCTTCTTTTTCTGCTTTCCAAAATTCAGCAAGCATTTGAATTATGCCGTTTACGATAGGTACCATGGTTGAGATATCGCCGTCATCAACCGTCTAGGAAGTTCAGAGCACATCTCGGCAAAATAAATCCCGCAGAATATCTCCAGCGGATGTTTTTCTCCGAATCATTCCCAAATTTTTTGTTCTTCAATCATATCACCGTCAGTCTTCAGCTCATTACTGCCCAATTGCGACGCCCCGACAGTTACCCTTAGCTGCACAAGGTTCAAAGCAAGTCCCGTTGTGGTTGGTATCAGTACCCAATGACCTCCCAAAATAGTGGGACAGCCCAGAAAACCTGATTGCCCATGCAATGCGGTGCATTGCCACGGCACGGCTCGTCTCGCTATGATCGAAGCTATATGCATACCACCACTCTATGTACTGCGCGGAAATTCCTACTGGTCGAATCTTAACTGCTAGGTGTCCAAATCTCCGGGATGTTTTCTTGTCGTTGTTAGGAATTACTGCTAATTCAACAGCAGCTGAAGATTTTGGGTCGGGAATAATTCATCTGGCGACACGTTTCAACGATCCATAAATGCGCCTTCATACGCCGATTCACCAGCGAAGCGAGTATTCCTTGATGGCATCATCAATTGATCCGGCAGTCTCGAATCAGTGTCCTTGATATTGATGCCCGAACACTCCTCTTGCACGACTTACGCCTTCTTGATATTCCCCTTCAGCCCTGCACGCAGGAATTCCAAAGCGACTTTTGCATATACTATGGTAGCCGACGAAACAAAGGTTAAATTTATTCTGGTAGATTCTATCAACAAGGTTACTTTTATCGAATCAGATTGTTAAGATCCTACAATTCTGGAGAATTTTAACACTAACCGGGGTACATGTATTAACCTTTGTTATGCTGGCTACGAAGTAATTTGCTGTAGCATTTTACAAAGATCTACGTCTGATGTGCCCCGTAGACGATTAATCAGAGCCTTTGACGTTCTAGAAGCTTCAAATTCCAAGAGCAAATCAATGTGAGCAACATTATGCATTCGACAACTCCGCATTTCCGTGTATTAGCACAGACGTCTTCCCGACTCCGTTCGTATCAGTGTACAATGAGGTTACGTTATCGCATTTTCATTGGTAGAATACATCAATCACGACCACACTGCCCGTCCGGATGTCACAGTGCAATGCAACAGACCCCCACGGCATGCAGGGACTAGCTCCCGCTATTCCCTCAGAGGGGCATCCCCAAATTGGTACTGATGTCCCTAGGGTCAGGAGAGCGTCAGTGTGGGTCGACTTTATGCTTACAAATGCCGTGGAATATTCAGTGAAACCTCATGTATCTTCCCTTGCTTCCCACTATTCGATATCCCGTGTCGATAAGGGCATCATAGTGCTGTGGCCCGACTCCCCGAACCGAAATATCTGCTGATTTTCGGAGGCCCTCCGCATGCTACATGTGACGCTGCTCCAGTGACCTCTGTATATGCGTTGTACGTGGCTTCCTTGTGCTCACCATGGCCATGCGTTCAGTGGATGTTTTGGCGACTCAGACAGTCATACTTATCGAGGTGAGGCAAGCGACATAACTACCTACCAGCCATCTCGCACACGTTCATGGATACCGGAGCCTAGAACTACTCCAATTATCTACTACGTTACGGTGGGTGTACCATTGATTCATGGAATCCTGTCCGTGTTCTCGAACATTCATCCAAAACTTGCCCTGCACTCACTATCAACACCAACACACCATCCCTTTCCTCTTCCCGCGTCCGAATGCTCATCTCAGTCCTCCTAGACTTTGCCACTCCCTAGCTATGAGTGCATGTTTCACCAAAATGGGTCGAGATTCAAGAACGTGGTATACTCTCATTCACCAATGTCACCAAGAGTTCGCGTAGCTACTGGTATGCAGCTTCGCATCCTGCACACTCGGAAATTGACAATAGCTCGACGCTTCATTCCTTTGACTGTGATTCTTACTTAGCCATCACTCCATCTTTCAATCCTACCGCTTCTCACTAACACACCTCAGATGCTCGTCGTCCGCCCTCCGCCCTTCTTTCGTTCTATGCAACCTAGCTGCCTACACTTTGAAAGCCATACGCCAGAGCACTGCTCGGTCTCTGTCATGTTGAGCTCAAGACGGTGCTTCTAGGATGCTCTTCACAACCCCATTTGACCAACCATAGATCTACCACCTCCACTGACCGTTCATTCCATTCCCTCGACCTTCGTCCCTTTCAAGTAAATCTTCCTTCTCTCACGCAGACTACATCCTCACCGTTCGATACGAAGCATCATCTGCATTCTACTAGAGCTTCCCCTGCCACCAACCACGTACATGTCCTCCCGTCACCTGCTTCGTCACCAAATAGACGAAATCCATTCTCATCTCTCTATATAGTTCCAATCACCTTCTTTCACCTCTAGTTCCCGTCTTACTCTAACATCTTCTTTCCTTTCTCATAACCAATGTCCTCTACCCTTTTTGTCCACTGTAAATCAGATAAGTCAAACACGTTTCTCGTGCTGCATTTCTCCCTTCGACTCACCTATCTACCTACCTATCTATCTATCTCTCTCTCTCAACACGTTTTAATGAGCATTGCACTTCCCTTCCTTCACACCATCTTCTAGCAGCTGGCCTAAAGGCCGAAAGATAAATGTCAATGGACCGACCAACCATGCGATAGATACAAACAAGTGATGAGAACAGCCACTCAAGTACCCTTTCTGCACTTACTAGGAAGGATATTTATCCTACAGGTAAGTAGCAACCCGCCAACTTCCCCGATACATTCAACCAGACTTCCATAGCGTGATCATTTCGAGCCCTCGCATTTAGAGAATATCTCTTATTATAAACATCAAAACCTTCACATCATCATTTACAGATTGAATTGTTTTATTCTTCGATTTCTGAATATTTGTGTTAAGAGCTATCTGCTCAGTCTCACAGCCACATTCTACAGAGATAGGATATTCTATAACCGCACCATAGCCATCTATCTTCATGCTGCTTGTGCCCATGCTGTATCTTTCTTGATCTCACGCTCGTACTCCTTATCCGCTACCGCGGGACCAAGAGAGACGAAGAATGTCACAGCCCTCTTCCACCACTCATAGCTGTGTAGTTGACTCTAGTCTAGCAGTATTATCATATCCATATCACGGCCCCCCATCCCTCTCAATTCCCTCTTCTCAGCAGCTCCATCTCTATCTCTGTCACATACCCTTCCATCAACCCCAAGAAACAGATGAGAATGAATGAGTTCGCCCGAAACTCGATCAGCGACCACCTTTCATAGCCTGCTTCCTCTTGATCTTCTCCGACGCCCTCTGCAAAGCCGTCCTGATCTCTCCTTTGGCGAAAGTTGAGATATCGTAGTATGTTGGCGCGATATCCTGTATCTCATTAGTAATTTTCCCGGCTAGAATACAACAATCGGTGGGGCAGAGAAAACAAAAACCATAACGTGATTGGGGAATGTGGGTGGTAGAATAGAGATGAAAACGTGAAGAAATAAAACATACCATCAACCACTCAGGCCTAACCGCCGTGACCGTCCTCACATAATTCTTCGTCGTCAACACAAACTCATTATACAGCACCCACTCGCTATCCTGCCCCAACACTGTACTCGGATGCAGCAGCACACTCTGATCATCCTTAACCGTCTTGTACGTCTTCCCAGTACCCTCCTTCTTCGCGACCTGCATGAAGAAGCCCGCAACGAGCGCCCGGCGGATATTAGTATAGTACATCTTATCGTTGAAATCGGTAGACACGAGATCGATCTCGGATTTCTCCATGATGCGTTTCAGTTGCGAGCGCACGTTGTCAGCGGATTGCAGAGCGCGGAGAGAGAGGAAGTGCTCGTGACACCAGCGTTTGGGGTCCGCTTGGGCGTTTTCGCCTTTGAAGGCGTGGTAGACGTTTAGGAGGGTGAGGTGGTCGCCGTCGGGGTGCGCGAAGAGAGCTTTCATCTCGTCGGCGCGTTTGCGTGCGGAGGCGGGGCGGACGAAGACTTGCGGGACGGAGAGGAGGGCGGTGAGGGAGAGGATTTCATTGGAGCAGTAGAACTCGGGGGAGGAGATGAGCATCACTGCGAGGGATGGGTCGAGGGGGAATTCCGAAGCGAGTTTGCCTAGGGCGGTAAGATCTCCGTCGTCGTCGAGACAGGCGAGGTAGTTTAATTCTTCGAGGGCTCGCATAAGTGTTTCAGGTGCGGGGGGATCCATAAGATCGAAATGTACCAAATCATCAATGCCAAGCTTTTTTAATTCGAGAACCGTATTTGATAAGTTTGATCGAAGAATTTCGGGGTATGTTTGTTCAATCAGCTCCTTCTTGAACGCCGCCTCAGTATATAACCGGAAGCATTTTCCCGGTCTTGTACGACCAGCACGACCAGCTCGTTGTTGCGCAGAGGCTTTGGAGATAGGTGACACAAGCAGCGATTCGACCCGAATTCTTGGGTTGTAGACCTTCTGCTTGCTGAAGCCAGGATCCACCACATAGACGATACCATCAATTGTCAAACTGGTTTCTGCAATATTTGTTGCGACAACCACCTTACGTCCAGGCCTTCCACCAGCTTTCAATGGTGGTGGTGCTTTGTCGAAAATCTTTTGCTGTTGGTGAGGTGGCAAGGTACCGTACAGCGGATATACTGATAACGGGCCGGCATCTGCTTCTCGTACCATTTCATCTGCCTCAAGTTTTATCTTTCGGCATGCGTCCTCGATTTCCTCCTCACCAGTCAAGAACAATAGAACATCTCCTTCGGCTTCGGTAGCATGGATTTGTAGAACGGTTCGGAGTGCGGCCTCGACGTAATCTCGTTCCGGCTCTGGTGTATAGAAAATCTCGACTGGATGAGTTCTTCCTGGAACAGCCAGTAGAGGTGCATCGTTAAAATATCTCTGGAACTTTTGTGCATCAAGCGTAGCAGACATAATAACAATCTTCAAATCTGGCCGTCTCAATGCGACCTCCTTCAATAAACCCATCAAAATATCCGTAGCCAATGTACGTTCGTGCGCTTCATCGAGAATAATGCAGCTATACCGTGTCAAATTGTGATCATGCATAGCCTCCCTCAGCAGCATACCATCTGTCATATATTTAAGAATGGTCTTTGAACTTGTCACATCCTCGAAACGAATGCTGTATCCGACTTCTTCTCCTAATTTGACGTCCATCTCATCTGCTACACGTTGCGCAACGGACATAGCTGCTACACGACGGGGTTGAGTACACGCGACAAGTTTGCCACTAAAATGAGGAAGGTCGTCGAAGAGGACGAATTGTGGAATCTGTGTCGTTTTACCAGAACCAGTTTCACCAACGAACACAAGAATCTGTGTCTTTTGAAACATGTCAAGGAACTCCTGTCTGTAAAATAGTTAGTTGTGGCATACTTAAGAGCTTCCAGAAAACTCACCTTTGCTTGTGGACTGGCAAGTCTCTTCTCGTCTTCAGGATATCGAAGTATTTTTGTGATAAAGGCCTGTCGTTAAATGGGTTATTTGGTCCATCTTCCGCCTTGTGAGCCTGTAGAGCCGTGGTTTGATGTCTCTTGAACTTCGATAACGCAGTGGAAGTGCCATTGGAGCCATTGTCCCAACCGTTCTCCTCTTCGTACATATGCGCCAAATACGGATTTGCCTTGGGATCCATATCACCAGTCCTTGGACGTTTCGCGCGAGACATTTCCGGTTGTTCTGGACGACGGTCAGCCATTTTGGAATAGCTGGAACAGGGTTGCTTGTTGTGAATTTTTACTTTTCGATGTTTGCGCAAAGCACCAGGCTGAAAATAAATACTTTTATGCAGAAATTACTCAAAAGTTAAGGTTAAGAAAAAGTTATCGGGGATTAGGATAAGAATAGACTACTCTCGATTGGGCCACCGCCTTGGCCCCAAGCATATTATGTAAGCTTGATTCTATCATATCGTGAACCACAAAGATATCGGACCTCAAACTGACAATTCAAGGATCATTAATTTTATCCAAATAATCATCATGTCTGCACCATCTCCAGACCCTACTTTGGACCTAGTTCCTCCCACTACACAGCCAGAAGGTGAGGAAACAGATGCGCCAGCACCGGAACCAAAACTTCCAACAAGGAAAGATGTCTCGCTCAAAGAGTTTCTGGGGAAGATGGATGATTATGCTCCAATTGTATGTTTCCATTAATTCTTTTAAAGGAACACGTCTAACTTTGATCGCAGATTCCTGATGCAGTAACAAACTACTACCTCACAAAAGCTGGTCTTCCACCTCCACCACAAACCGATGCGCGTCTGGCTCGTCTCCTTGCGCTTGCGACCCAGAAGTTTATTGCTGATATCGCGGCTGATGCTTATCAATATTCGCGCATACGGTCATCAAACTCATCCAATGCCAACAACCCCATGGGAAACTTGGGAGCTGCCGCCGGGTTTCCTGTGCCAGGTCAGCCCGCCACCGCACCTGGAAGCAAGGAACAACAAGGACGTGGTGGACCATTGGGTATTCAAAGGCCTGGATATGGTGGTGGTGGACAGGGCGGTAGTCAGAACCGGACAGTTCTCACTATGGAGGACTTGGGTATGGCTGTAGGAGAATATGGTATCAATGTCAAACGCGGGGAGTTCTATCGTTAAGGCTATGAAATACTAAAGGATAAATTGGATTGGGTAGGATCCATCGGCGTTATATATTAATCGGCGTTCGACCTGGGACAAGGATGGTGGAGACCAACGTATCTGAAATTGTACAACAATCTTACATTTTACGGCACAAAAAACTGCCAGAATTATACCTTATATTTCCGTCTTTCAAGACAACATGATACTGTGAGAATCGAATGCTGATGCGCCAGTGACTATCAATCATTATATGTCATAGGATTGGGAGACTGCTTATTGATGTCATATAATACAGCCACCAATCTTTCTCAGTGACATGCTCTATCAAGTGACATTCCCTTCTCGTTACTGTTGCCAGCATTCGCATTCTATTGGAAGCTCCGTATCGTTGAGTAGCTCCATGAAGCATTCCATATGCTACAGCAGATGTACAATACAATGTGACAGCCGTAAAAGTCATGCTCCATCTCAAACGCCCCAAACCAAGTATGTCGTTTATTTATTTGTTCTTGCTCTGCTTGTACTTAAATGGCTTTCTCGTCCTGCCGCACTGTTAGCACTTGTACCTCTCCATCGCTCAACATCAAAAACATACGTCGAGAACTCCCCCAATTTATGCCCCACCATGTTCTCCGTGATCGTCACCTCATTGTAGACCTTGCCATTGTGAACCTCGAAGGTCAAGCCAATAAAGTTGGGCAGAATGGTCGCAGATCTTGCTTGCGTTCGGATCGGAGGCGCTCTTTGGCCTACGGGCACTTGAACGATCGGGAGACTGTTTGGACGGTGTTAGGAAAGCTGAGCAAGAGAGTTTGCGAAAAGTCCTTACGGGACAATATTAGGTCCTATGGCGCATTAGCTTTGAGAGCAAATAATAGAATTGCGGTCGCCAACGACATACCTTTCCAGATGGACCGTGCGAGAAGTGCTCTGCTCGGAAACATGATGTCGTTGGATTGATATCAAAATTTCTAAGCAGGTCGTCGATGCGGGCAATATTTGATCCCACGATTCGCATTTTGCAGGGGTTAAACACGCTAATCCAGATCGCGTCTCCCCAACTGCCAGAGGCAACCAAAGTATCAAAATTTATGTATGACCGCGATATCCAACAAATATAGGTCAATAACTGATCTTTTCTCGTGTCATTACTCCCGTATTCCTAACTTGTACTTTTTGATGAGCGCAAAGTGAGCCGAGAGAACCGGATTATCTCCGTTTACCCCCGCAGCAAGCAGCCAAGATGCCTACTCTCACAGGTAAAGTACTTTGTGCTAGAGAGTTGAGGCTTTTCCTAATTCTTACGTAGCCGCGGATACAATTCGAATTCTCGTTGCTACGGATAGTCATGTGGGATATGCAGAGAATGATCCGGTTCGAAAGGACGACAGCTGGAGGAGTTTCGACGAAGTTATGCGCATGGCAAAGGATCAGGACGTACGAGCTCCATTTCCTTACGCCGAGTAATTCACTGATGTTTTGCAGGTAGATATGGTTCTTCTCGCCGGTGATCTCTTTCACTATAGTCAACCGTCTCGAAAAGCCATGTACCAAGTGATGCGATCACTACGAATGAACTGTTTGGGCGAGAAACCCTGCGAACTGGAACTGCTGAGCGATGCAAACGACATCTTCGATGGTTCATTCAATCATGTCAACTATGAAGACCCAGATATAAACGTTGCTATACCTGTCTTCTCTATTCATGGTAATCATGATGACCCTGCTGGGGATGGAAACTATTGTGCTCTTGACTTGCTACAAGCATCGGGATTGGTCAACTATTTTGGCCGTACGCCTGAAGCAGATCGCATTCAGATTAAGCCTGTCCTTCTCCAAAAGGGCCACACAAAATTAGCTCTCTACGGGATGAGCAATGTCAGAGACGAGCGTCTACATCGGACCTTTAGAGATGGTAATGTCAAGTTCTTCAAGCCTGGTGTACAACAAAAGGACTGGTTTAACATTATGGCTGTCCACCAAAATCACCACGCCCATACAGAGACTTCATATCTTCCCGAGCACTTCCTCCCAGATTTCCTGGATCTTGTAGTTTGGGGCCACGAACACGAATGTCTCATCGACCCGACATACAATCCTGAAACTACTTTCCATGTCATGCAACCTGGTTCATCCATTGCCACTTCTCTGGTTCCTGGTGAAGCTGTCCCCAAGCATGTCGCGATCATCAATATTACTGGTCGAGAGTTCAAGGTCGAAAAGATTCGACTGAAGACTGTTCGTCCTTTCATAACCAAAGAAATTGTTCTTGCAACAGATAAACGCTTCAAGCATCTCGCCAAAGTCAAGGACAACCGCACGAAACTCACCAAAGAACTGATGACTGTAGTTGAGGAACTCATCGAGAAAGCAAAATCGGAATGGATAGCTTTACAAGAAGATGACGCAGAAGCTCTCGAAGAGGTACCACTCCCACTCGTTCGCCTCAAGGTCGAATTCTCCCCAGGAGAAACCGGTGGAAAATTCGACTGTGAAAATCCCCAACGTTTCTCAAGTCGTTTCATCGGTCGCGTCGCAAACGTCAAAGATGTAATTCAATATCATCGCAAGAAGACGGCCGCGCGCAAAACCAACAACGAAATTGATCTTCCCGAGGAAGGAACCCTCGCGCAAGTCGCCGCGTTCGACGAAGTCAAAGTCGAGCTTCTCGTCAAGGAATTCCTCGAGTCCCAATCTCTGCAAGTCCTACCCACCACTCCCTTCGGCGACGCGGTTGGCCAGTTCGTAGACAAAGACGATAAACACGCCATGGAGCTTTTCGTGCAAGAATCCCTCAAAGCCCAAAACGAAGAACTTCTCAAACAAGCAGAAGAGGGTGATGATGAAGACGAAGAATCGGTTCTCACCCAAGCCATGGAACGATTCCGTCTCGAGCAGGAAAAGAAATTCATGTTAGCCAAGAAATCAAAATCGAAGAATAAAGCCAAAACCAAGAAACTGAAACCAAAGCCCAGACCCAAGGGTTGGGATTCAGATCTCGATGGCGAGTGGGGCGAGAAAGCGGAGCAGTGCGAGACGGATCACGGAGACAATGATGAGAGTGACGATGCGCCTCCTGTTCCTCCGCCGGCTGCGAAAGCGGGAAATGCAAACACGAAAGCGAAGGGGAGAGGCACCGGATTCATTCTCAGCGACGACGACGACAGCGATGACCCATTTGCATCCGACGCCGCTCCCGTAGCCCCGCCCAAGAAATCCGCTCCGGCAAAACGCGCTGCGGCTGCGACTAAGAAAGCTCCTGCGCCGAAGAAAGCAGCAGCAGCGGCTAAAACCACCACGACGAGAGGCAGGAAGAAGGTGGTGGAGCCGGAACCGAGCGATGATGAAGATGAGGAGGAGGACGATGTGGTGATGGAGGAGGCGCCCCCGCCGAAACCGAAGGTTCAGCCGAAGAGGGCGGCGGCAACGAGGAGTTCGGGGAGACAGACGCAGTTGAGTTTTGCTAGTCAGGGTACAACGAGTAGTGGGCGAGCGGGGAGGGGGAAAAGTGCGGGGGTCGGGAGTCAGGCGGCGCCGATGGAGTTGAGTGATGATGAGATTAGTGATGGGAGTGATGGGGATGAGGCGTTTCAGCCGATGAGTAGTGTTCCGAAGGGGAGGGGGAGAAGGTAGTTGTGAGGGTTGGTTTGAATGGGGGTATATGTGAGATATGATTTTCCATGAAGTTATGAGGGAAATTGAATGTGTATTTAGCTGGTGGCTTGCTTTAGCGGTAGCAAGGAGATGGGCACGAATTTATTCCATGTAATCGAAAGACGATGGATGATGAACTAGTAGATATGATTATGAATGCGCTTCCCATCATTGCAGCAACGAAAAGCGTTGTTAATCCGTTTCCACCTTCTTTCTCGTTACAGCTTCTTACTCGTCACAGCTTCTTCTTCTTTCTCGTCAACACAAACATATAATCATATATATTACCGTCATCTAGAAGAGATATGAGACGTGCATAAATGTAAAAGTCATTTACCCATTCCCTGAAAATCGAGGCCCACACATATACAGTACTCCCCCCTCAACGACTTTCCTCTCCAAATCATAAACTCATAGTTGGAGACTTCGACCGCTGTATCACCTCCCTTGTTTATATACGCAACACCAAATCAGGTGGCACAGTCAAGAAATGATTATCTAAGTAAACGAAGCATAAAACCCATTCCATCCAAAATCCACCTAGTTCAATCTACTAGATATTCACTCTCTTTCGTGGTTTCGTCTGGATGACTCCCAGTCCGGTGGGAAGGGGAGGTATAAATAGAGGCCGGGCTTTACGAATGTGAGGGAGTAACATCGGAGGATACGCAGAGCAATGCTAAACCCGGTTACACGCAGAGGAATATCATATGTTTTTGGATAGATTGTGTTGGTGTCTGCGACTTGGAAGCTAGGATTGGAAGTTTAATGTTGGTTTTAGCGTTGTGGGTGGTCGTGGTTGTTGTCGTTGGAGGATTATTTTTGTTGTTTATTATTCTAGGTGTTTGCTGTCGTTCTTCGCTATTATCATCGATATCTGTAGATATACATATATATATGTACTACGATCGACCTACCCAGAGACAAGTTTCTGAATAGTTCTACTCATTTAGTTGCCACTAGCCAGGCAGTAAAGTCTCCTGGGTACCATTCGTTAAGACGCTTCTGCAGAGCGATTATTTGATAGAGAAGGGGTATTTTATACTTGCGCGATCGAGTGTGGATATGGGCCGTCGAGGGTGAATAAGTGGTGACTGAGTAGATGTAGATCAGCACTTGGTGTTGATTCACTACGGATGTGGATATTGTGAAATAAATCGCTCCCGGCTCGTCCAAGCGAGGAGGTATATAAACTCCACGGCGGTTCTAGATCTTGAGAGATCAGCACAAAAACCTTGAAGGCCATGCACCAGCGAGCTGCGGTCTGCAGTGGGAAGTGAGTTACGCAACCATCCCTTCTAGAACACGGATATCATGCGGATCTTTATTCTCTTTCGACTTATGGGTTGGATTTCGCTGTCAGGGAAGAAGGTGTATAGTTGTTGTCACTTTTCAGGAGTACTGTCGTTTGTTTTATATTTTTATATCCTAACTATATAGAGGCCGTTAAATTCGCTCTAGAAAGATAGCCGCGCGAATACTCTAGCGTGCAGGCTGCTTAGGGTTGAGAACCAGCACAACCTGAATCCCAAGCACCTTAGTTTCGATGTGGTTTAACATCGTGCGATTATCTCAAAAGTAACCTGTCCGAGAACGGTCTTATATACACGACCAGCTTCGCGTGAGTTCTTGAAATGGGTAGGGTATGATGATGTTTATGGGGCGGTGCATATTCACTTGGCTGTGTTGTTGATAGAGCATTCGGTCCGTTTCCAATGGTCTAACCGGAGCTAAATCTGTGTGGATGGTGGATTTTCGATGAACGGTATATAAAGCTCGTGTTTCCCCACGAGCCCAAAACTTCTAACTTGGACCTGCGGAAAAGCGACTAATGATTGATATGGCTTCTTCGTGATGTAGAATATTCTGTTGTTTCGAGCCGAGAGAGTGAATGGGCCATGATCACGAGTCTTTTTCTCCCTGATTGTCACCCCTAACTCGAATCTCACTGTCAGAATCTCAATCACTGTCATTTTTTCGCGTCTCCATCCACTACAATGAGGCAACCTACCGCACCCATCTCTGTTTGTTGTCAATGGAGTATTTCGTCGGCTCCACAGCTCATCTCAATACTCCTTTCATGCGTGCCAATAATCAGTCCAGTGAGCTTGCTCTGCACATGGAAGTGAATACTAAGTCACTCTATTCGTGGGATACTTAAGGCTTTCCACCCAACGACTCTTTTTCTAAAATTGTGCGATCGCAAATTCAAAGAGAGCAAGTTCAGGTTGTGCTTTGGGAATCATATGTGCAGTGAGCACCTACCTTCGTGTCTGCGTCCTGGAGGGTCCGGACCACTGGTCGTAGGCATGGGCTGAAGACAACATCGAAATTTGACAGTGACAGTGATATTGACCGTGATATTGACAGTGATGAATCAGGAATGAGGAACGAGGAATGAGGAAATAAATGGCAGTGATGGTTCGAGTTCCGACGGTATATGCTACTCCTAGAGTCATAGGTCCTAGAACTCTCCCTTTGCTTTTTCCTATCCCGTCTCTCCTCTGTGCACTTGTCTTCTCCTTGACTGTAAATTTCCCAACATTTATACAACTCCTCGCCATTCATACAAGCACATGACAGCATTCCACGTTCAATTACTTAACTGACGGGCGCGACTCCGCGGTCCAGCAGGACGGCAGTGAGAACTCTCTCCTTCCGTACCACGACTCCCGTCTAGAATGATCTAGCAATCAAGACGAGAAAACTCTTCCCATGTTTGATATGTTTGCTCTTTTTTCCCTTTTATGAGGTTGGGGGAGGCAAGAAAAAATAGGAAGCAAAAATTTGCAGCCGTGATTTCACCGTAGCGGGAAAGAGCGCACAGACCATCATTTCCATCTCTACTTAAGCAACATTTTCTCGCCCAGTTCGGACCTTTTTTCTTCACGACAATACTGTAAGTTGAATCCTACCCCTACGTTTGCCCTTCTGCAATTACCTCTTCCTGCCCTCATCTGGGAATCCCCTCATTTCTTTCCACCACATCCACATTCACACCCGCATCCTCACAACCCATACTAACTCCCTCTCCAGTCAAAGAATCATTTCTTTAGTAAACGTCCTTCTTCTGTGTTCTCTACAAGAGCCACAGACTCCAACTGGGACGATGATTCGCATCCTCAACACCCCAGAGTGAATACCGTTTTGCTTTCGCTTTCGCTCTTCAGAGTGGACGATTGGCTTGTTCTTGTGGCAAGCTGTTGTATAGAAAGTGGTGATGATCTCGACCCTTTTCCGATTCTGGCTTCGGTCGTTGGATTCGGGTGGGTGTTGATGGACGTCTGACCAGTCTGTTGTCTTTTTTTCATTGCGTTGCTGTGGCTTGCCATGGACGTGAAGAAGAAGGAGAGGGAGTTGGTCTGGGTGTGAACTGGGACTGGATTACTTTTTTTCATTGGAGACGTGGGTACTTATATATTTCCATCCAATTTTCGCCAGCTCGTACAATACAAGATGTAATTCTCCCCGTAGTTCCACCCGGTTACACACTTGGAGCCATTTAATCAGGCAAGAAACGATTTTTAAAGTTGAATAACCTTAACCAACGCCGAGGTTGGTTAGACGCGCGCTCATTCGTCTACACTTAACGCTGCCAAGCGATTCCAACCATTTCAAGACACACAACTTCAACCATCATTCCACTTCGCTCGAATTATCCATCAACGACAGGGATGGCTTCTTATGTATGTATATACCTCTACATCTAATCTCTGAATAATCTCTTTAGTTAACATGTCAACCACAGGACTCATCAATCGCCTCTGTGGCCGTTCAGCCTACACCTACCATTTACGAAGCATCCCCTTTCTTACAACTCCCTGCAGAGCTCCGCCTGCTCATATACAGTTACATTATCCCTTATAATGTGTCCTTGACTGTAGAGACTTTTAACTTGGCGCATCCCGCCACAAAAAACTGGTCATCATCAAATGCGGCTATTATATACGTCAACAGGAAGATACATCATGAATTCATCAAACACTACTATCGCACAGCCAGCTTCTCGATCAATTTAATGGATGCAGTCTATGACAACCTTGACGAGGTACCCAAAACGTACCCACCCGGACTACTACGATGTCTGGGAAATGTGAGGATATTGACTCTCTCTATGCCTCTCATTACCTCCGGCGAAATAGCCGCCAGAAGATTGGTATTAAAAAGACGTGAGTTGTACGCACATCTAGCCTCGGGTTGTCTCGAGCAGCTGAATATTCGTCTGAGGTGGACTGTCAGACTTGCCTTCTATGTCGGTGTCGATCCGCGCACTTTTTTGGATCACAATTTGTCCGTATTCCAGCAGATTCCGAGACTGAAAGTTTGTACAGCTAGCGTTGAGATTGGTACTCGCTTTTTCATGGAGTCGACGACCCCGGAGAAACTGGCGGAACTCATGAGGCGTGCACGGAAATATTTGGATTCTTTTGAGCGCGATTTAATGGGAAATGGCGCACCTGCTGCACTCCCAGATGTGAGAACCAACTGAGGTGATGCACTCTGAACTGCTCTTGGATCAAATGGATTCGATGTGGATTATTTGGGCCACAGGCAATTTTCAACCTCTTACGAAGCCACTACGGGACTCGAAGCTGGTCATAGAGACGTCAATCTTACTACTATCGAATGCGCGGCGGAGAGAATGCAAGCATCCAATAACTATACTCTCACACGGCGCAGCAAGATCAACGTTAATGTTGCACTCAGCGAGAACGAATTCAGACGAAGCTACCACACCACCTTGTAATTCCATGAAAGCGTATTTTGAGATGACTCAGTGATCAGATTCAATCATGCACAGCTGAACCAAGTCAACAGGCAGAGGGAGGAGATATATATCCCATACCGCCAAGGGCAGGCTTTCCTATTACTTGCCATCGCCATCCTCGTCTATCAATGGCCAATTCGTTTCCTCCTTGGTATACAAATAAGCTCGGTCTTCGCTGTCCTCTTCTCACCTCACTCACGTACCATATTCAGACTCCTCAATCCACACTCCCAGCCCCTAAACATTCGCTTCCGCCGTCTTCTCCCTCTCGCTCTTCTCCCTTCTCCCGGCCCTCCCCTTCTCGCTCCACGGAAAATGCCACACAGGCACCGTAAAGAAGCTATTCGAATCATCCGCTATGCCCGCAAGACAGATATACCACGCCACAAACGCCGCCACCAGACCAAACATGCCCCCTGCCTTCTGCAACGCGACGTTGGGTGCGCCGTTCGACGGATACAGATATGCGAGCGCGAGCATCAGGAAACACCACCAGACGCTGAAGAATAGGAAGCAGAATACGACGGTCGAGCGGAGGGTGAGGAGCCAGAGGAGGAAGGTGAAGACAAACCAGCCCTGGAGGAGGTTAGCGTTTGGTTCTCTAAGACTACATCTGTCTCTAAGACTACATCTGCTTCGTTTGAACGGAATCGAACTGGTGATTCGCATTCCCCAGAACGGTAGCGACACTACATACCATAAGGAATAACCCAAAAGCATGACTAAACTCCACAGGATCAGAATACGATTCCTGGATGTGGAAACCACCCGGTGTTAATACGATGGCGAGGGATATCCAGTATCCTCCGTAGGAAGATAGTGCGGTGGCTGCAAATGTGTTGCCTGCTGCCATTTCCCTGTGTCGTTACCGTTATTTGTCAGCTTTCTCTTTCTTCTTCTTTTATCTCGACTTCTGCTCGCCTCTTGCGACTGCCACTCAGCTCTTTCTCCTGATTTTCTTTGGCATCCGCTCCATCTTATGATACGCCCACACTCTGATCTCCCCCCTACAATTTTCTCTCCCACCAACGCATCCCTCCGCAACCTCGAACCACCCCAGAAAGAAATCTCCAGAAAGAAATAAAACTCACCACATCCCCGCCAACAACTGAATAAACCCACCATACGCAAACGCCGGTCCAATCACTATACTCGGCTGCGAAATATCCCTCGTATGCCAATTAATCAGACTGAGGACGAACGTCGTCGCCGCGAAACCGGCCAGCCCGAGCGGCGCCGCGTTGGCGATGTCGCGCTGCTTGGAGGGGCGGTAGAGTCCAGGTTGCAGGTAGCCTGCGAAGGGGGGGTAGAGTGTTGATGCGTTGGTGTGGGTGTGGGTGAGGGGGTTGCTGTTGTAGTAGTGGTGGGGGTTGGAGGGGAGGGAGGAGAAAGAAGGGGAGGAGGAGGAGGAGGGGGAGGAGGGCATGATTGCTAGGTGGGAGGAGAGGAGGAGGTTCTGGGGGGGGGGGGAATATAGAGTGTCGGAAACGTTAGATTTTTATGACTTTGTCGAATAGTTTCCCATTAGATGTCAAGTGTACAATTCAACAAAAACAAAACAAAAAAAAGAAACAAAAAACACTCCGTACGACCTTTCTGACACGACACTCATACCGAGGGGACAACCCCCAACTTTTTCTCACTACTTTTCCTCACTTTTCATCCTAGAGCGGAATATCTGCAAGGTTAGCTATCGCTCATCGTCATTGCTTATGGAAAAACACATCCGCATCCATCACCATGTCGATCTCATCTCATCTTACATGCAGCGCAAACTGTGACCCCGCGCTCCCCCCCGCAACCCCACACTTATCCACTTTGATGCTGTGATGGAGGGCCTGGCAATGTACCCGCGGCATGGATATAAGAAGTTGGAGGAAATTTACTTTCAATTCTTCGGGTGGGATGGGATGGATATCAATTGGTATTATAATCGAGATTGATATTCACATTGATAATTCTGTTAATTCAACCAGCTACTCACAACAAATATTTACAAACATGCACAGAAATTCAGAATTACCCTTGCCTGCAACTCTACCAAACATACGATGGTAATATCATGTCGTCACACTCGCCCCCTTTCGCTAAATTTATTCCCGCTTTAGCGTCTGGTATACAACAACCCTGGCGTGAAAATCGATCGAATCATATATGCGATTTCGAATTGCCGTGAACAGGTACCGTTCCCTCTCTCCTGCTGTGGGGATCGGGTGTGGGGTGGGTTTTGTCTCGCGGAGTGTTTGATATGGGACTTCATTCCCCGGTTTGGTTATTCTTGCCGTCTACATGCTGCTGGCATTGGGATATTATGATTTAAAGGGTGTTTATGTTTTGTTTTCCTGTGATAGATGAGGCTTTGGGTTGGGAATAGAATGGTGGTGTTTATCATGACAATAATCAAGAAGAAATATGAAAAACTGCTTATTGAATGCGTGTATGCCACTTCATCGACAGCACAAACCAGTAGACGACGACGAACAACAATGGGCACCGCCAAAACAACAGCAACCCTCAATCCACACAATTATTTGGCTTGGACTAGGAGAGCTCAAAGCTCTTTCTAAGAACACCCCTTCGCCACTTCTAGAAACACAATCTCAAGGCCATGGACTGATCCGACTCAGGGTGTAGATTGTAAGATTAACTGTGTGCTGAGGGAAGGATTCTATCAGGGTGATGGGTATATATATATATCGCTCTGCCGGACAGAAAGCAGTAGAGGCAGTTATGGGATGCGGGATTGGTTGCGTGATTCTACTTACATACGGGTGAATGAAACTTTACCTGGTGGTGGATAAGTGAGTTCTCAGGAAGTGAATACGCGGCAAATACAGCAAGGCGCTAGGAATGGGTAGAGGATATATAAACCGTCCACCACCAACAAAATATCATGTCTTCATCCGGAGAATATTCGTCAAATTGCAGTCATTTTAGGGCATGTTCAGTGCGGATATATGTATTGTTGTAGTACGCAGTACACTTGCTGATTTGCTGCAGAAGAGGTATCAGAATATAAACATGAGAACGGATGAGAATGAAAATGAGAATGACGATAATGGTTATTCAGTCTTGGTTGTTGTAGCGAGAGGAACGTGGTAGGTATATAAAGCAGCTACGGATCCAACGAGCGAGAAGAACATAACAGTCTTACAACTTGCAACTTGCAACGCAGATCCACATAGATATGTCGCTGGACTTGAGAAGTGATTGGAAGTTTGCAACTGTATTCGAACATATCTAGAACTCAACGAACAGAATGATACGGTACCAAGCATCCTATAGGTACTACTGTCAACCCGAGTTTTCGTTGCCATTCTGATGTTGAAATATAGAATGGGTGGTATATGGGAGAATGACAGCGAAATATACTATGGAAATCTGAATTTTCGATGATATTCTGAGATTGGAATATGAATTGGGTGTTGGACTACAAAAGAATGACGGCAAAAGAGTGGGATCATTTCAGTATCGAAGTTCTAAATGCAAAGTAGTATTCATCATTATTGAAATCTCAGTTGAGATCTAGTTTATGTATCAGTCTGGCCCTGGAACTATAGTATCGAAGTCCTATTTTCCTTGCCTGATGGCTGGTATGTAACATCGCTGGAGGTTTCGTGCACGAGCTCCACTTGTTATATTCTGTTCGTAGTCTGACCTAATATGTACGTCTACGTTCCGTCAAATGTGTGCTACGTATTTCCATATTTCGTCTTGGAGCTCGAGGGGTAGCTTGGGAAACAGTACGAAGTTTGGGGTTAACGGATCGCTCGTGACGGCGACTTGGCCTGTCAATGCTGTTATGGTGAATTTGAATCTGCTCTGGGCGGTTTGGTGTGGTGTGAAGTGCCAATGATTTGTCTCTTCGACTAACTAACTGAGATCTTACGGATCTGTTTATGCTTGGAAAGAGGACAGATAAATCTCTATGTTGAGCTCAGTAAAAGAAGTGAAAGCACTGCTGGAATAGGTGAATTCAATATGTCGGTAATGAGATTAATTGGACTACGGAACAGCAACCAATCTTATGACATTCGGAGAAGTGATCCTTGTGCAACCCAGGCCACACCATAGCATGGACGAATTGAAGGCATTCTAGCAATGAGTATGGCTTCAAGCACTCCTGTAGTCCATATTCATATATAGCAGTAGCATTAGAAAGAAGATAGTATCTTGTAGATGCTTTTGAAACAATGGATTTAACAACTTCCATTTCCTGCTCAACGTTCCCAGCATCTAGTGATACTACTACTGTAGTAATGAGAGATATTTTCAGAGAATCCATTTTTTAACTCGTCACTTTTCAGTGGTCAACGGTTTTAGTGATCTTATATCAAGTAGAGTCCAAGCTATTTCTTCTGGATAAACGATAGAATTATTAAACGCCGAGTTTGCTTTCTCTAAATCTAGTCGAGAAGTTATTCATTTATAAATAGTATTATAAGTTGCAACTGCATAATCTGAAAGATTGCTATTTTCCCCTTAGTGAGTAAGCGAATCAAGGCATTTACATCCTACAGCTCTCCACTGTCAACCGTCAATTTCGCTCTGCAATCAGTCTTCTTCATCTGCCGTCGAATCCTCAGGACGTGGACGCCATTTGACACAATCCAACCATGTGCTTGTTCTCGGGTGCCGCGCGGCCCACACCGGTCCAGCATCAAAGCAGCAATGTTTGAGCCCTGGGATGTATGATAATTGTGTGATATTGCATGTATGTATGCGATGGGAATTGCCGAAACCCCGTTGAGCAACGAAGATATTGACATACCATGAAATCAAAGTACTGGGAGCAGATGAAAGCATGAAGAGAACTTCTAGAAGGTTTCCATCGTCCGTTTAATTTGTGCCATGTGCAAAATAGCCCCCTTGTCTGAAATTCATCTCGAGTAGGATCACGAGGGATACACAGTAAGAGGTTCTCTCGACTTTAAAAGTCGCAGAAAACACTTCGCCTGCTAGATGTTCGCGCGCGCCAACAATACATTCGTCATTGTCTAGGCTCTCGGACCCCTCCTTCTTGCTCGCATAGATCCCATCAAATACAAGTCTCCTCTTGTATTAAGATATATATGAATGCTCAGTACAGTGGCCTCATTCCGGAAAAATTATTCCGCGCTACGAAGATGCTTTCTATGTATCACACTAACCTTAAATTTAATCATCGACGAACAACGTTCGTTTTAACTACAGCAGTTGTTCTGTCCTACCATTTCCATCCGTTAAGAAAGTTTCACAAACAGCAATATTCGTCATCGTTCGAATATACGGGATGTGGATACCCGTCCACTGCGTCCAAGCTATATTAAGTGGTGGAGTCGCCAAGTTTGAGGTCTATTCGGATATTACTTCCGAATGTTCTTCTTCTCGTAAGTTAGCCGAACGAACATTCGATTCTATATTTATTTACCCCTTTCCCCGCGTTGAATTTCTCGGGCTGGGCAAGTACCGGCAGCATCAAGCACTTTTGTCAGTTCTTGGGTGGGTAGTGGTTGCATGGCGGTACTGCACGGGAAAGCTTGAACATACAACCATTTGTATCACAGAATCTGCAGGATCTCGATGCCACGCCGGTAAGAGATGCATAGTGCAGCGATCTCGTCCGTCTTATTTATGTGATTCGACCTAATCAGGAAACAGTGTTCCAATCCACCCCTCTCATTGGCTCCCGTCGATTTTTGAAACTCGGTCGCACAAAACCAACTCCACAGCGCAACCCCTGAACATCTCCCTTCGCCGGTAACCCCTAACCCATATCGGTACACAATGAAACAAAACGGTTCACTCTGTTTCCTTCTCGCTTATCGAGGGATCCATCTGCACCCCTCATCTCATCTTAACTAATATATTTTCATCTATTCCACGAAATCTAACGCCAAATATGGACTGCGGCCGACTATGTGCTTATGTGATGGCGCTTCCTTGTCCTTCAGTGTAAAAGTAAAAAGGACCTGATTCCTTTCCTTCCAAGACTTTTTCCTACAATATCCAATCATTCTTTTCTTGAATTTCGTAACTGTACAGTTCCATTCGTTCATTCATTCCTTTTCCAAACCCACCCACATTCTTTTACTAGAAAGCAATCATCAAAATGAAGTTCACGCAGGTCGCACTTCCTCTCCTCTTCTCCGGCGCCGCCATCGCCGCACCAGCCGTGTCCAAGACCATCAACGCGAGATCGACTAAAGTCTGCGGCCAATGGGACAGTGTTGTTACAGGATCCTACACCATCTACCAAGATCTTTGGGGTCAGGGAAACGCCGATTCTGGTTCGCAATGCTCGACTGTTAATTCGATGAGCGGCGAGTCTGTCTCTTGGTCTACATCGTGGAGCTGGACTGGTGGATCGAGCGACGTCAAGTCGTATGCCAATGTTGCGCTTACCAAGACCGGATACCAGCTCTCGTCCATTTCTGCCATTCCTGGTGTTTGGAAGTGGAGGTGAGAACTTGTTGGATATACATGTGACGGGTTCCAGCTAACCATGATGTAGCTACACCGGAAGCGACATCGTCGCTGACGTTTCATGGGATTTGTTCACTGCGTCCACAGCCGGCGGAACTAACGAGTTCGAGATCATGATTTGGTTGGCTGCTCTCGGAGGTGCTGGACCTATCTCCTCTACTGGATCCCCAGTTGCCACCGCTACCATTGCTGGATCTTCCTTCAAGTTGTACTCTGGACCAAACGGAGACACCACTGTCTACTCTTTCGTCGCTGTTGATGAAGTTACCTCTTTCGATGGTGACCTTATGGATTTCTTCGACTACTTGGTCAAGAACGAAGGATTCTCCACCAGCCAATACCTTAACACTCTCGAAGCCGGAACTGAGCCTTTCACTGGTACGTGCTCGCTTTCAACCTCAAGTCTTTGCACGGATAATGCTAACATTTCCCCAGGATCCAATGCCGTCTTCAGCGTCTCCGCCTACAGCGTATCAATCTCACAGGGAAGTTCCACCTCTACCAGCAGCACCGCAGTCGTTAGCAGCGTAGCATCCTCAACCTCCACCACCGCCCCATCATCCACCGTCATCTCATCCGCAGTATCCACCTCCACCTCCAGCACCCTCCCATCCTCAACCCAAATTGCCGTTCCATCATCCACCCTCAAGACCTCCTCAACAAGCACATTCGTCGCCCCATCTAGCAGCTCCACCGCAGTAGTTTCCACTGCCTCAAATTCCGCATACACCGCTCCTGTCCCTACAACCACCTCCACCAAGGCAGCAGTTGCTCCATCAGTCACGTCTACAGTTGTTTCTGCCCCATCTTCAGCACAATACACTCAGCCAGCATACTCCGCGTCTTCTGTCATCTCATCCGTTGTAGCTCCTTCTTCTACTGCTGCCCCAGAAGGAGATGATGATGTCTGCTACGAGTAAACAGCACATACGATTTGATTTTAGCGACATAACATGGCGTACCGAAGTGGATCTTTCTATATAGTATTAGTGCTAATTGTGTGGGGTACAGTGATTCGAGATATTTTGAGACCGCGATGGATGAAGTTGCCATTATCGATCTCTTTGTCGATGTGGTGACTCCTTAGTCTATGGCGGGATGGATTTTGTATATATATTTACTTTCTTGTAGAATGGGGATAATGGATGGCGGGTACAGTATCGTGGATAGTCAAAATGTATACCATTTCTAGACCAATGCTGATAGTCTTCAATGAAGTGGTGGTCTCCGTGTGATCGAACCTGTCCCGAAGTTTAGTAGCTCTAGCTTCTGTCGAGGCCTGTCCGGGGAGTCTTACAAAGTATACTGTATTATTGTCTTTGGCACCTATCTATATTCCTGACTCTTCATTATCCAGCCTTTCCCTACAAGGCCAGAGTTGACCCTCTGATGCCAGTATCAGCGACATATCCCAGTCAGCACACCTGACTCCTTACTCAACTAAACCAAGCAGAGAACTCTTGCCGCGAGACTGCAATCATCGACTGAAGTCCTTCCGTATGGGCACACGCACATCCTAGCTTCGCCAACGTCATCCCTTCACCCACACCACCATCATCAGAAGTTTCACCCACTTGACACATACTCGTTGCAATTCTACGCCTGTCGTTGGAGGTCGTTGTCTGATGAGACAGCCTTACCATTTCCTGCGGAAGCCGGAGGACACCCAAGACTTCTCCGTAAATACACGCCAACTCCTCACAAGACGCGAAACTCCATAGCAATGGATCCCGATCATAAACTAGCAGAGAATAGACAGCTGCTGACAGTCATACAATCGTTATTGTATGACTCTTTGCATTAACGAACAAATGGAATCCTCGATATAGCACTTGGTAGTAGCCAAGGCCAACTCGTTGATAAAAGTTTTGGTTGCCTGGCAGCTGTTCCAATAGAAGCCACCAATGTCGTTGTCCATAACTCTTGGTGTCTATAGTGACTCCGATTTTGAGACAGCAAAATATTCTGCTGCCATTGGATGCAAATTGGCATCCACAATTTTGATCGGAGCATGATCCTTTGACCCAGCAAGAGTCGTATGTGCTCTCTTGACGGAGCGGAAGGCCAGATAATCTCACATCACCGAGGATCTCATAGCTGTGCCGGCCTTGACCAGTTCTCGATCGGACCAGGACCAGTTGTTCAGCGTGTGTTCTTGGAGCGTTTCCATTTGTTCCATTATATTCGCTTTTGTATTCTTGCGGAATCGGGATGACATTGAGATGGACCGGTACAACCTCCCCACGGACATTGACCAATCCTTCACTGACCTTGCCTGTAAGGTCGAACCTAGAAGCTCTGCATGTAGCTTGTAGAATTGTTATACTAGACTTGAAGTGAAACTGGTAGCTTTCTCTAAAGTATGCGATGCCACCGTTGATTGATGCCCAGGACCATGTGGGAGCAGTGTAGACCAAGGGTCTTTGGGGCAAGACTAAATATAGCGGTTTGACGTACCACAGTAGGCCTTGTGGGAGGTCATCGAGCCAAATTCCAGCCAGGTAAGTACTTGGCTGCATTTCCATATATTCTGCCACCAAACTGGCAAGGCCCGATATAGCGCTAAGTCTGTCGTTCTGTTTCGTCAACTGTCGAGCCGAGTACAGTTCCGCGATGGACCGCCAAGCGTAATAAATGGAGCCGGGAGTAAAATTCGTCAGGAAATCTGTGACATGAGTACTTACTCTCCTCATCCTCAGGGACAACATTCCCAAACGTTTCAGGAGGTGGCAGTTGCATAGAAGCTCTTCCAAGTTTGATAACCCGCAGCGCTCGATATGCCAGTCTCACAAGATCATATCCCGGACTGCCATCTTCACATTTACTACATGTGTTGCAATCCCACCGAATCCCCTCTGAAGTAAAACGCAAGATCCGATTGGGGAGGATGCTTTCCTGAAGTGCCCATCCTCTTGTTGAAAGTACATCTGTTAACCTATCGACATTAGGCTCTGTGCATCTTATCCACCCCGGTGGAGATATGGTCGAAACGACTTTTTGATTCAGTTGAGTCCAATCTCGTCCATATGACCCCAAAAATCCATCAATGCAACTTGAAGAATGGTCAGCAGCAATTGTAAGGTGGCTTTTGGAGTAAATTTGTCTCATTTTGCTCGCTTCCTCATGCCAGTCCAGCTCGTCAACATCATTTTGTATAATGCACAGTGCATTAACCCACAGGTATTGTAAACCAATATCACGGCATACCCTTATTGCATCTTGTATCGTCTGATACAGTTGTTAGCAGTGCCATCTAAAGCTGTTTTAATTTCAGAGAGGTGACGAACCCGTGGTAACTCGGTCAGAGTTATACCGCGCTTGCTCGACTCGATATTTTCACGTGTTGACACAAAAGTCCCTTTCTGTGGTCCCCAGCAATAACTTAGAGCTGCATATTTCATGGGCTTCGTAGAGGGAAAGCTGTTGATGTCAAGTAGACGGAGCTGGCCATGATCCTGACTTCCAACATAAAGCAACCGACGAGGCACAAAACTTGGGTCAGGTGCATGACAGATAGAGTGACTGTCCTCGCACTTCTTCAGCCATGCCCGTGACAAAACATTTCTTGCCTCCGTCAGAGACCCCGTCAAGGTTTGGATTGTATTGTCAAGTACAGCTCTTTTCGGCAAATCTTTGCACAATTAAATATTTCAACATCATATACACTCTTTACAGCGGGTGAACAACGTACCTAGAAGTTTCAGCAGCTCGAAACCCGTGCTCGTAGAAAGGGAGATTCTTAGAATCCTGCATGTCGACCCATTCTCTATTGCAATGCATAGCTTCGTCTGAATCCGTACCTTCATCTTCTCAATGTGCACCATCTTAGTTGCGAGTGAAACGCTAGCGATTGCATCGACAACCAGCTCACATGATCGGCAACATCCAAAGCGTGCAATTTGGTCGTAGGCAACAAGTTCAAGCCGAGCCGATCTGCGTCCCTGAAACAGGCACATAGCATACGAGAGCTTTAGTGATGTCCATATTTTGTGTGAGCTCTTAAGATGCTTGACGAATGATAGGATCTCGTGGCTAAGATGGTTAAGAATTATGCGCCTCGATTTGCTGTCGCGGTATCTACGAAATAATGTAAATGTGAGTCTTTCGAGATGAGGGTACGGACCGGCTGCAAGATGATGCGAAACTCCTTGAGAGACAAGGAGGTTCTCAATCAGTTGGGACCATCGTGGAAAATCTCCAATGTTACTTAATAGTGGAATATTTGTTCGCCTTGTAGCCAACAATTCAGCAGACGACATCTTCCTATTGACAAATATCGGATCAAGTCGAAAGAGATCCGCGATACCTCGAAGAAGAGTAGCAATATAGCTTGAGATTCCTTGAGCAAGAGGCAGTGCGTTGTGCGCGGAGACTTGACCTAGTGTCGAAGATGACCCGACATATTCTTGCGACTGAGGCTGACAACTTGTACTAGTAAAGATGTGAGGCTACACCACCTTTCCAAGCCATTTCCCACCGTAACACCAACATGAATCTCACCGACTTTCCGCATCTTCCCCCTTATACCTCCCTAATCCACTCTGCAGCGGCTAATACTGCAACTGCCGCTCGCTCAATTCAACATCTCATGCGAGTAAGATGTGCATGAAAGAGGAGTGCAGGCTGTGCAGCCGTACAGGAGGAGGAGGCGGAGAGCAATCGACTTTGCATTGAAGATCGTCTTTCATTTACTGCATTGAGGCAATACGACGTCGTTATGCCTAAGACTTGTGGCTGCATGTGTGGTTTTGGAAGAATTGGACTTGAGAGTTGAAAGGCTAGAGAATCAGAGCGTTGAGAAGTGTAGAATCGGTAGGGTATCTTGTATTAGGCGCATGCATTTAGAAAATATATGAGGAATTTCTGAATTGAATCGCTGCATCTTGCACGTCCCGATAGAAATCAGCTCATCAATGAGATGTAAATATACTCAGGCATGATGGAAGCTTGCAGATGTCAAACGATGCTGTACTCCATTACCAAGGTCAAAAATCGCCGAGACATTCCAACGTCGTACAAGAAGTATGACCATGTGATATTACATGTCTAGATCATCTCATTTGTTGCATACCTGAAATCTTGAGTGTTCTGCAGAGTCTGCACTTACTTGATCAGTGTTTGCCCGCTCCTGAGTTGCTCACTCGCTGAGCTCTCGTCGATGAGATGCTCAATGAAAGTAGGTTCGCCCAATAAACCATCGGCTCCATATGAATTAGATTTCAACATTGTTGCATATCTGCAGTGAAACCCAAACCTTTTTTCAACGCTTGGAGCTAGGCTCTCACCAGAGTAAAGCTTGCGGAGCTCAATCACACAGAGCAGAGTCAGCAGACGCTCTCTGATCACAACGCTTAGGAACTTAGCACAAAGATAGGCTCGGGGTTGCCTATCTAAAATGTCTTTTGCTCGATATCACTCGTGATTTTCTCATGAATTTTGTTGTGATTGTCTCAAGGGTGGACGCGCGTGCGGCACTCTGATAGTCACGATACTCCAGTGAGCTACAGCGCGCAAGATACTTTCATCAACACGCAGACTAGACACGCAGACTAGACACGCAGACTAGACACGCAGAATAGAATACAATTAACATGAGATATAACTCGCACAATACTACCTCGAATTCGACTCATTAATTTGCGATTGTGCAAGTTGTCCGATAGAAAATATGATTGGATGCTCATCACATGATAATGAGCCCTCATATTTTGTTGCATATCTCAATGTCGTCCGTTAATTTTCTTTGCGATTTTACGGATTTGCGGATTGTATTTTGCGGACCGTCAGACCTGTGAGCATGGTAATTGGGGAGCATCACCTGATATCCTATGGTCTCTCTCGTTTGTTGCATATCTAGCTGTCGCCAGAAGCTTTGACTCTGTTAGGGTTTGGGATCAGTAATTGATTGGCTCGGCATCAGCTGATGAGAAATCCTCGGGTTGTTGCATGTCTGAATTTGTGTTTTTATTGAACATGTTCAACAAGCTCCCATCCAGACGCTGAAGTCAATAAGCTCGAGTGGACCAAAAAGCTCAATAAAGGGCGACACAAAATCGAATACCAACAAGTTAGAATCGCCCTCGTTGCCTATAGGCATAAGTTTGCGTTATTTTGGTTTGCACAAATGGTTTGTTTAGCTTTACGGTAACCTTATAGGCTCACTGGCGTCGCTGGCTTTTTTCGTGTTGTCATCAACACTCGCATCAACACTGTGAGCCGGACAGCACTTTTCACTCTGGTCTGTAGCTCTCATTCAACCAAAACTACAGAAGCAGTGGCTTAAGCGCTGCTGTATCCTTTTTTCATGCTTACGGACACTTGTAAGGGGATATTCAATTGAAAGACCAAGGGTAGAATTGGCTTACTTGCTCTCTGGAGCAATCTCCAGCCTATTCCGAAGCCGGATGTCCCAGTCTGCCTTATGAAAATTTCCTTCATCATAACGTCTCATTCGGGCTACTCCACCTAATCCGAGTAAAACCGGCGGGCACTGGACACTGATGGCTTCGCCGCATTCTCCAGCCTTCAGCCTCGAAGCCTCAAGTCTCAAGCCACACAGACCTGGCTGTCCTCTTCAATACAAGTTCCTGCCACAAACAATTTTCTCATCTTTTCGATACGAAAAGCGACATTACACAACGTACAAACTCCCAATCTGACGTCAGCGTCCACAATGAGACTCTCATGATACGGGCAGCAGGAGATTGAGACGTTGGGTTATGATATGATATTGGGTTATATCGTGGCTGTGCTGTGGCCCCCAAATGATGGGATTTGGAGATTTGATCACTCGATGATGACAGATGACAATGCGAACAGACAAGCGGAATCTCGGAGTCTCCTTGGGTTACAATCCCTCTCGTGCAGTAAATTTGATTGGATGAGAGGAAGCATTAGCTCCCGCAGTCAAACGGAAGGGGCTCTTACCCTTCTCCAAGCCTGTGAGCCAACCAACCCATGGAGAGCTGAAGGGACTTCCTTCCGGGAATCTCCTATGGCACAATGAAGCTTGTGGAGGTCTGCATAATCTGTAGAAAGTGGGGCATGAATAGGCATGATCAGGCAAGTGAGACCTTTGTCATATTTTTCACAATCTTTTCATTGTAAATATGTGGCGCAAGATGTTTCCCGCTCTTGAGGCGTTCCGCTGAAGAGATGTTCTGTGAGATAAGGAGGCTTTTTACCATTTTGAGATTTGCTATACGGAATACAGCGGAAACGTGATGAGATGAATGCTTTCTTGGTTTGAAATGAATAGTTTCATAGCCTTGTTGAGGGTTGTTAATGATCGATTCTTCTTGCCACATGATGTCTCCCAAGGCTCCCTTCTATTCACACAGCGATGTTCGCAGTACACGTGAGTTACGTAGAAGGCTGGCAACCATACATATATACACTTCATTTTCTGTCTTTTCATTTGTAGTTCAGTATCTGAGATTATCCAATCCTGTATCTCATTCACAACCTACTGCAGAACATAGTTGGATTTCTACATCTCAGACGGAAAGCGAATCACACATCAGTTTTCGAACATCAGGGGTTGCCAAATTGCCTTATACTGTTACAAGTTCACATCTCAACCACAACTACATCAACAATTTACCACCCGCTTCCAAGAGAATTTCATTTGCCATCTTTCACAATGCCGTACAACAATAACAATAACGGCTACTTCGAACGTGACCGGCACGGCCGCGACGGAATTTTCTTCCGCAGCAGCAGCGCCCGCCGCCGCTCACTATCCCAACCCCGCCTCCCCGAACTCTCATACACCGCCGAACTCGAGAACAGTAACGCGCTTCTTGCCTCCGAAAACCAGACGCTGAAGACCCAACTCAGCATCCACGAGACCCGCACACGTACCCAGTTTAGCGAGATCGGCCGTCTCGAAGACCGCATCCGCCAGCTCGAACTCGCGGCCACGGTGCGCGAACGCGACTACTGTGTTCTAGAGGACAGATTCGAAGCCACGGCTGCGCAGAGGCAGGCGGCGGAGGAGAAAGCCCGCTTGTTGAAGAGGTGGACGCCGACGAGGTTTGAGGATAGTGCGTCGAGCCAGCGGTTGGAGGCGAGGATTGAGGATTTGAGAGCTGCGGTCCAGGAGCGGGATGAGCAGATTAGACGTTTGGATGTTAAGGTTAAGACGAGGGATAAGTCGATTGCTCACCTGAAGAGTTTCTTGGAGGAGTTGGGGTACAAGGTTGATGTGAATATCTGAATTGAGAGACGGATGGATGCACAAGGCTGGGAGACGAACGATACGATAATGTAAGAGGTGTTGTGGTACGGTACGATCGAAAATTTCACGGCTGCTGATGGACATAACCTCGGAGGTTGGGGGCGACGCGATGCAGATGCAACGGCATTGCATATTTTACAGCCTTGCTCTGCTTTTCGATATGGCCGAGTTTGGACTTTTCATCTATTGATTCATGCATTATTGAACGGAAGAAGGTAATTCAAGTTCTATATTTTTGTCATTCGGCTTTAACTGACTTGTTGTAGTTATTCACAAAAAAAAGGGGCGAGGGTTGGGGAGGAGAGTGCGGTTTGTGTTTGCGTGCTGTGGATTTTTAATGTTTTTCTTTTCTTTGCCATACCCAATGTTGTATCTGTAACTTAGTTTCTCTTTTATTTCTATTTTTATTAAATCTTGTATTGTGATATCTAAGCAATTGATGACCCCTCATCATGACTTGTTGTGATGCTGCTGCCTTCAATTCCATGGTGGGGTGGAGGGGTTGGAGGGGTAAATGGGCGATCCCACGTGATGTCATTGCAGAATTAAGAGTTGGGTTTTTGGGCAGACTGTATGATTGCCGCGAGGCGTAGTTGACGAAAAGAAAGTGTGGCAGTAGATAGATATGGGATATCGATACAGATATTCTACGAAGCAATTTTGGTGGTAGCAAAGTTTGTTGTTGGAACTTGGGCGTCTCGCCCGTCCCTAGTACTACACCGACATACAAATCCTGGATGAAATTTGATAAGCTTCGGCGACGATTTGATGTAATGGGACACTGGACCGCTTCTAGTCCAATATTCTGATTCGTGTATATCCGCGACTGCATAGTATAAGTCCATCGTACATATGCGCTGCCTAGATTCATATTCATGCTTCTAGATCTTCGTCTACTCCCCATGCTAATCGTCTAGTCTCCTACCCTCTAGGCAGGAACACAAACGCAATCATCTAGACTTTCTGACAGAAAAAGAGGGTGTGCAGTATTCGTACCAATCGCACTAGCAATACAGTATCATATCCACTCGATCATCCGATTCGATGTGAAATCATCCCTTCCCCATTCGACAATTGTGCATTATCCACATCCCAAGTATGACACAGAAAACTCAATTCACCACACCCTTAGCACGCACGCTTGACGTACATCCCACACAGTTGGAGATACAAAGATACTCGGCGCACCTCCTATCCAATGACAGGTGTCCGATTGACTCGTGACTGGACACGTGAAGGCGACTAATTCTAGGCAGGTGGAACATAAGGAGGCGAGAGGAGTCATGATTCTGGGCGGATGGGATATCCGTCTACTCATTTACTGTATCTGTTATCTATTTTTCGAGTCATATGGTAAGACTACGTACTCCGTAGAACAAAGTAAAAACACAACACCCTTTGCACCCTACCCTCCAGCAAGTAGTGTAGGTACCCCGCGCGTCCGTGTCCTTGCCCCCTTCCCCTCCAAACCACCATACCCACTCCACCGCCTCCGCCTCCCTCCCTCTCTTACAAATTCGCAAAACCAGCAAGCAACACCACACACTCATACGTAGCGAAAATTTCACCCAAGACCCATTTGCCTAATGCGGATTTCCCGTCCCCAAAATGGTTCGCACGTCAGCATGTGTTCGTAATCACCCTACCTAAATGTTTTTGAGCCTCAATCCTACCGGGCCAGGATTGGCAAATGGAGATCTCACCGTAGCTTAAAGAAGCGTTGCAGTTGGCTCCGTAGCTATGTAACCACAGCCACAGCCACAGCCAGAGCCAGAACCAGAACCATGACCGGCCGTTCATGCGTTTCTCCACCGCTGGTTTACTTACTTCGTACGGTACAGCACTGTTGCACGGGCCATGCTGCATCGCATCCGTCCTGGCTGCTGCTGCTGCTGTCATCGTACTCCGTAGTCCTGTCATCGTATCGGAGATTTCACGATCCTGCTGTGATGTATGCAACCGTGAGTACTGGACACACAGACAATACAGGACAAGGACAACCGAGCAGAGCCACATAGTCCGTTCGCTGACTCCGTGCGTGCGTGCGTGCGCAACGGTATTGTTCTGTGCTTTCTGTCTAGCAAATAAGGATTCTGTACCTAGATGAGCTTAAACCTCAAATCCTTAATAAGCATCTCCTTGTCCTGCCCAAGATCCATCCCACCCAATACCGCTGACGGGTATGCATTCTCAGCCTCTTTTGTTCCTTGTTTTCTACGGAGAGGAATCACGTTACACGTTACACGTTACAGCGGCGCAGTCTTTTTTTTCCTTTTCCTTCGCCCTTTTCCCTCTCTTACTGTACTAGGGATTGAGGAGCTACAATTTAGCTCAGGCCACAGGGCTGTTTTCGGCCTTGGCGATCGCTTTCTTCCTCCACTTTGTGCTACACCATTCCACTCCACTCCCCAGTCATAGTCATTCAGTCACACTTTTTGGTCTGCCACACTTCTGTTCCCTCCCACTCACTCCTGTATCCTAGCCCGAAACAGGAAACTAGCAAACAGGCACCGCCCCTTTTTTGCTAGCTGCTGTCCTGTAGCAGGTATTGTACTGTACTGTACTGCACTAAACACCAGCCAGAATCTAGATAGACCAGACCACACCAGACCAGACAAAATAACACACCCGCCTAGCCCATCTCCCGTTCCCGTTCCCATCCCAATTCACATTCAGCTACTCCTCCATTCCTTTCCTTTCCCTCCATTTTCCGTCCTCCACCCCCATCTAATTGGTCCACTCTCTCGCATCGAGAAAAAAGTTGGGGTCGAGAAGTTTTGCGCATTCACACCCATCCCATGGCCATGCAAGGGAACAAGCAAAGGACGGGATGCGCTGCAGGGTTGCTGTCTTTTTTTTCCATTTCCTTCTACTGTATCCTACCTTATTCACTGAACTCGGTGAGATCATTGGGAAATAGTGCACACACCACCCGTACCTACATGCTTGCCTGCCGGTGAATGAGCCGCGGAAGGGAGGGAATTATGAAGTATTACGCTGATGATTGGATGGAAACGAGGCAGAAACGCCTTTTTCTTTTCCTTTTTTTTTTTCGCATTGCGTTTCGCTTCCCTTGTTTCCTTTGTTTCCCTTGTTTTGTTTCGGATTGTCTTTCTTTTTTGCGTAGAATATAATACAATCCCATTATACCATACCTCGTTCTTAGCGTAGGCAGAAGAAGGGCTCGGGATCGGGGTCGGGGTCGGGGTTGGGCAGGGGGGGGGGGGGAGTCAAGGGGGGAGGGGAGTCAAGGGGGGAAGAAACACACACACCCTACCCTACACACACCTACGGAAAAAACAACCTGAACAGAAGAGTCATAAGTTTAATGATCCTTCTTGTGTTAAGCTACCAGGTAGGCTCGGTATAGCAGAGCATAGCATAGCATAGCAAAGCAGAGCATGGGGGATGGATGCCTTTTCTCTTTCTCCCATATGGCGTAGTTGTGGGCTATGTATGTATGGCTCAATATGTATATAATTTTCCCAGCTCTCCAATCCCAATCCAATCCTGTTTCTTATTCCTCTCACTCACTCTCTCTCAGCCTTACATTGATTGATTGATTAATTTGATTGATCGATCGCTCAAATACTTCACATCACTTCTTTACTCACGGATTTGATTCACTCTCATTTGCTACCAAGAAATTTTATATTCAAACATCCAATTGTTAGATTCCGGTCCAGTGAGTCGGTCGGCCCTTCACATCACATCACATCGCATACACATATTTATAACCGCTTCCGATTCGACTACTTTTCTTCGAGCTCTGCTCAGCACAGCGTTACACACATACATCGATCTACACATACATACCAACAGCAGAAAATCTGACTGTTGCACGCATACACACACGCATGTACGCCGACGAACACCCATACACATACACCACCGCCAAGATGTCGTCGTCATCAAAACCACCCAAGAAAGTGCACTACACGCCGTCCACCAAAGGGTCCTCCGTGGTCGGCGACCGCACCGCGCCTTCTTCATCGTCCTCCCGCCCTCCTGTATCCTCATCCAACCCAAAATCCAGTACCCGACGCCCCAGCATCTCCATCCACACAACCACCAGTAGCGGTAGCAGCACACGGCCCCAAGCCACCGACAGCGGGGTCGGCTCTTCCAATGCCTCGACCTCATCGACCGCATCGCCGATCCCAATTCCCCAGCAACGCAACGCCAACGAGCTGTACGTCCTCAAAGACCGCGTGCAGTCGCTCGAGCGCGAAAACCGGCAGCTGTCGAGCGACCTGCAGGAGTCGAATCGGGAGAAGCAGCAGATGCGACGGGACCAGGAGCGCATGGCACAAATGATCAAGGAGCTGGAGGGAAAAGTCAAGGAGCGTGTTCGGGATGATGGAGATGGGATACGCGTCCGAGGGGGGAATATCCCGATTCCGGAGAAGAAAGACCGCGGGGAGCGAGTCCCGGTTACGGTGGAGAGAAATACTCCGCCTATGACGAAGAGGGAAAAAGAACGTGACAGCGAGGCCCGAAGGAAAGAAGATGAGCGGCTGCGCGCACAGCACGGCACGAGAGAGAGGAGAACTAGTTTCATACCCCCTTCCCCTTCATACCGCGAACGCCAATTCGATTTCGATGAAGATCCGATCCCAACCCGCAGCAGTTATCGTGACGAGGAGAGAAGAAGCCCGCCGTCGAGAGACCGAGACCCGAATCCGTTTGCACCAGCTCCGGCAGCCAGCAGAGCAAGGAGAACAAGCGTTAGTTATGGTCCTGGGTCGCCGGGCGGGTATGCAGCGCCACAAGGTTATTCTGGGATGAGCATGAGGAGCGTTTATGGAAGCACAAGTGGAAGCGCAAGTGCAGTGCCGTATATCAGGGGAGAGGTTGAGGTTAGATCGCCAGCGTCAAGTGTTAGCGGGAGAGTGATTGGAGATGCGGAGGATGATTTGTATCCTGTTGATGGGAAATACCATCCTTATCCTTTGTGATTGGATGTTGCTGCACCGGCTGTTGCTTTTCTTTCGTCTGTTTGAGTTTGTTGGGTAGTGCGTGTATTTATTTTTTCGGTAATGGAGTGTGTCGGGGAGCACAAGTTGGGACGTGGAGTGCGTTTGGATCTCGGCATAGTAATGGGTTTGGGCGGAAGCGTTACGATATCTTTCAGATACTTTTTGGTTTGCATTTTGCATATTATGGGACAGGTGGATAAATGGATACCATGGGTGGGGATAAATCTTTGGGAAGATGGATCGGAGGATCCGGGTATCAAACTATATGGATGGCGCGAGCCTGGATGGAACATGGATGGGTCGGAGTGGAATACAGGACTTGCTCGAAGGTATCGGCGTCTGTCTGCACTGTTTTAATCAATTAAATGCTTGGCTATTAGCATAGAGAAGACAAAAAACAAATCCTTTTGAAGAAATTATGCATCAAGAACTTGCGCAAGTGATGTCTTTCTCGATTGACCAGACGGTAAGATACATAATTCCCATATAGAATTGATGAGCAACGTCCATGATGTATATTCCAGCGAAAAAGACTGTGTTAATGCGAGCTGACGAACGTAATGCGGCATTTTGGTCATGATCTGTAGTAAGTTCGACGTCGGAAACAACCCAACGAGATGGTAACTGGCTTGTTCGACGTTCGGTGTGGACGTACGAAACCCTGGGTTTCACCCCGCTTTCGTATCTATCACACAGACCCGGTTGGCCTGTTGATCTCCCCAGAAATCGGAATCCAATTAACGTTAGAGCCCCAATGACTATGGCTGTCCAATTGAAGGCCTGAGTTCTCGATCCTTTGAACGGGGATTGGGAGACTGTTTGGCCCGGAGTTTTCGGGGCTGGAACCCGTAGATGATGATGAGCGATTCGTCGGTATAATTGACTGCATGATTTGAAGCGCGTCGCCTTGCTAATCCACATTCGAACTTTCCACTTTGTCGGTGCCTGTCATAAACCCAATCGCGGCCTCGAGAATCATCTTCACGACTTTCAATTCTCCTTCGTTTCTTGGCGTGTAAATCATTAGGTATTCGCTCGGCATCTTAAGTGTCCCTGCTAATGTCATCCGCTCTCCCCATCCCTTTTTTATCACTTCTTTGCAATCTTGTGGACTGAGCGCTGCATGCATTGAATAATCGACATTCTTTCCTGCTGTATGAACGTGTGCGATTTCTCGTTTCGTCTTTGCAGCGACTTGGTGAGGTGTCTTTATCTTGTCTGCGATCAAGATGGCATCGCCATGTCCTTCGAGAGCAGATGTCGTGATGACGATGTGGTTGGAGTGGGCATTAGCCAGATGAATTATGGTTTGGTCAAGGCGCTGACAAGAATATATCAGCCGTCAAACATGACATGCAGAAAAGCAGAAAGCCAAATACCTTGTGCATTTTCTGTTCTCCAAATTGTGAGACTTGTCTGTGAGGTACTACCCATTTGCCCATCTCAGGCCGTGGACCTGTCCGCTCTGGCAGAGGCTCTTTGAGGAACTTCCTTGCCCCCAATGGGCCGCATCTTGCAATCTCTTTTGGATCATCGTAGCATGCGGTATCAAATGGTTCGCATTTGAAGTATCGGATGAAGTATTGTAGAAGTAGATAGCCAAATATGTTTGCGGGCAGAGCCTTCTCCTTGAAGTCCAGCCAGGCGTGATAGTCTGCGAAGAATGAATTGGGCATTTTGCAGGGAGACGGATGCGAACAATGAGCGACGACAAGAGATGCGGTTACTAAAAAAATGTCCGGTCAATCTTTGAGTTGCGTTGCGACGGTGATGTGCTAGTTCATTGCCGCAGCAAGATATCCCATAGAATGGCTTGCTGCTTCAGGTGACATGCCGGCGCCATAGAACTAAACCCAGTACGGATGAACACATCGTATTCGTGTGGTTTGCTCCATAACATAAACTTCTATATGTTGTTATTGGCCCGTGAATTGCGCGCGATATACATTTCAAGTCGCGTAAATGAGGATATATGACTTGGGGCTTCAATAGTTCGATGGAGTGAGAATTGGAGGTGTATTTAGTCCAAGATGAGGTTTCTAGAGCGGGACCTTTTGGTGGTGGAGGAGAGTGGAGAGTGGACCGTAAAATGGCGGGGCATTGCGATGCCGGAGTGAGTTTTTATTCCACCGATTCCATATTCCATTGACGAACATTACTCGAGTCATTGTTTTTCAATCTTTCAACACCTCATCCTGTCCTCACATATTCCCATATTTCACATACGGCAACACCATCAGCCTCGATGTCTGATCATACTACACCTGTTGGTCTGGCTGTGCCCACAGGAAAGGCACCCACAGCTACTTCCCCAGATACCCCAGCCGAGAAGACTCATACTCCTTCCCAAAGATATCTTTCCACTCGAGGAGGATCATATGGCGTATGCGACACTTTCAATTGAAGTGTAATCAATTTATGGCTAATCTGACATAGTTGTCCTTCGAAGAAGTTGTCCTGAAGGGTCTCGCTGCCGATGGTGGCCTTTTCATACCAGAAGAAATTCCCTCCCTACCACAAGACTGGCAAACACGGTGGAAAGACCTCTCATTCTCAGAGCTCGCATACGAAATCCTCTCTCTTTATATATCCTCTTCAGAAATTCCCCCGGCAGATCTGAAGGATATCATCAATCGAAGTTATTCCACATTTCGCGCACCAGAAACGACACCTCTAGTCCCCCTTAACGAAAAGGACAATCTATATCTCCTAGAGTTGTTCCATGGCCCAACTTTCGCATTCAAAGATGTCGCGTTACAACTACTCGGAAATCTATTCGAATACTTCCTTGTGAGGAGGAATGAGGGAAAGACTGGAAGGGACAGGCATCATTTGACTGTGGTTGGAGCTACGAGTGGTGACACCGGATCCGCTGCCATTTATGGTCTCCGGGGCAAGAAGGACGTTTCTGTCTTCATTCTCCATCCGAAGGGTAGAGTTAGCCCTATACAGGAGGCCCAGATGACTACAGTGCTTGATGCAAACGTGCACAATCTCGCCGTCGAAGGAACTTTTGATGACTGCCAGGTGAGTCATGAGTAGTAGCTACCAACATTGGCCATATATATCTAACACCCCTTAGGATACCGTCAAAGTCCTTTTCGCAGATCCGCAGATCAACGAGACGATGAACCTCGGTGCTGTCAACTCCATCAATTGGGCGAGAATTTTGGCACAAACGACATACTACTTCCACGCATACTTCTCGCTCCTCAAATCACCCTCTTACAACCCCGAATACAAAGTGAGATTCGTCGTTCCCACAGGAAATTTCGGCGACATTCTGGCAGGGTACTTTGCAAAGCGCATGGGCTTACCAACCGAGAAGCTTGTGGTTGCGACAAACGAGAATGACATCCTGGACCGATTCTGGAAGACCGGGCACTACGAGAAGAAAGCTGTTCATGGTCGGGAAGCCGAAGGTGGAATCGCCGAGGATGGCGCTAAAGCGCATGAAGATGGCGTGAAGGAGACCCTGAGCCCCGCGATGGACATTCTCGTCTCGAGTAATTTTGAGCGACTATTGTGGTTCTTAGCCTACGAATTCGCAGCTGCCGCCGGCATGGACGATGAATGGAACAAAAAGCAAGCTGGGCAGGAGGTCGAATCGTGGCTGAAGCAGTTGAAGTCACAAGGTGGATTCAGTGTCCACGCAGAGATCCTCAAGACCGCCAGTAGAGATTTTGAGAGCGAAAGGGTCAGCGACAAGGAGACGATCACCACTATTAAGGACTTCTATACTTCAGCAGCTGCAACGTCAAAGAGCGGTTATGTTCTAGACCCACACTCAGCAATTGGTGTAGCAGCCTCGTTACGGTCTATCTCTCGCTCGCCACAAACATATCATGTTTCGTTGGCCACAGCACACCCAGCGAAATTTGCAAATGCGGTCGATCTGGCGTTGAAAGACGAGAAGGATTTCACTTTTGATTCTGTGCTCCCGAAAGAATTTGTCGGTTTAGAAAACAAAGAGAAGCGGGTCAGGGTTGTACCCAAAGATGCTGGCTGGGAGGGTGTCCGAACAATCGTTATGGAAGAGGTTGAGTCCGAATTAAAAGCTAGTGGGTGATCTGATATTTTGTTCAAATCAATCAAACGTTTAACAACATCATACTCTATATGATACTTTATACCATGGAGAATAATTCTGTTGTTACTGGCAAATGCGGCTAGGTCTTGGTTTGCGTTACCATAAACTGGGGCAACCTCATTTGATTTGCTGACGAGATGCACACAGCCACTAGCATCCGCTGAATGGCTATGCACCTAGCTGAATTGCATCCGTTCTCTCAGGATAAGCAAGGCTGTGAATATTTATATCCATTCCCTTCCCATTTCTCTTTCCTACTTTTGGTTTTCTTCTCCTTGCAACTTTTCTACTCCACCATAAGCATCCCTCTTAATCCATGGACCCTCTCAGTTTTACCGCAAGCGTCATCAGTGTCGGAACCCTCGCTATCCAGTGTGCAAATTCGTTAAGAAAAGCCGTCGTCTTCTGGGATTCTATCCAAGATGCCCCCAAAGACATTGATCGACTTTCGCAGGAGTCGTCCCTACTTGCGAACATTTTCGACGATATAGAGCGCGACTTTAAGCTTGGACAAATTCCCTCGCAACTGCATGACAACTACCTGATCGTAATGCGATTGGCGCAAGGAGATCTCAACGAACTGACAGATTTAGTTGACAAGCTGTCGGGCAAGCTAGCCTCGTCCACTTCAACAGTCAAACGGCACTGGGCGAAGCTTCAAATTGTCTTCAAGGACGAGAAGATTTCTAAGATGAGAAATAAGTTGCAGGGGATCGAGAGAATGATCCATACCCTTGAATTGCGAAGTCTGAAGTAAGTACCCAGCCTAACAGAGGGTGCACGCATTTTATGGAAAAATCTCAAATCCCAATACTCATATAGTATTTCTTGCGGTTTTGGGTTGGGTAGAGCGGCATTGGGATGCATGATTCGAATCTTACATCTGAACATCCATCACTATGCATCAAGAAACGTCATTGTCCAAGTCGGAAACTTGAGTCCTTCATGAATAGTGCACCCTGTTGTGTTTGAGTGAGAGCAACCCTTGGAATGCACACTAACTTCACAGATCAATATTGTCCGAAATCCCTGGGCAGTGCAGTTTTCGGATTCTACAATCACAAACTCATACTATTGCTATCGGGGAGCAACAAAAAGCCAAACATAACACGGCGATTGTCCCATGGAAGGAGGCCCAGGCCAGTCGAAACAATCGTCTCGTCCAAAGATCACACACTTCCGCTAGTGTGAACTTCCTCCTAGGTGCCTTGTCTCTCCGGACAATCTCGTCGACGTTCACAATAACGCAAGATAGTATTGAAGATAACTCGGAAACTACGAAGAAAGAAACAACTGTTGTTAGATCGTCATATGTTATACAACTGTTGATGGGAATAACAACGTGCCGTAGAGGCTTTAAAGTGAGCACAACAGACGGGTTTGATAGCTGGATGTTGAACGCAGTCCGACAACGACCTTCTAGCTGGGAAGCGTTCTCCTTATGCTACTTAGATGACGCTGACGGCCTTGAGTCATTATTACTTCGTGGAGAGGCATCTATCCACGATGTAGATGAAAAGGGAAATTCTCTATTACATGTAATTGCCTCTCTTTGTCGCCATGGGATCCGAAGCTAAAAGTTCCAGGATGCTTGTATAGGGAACTCGGAAAAAGTCTGCCGGTTACTTTTAAAGTATGGCTGCGACATATATGTTATAAATCAGGATAATATGTGAGTTTGTGGTAGATATGTTTGGACAGGAATTACTCACAGAAGCATAGGGCTGCCTTTGAATTTGCAAACGAGTCCGTAGAATGCATGACAGCAATCTGTGAAGCAGGGTTCGACCTCTGCGAAGATGGCTACCAGATTGGCTACGTGCCAGGAGATATTCGCACCTGGCGATTTATTATTACCGATACTAATCCGTTCATGACCCAAGACCAAACGGAATATTGGATGGACTGGCTTTGCTATTCCTTGACCGACTCTAGTGAAATAACCACAGAGTTGGCCGATTTCCTCTTCACGTTTGCTGGAAAGTTTAGTAGCAAACTTAACAACGCATTCTATATCCAACATGATCTGCTCGTGGATACCGCTCTAAATTGGTTACATAATTGCTTTGGACCACCAGCATCTGATGAAGCAGCTGAGTTGCGGACGCGCCAAAATACGATTGATCTCCATACGTATTTGGTGTCAAAAGCCCACGAAACATTGCCGCTATTGTACAACTTTGACGCACTTCAGAATTACCTTCAGTCAGGCACAATTGAAACGCAATGGCGGCTCTCAATGATTTACCAAATTGCAACATACAATTGTGGAAACTTCCCCGGGATGACAGATCTACTAATGGCCAAATGGCTAGAACTTCTACAAAGTCATGGAGTCGATTTGAAGTCGTATGCGATGTTTGAACAACTTCTCCTTGGAAACGACTTTGATATTCCATTTTGCTGTCGGGAAATAAGGATTCGGTTGTCATACAAAGACGATTCCGGTTTGGTGATAAAGGTCACCAATGAACTCGAACCTGAATTTTCACATCTTGACCCACGCTACTTATGCGAACCTTATTGTCCTCGCAGGACGCATGGCCAGGCGATGTGTTTATCACAAGTGGACGAGAGCCTGAGGAATATTAGGGTCAAGTCGAGCATTCCAGGACAGTGGGATGAACCGCTCAAACCGAACGAAGAACTGGTGATCCAGAAACGCGGCGAGTTGCATGGCGTCGGGTTTTATAACTCTGTGCGTGAAGGATACCCTGTTTTAGAGCCATGTACATATAGCCTACCATTGTAGAACAGTAGCATTGTCATCATAATCAAGTACTGGAATCGCGACTCAAGTTGAGCACGAAGCCCTTTGTACTATGGAAATACAACTTACTCATACGGGCCTTGTTTCTCTAGGAGTCTCTAGGCCAAAGGTTCTTCGGTCTTACTGTTGAGACTTTGCTCCATCGCTGCTTGTCATGCGTCCCAACTCGGGCTGTTTGGCTATTGCGTTACTCGGAGCCTGAGGTCTGTGAATCCTCTGACTGAGTCTGAATTGTAACATGTAGATTCCATAGCTCTCACATAAGATCATCCTTTACATTATCACGACTTTGTACTGTTACATTAGCGAAGTTCAGGGCCGGTAATCCCCAATATACCTCAAGACGACACGGATGTTGTAGTGATGTAAGATTACAGTTCTGCCACTCATTCGCACTTCGCTCTATGATTAATATAGTATGTAGTATTCAGTTCTGAGAGCCGCAGTGCGATAATTTTGCTATTGGGTAGACGTTTAAAGATCAGCATTCTTGTTGTAGCCCTGTATATGCATCCTCGTCGGATTCGTATACCGGCCGCTAGAGTCGCATCAGCGATATGTTAGACCTGCTACCCCGCATCAGCATTAGTCGGATAAGCTGTAAAAGTTCATCCGAAGAGAATACACAAAAAGAAAATAAGAATCTTGCAGGACCTCCAAAAAGATCACGAAAGACGCCTGCTACTATAAACACAACTCAAACTTTAAGTATTGCGATATCACAGTTATGGTCTGGTCGCTAGTCTCACTTACAGATGTTGGAATATAACCCTTTTCAGAGGATGTAGCTACCTAGTGGAATACAGAGATTCACGGCCCTTGAGGATGGGAAATAATACCTCCGCGGTACCTCCGTGATACCTGGTATGAACCGCTATAGACACGAATCAACCATCATCTACCAGGGTTGAGGCACAGAAGTCTGACAACGCTATGGATTGTCCTTTCACAAATTTACAAGCAGATATGAATAGCCCCGAGTATCTCCTCTGCCTTTGGTTCAAATAGCAGGTAGTTACCTCGAAGAATCCAAAATGATACGCCGTGACTTGCTTGGAATCAGTTCGCAACTCATTTTCTCTACTTTTCGTCGCACGTAGGTCAGCTACATCAAGATGAAGCTGCTTCTTCCTGCTATCTCTACCTTAGCAGTGGCAACTGCCCTCTTCGTGCCTAGAAGTCCAACTTGTACCGCAGCCGTAAGTTCCATCTTCCAAATCTCTCTGAACTCTCCAAGATATGACAACATCCATTGACCAAACTCTGCTTCTAGTGCGAATCATTGAGTTCTCTTCTTGGAAAGAAAGTAGTATTCTCCACCTCAGTCAATTTCACCCAAACAATCGGACCATACTTCTCAGCACAAGAAGCCTCTTTAGTGCCCTCTTGCGCCGTATTTCCTACCTCTGCTGAAGATGTATCGTTGTTTGTCCGCACCTTGACTCCATTCAATCGTCCCGGAGAAACCGGGAAGAACTCCAGCTGCCAGTTTGCGATTAAAGGAGGTGGTCATGCGCCGGCTAGCGGGGCCGCAAATATAAATGCGGGCATCACGCTTGATTTATCGGCATTGAATCAAGTTACCTTGGCGAGCAATAGGAAGTTTGTTAGTTTAGGTGGCGGGGCTCGTTGGGGCGCTGCGTACGATGTCTTGACTGAGCAGGGTCTGGCCGTGCCCGGAGGACGAAATGCTGAAGTTGGCGTTGGCGGATTTTTGACAGGAGGTGAGTTATATGTTCTCACATACTTCGGATGACTGAAGCGAGATCTGACGGTGTAGGTGGTATATCATTCTTTACCACACGAGTTGGCTTCGCTTGCGACAACGTCTTGAACTTCCAAGTCATTCTCGCAAACGGGAGCATCATCTCCGCCAACGCCACCACCAACAGCCAACTCTGGAGAGCCCTTCGTGGCGGCTCCAACAACTTCGGAATCGTCACCCGCTTTGATGTATCTGTATTTCCGCAGTCCAAATATCTAGGCGGCTCAATCAACACCTTAATAACATCATCACCAGCCCAGATCACCGCATTAACCAACCTAGCCGGTGCCCAAACCTTCGACCCCTACGTATCCATCACCCTGACCTACTTCTGGAGCTCCCAGAACGGCTTCCTAATCACCACCAACCTTGCGCACACCAGCGCCAACTCCTCGCTGCGCGCTCCACCGCCTAGTATCCAGCCTTTCCTTGCCATCCAGCCGCAAGTCGCCAACAGCATGCGCACATCCAACGTGTCCGACTTCATCGCCGAGCTGACCAAGCCGGGGGTGCCGGGTCTGCGTAATTCCTTTGCTACAACTACGTTCAAAGTCAACGCCGCATTCATGACCAGCGTAGTCGACATCTGGAACAGCACCATGGCCACCGTGACTTCTCTCCCTAGTCTTGCCGGCGCGGGCTTGACATTCGAGCCGATTCCCACTGTCATATCATCCAAGACTGCCGCTCTGGGAGGCGATTCTCTGGGATTGACTCCACGGGATGGGAATATGCTGTTGATTCTAATAAGTTTTACATGGACGTCTGCGTCTGACGATAACGCGATCGCAACTGCTAGTCAAAGTATGATAAAGCAAATCGATGAGGCAGCGCAGGCACAAGGAACGTTTTCTCGGTGGAAGTATTTGAATTATGCGGGGGCGTGGCAGGATGTGTTTGCGTCGTATGGGCGGGAGAGTGAAGTGGTGCTTAGAAGGACGAGTAGGGAGTATGATCCAGAGGTGGTCTTTCAGAGGGTTGTTCCGGGGGGGTTTAAGTTGTTTAGGTGATTTTGGGAGTGTGGGTGTGCGGAAGGGGGATGAGTGGGAAAAGTGAAAAGTATATAAGATAGGAACGTCGTTTTTGTCAAAGTATGAATAGCCAAATTCCATCCCTGGCGCGAAAGATCTCAGGAGACAGCTATTCGTAATTCATAGTCTTTCTTATATGTATTATTTCTCAGTCACGTCAGTATGTGACGTCTTGACTGCAAAAGCGACACAAAACTCGCCTCGTATGATGTATGATTGGTGATTTCTAGCTTAGACTTACCGACCCCCCTCAATTATCGCATACATACATAGCCCACATCATTACGAAGCCCAATTATCTATCTACTCAGACCCAGAAATCCAGAAACCCATAAAACCAAACCCCCACTCTCCCTTTCCCCGCAACCAACTCCCCAGATGACCAGCCCAGTACTCCATACTAAATCTCAAACTCTACACTCTATCCCCGTGATCAAACTCCGCTGCTAGCTCCGCTGCCGGATAGTTGCAGGGGTAATGCACCGCACGAAAAACCTCGCATATCTAACTTCGCAATTCCGCTATATCCAGAACCGATGAGCTGCTGACCGTTACTTCTCATCATGCGTCTCAGCATCTCCAACACTTCCCGCGTTTCTTTCCCAGTCCCCGGAGATAACCGTGTATAATAAACGGCTTGAGAAGTCCCCCCTCATGACACCCGAGCTAGCCCGTTGAATACCTGCGCTGTTACTCGTTGCATCTTAATCTATGGACCCCAGGTTTCTCTCGTAGACGGCAAGTAGTATTTTGATGGAGAACGTCACGTAGCTATCCTGCCCATCGACATCGAAGCGAAACTTACCTGTAGGTGATTTGCTTACTCGATGTAAGTTAGCCGTGCGAGAACTCCGCCGGTTCCAGTGCGGTGGCGACATCCATCTAAAAGTACGTGGACGGATTGGAAACGGCTTTCTATTTGCCTCGCTTGAGCCAGAAGTGTAAACAGTCTTAAAAATTCCACATCCCCCATTCCCAAACCCCAATCTCCAAACGCAACTCCGAGGGCTAATTCCCGGCAGTCGAATACTCACCTCAAGAAACCACACACTTCCCCTCTCCCTCCCCCTCCCACCCAAATTCCACACCAACCTTACCACTCTCCCAACAATCAGTACACACCGAAACCGAAATGCTGAACTGATTGATTGTACAAGATTTATACCATACCATGCGACTAAGCTGGTCTGGTCTGCGGTTGGTATATGAATCTGATTGATGGGGAGCGGGTACATGTGAGAGTGTAGCTCGATGGATAATGATATAAAGCAGTATGTATATACAATCAGCGGTATATTTGATTGCTGATCTTAAATTCTTACTCCAGCAACAACAACTCAAAATCCATCCATCCATACTCAACCACACGCACATACAAGTTTCAAGCCATTTATCTCTAGCACTCATCTCACCTCACGTCACCCCTCACTCCTCACCTCACCTGATCACTGCTCTCCTCCACCTCTCTCCAAGCGAAAAGCTAGATCCCCCCTTTCTCCCACGGCCCCCACCCTTCTGGCCTTCATCTGCCCTCAAAACGGATGAGGATGTGTATGCATACCCGTCCCAATATCAGACTCACGTACTTCTCTTCACTTACTTCCTACTTAAGTCATTCACTCCCGCTCGGGACACCAACAGCACGCATAACCCTACACTACAACATCAGATCACATAAGGAACCATCTCCGGACTTTTGGAATCATATTCGGTTCATCTTATTTCTTTTCATTTAGTTGATTTCCCATACTACCCACCCTTCAAACCGAATCCCGGCCGACTCAAAAGCAAAAAAAGCCACGTTAAATAAAGTAGTTTCATTGTACAATCATAATAGCATGATCCCATCCATCCATCCCATTCATCCTGGTCATTCATTGATACATTTGTCCCCTTCCCTCACTCTTCATCCTTCCACCTCATCCACTTAACCGAAAATAGCATCTCCCAACCTAATTCTTACACTCTTAGTTTGAGTGTAGTTCGCCAACGCCGCCTCACCCAACTCTCTGCCAATACCAGACTCCTTGAATCCACCGAATGGAACCTGGTGGTGCAAAAGGTTATAACAGTTAACCCAAACGGTACCTGCCTTCAGGCCATTTGATACGCGAATTGCGGTGTTGAGGTTTGTGGTGTGGACTGCTGCTGCAAGACCGTATGTGGTGCCGTTTCCGATCTTGATGACGTCTTCTTCGGTCTTGAACTTAGCGATAGAGCAGACGGGACCGAAGATTTCTTCTTGCATAATCTTCATGTCCTCGGTGACGTTGGAGAAAATGGTGGGTTGGATGAAATAACCCTTGTCGCCGTGGCGCTCACCACCAGTCTCGACCTTAGCACCGGCCTTCTTACCCTCATCAATGTAACCCATGACTCGGTCGTATTGAAGTTTGGAGACTTGAGGACCTTGGAAGGTCTCAGCACTGAATGGGTCACCGACTTTGTTGGCAGCAGCACGAGCCTTGAATCGCTCGACGAATTTGTCGTAGATGCCGTCTTGCACATAGACTCTTGAACCGGCACAGCAGGTTTGCCCGTGGTTGAAGAAGATACCGAAGTTGACCCAAGAGATAGCATTCTCGATATCAGCATCGTTGAAGACGATGTTTGGTGATTTACCTCCGAGTTCGAGAGTAACCTTCTTCAAGTTGGATCCGGCAGCAGCCTTCATGATTTGACGACCAACAACAGTAGAACCGGTGAAAGCAATCTTGTCGACATCCATGTGAGCCGAAAGAGCAGCACCGGCAATCTTTCCGAAACCAGAGATAATGTTGATGACTCCTGGTGGGAATCCAGCCTCCTTAACCAAGTTGGCGGCAACGAGTGCGGAAAGTGGGGTTTGTTCGGCAGTCTTGAGGACAACGGTGTTACCAGCTGCGACTGCAGGACCGATCTTCCATGACCACATAAGCAGCGGGAAGTTCCATGGGATAATTTGACCACAGACACCGAGCTATGAATGTCAGCTTTCTTTGTGGCGCTCAGATGAAGATATAAAACATACCGGCTCAGCTCTTGTGTATGAGAACATATCTGGATCGGTATCAATGACCTTTCCTTCGATCTTATCCGCCCAACCACCATAATATCTCAAGCATCCCGCAACCATGCCAACATCACCCTTTGCCATTGAGATGGCCTTTCCGTTATCTAATGACTCGACTGAAGCCAAGAGATCTAAGTTCTTCTCGATCAAATCTGCGAGCTTGCATAACAGTTTGCCACGGGTCTCGGGTGTGGTTTGTCTCCATGATCCTTCGAAGGCTTTTCGTGCGGCTTGGACGGCGACATCGACATCTTTTTCGGTGGCTTCGTGGACGGAGCAGATGACTTCTTCGGTGGTGGGGTTGATGACTTCGAAGGTCTTGCCGTCGACACCTTTAACCCATTCGTTGTTGATGAACCTGTATTCGGCACGTTGATTAGCTGGGAGTCTCGTCGGAAGTAGTGAGAGCGCAGATTGATATGGAATGCGGGAAGATTATGAGAGGTGAGGTGGGGTTGAGGAAGGGAGGAAGGAGGTTGGCTTACAATCCGGTGGGTTGAGTGTACTCTCCACTCGTTGGAGTCTTGAGCTGAACTGAAGTCATGATGAGGTTGCTTTATCTGTGATTGAATTATATGAAAGTTTTGTATGTAATGGAGAGTTGGTGGCACAAGACGTGGGAGGGCGGAGATGGGAAATGGGAGAATAAAGAAAGATATCTTGAGGGCGGGGTAATTGGCAGGTTAAGTAGTCGCTCAACCATTAGCTAATCTTTGCCTTCCCGCCATCAGCGCCTCTCCCCTCCCCCCCTCATATGAAGGAGTAATACAAAAGAATACAAATCAATAGCTCGGCAATTCCGCTGCTACTCCACCCTGATTGTCATAGAGTTTTGGCGTGAGACCGGCGACTAGCAATCGTAAGTGGCTCGAAGTGTCCCCTTTGCATGTTTTGGGTGTAAGACAAGCAAGCATGTGTGGACAAGGTATCTCTCCGACTGCAGACGGTGGCATGCAACGACTGCATGCCACTGCTCTAGCCAAGGTTACGGCATACTAAGTACATCGATTGACTTGCAGATTTCGGTAAGTCAATCCAGGCCTTTCTGGGTATCAAAACCCGAATCAACACCCACACCCAGCAAGGCTATGGGACTGTTGGTGTCGTCCGAGGTTCTACGGAGGACGAAGTACGAAGTACGTGTTCATTCGTTGTTTCGCTCTTAAATGTGCAGAAGCTGCGAGATGCGCCGAGATTTCCTCTGTCGCTATCTGCCAAGGAGATGTTTTGTCCTGTTTTACCCGTGGCGACGAGTACCTGCGGTGTGCAGAGCATACCCACAATGCCCACTGTACTTCGTACGGTGGCAGAATGTCTCTCATGCAAAAAGTCCCTACAGGAATGTACTTGTACAACTGGTGCACCCAGCGCTTTCCGCCACGGGATGATCGACCATTGGAGTAAGGCCCAGGAAGTGGAGCGCCCGCTCTACTGCACAGCTTGCTCCCCGTTCCTCGATGAAGAAAAGGTCCCGTTGTCCGGCGATATCAATGTGGCGGGATTCTTTTTCTTGATGCCCATGTACTCTCTGATCGTAGACCACTTCACCATCTCAACCAATGCGTCGCACAGTAGCTTCACCAGCTCAATACCGGTGTACGAAGTCTGAAGTGGATAACTCCGTGTGCCCCTCCGTTAAGTGGGTCCTGGGCTGGTGGTTGTCGTGTCCGGGGTTTGGCTTCCCCCTTTCGTTTCGACTACTCTTACCCCTCACCTCAAAGAAGCTCGAGGCTGGTTCGTACAGTATCCTTCCCCGCTCTTTTCGTTGGTCAGAACTTTATGCCATGTCGAACTTGCCGTGCTTGTACATCTTCTCTATTTCCTAACGTGCATATCAAAATCATCGTACAGCCGATGAACGTACATGGCTTTCTGGCTAGAAAAACTCTAAGTCTTCCAATATCATCGTCATTGCTGCGACCTCTCTGTCGTTTTCAATTTACAATGCTCTCTCCCTTACCTCGCATCTCGGTCTCGACCGCCCCTTCTACTCGGCGTAATGCAGGCACGACTCAAGCAAAAGCTCGGCCTGAGCTATAACGAGGGTCCTGCTCCGCATTTTCGTCACATCACCCTGTGACACGACAGAACAGTTACCGCCGATGACAGGGGTGGTAGATCGGTGATAAGGAAAATCCGCCACCCCTCACCGACGCTACTTGGTACAAAGTCCGTTTGAGTTGGCTATCACGCAGAATTCAAGCTCGGTCGTAACTTTACAGCAATGCAGTTTCTTGATCTCCCCAGTTATACTTTCTAAATCCCCTTATAAAGATGACCCCGCAGATATTCGCTTTACCTTAGAGTAAAAGAGTGCTCTAAGAGCGGTTAGTCCTTTGCCCACCCGTATCGTTCATTGCCTCTGACTTCTCAGCTGGATTCCTGTAGATCTCCATATCACCGAGGGACAAACACGCATTGACATCCGTAAATCCGTTCATGATTAGTATTGACAGTAGAGGAGAGTAGCTGGGAAATACCCGTTTCTCCAGGTTTTGCTTCGGGAACTAGAATAGTAAGACAGAGAAGCGGAAATATTGCGCTCATTAATCAATGGATCATGTGCTCAATGCTTGTATAAAGTGGTAGGGCAGTCATTGTCAGGTCATCGTTCCTTATGGAGAAAGTCCGATAATATTTCAAGCCATGTCTCGACGTTCTGCAGCATTGTTGTGAAGTTGATCTTGGCATGATGAAATTCACGTGATATTGGAGGTAGCTTCAAATGTGATGTCTTCCAGCTTACCATTTTGGTGATTCCGCAGAATGCTTCACGGAGATGATGCTATGGTCTAGACCCAATCACACCCGTTTGGAAGGATAGTAACTGGAAAAGTATTGCTACTTAACGGTACAGCGTAAGTGTATATAGCAGGACGTGGATGCCTCATGAGTACTGTATTTGAGGACTGTATTTCCTAGGATCCATGAAGCCCATACCGATCAATGCCTCCTTTCTTCGCACTTTCTCTCAAAAGCTCGAAGTACTGTACAAGAGCAAGTCGCATGTGAGTATAGGAGGAGACGATTATTCGTTGGGCAATAACTCCTGCCATGGAACACCTGGACTTGAATAGCAGAGCTCAGAGGGAGCTGAGGTGAAAGGACACTGTCGAGACTCGATTTTGAGGATTGATTGTTCGATACCGCGCGCGGCGTTCATAACGGCAAGCCTTGAAACTTCCAGACTGCCATCTGAATGGTTTTGCTCCTCACCCTTCCCACATTTCTCCTGTCTCCAGGATGCCTCCGGTACAGATTGTAATAGCTACCAGCCCCGAGATATATTTTCGAATTGTGAACATTCCCGGGCTCAGCGTAGGCTTGTCCTGTCAGGATGCCCCTTCTGCTTTCACGTAAATATCACAGAATCAGAACGAGTGGTCACTTTGCCCAAATGCTGGTAGTCGAATGGTACTTCCGTAACTGAAAATCAGAGTGAAAAAGTAGGAAGGCACTCCCGCGACTCCATTCAAAATTCAATTTTTGGTTTGTAATAGTCAGAATTGAATTCTTACATTGTCGCTTCAATGTTACATTTCTGTCGCAATTTTTTAAATATTTTCTAAATTCCTTCTCGGCTGCTAGTTCTGTGTATCAATTGTCGTAGGGTCGGGGCTTTTGATTGAGGTTCAAAGTTCAGGGCTAAATTCCTGACTAAGCTGGAAATTTCATGATGGCGGGACCGGTGGGAAAGAAATTCTCTGCGTAGCGCCCACTACGTTTGCTACCAATGTCCCGCAACCTGGAAGGCTCACCTGCAACTTCTCGCGACTCCAAAAATGTCGGATTCTGCAACCAATACCGCTATCATGCCTCCCACTGCGGACGGTAAGTTTAATAGTTGCTACGAGTATTTCTAAGCTGAGAGAATGGTCTTCAGCACCTCAATGTGTATCCCAGGTTGCTGACTCTCATTCTTGCAGAGGTCCATATCAAGTATGAAGCTCCCGAAGAGTCAAATCTCGAAGCCATCCCGCGATCGCCGTCATTGAAACGCCGAGCATCTACCGATCAAATTGACTCTCCGGAGAAGAGACAGAGAGTCGAGGTGGAGGCCGCAGAACCTACCAATGATATGGCTATTGACATGCAAGATTTTGGACTTGATGCTTGTGGATTCGATTTTGCTACATTGGTCAATGATATCGCAGCATCTGTACCGCAGAAATCGCATACATCAGAAGGAACGAATATTGTCTCTCACTCGGAGAATGCAAACCAAGTTGCTACTGCTTCCGATCCCACAATTGATCTAAGTCAGACCCAGCAACTCGAAAACGGTCATTCTTCATCCTCTGAAGCGCATCCACAGCACGATAGCATTGCCCTGCAGAAGATAGCGCAAAGGCAGAAGGAGCAGAGGGATATCACAAAGCTACAAGAGGACCCGCAATTATCCATACGGATCTTGAGCTTGCCAATATTGGAGAGTCTCGTAGGCAGAAACTTTCACTTCCGGAAGTCTCTTCATGTTTTGGCTAACGGATATTAAGTCACTTCAAATATTAGAAATCCTATCCGAGGGGCCATACGACAATGCTGTCTCGATTGTTATGAATAAAGATACACCTCGTGGACAAGCATACCAGACTCTGAAAGGGCTATTCGATACAACGAAGCATATTTACAATGACAGTTCCGCTTTTCTGGATGCCGATGAACTGAATATCCGAGATTATAGCCAGCGAACAATCATAAGACTTGCAAACCTTGCGACGTTTGTCTCATGTGTATTTGGTGGACAAGATGTAGGATTCTATGATCTTAATAAACATTTTATCAATGTCTGGACAGCAGAAGGTAGTCCGTTTTCGAAAGCCTCTGGACAATTGCTTTTGAACTTGAAGACCCAGATATTCGTTGCGGCCATTTCACAGGAGGAGCAAGACAAAACAAACGAGGAAACTATAGCAGATATATTCATGCCAGGGCTTGCAGAATTCTTGGCCAGTAGGCATGAATTTCCCCTCACCACAGATGAACTTGAATTTGTCCGGGATATTGAGCATCGCAAAGAATATCTTCTTCAACAAGGCAATGATCCAGTCCGAATAAGTAAGAATTGGCGCTCTACAATTAACGTATTGGTACTAATCGCAATGCAGAGGAGTTAGGAGATCTTTTTAATTGGGAAACCTTCTTAAAATCGACTACTCTGCACCTGGAATCATACAAACCATTCATCTTACCTTATCTGCAGAAACATTCACTGAGTGTTCCTGATACCTCGTCGCAAATTACCACAAATGGCAATCAGACAAACGGAGATCACAGTCTGTCTGAAAATGATGCCATTGCTGCGGAAGCTGAACGTGCTGCTCAAATGGTCTTGCAGTCCTTCGGCTACAACAGTGAAGGACAATACCAACAGACCAGTCAGCAAAATGGTGAGCCCCTTCGCTGCGCAAGTCAAAGCTCCTGCTAATCCTTTCCAAGGCTACCATCCCCCTCCGCAGCCACAATCGTACCCTGCACCAGCCCCTCACCCACCTCAAGCTACTTACCAAGCATTCTATCAAAGCACGGCGGCAACTCCCCATCATACCCAATCTGAATCGACATCCGCTCTGTACGACAAAGCCCGCCAAGCCGCGGCCGCTAAGAATAACCCCGGCCAAAAGGCACGTCCCGGTCTACCCAGTCAACGTCGACCCTGGAGCACAGAAGAAGAAAACGCCCTGATGGCCGGCCTCGACACGGTCAAAGGGCCACACTGGAGTCAGATTCTTGCTCTCTACGGCTCAAAGGGCACAGTGAGCGAAGTACTCAAGGATCGAAACCAAGTCCAGTTAAAAGACAAGGCGAGGAACTTGAAACTATTCTTCTTGAAGAGTAATATCGAAGTACCATACTATCTTCAATGCGTCACAGGCGAATTGAAAACCCGAGCGCCCAGCCAAGCCGCGAGGAAAGAAGCTGAGGAAAGAGCGAGACTTTCGGGTGACGAGGAGGCCGCAAGGTTTCATGGTGTTATGGCTCTGGCGAGTGGCATGCAAAGTCAGAGTCAGAGTCATCTTGCGCAAACGATGAACGCGAGTGGGAATGTTACGCCGTATCAGAGGACGCCAACTCCGGTGTCGACTGCGCATCATAGTCCGCATAGTTCGCCGGAGAGGCTGCAGGTTGTGGAGCCGGAGCAGGGGCACGGACAAGGACAGGAGGGACAGGGGCAGAATGGACAGGAGCAGGGGCAGCAGCAGGCAGGGGATGTTAGGTTGGAGGAGATGAATACGGAGGATAGGTTGGTGAGGGCGCTGTCGGGTGTTTAGGGCTGGTTGGAATTTCTGGGATAAGGGCATGAATTGGTGAAGAGAGGGACGTATATAGTAATGCTAATGAGATTAATATTTCTATGATTGAAGTTGAGAGTACTAGATCAATGGCTTTCTGCGTGAGAGTAAGGTGGGAAGACTTATTTTCTATTCGTTTCTTTGTGGGGTTGGATAAAGTAAGTGAGCGGTTGATGGTCGTTCATTTGAAAACCAATTAATACTATCCTATTCCGAGGAAAAACACTACTCCAATCTTTTCCATATCCATCTTACTTACTTCCAACTATAGCATTATAATCAATATCCAAGATGGTATGATGCCCGCCTGTACACCGCCAACCGCCCTCAATCCTTTCAAACTCATAACCTTGCGAACAGCCGGCTCTTTCTTGGAGCCGCTTTTGTATCTCGGGGTCTGCGATAGTGAAGGAAACTCCGATTTTCACGTTCTTGTAGTCTTTCTTAAGTCTCTCCGCCTCATGCTTCTTGACTTCTTCCTTCTTGCGCTTTTGCTCCTTTTCTTTCCGCTCTTTCTCCTTTTGCTCCTTTTCTAGCCGCTCCTCCTCCCTCCTCTTTTTCTCCAGCGCGATCTTCACCCTAGTTTCCTCCTCAATCGTACTGTCTCGCCTTCGTACTCGCACTCAGCTTCGTAATGCCAGCATACCCAACCTCTTTGGCGCATATATCCCACTCCGTAATGACAATCCGGCGCGGGTGAAAGAACGTCTTGGTGACCCAGTCGCCCGGCACCAGGGCTGCCGCGACCGCCGACAGCGGAGCCTTCACTTCTGGGAGAGCCTCGGGCTCAACCAGACTGATGCCTTGATGCGTAGGGTCCCAGCCGCCGTCGGCGCGCTGGAAGGACAGCTCATGCAGATCGTCGTTATCGACCGCCGTGTAGATGCGCAGCTCAAAGTGTGGAGAGGCGAAGTTGCTGGCTACGGCGGAGATCATGGCTGGAGGCGGAAGTGTGTATGGCGTGGGAGCTAAAGTTATGGGCCATGATGTTAGCTCGGGGCGCTGTGCAGAACGGACATTATATCAAGATTCGATGGGATGGGCTTACCTGTAGACCACTTTTTATTGTCGTCTGAACAGACTTCCAGCAGCGGGGTTCCGGGCTTCACGATCCTCGCCTCCAGGATCATGCCTGTGTCGACTACCGTGTCCGGGGAGATCCACCCCTTGCCAAGGGTGAAGACGAGTTCGCGGATCGACTCGTCTTGGGCCTGATAGATGATGTGAATGCTTCCATCCTCGCAACGGATCGCAGCGAGCTTGGTAGTGGCAAGTGGGACCGTAGTCGGGAACGATAGGATGTCGGATTCAGACCCGGCTGGCGTGAGTTTCCAGCCTGGCGCGGGCGGCACGAGTTCGTCCAGGCTGGTAGTTCTGTGTCGAAATCGTCTCTGGCAGTGCCCTTGCTGAAATAGCTGCGATTGGTGCGCTACGGGACGAAATATAATAGCAATTAGCAACTGTGGCCAAACTAACAACCGAATGGAACGGCGGAAAATCAACTCATCTCTTGGATCTTTCCATCCCAGGCCACATAGTAGACCCTCGTCTATCTCGTGTTAGTAGCTGGCTGCAATAGGCGGATACAGGAACAGTGGCAATAAAGTGGAAGTAAAGATCGTTCTAGATCAGCCTATAGCTACATGAATCACGTCGGAGCCCCCGGCAGAGCCATGGTATCAGTTTGAATCGGACTACTTCCGAATGCCCTCAATATCTCCACACATAGAGGAGAGCTTTTCACCTCTACAAGATGATGACTATCTCGTAGCCGTCCCAGATTCTAGATACAGAAGCTTTGAAGAGTCAAGACATGTGTGAAATCTTCGAGATCGTAACTTTCATGCCAGTTAGTGTCGCCAAGAGAAGCGATCTCTGTTGCGTCTCTCATTAGGAAGTAATGATATATATACTTGGTCGTTGGGATAAATACTTGTAGTCCCTATCGCTCCACGATCGAAGTTCTAGCAAATGAAGTAGCACGTGAGAGGCTACTTCTGCGAGCTACTTTGGTGATATATATTTGTGCTAGAACAGGGCCTACAAGTATTTATCCCAACCACCAAGTTGATACCACGAGATGCAGCTAATCAAAATCAACGAAACGATCCTCCCTTGAGGGTAGTTCTCAGGCCTAGAGAACAGATGCACGCGACCCCAAGACGTGAGATGCAGAGCACACAGTCAGATGGACTTGACCCGACGCGTTGCTCCTAGTTGACACTTGTCATTTTCCCCGCATCATCCAAGCCGAAGTGATCCTGAAGACCTTTTAGAACCACTGGTTCTTCCGCCCTTAAGTCTGGAATCATATCGCAATCCTTGATGATTTCATCCTCCTGTTGATCGTTCGCCATGTTAGTTTTTGAGACTATGGAGGATATACGTTGATCGTTGTCCGAGGATCAGCCGCTTGTGCCCTTCTTCGGAGTTTCGGGCCGTAAACTTTGATGAGGGGCTCTGGTTCCTAACTCTGAAATTAAGATTATATATACTACTGTGAGCATGATCACAAAATGCAATATATAATCTTTTTGCCCACAAGCAAGCACATACGACTATAGATCAAGGAGAATTGGGCAATCTCTATGCTCTGTTGATACCTCCGCCTTCCCTAAAACAAATTCCCAAATCCAGTATAACAATGTTCATCAGTTTTCCAATTTTCGAATCTAGATTTCGGATTCCAAGTTCGAATTAACTCATCCTCGTGGTGATTTTACCTTACCGAGAACGAAATTCCGATAACTGTCCAAAAAAAGTCTACCTTAATTGAGCTCAGCCCTGAAACCGTAATCTTTCAACGGACTCGGACTCGGACTCGGACCCAGGAAATTCGATAGACCTCTAACAATCATGGATAACAGCCGGCGAAGTTGAATTCCTACTTGAATTGATGTTTGTGTTGGAATATATTGTCAGCCCTTATGGTTGGCTATCACGTGTTGAGTACTAAGCTGCACAGAGCCTAGCCCATTATGCGGAGTAATTCTTCGACGTGTCAAGAGTTAGTTCTAGTTTTGCTAGTCAACCTCAACATAGCTCCTGTTGCTTCTAGCTTCCTACCTCTGGGCTTATGACACCTACAAGGGCATTACCTTTTCAACAGTTTGATTATATTCAGAGAGTTCACGGTGGCTGGATCTTCTGCCTTATGTAAGTCTGCATGGTTGCCTCAAGGCTGCTACAATGGGATGTTTAGAGATAACACCTTGAAGCTTTATTGAGTGACTCCAACCAACTAAAGGTTTACTTAGCTCCATATAAAATCGATATAGCTCGAACTTGAGAACGATGGACGTGCATCGGATTGGATTTACTCAACTCTTGCATGGCAATAATGCTAGCGATGAAAGATATCGTATCAAGTAAGGACCTGACTTCTAACCTACTTCTGCAATATAATTATTCTGCGTTATTTAACTTTTATAAGCATCATTCTCGTACATGGTCTTAGAGGACACCCACGATACACATGGGAATCCAGCCGAAAAGTGCCTAGTACATACAGGGACTCAGATACTATAGCTTCGAGCAAACGAAAACGTTTCAAATCTCTCTTCAAGCCTAAGTCTTCTGGATCGTCCACTGCGGATCAAGATACGTCTGAAGCATGTGCAGTATTCTGGCCTCAAGATTATCTTACTGAAGATATACCCGAGGCGAGAGTATGGATATATGGATACAATGCAGATGTGATTGGGGGTCTATTCCAGTCCAACAATCAGAACAGTGTATCGCAGCATGGCAGAGATCTTGCGGTGAAGGCTGAGAGGGAGATTGACAATGAGGTAGACTAAACTATTGTTTCTATACAAGACGTGAAAAGTATTAACAATGATTTCAGTATCCCTTTGTGTTTGTAGCACACAGTTTGGGTGGTATCATCGTAAAGGATGTGAGTTTCAATTTGCAATTAGTAATAATTATGAATACTAACTATCAAACCAAAGGCGATACACAGATCTCAACCAATTTGTATACGAACCAAATCGATCGTTTTTCTCGGAACACCACATCGAGGGAGTACATCTGCAGGATGGGCCGAAATCGCATCAAATCTTGCTCGACTAGCCTTACAAGACTCGAACAAGAAGATTCTCGAAACATTGGAGGTGAATAGTGAAGTCCTCGATAATATTCATGAAGAGTTTAAAACAATTGTGCACAAGTATAGTATTAAGATCCACTCATTTCAAGAGGCACGAGCAATATCAGGCATAAAGGGACTACATAATAAGGTAAGTGGTCAAAAGATTCTGTCTCTTTTTATCTATATATTGACTAGATAATATAATAGATAGTCGATGACTTCTCCTCAAAACTTGACTTACCATCAATACTTGAAACGGTCGAGAGCATCGATGCAAACCATATGGAAATGGCAAGATGTAGCGATAGAACGGATCCACAATATCGTGCTATCCTAGGCGTGCTTAGGCAAACTACTCGCAATCTGAGTTTGAGCACAGCAAGTTCTATGCCCTATTCTGATATACATGTGCTAATTAATACTTATTAGAATATCTCCCTCAACAATGATCCTTCCGTTGTGAATACCACCACTTTCAATTCACAACACCGCGAACACGAAATTCGGTATCTATCCGGTACACAGAATGACCTGAAAGGCAATCTTACAAATATAGGCGGGTCCCAACTCAATGCGGTAAACTTTAATTCTGGAAGGGGATCGATTAATATCAATACTCACACCTCGGACAACAGTTGCCTACATGACCTACGAACCACCGACCCACGACTAGACAAACAACGCATCGAAGAGACTAAAGGAGGACTGCTCATAGATGCATACAACTGGATTTTCAATAATAACGATTTCAAAAAATGGCACTACGATCAAAGCAATCGCCTTCTATGGATTAAAGGAGATCCTGGCAAGGGCAAGACTATGTTGTTCTGTGGTATCATAAATGAGTTGCAGAAATCCGATAAATACACCTTAGCCTATTTCTTCTGTCAAGCTGTCGACAATCGGATCAATAATTCTGTAGCTATCCTACGAGGCCTTATCTATATGCTATTAGATCAGCAGCTTGCCCTTCTGCCTCATTTACGAAAAAGATACGAGACGGCAGGTGAGCAGCTATTCAAAGATGTTAATACATGGACAGCGCTCTCTGCGATTTTGAGGGACCTCTTGAATGATGAAAATTTGGAGCCAACGATTATGATTGTAGATGCACTTGATGAGTGTCAGGAAGGCTTGCCACAGTTGCTTCGCCTAATTGTTTCAGTCTTACCCATTTCTCCTCGTGTTAAATGGCTTGTCTCTAGTCGAAACTGGCCCGAAATCGAAGAGCAATTACAACGGGGTGAACAGGGAATGCCGCTCAGCCTCGAGTTGAATGCCGAATCAGTGTCTGCTGCTGTCGAATGGTATGTGGAAGAAAAGGTGGATTACCTTGCAAGAACAAAAAGATACTCGCCGAAGATAAGGAATACTATCAAACTTCATCTTTCACAAAATGCAAACGGAACCTTTCTTTGGGTAGCTTTAGTCTGTCAAAATCTTGAGAAGTCTCGATTATTTACGATTTCAAAGCTACAAGATTTCCCTCCTGAGCTTGATCCATTATATGATCGCATGATACAACAGATAATAGGTATGGAAGATATCGAAGCACGCAAACTCTGCCTTAAGATTCTAGCTATTGCGGTAACAGTATATCGACCTGTTACGCTCGACGAACTGGCATCCTTGATCGGGTTGGATAATGATAACGAGGTTCCACTAGAAGAAATGATACAACTTTGTGGCTCCTTTCTGACTATTCGTGGACGTAGTGTCTTCTTTGTACATCAGTCAGCAAAGGACTTCCTCTCTCTCAAGGCAGCTGAAACAATATTTCCTGATGGGATTAGTTGTGTCCATAACGAGGTATTTCGAAATTCGATAACAATTATGAGCAAGACGCTCAAACGCGATATATACGACTTGCGCCATCCCGGTATCACTATTGACCAGATCGAGCAGCCCAATCCCGATCCACTGACATATATACGATATTCTTCTATCTACTTGGTTGATCATTTAAGAGATGGAAATCCTGAACAAAACGGAAAACATGTTCAAAATAACAGGGTCATCTATAAATTCCTAACAGAGCATTTGTTGCATTGGTTGGAAGTTACAAGCTTGATGAGGAACATTTCAGAGATCATCATTGCAATACGGTCTTTAGAATCTTACACTCCTGTATGTCAATATTATTTCTTATTTAATTTCATAAGGAATTCGACTAATAGACAATGAAGGCTAATAAGGATCCTGAACTCTATACTCTTATTCATGATGCTAAACGATTTGTCCTTCATAACCGAACAGGAATTGAACAAGCACCTCTTCAAATATATTGTTCAATACTGTTCTTTGCTCCGGAAGAGAGTATTATTCGAAAAACATTTCAAAAGTCCATTCCTCGTTGGATTTCTAAAATATCGAGGACGCGATCAAATTGGAGTGCCGCTCTGCAAACACTCGAGGGTCATTCAAATAAGGTTAGCTCAATAGCCTTCTCGCCGGATGGTAAGATAATCGCTTCAGGCTCTGACGATCAAACAATCCGGCTCTGGGATACAGCAACAGGCGAGCTACAGCAAATACTCAAGGGTCATTCGGAAGGGGTTAATTCAGTAGCCTTCTCGCCGGATAGCAGAATAGTTGCTTCAGGCTCTCGCGATCAAACGATCCGGCTCTGGGATGCAGCGACAGGTGAGCTACAGCAAATACTCGAGGGTCATTCGGAAGGGGTTAGCTCAATAGCCTTCTCGCCGGATAGCAGAATAGTTGCTTCAGGCTCTCATGATCGAACAATCCGGCTCTGGGATGCAGCGACAGGTGAGCTGCAGCAAACGCTTGAGGGTTATTCGGATTGGGTTAAATCAGTAGCCTTCTCGCCTGATAGCAGGATAGTTGCTTCAGGCTCTGACGATCGAACAATCCGGCTCTGGGATGCAGCGACAGGTGAGCTGCAGCAAACGCTTGAGGGTCATTCGGAAGGGGTTAATTCAGTAGCCTTCTCGCCTGATAGCAGGATAGTTGCTTCAGGCTCTCATGATCAAACAATCCGGCTCTGGGATACAGCGACAGGCGAGCTACAGCAAACGCTCGAAGGTCATTCAGATAGGGTTAATTCAGTAGCCTTCTCGCCTGATAGCAGGATAGTTGCTTCAGGCTCTGACGATCAAACGATCCGGCTCTGGGATATAGCGACAGGCAAGCTACAGCAAACGCTCGAGGGTCATTCGGAAGGGGTTAATTCAGTAGCCTTCTCGCCTGATAGCAGGATAGTTGCTTCAGGCTCTCGCGTAGTTGCTTCAGGCTCTCGCGATCAAACGATCCGGCTCTGGGATACAGCAATAGACGAGCTACAGCAAATACTCGAAGGTCATTCAGATAGGATTAACTCAGTAGTCTTCTCGCCTGATAATGGTAGGATAGTCGCTTCAGGCTCTGACGATCAAACGATCCGGCTCTGGGATACAGCGACAGGCGAGCTACAGCAAATACTCGAAGGTCATTCAGATAGGGTTGATTCAGTAGCCTTCTCGCCTGATAATGGTAAGATAATCGCTTCAGGCTCTGACGATCAAACAATCCGGCTCTGGGATGCAGCGACAGGCGAGCTACAGCAAACTCTCAAAGGTCATTCAGATAGGGTTAGGTCAGTAGCCTTCTCGCCTGATAATGGTAGAATAGTTGCTTCAGGTTCTCGCGATCAAACAATCCGGCTCTGGGATGTAGTAACAGGCGAGCTACAACAAATACTCAAAGGTCATTCGGATTGGGTTAGGTCAGTAGCCTTCTCGCCTGATAATGGTAAGATTATCGCTTCAGGCTCTGACGATGAAACAATCCGGCTCTGGGATACAGCAACAGGCGAGCTACAGCAAACACTCGAAGGTCATTCGGATTGGGTTAACTCAGTAGCCTTCTCGCCTGATAATGGTAAGATTATCGCTTCAGGCTCTGACGATCAAACAATCCGGCTCTGGGATGCAGCGACAGGCGAGCTACAGCAAACTCTCGAAGGTCATTCAGATAGGGTTAGGTCAGTAGCCTTCTCGCCGGATAGCAGGATAGTTGCTTCAGGCTCTGACGATAAAACGATCCGGCTCTGGGATGCAGCGACAGGCAAGCTACAGCAAACGCTCGAAGGTCATTTTTTGAAGGCATCTTCTATCTTTGATTCATACTTTATATCGAATGATTGGATAGCTGAGAGGGCAGGTGGAGAAATATTGAATATTCTTTGGCTTCCTCCTGATTATCGACCGTCTGCTATATCTGTTTACAAGGAAATTATAGTTATAGGGCATTCATCAGGCGGTATTTTCTTATTTAGACTCGAATATAGAAATCGTATTTTGTAGGTCAAAATGAATTTGAGTATAACTATCAAATACTACTCTACTTCCATCTTTAATCTAATACTCTTTTATTTTTCCTTCTCTGTAACAGAGAGGTTGGAGGAGGTTTATCATTATATAAACTTTCTATTTGCCATCTTGATTCTAGCACCTTCTGATATTTAGAGCTTGATTATATCGCAGTATCTCCGTGCCTAACTCATAACTTGACATGATGGGAGATGGTTTCGAGCACAGGATTGGACGGTCATCACGCTTATACAAGCGCTAAACCTTTCCGTATCAAGGAAAATTAGGTATCCCGTCCGCTCTGCCATACACAAGCCTTGAATCGGTGGATTGGTAGTTGGGTGGGTGACCACCAGCGAATCCCCACTGTTGTATGTTTTTTGTTTTTCAACTCATATTTTTGTCTTTTTGTCATCTGGATTCGGTGAAACCAAGCAGGTAAGTAAGACTTTGACGGAAGTTTATGACGTACTTCAAAGTTCAAGACGGGAATACTGTTACTGGTGCACTGAGGATGATCCTTTTGCCTAGTTTTCACAGGCATACGTTGCATGTATACTCGTATCAAGCCTGGAAAGCTGCAAGAAATATAACAAGGGGATGTAACAACGATCCTGTACTGCAATGATATTAAATACCTATAATTGCAATTCAAATCATACTCTCATGCAACCATTCCTCCCGGAATGTAATCAGGAGCGCCTATTATACAAGTCAACTTCATAGTAGACTTCCGATCAGACCCTGCGCTTGCCAACAAAGTGTACACATCAATACTTTCCCCATCTCCCAGCCCGTATTTTATTGGTATCTACCAACTCCACATTCGGTGTCGAACGCCGCCCCCAACTCCGGACCCTGTATCCACTGCTTTTATAGCAGCCAAGTAAAATACCACCAAGTCAAGCCAAAAGTCCCACCTTCTGAAATCGAATAATCTTAACTTTGTCTCGTGCCAAACCCCCAAATTTTACTCAATGCTCAGTCGCATCTTCTCCGAGAGCCCGGGACTTTCCAGTAACGGTACCTTTGTATGACCTTCACTCCCCATATCCTTGTCTCTATTGAGTCTCTCCCAGTCCCTCCTCCAATTAACAATACCCTCGTCGAGTTCATCATTCAGAGTTTCATCCGCTAGGAACTTAGTATACTTTGCTGCTGTAGCTTTCTTTTCGACACGGCGGTAATTGACCAATGACTGGCAAGAGGATAGATCTTTCTCCCTGTTTAAATATAAGCTACCGGATCTGGAAATATGCAAACGAGCAAGACACAAAAAGGCGAGGGTCATGTAATGGTACCTACAGCTTTGCAACACGTGCCTGAAGACTGGCGTTCTCGTGGGTTTTAGCTCGTAGCTGGTCGTCACGTAAAGCGTGAATGCGCTAAAGATGATCAGCATACGCTTCTTGAGACGAGAGGCTCTAACTCACATTACTCTCTGCTCTGGTAACTTGGAGGTCAGTGATGACTTTCACTAGTCTTGAGTTTAGCTCATCAACCGACTCTGCTATGTCGGCAGCTCTAGAAACCGTCATTCGAGATCTCCGTGGCCGGCTATGGGGTCGATGAAGTGGCGTCCTGGGCCATCGTAAGAAGCTGCTTGTGGGTGTAAGAGGTCGTGCCCAAAACAGGTCTTCTGAGTCTCTTCGTAGTGGTGATTGACTCTTTTCGTCGACATCACTCAGACTCGGACTCGAACTCGCTTGTTCCACCTTCAACAATGTCTCCATCTCGTCCGTCTTCCTGTGCAGTTCTGTGATGGCAGAATCCTCAACATCATCATGTGATAATTTCGCCAGGAGATCATTGAGTCTCTGGATAAGGACGTCCTTATTGTCCTCTGCATCCTGACCTGAGGAGCGTCTGCCAGCAGAGCTACAAATGTCTGAGATTGCGGGGGAAAGTGGTGAGGAGAATTGACGATGAAGCATTGAGAGGCCCAGATGTTGGTGTAAATTCATGATTGTGATTGCTGTGGTTCATGCAAAGAACAGCGACGTGCAAAGCTACTGCGGCTATCTCCAGCGAGCATTTGTCGTGCGATCCGTACTGTGATGAATGAAAATACTTGTAACCATCATGACAGCGCAGAATCAATTACAAGTATACAGTTCAATAATGTCCAACAAATAGACTAAATCAGGGGCGTTGTATGGGCGGATCGTAGTGGGGTTCCTTCTGGAAGTTTATGTCGCAGCTTCCGTTTCGGCGCACTAGCAGCTCCCAGCTTACCTTAGCACAAATCGAAAATCCAAGATGAATCAGCGAAGGTAAGAATTTCTGCCGACCACAAACAAAAGAACTGTTCTCGTCTTACAAAGTACAATTCTTCTCTGATTTCTGACACTAGTTTCCCCGGTATCTTCTATCTAGATATTTACCAAATTCATCTCACAGTATATCGCATTTCCCGCTCCCAATTCCGAATCAGACACCCCAATCGCAATGGTAGTGGGGGTATGTATGCCACATAATGACTCCTCCAAATGGTTGAACAATAGCTTACAACGCACTTAGGACCTTTCTCCATCCCTCGCGGAAATCTCGACCGTTCTCTCTAAGGTTTCGGCCAAAGAATATGCACCCAATCTAGTTCCAATATATAAGGAGATATCCTCGGACCTCATTACACCATCCGCCGCATATCTCAAAATCTCCGCACATTCAAAGTCCGAACATTCGTTTTTGTTCGAAAGTGCCGCTACAGAAAAGGTTGGGAGGTATAGCTTTATTGGAGCTGGACCTCGAAAGGTTCTAAAGACAGGAGAGGGACATGGTGAACAAGTGGACCCGTTACCGTCATTAGAAGCAGAGTTGGCGAAATGCAGGGTAGCGCAAATACCAGGGCAGAAGCTACCACCGTTGACTGGAGGAGCAATTGGCTATGTCGGATATGACTGTGTGCGATACTTCGAGCCAAAAACAGCACGACCCATGAAAGATGTGCTCAAGGTTCCCGAGTCACTCTTCATGCTCTTCGATACAATTGTCGCATTCGATCGATTTTTTGGCGTTATAAAAGTTATCACATATCTCCACGTTCCGGAGGATCTTTCGGATATTCCGGCCGAATACGACAAGGCGCAGGCCATAATTGATGAGATCGTTGCGGTTCTAGAATCACAAGAAACACCATTACCCCTCCAACCACCTATAGCACAGGACCAGGAATACACCTCCAACATAGGGCGAGAGGGATACGAGCAGCATGTTAAGAACCTTAAGAATCACATCACAGCAGGGGACATCATCCAAGCCGTACCGTCTCAACGTTTTGCACGACCAACGACGCTTCACCCCTTCAACATCTACAGACACCTCCGCACTGTCAACCCTTCCCCATACCTTTTCTACGTAAACTGTGGAGAGTTCCAAATCGTCGGTGCATCCCCTGAACTGCTCGTCAAAGACGAAGATGGCCGCATCATCACTCACCCCATCGCCGGAACCGTCAAGCGACACCCCGACCCCAAGATCGATGAAGAGCTTGCGGAAGAATTGCGCAGCTCTCTTAAAGACCGCGCGGAGCACGTCATGCTTGTTGATCTCGCGCGAAACGACATCAACCGAGTCTGTGACCCTTTGACTACTCGCGTCGACCGGTTAATGGTTGTCGAGAAATTCAGTCACGTGCAGCATTTAGTTTCACAAGTGTCGGGAGTCCTGAGGAAAGACAAGACGAGATTCGATGCATTCCGTTCCATCTTTCCAGCTGGAACAGTCTCTGGCGCACCGAAGGTGAAAGCCATGGAACTTATAGCTGAGTTGGAGAAGGAGAAGAGAGGTGTTTATGCTGGTGCGGTCGGGTATTTCGGCTATGGGAGCGTGGATGCCGAGGGCAATGAATATGAGGGAGCAATGGATACGTGTATTGCTCTACGGACAATGATGGTCAAAGACGGAGTTGCCTATCTTCAAGCCGGTATGTCCCATGTACTCCTGCGCTCCACAATTCCTAATATTGACTTTTCCCCTCTAGGTGGCGGCATCGTATTCGATTCAGATCCATACGACGAGTGGATGGAAACAATGAACAAGCTTCGCGCAAACATGACCTGTATAACGGGCGCCGAGAAGCTGTATTCTGGGTTGCAGGAGAAATCCAATGGCACCGCTTCAGCCAGCCTTACAGGACCGGAAACACTACCAGGGAGGCCGGACAATAAGCCACATGTCGATTTGGCTGCTGGATAGAGGAAAGCTTTGCTGTCAGGAACGTGTAGGTAGCCAAGCCAGATTCAAATCACAAAAACGTTCATACCGTTCAACGTATGTTGCGTCTCTAGCCACGAAATGTGTCAAATGGAGAAGGGCTGGGAAAAATTGAGATCCTGGTCCTGGCTACGGACGATAAGTGGGTTATGCATGCAATAAATGTCTGTTCTCTTGATCCACTTTGACGCAACCTGGAACACGCCAGATGGGTAATTACAATGAATATGGCATGAACAACTCATACATGCACTCGATCTAGGTTCGAAAGAGACTCAGTGACATAAAACCTTTTTTTGGTACTTCCTAGGCACGTTCTGTGCTGCTGTCAAACGCGGCCTCAAATCAAATCAAAAGACTGTGTAAAGCGTGAAGAGGAGATCTTTATAATTTTTTGGTCGATCGACGATACTAATGTGCAAACACAATTCTAATCTAACCTAGAATACAGTCGTCGTGTCTAATACTATGAATACAGTCTTGGAAACATCCTCTACTTCGTCTCATTCGCCAAGTAACTGCAGTTTATGTTAGCTTCCATAAATTTCTGATTGAGGGGTAATCCAAGGAACATACGTGATCAAGTCGTTCCTGTCCTTCTCCTTCTTCAATCCACCGAAAGCCATCTTTGTACCTGGGATGTATTTCTTTGGGTTCTCGAGGTATTCGAACTAATTGAAAATATGTCAGTTTCTGGCCTAAATTTCGACAATCCGTGTAGGAGGAAGCATACAAGAGTGTCGTGGTTCCATTCGATACCCTTGCCCTTGTTGGCATCGGAGTATGAGAAGCCCTCGACGGAACCAGTGTGACGACCGAACAACCCGTGGAGGTTAGGACCGATCTTGTTTCCCTCACCCTCACCGAGAGTGTGGCATTGCTGGCATCTGGTCTTGAAGAGGTTGGCACCCTTCTTTGCGTCACCTGCAAGATGCTTGTAAGCAGGTTGTCTCTTTGAAATTTTTGAGCGGCAAAATGTGTCCTTGGCGCAAAGCAGCCATGATGATGTAGAGAGTCCGCCAATGCTTCTGCCTTGAGCAGTAGGTGCAGGGAGAGGATACGCATCGGATATGCAATGAATAAGGAGATTCGCGAGGAGATTCCGAGTATCGTAGAGTAGAAGGAAGAAGGATAATGCTGTCATAAGAACGAGTCTGTCCTCTCGTGCCGACGCCACTATGTCCTCAAACTGCCCCAGAGCCGCTCGTAGAACCTCTTGCAATGATCTCCCGCCATATTCGTGCACATCGATATCGATATCGCAGCTCCCATTTCGCAATTGCAGAATTTCTCCATCATGACGTGACCATTTCTCCCACCGCACAGTGTATAAAATCCAAGTAGAACATACCTTCTTTGAAACCCATTGTGACTGATTAATAAAATGTAGAGCTAACAATTAGGAAGTATTAAGTCTTTATTTGAAGAGGAATTGCTCAGGTAGGATTGCAAGACGTTGAAGTTTGTTAAGGAATTTTTTTATGGAATTGGAAGAGAGAAAAAAGTAAAATCGATGGCATAAGAAGGTTTCTGTCTCTTTTAGTGTGAGGACCAAAATTCCCGAAATGACAGCTTAATTATCACAAGCCACAGTTTGGGGAGCTGGCGGACCAATGAGAAGAAGTGAAATTGTCAGAGGCTGTGGCTCGTGCTCGGAGTCCTCGGGAATTCGCGGAATTACTTGATGGATCTTGGAAGTTTTTTTGTTCGATCTCAGCTGCGTCAATGCGATTCGCGGGGTGACGTACAATTATTTTTCGTATTCGTACTCAGGCCATTGCTGACTACTCATTGATATTTGATGAAGCTTCATTGAGCAAGCGCATTTGCGGCCAGATCCTTCATCATGGCGCCTACTGCATCAATTCCTAGATTTCTCTTACCTCTCCGACCACCTCTCTGGTCTCTATCGCCTAAGACCACCATCCGCCATGCCTCCAAGAAGAGCGCACCCGCGAAAAAGGGCCCCTCAGCCCCCTCTCCCCCCTCCAAGCCCCTCGTTCTCGAAAAGCCTGCCAAATTCGTTCCTCCTTCTCACCCCGCGCGTCTGCGTAAAGACCCTCCGAGATACACAGGTCCTCAGCTGAGCGCAGAGCAAATCGCCCGGCAGAGTGTGAAGAAATATCCAAATATGATGCCCCCACCGGGGACATTTATGCATTGGTTCTTGAATAACAAGTCTATTCACGTCTGGATTGCGCTGGTACGTTCACTCCTTGAGTTGTCCAGGCTTCTCGATTGGCTAACCGTCCCAAGGGAACACTGAGCACGCTTGCCGGCGGAGTATTCGTCACAAACTTCAAGCGGGACTCACCATTTGGCGACATGCTTCCGCATTGGACGCAGCTATTCTTACATCCAATAGCATTTACGAGGACGGTGATTGAAGTGCTGCGACTGCATACGGCTCATGTCACAGCAGAGACAATGGAGAGGAGGAAGCACAAGGTGGAGGATGTTGCAAAGAGGGCCGCATATAGGAAGGCGCATGGGCTGGATCAAGATCAAGGATTCGGTGGATGGACTGCCAAGACCGACGATGAAGTTCTGGGGCCAGCAATCAAATTGGGAGACGGCAAGGTTGCAGGCGAGGTTGGGGGAACGGCTACAGAGGTTCCAACTGAAGGGCATGGTGAGGAAGAGAAGAAGATTGTGCTTGAGAAGAAGTTCTCGGGGAAGAAGTGGTTGGGAATATGGTGAAAAGGCTGTAAACATATGGACTACCATGATGTGAGATGGCTTTACGATGGCCAGGTGATACGATACCAGATGAGTGCACTATTGGTTGAAGACGAAGGGTATCATTGTATAAAATTCCTCTAGAAAATCCACTAGCCCAACTCTACAGCCTCTAGCCCATCTAATACTTCCTCCGCCACACCACCCTTCTCCAGAGCTTTTGCGATCATGGTAGCAACCATAGTCCGCTTGACACCACCTCTTGGGGGTTGCCAGACTCCTTCATCGTTCATCGTCTCTCTTTGACTCGTCGCCAATTCCGTCGTCTCGGCTGCAGAACCACCCGTCGCCGTATTCATCTGGTTGGGAACTCCAGGGGTTGTCAATCTTGCTGGTAAATCTACTGTTCTTACAGCTAATATTCGCAAAGCACGGCCGTTTCCCGCGTCCAGATCCATATCTCCACCGATTTCTTGCCGTTTCCTTTCGCCTATAGTAATAGCTAAGACAGCTTCAGCTACTACCAGTTCCTCTTTGCTAGGGTCGAATATTATGTTGTCTTTGACTGATATGATGAGAAGGGTAATGGGTGGTCTGGAGTGCGAGTTTTTTGGTGTCCTTGGGTAAAGGTGAACAGATGCATCCCAATCATCATCGAACAGAGGATCTTCGTCTCCTTCTGATTTTAGGCGTGGAAGACGAGTAGCCAGAAGGGCGAGATGGGTTGTAAGGGAGAGTAGAGGAAGTGGATAGGACAGTGGTTGCGAAAGTAGTAATATCTGATCAAAATTAAACCACAATTCCAGCATCAGACAATTGACAAGTAGAAGGAAAACTTACATCAACATATAGCTTCCAATGAAATCTACTATTGATCCACAACCTCCCAACAAAGTCACCGTCCGCTAACAGTGCTTCTGTTAACATCGCGGCCATAAATACAGGCATACTATCATCATCCCTATACCCTGGAATCTCGACACTCAATTCGAGCCATTCCCTCTCACCCTTCGACTCTCTTTCCTTCTCAATGTCTTCTCTCACGTCCTCGTCTTCATCTTCATCATCTCCATTCGCGGCACCTCCTCTAAACCCTGTAGAGCGATAGTTCGGACGGGATTTCTCCACTTCTGCTTTTACACCAACAATGGCTTCTGTCCCATCAGCAAAACATATGCGCGCACTCCCATTGGTACCTGGTAAGATATCTGTTTCTGCGATGAGGGGCCGGAATTGAGTGGAGGTGCGAGCGTCAGGACGAATTGGAGGGTTCAAGGAGAGAGATGTATGGAGATATGAAAGTTCGGCCGGGGAGAGGAGAACTTGCTGGGTGGAAGAGGGAGGCATCGCGACAGTTGGGAGCACTTTGCGATTGGAGCATTTATTGGATATAGAGAAGTGCTTTTATGAGGAGGGGAGCTTTGACAAGGTACAACATTTCTTTGCTCAGGAAAATAATTTAGCGTAAGGCTGGAATGCAAGGCTAACCTTAGTATGACCGGGGTATGGACGACGACATCATCACCAACCATGTTGCAGCAATCAATTTGTTTTCAACACGAACGAAACAAATGAAAATCGACCGAAATAGTTACCACATGTGGCATTGATATGTTTCCATATAAGTCCTAGCTGGCTTACACGAGTGTGTGTCCGAAGGACAAGGAAGGAGATACCCGGCGTGATATTCCTCCATTACCTGTGCAACCCTCGGAAAGTCTCCGAACCGATCTTATAATTTGTCCGAGATGTGACAGCTCAAGGAAGTCATTCCAAGCTTCTTTACTACTTGTGATATCTCCAACTGTTTCTACAACTGTTACTCAGTCGTTGTCATCCTGTCCTCACAGGTCTGCATAACAACATGCCGTCGCTGCTTTCAATTATTTGGAACAACAAGTTCAACCTTCCTCCTCTCCCACCACCTGATTCCTTTACAGGGAAGACGATTTTGATCACTGGAGGTAGTGGAGGGTTGGGCCTTGCTGCCGCTGTTCATTTTGTTAACCTTGGTGCAAAGTCGGTGATCATTACCGCGAGAACTGCAGCAAAGGGGGAACAAGCCACAGCAAGTATTGAAGCTCAGGCCCGTGAGAAATCGAAAGATGTCGTGAAGGTTATGGAGTGAGTATTATCATCGTCCTATGTCAAGTCACGAAGAAACAATTATTCCACGGTACGATTAGAGAAGCCGCCTAACTGGATGATTCAGGCTAGACATGAGCACCTTTGCTGGTACCAAAGCATTTGCCGACAGGGTAATCAAAGAGGTCAAAGAGATTGACGTCGTATGCTTGAATGCTGGAGCAATCTCTACAGAGTTTCAGACGGGCGAGGAAGGATGGGAGAAGATGATTGAAATATCTCTCGCCACTACGCTCTTAGCGTTGTTGTTGTTGCCATGGATGAAAGATGCTGGGAAGGGAAAGGCTCATTTGGGCATTGTAACAAGTATGTACCTCCTTTGCCGCTCAGTGACTCATATTGCACAACTCTGTTGCCAGGAGGACTCGATCACAGGTCCTTCTAGAAAAACATCTCAACTCTCAATTACAATGATCCAATTACGATGATCCAATTACGATGATCCAATTACGCTGGTCCAACGTGGCTCTAAGGATGAAAGATAAATTATCCTGATTTTCGGCTGATATACTACGTCTAGGTGGCCTACATAGGCGTATCGACATAAAGAAATGGCCTAAAGAGAACGTTATCAAGTACTGGAGCAAGAAAGAGAACTGGAAAAATGGCCAGGCAGGTTATGCGACCAGCAAACTGCTTGAACAATACGCTGTGAATGAGGTTGCGAAGCTGGCCTGTGATGCTAACGGGAGGTAAGAATCCTTCTACAAACACTCGAGACCACTTTATCTGAACATAAATTAATGTAGTCCTCGCGTCATTGTCAACTCAATCTGCCCAGGTTTGTTTTTCTGAGTAGCTTGAACTTCTATGATACTCATGACTTTTAGGGATGGTTCATACAGACCTTGGTCGTGGTTATACAACAAACTATGCCATGTCTATTGCTGTCAATTTATTTGGTTATCTTGCCTGCAAAACAACTGAAGGAGGTGCTCGCACTTATGTACGTGCCGCTCTCACTCCTCCGTCGGAGCACGGTAGACACTACACAGATTACCAGACGGAAGAAGAATACAAACAGTAAGTCCCGAGATGTCTTTTCGAAGAGGTACATCTTCCGCTGACAAGAAAAGCGATGCCCGGAATAGCGTTGTGGGGAAGGAAGGTCAAGACATGCAAGCCCAGGTTTGGAAGGAAACCCTGGAGATTTTGCGTGAACACTATCCGGATGTGGTTTCCAACATCGCAGCATAGATATCTACGTTATGGTGTTAGTTTGAGATGATCACGAAATCTGAGTTTCAATTCGACTCAAAGTCAAAGGCAGTGACCCCAACTTGGTCCCCAAGGAGCGACTAAAGTGCGCCCAGTGCCGGTGGTGAAATAATTGGGACGTCATGGGGCTGAACAGAGCATGATAGTTTCAACATTTGGGAGGCTTAATAGGTGCAACGGGTATTCAAAGTGGCTAGAACTCCACAACGCTTGCACTGAATTAGGGCCAGTAGATACAGGTATTCAAGAACTCTCGCTTATGTAATTTACACGTTTGTCCTCTTTCATTTGGTTTAGTTACGTCGCAACTTCATTACAATCTCGTTACAATTCTAGAAGCCTGCCAGTCGGACAGTTTTCATGATGATTATAATCATGCTTTGATAATTTCTCAAATGATTTCCATTTGATTGCTGACAATGGAACTTCTCAGGGAGTATAATCACATGATCGATCTTTTTTCCTATCTAGTTGCACCTGGCCCATGGCCCAAATAGCAGGCAGCAGGCTTAGACTGCGAAGTACTTGAGACTAGTTGTTTCTTTAGTTCTAACTTCATGGACAGTACTATCACCAAGCATGTGACAAGATGTCATGTGGCTTGAAGATAAGCTGGTGGGACTCTTGGAGTGGAATTGCGCTGAGGAATTCTACATTGGAACACTAATCGGCATCGAGTTTCCAGCATCTCGATGATTGAAAATGACCACATAGAAGTATGACTAGCGTGAGAGCCGAGAGCCTCAAATTCGGAACTTTGGGACCGACTAGTTCGTGGAAGACAACGGGTGACCAGCCGAAAACTTAGATCCATTGCTTCGGCAGAAGAAGCTAAACCGGCCCGACCTGAAATGGACCTCCCGGAGCCTGTAGAGCTGCTGGAAGTCGGTTCTTTAGTTCATGGAACACACTGTGTCTGGCTGACCATACTCTTTCATGGATGGTTCATGGTAGACGCCGTCTACAGCTTCCCCACAGGTACGCAATCCATTCAGGTTCCACCCGCACATGCTTTAGCTCTGGAGTATCCGGCTTCATATTCGAAGGATATATATAATGCGCAGTCTTCCCCGGATTTTAATTCATTTCCCAAAGCAAATAAATATTGTTTCTACATTTCACAAACGCTCATTACTGTGTTTCAACATGGCCAACGCAATAGGATCTGAGAAATATGCCCAGCATGAGGACTTTGCAAAGCTCCGCACGCGCTTCTCTGGTGGTTCTGGCGGACCCAAGACTGCTGCAGAACGCCAAGCTACCGTCAATCAGATGATGCACCACCCTCTGGCTGCCTACTCGGAAGATCAAGTCCAACAAATGGGTGAAGCGTATGCTCGAGCACACCAGATCAATGGCGAAGATGACCTCCGTGCCTTCAGGCTCGGTGCGGTTCTTGCCAAAGATGTGAACAGACATGTCGATATGGATGAACTTACCCCCCAAGAGAAAGAGATCTTGGCGAAGGAGGTAACCCACAAGTGGGCTCAACCAAAGCTGCTGTATCTCGTTGTTGTGCTGTGCTCTCTTTGTGCTGCTGTTCAGGGAATGGGTATGTCTTTCTGCTACTGCTTTGCTCTTTCATTGACACTAAATTGTCAGATGAAACCGTGGTTAACGGCGCACAAATCTTCTACTCAAGACAATTCGGGATTGACGACCCGAATAACTCTTTACATGCCTGGCTTCTAGGTCTCACAAACTCTGCTCCGTAAGTTCTCTCTTTTAAAAGACTCAGTCCATTAGAAGTCTACTAATAAGATCCTTTTAGGTATCTCTGCTGTGCCATCATTGGCTGTTGGCTGACAATTCCTTTCAATAACTGGTTCGGACGCCGTGGTACTGTGTTTTTGACCTGTACCATTTCTGCGGTGGCTTGCTTATGGCAAGCTTTTACCAACACATGGTGGCATATGTTCATCGCTCGTTTTGTCCTCGGCTTGGGTATCGGACCAAAGTAAATATACGTCTAATCCTCCAATGCCTCGGAGCTGACCATCTCCAGATCTGCAACCGTTCCAATCTATGCTGCCGAGACCGCTCCTCCATCCATTCGTGGTGCTTTAACCATGCAATGGCAGATGTGGACAGCTTTCGGTATCATGGTTGGCTTTGCCACCGATTTGATCCTCTACAATGTTGCCGATACCCCCAACATCACAGGGCTGAACTGGAGACTGATGATGGGCTCTGCCATGTTCCCAGCTGTCATTGTTTGCTTCTTCGTTTACCTGTGTCCTGAGTCTCCGCGCTGGTATATGAGCAAAGGTCGTCACCAGCAAGCCTACCAAAGCATGCAAAAGCTCAGGTACATCAAGGTTCAAGCGGCGCGTGACTTGTTCTACATGCATGTCCTGCTCGAGATCGAGAAGAACACCAGGGAGCCGGGACAAAACAAGGTCAAGGAGATGTTCACTGTACCCCGCAATCGAAGAGCCATGGTAGCATCTGAAATTACGATGTTCATGCAGCAGGTATGTTTCCTTCCTCCAGCACGTCAATAACGGATATGCCAACTAACAAACATATTAGTTCTGTGGTGTTAACGTAATTGCATATTACTCTTCCGTCATCTTTGTTGAGGCTGGCTTCTCCGAGTTTAAGGCTTTGATTGCGTCTTTGGGTTTCGGTATCATCAATTTCGGCTTCGCTCTTCCAGCCGTCTACACGATTGATACATACGGTCGAAGATTCCTTCTTCTGGTCACTTTCCCGCTGATGGCTATTTTCCTATTCTTTACTGGGTTCAGTTTCTGGATACCATCCGGTAATGCACAGATTGGATGTATTGCTGCTGGTATCTATCTCTTTGGCATGGTAAGTTCTTCAAGTTCCAAACTCTGCATCGCTCGCTGGTGACTCTGGGTGCATTCTCATCTTCAGTCTCTGGAGGAACTCAGACGCCGCTTCCTTATCCACTGCCTAGACCTGTTGATAACTGACTCTTTGATTGCAGGTTTACTCTCCTGGAGAAGGTCCTGTCCCCTTCACTTACTCTGCAGAGGTATGTTTTTCATCCCTCCTATCTAGCAGCACCCAAAAAACGCATGAGTGATATTGTATACTGGCCGATGTTATTGCCGCCACTGTTTCATACAACAACCTAACCCAAACCTCCAGTGCTACCCCCTCCCCATCCGCTCAATCGGCATGTCCCTCGCCACCGCCACCACCTGGTTCTTCAACTTCATCCTCTCCATCTCCTGGCCCTCTATGCTCAAAGCCTTCAAGCCTCAAGGAGCATTCTCCTGGTACGCCGGGTGGAACGTCATCGGCTTCATCGCCGTCCTTCTCTTTGTCCCGGAAACCAAGGGCAAGACTCTGGAGGAGTTGGACCAAGTCTTCAGTATCCCAACTCGTCAGCATGCTGCCTGGGGTGCGCGTCAGGTTCCTTATGTGTTTAGGAAGTATATCTTAAGGCAAGATGTTCAGCCGGAGATACTATATGAGCCGGATATGGTGGAGTATCATCAGGAGGCGTTCGTGAAGGAAGGGGAGGTGGCTCAGCTTGATCACTCCAATAGGGTGTAATATCTGTGCCTCTGTACCTCTGTCTTTCTGTCCCTCTGGTACTATCAGTAGGCCGCTTTTCAGACCTGAGCTCAGCTTCTCATGGGTCTTTTTTTGGTTGACTTTAATTCTCGGTCAAAAAAGTTATCGGATGCTATATACCGCTGTTAGTTGATCAACTTCTGACAAGGTTTTTGTATATTCATTCTTCTGTATATTCATTTCACATCCCTAATAGTTATTCTATAGACGTTTTAATAAATAACCATCAGTTTCTAAATACGTACTACGTTTCACAAAATATCATATTACATCATACATCTTGACTCCCAACCAACCAGTCTCCCATTCCCACATATAAACTAACCTCCCCAGGTTGTTCCATATCCCACACCACACCACCTTCTATATATACAAGAGCGCGAACCCACCATACACACAGTACCCAACCGCACAAACCCAATCTATCTCCATCCCCCACCACCCAATAACAACCTAGCGCTTATCTCACAAGAAAGCGGGGTCGACCTACTGGGCCGTTCCATTGCCAATCGTGCTCTGTTTTCTTTTTCGTCTGCATGAATCAAGGCAGCTACGCAATTCTTCCTATCTCCTCCTATCTCTATACTGTACCGAACTACCTAGTATATATATATATGCAGTACGAATGCGACGGTAATGGCGCAATCAGGATGGGTTCCGTGATGTTTGTATGTATGTATTATTGAACTGGTAGCTTGGCACTGATGCATATGGACGATCCGACGGGGGGTTCGAGGAGGGGTATTTGCTGATAAGTGTGGATGTGTGTATATGTATGCGTGGTACCTACCGACTTGTTTGTACTGTGCGGATACATATTTTATTCCTTTGTGAGAGATTGCAGGTTTTATCTATACTTACTCCTATACCGATCCATTCCATTTCGAACTGAACTCACCTCAACCCAACCAAACCTACCCCTCACACACCCCCCTCATTCTCAATCCCTCCACCTCCCACCAACCCCACCAACCATGCCCACTCCCCTGCTCCTCCTCCTCCTCCCCCTCCTCCCCCTCATCTACCTTCTCCGCCTCCTCATCACCCACTACCGCAGCCCCCTAACCCTCATCCCCTCCGCCCACCCCACCGCCCCCTTCTCCCCCTTCTGGCACCTCTACCTCAAGCACCAAGGCATTGAGCACTTGGTGCGTCTCGCCGCGCACGAGCGTCTCGGCCCCGTGATCCGCGTCGCCCCAAACGAGGTCAGCGTTAATTGTATCGAGGACGGGGTTCGCACCATCTATGGCGGGGCGTTCGAGAAGGGGGAGTGGTATGGGAGGTTGAGGAATTATGGGTAGGGGGGATTGTTTTCTTTCTTCCTTTCACTTTATGGGGTTTTTGGGGTTGTGATGGATAGATGGATGATATGGAGTTTTATATCTAACACCAAGCGCAGACACCCCTACATGTTCATAATGCAATCCAACAAACAACACTCTTCACGCAAACGCATCCTCACACACTTCTACTCCAACTCGCACATTCTCACCTCCCGCGCCCTAACCTCCATCCTCTCCTCCATGATCCACAACCGCTACCTCCCACAGCTCCGCAACTGGGCCTCTACCTCCCTCCCCCCCTCCCCCCATAATATCTACCGCCTCAACAAAGGCCTCTTCCTCGACATCACCACGCACTTCCTCTTCGGCCCCTCCCACACCTCAAACTTCACCTCCTCCCCACAGGAAACCGCTCTCCTGCATACCTTCGAGCTTGCGCTCAGCAAGCTGTTCTGGTCGATGGACGCACCGCATCTGACGCGTGCGGCCGGGCGGCTCGGGTTCCGGACTATTCCCGCGAGGGTATCCGCTGCGCAGCAGGAATTGGAGGCGTTGATTTTGGGGTGGTGTGGGAAGGCGAAGGGGAGGTTGCTTTCCAAGGAAAAAGGTGAAAAAGAAGAAGAAGAAGAAGAACCATCCGCCTATCACCTCCTCTACACCGCACTCTCCCAATCTTCCATCTACACCACCCCCACAGACCTCGACCACGCCATCGCCGCCGAGCTCTTCGACCACATCCTCGCCTCGCACGAAATCTCCGCCATCATGCTCACCTACCTCATGTACGAGCTGTCCCGCCCCCGTAACGCCCACATCCTCTCTTCCCTCCGCGCCGAACTCGCTGCCCTCGGTCCCGAACCCACACCGCAGCAAATCGACACCCTCCCGTACCTCTCCGCCATCGTGCAAGAGACGCTGCGTCTGTATCCTGCGTCCTCGGGGCCGTTCACACGCATCGTACCGAAAGGGGGGACGGTACTAGGCGGGTACAAGGTCCCTGAAGGGACGGTCGTCGCGGCCTCGGCGTACACGCTGCATGCGAATGAGGAGGTGTTTCCGGGGGCGGGGGAGTGGCTGCCGGAGCGATGGTTAGTGGCGGAGGAGGAGGAGAAGAGGAGGATGGGGAGGTGGTGGTGGGCGTTTGGGAGTGGGGGGAGGATGTGCGTGGGAAGTCATTTGGCTTTGAGGAGTGAGTTTTTTGGTTTCTTTTTGAACTTACTTGCTTTATCAATTTCTCGTCAATCTCGACCAGTTCGAGGGTTTGCTTGTTTTCGACTATCTTCTCCTTTCTCTAACAACCCAGAATGGCTGGGAAGAGAGAGACGGAGGAAGGAGACTCTTGCATTCATAACCACTCCATGAACCTAACTAACCCAATCTCGCAATCACAGTGATAAAAGCCGCCGCCGTAGCCGTCTACAGCGAATTTGACACCGTCGTGGTACCGGAGACGAGGATAGAGCAGATCCCGGGTATTATATCGCATCCGGTGGGGCATAGTGTGATGTTGGGGGTTAAGATGAGGGAGGGTTAGGGATGGAAGAGATGGTTGAGGGTTGGTTCGTGAGGGAGAGAGTAGAGATGGTTGGGAATTGATTCCTAAGTTAGGAATGAATAGGTAAGAGGGGAGTCGATGAAGTTGGTAGTTGCGGAGTACTATGGTGGGATATGATATGTTTATTTCTAGTTAGTGAGGAAGTGTGATGTCAGGCAATGAAATGGAAGTATAAAATCCTCCACTCTTTTGAAGGGCGGTCTTCATGAATTGGTGTATTTTCCTCTGTGTAGGTGTGTGTGAGGCTCCTCTTATTCTCGGGGGCGGCCTGTCGTTTCCATAGTCCGTATTCCATATTCCAATATCGACGAATTATTCCTTTCTATTATCATTCACCAACTCAGTCCCAGATCAAGGATGGTTGATTACTTACCTCCTTTCCGTAGTCGAAAGACATACCAATCACATCATATCAGCACTTACAGATTTCTCATCCTTTTCTTCTCCTCTTCTTTCCTGTGATACTTACAGTCTGCCATGCCAGCACGAACAAGAAAACCTATTGTACCGTGCTCATCAACTATCATTCAAGACTCATTGAAGACTCCGCACATGCTCATCGATATTTGACACCGAGTTTGCAACCCAATGCTCAATTTGATGTTCACGCAAAATATCATCTCAGATATGATACTTCGAAACGGACAAAGGAGCAAGCACCTAATATACACTATGTATGTATCGTACTGTCAAGTAAGTATTCACAATCCATGTACCCCTTTACCCGAACTTACGTATTCGTCTACCGTCAGCAACGAAGGAAGGTCGTTAGAAAGTGATTCCAGAGCAAAAGGATTCACAGAGCGAAATGATCTTACGGGCAGCCAGATAATTATCCAGCATCCCATATGTAACTCAAAATCCCGTGGCGTAGGAGAAGGATAAACATGTCATCATGTATAATACAACATCATAACTTATAAAACTTGCCGACGAGTGCATGAATGGATGGAGGAACCATTTAACTCACTAAGTGCGCACTGCACTTTAGTAACGAAAGAGAGACGGACATTGCACTTGCGCCATATGTTCCAGCCAGTCTTGTCGATCCAAGAGACACAGCCTCCTTCGCCAAGATTCTCCTCTCCGCTTTCATGCAATCGTGCGAGACTAAGATAAAAGATAGGATAGCTACTGTACCGTGGAGACTGGGGGAGATTACGCGTGTTTCTTTCCGCCCAGGACGAATGTTCCCTCGGCGGCGCATCGTTTGCTTGGGATTGAGTAGGTGGGTTGAATGGTGAGATGGGCGAGGAATAAGAGATGAGAAGCTTGGATGGTGTAGGGGAAGACTTGGGTAGTAGAAAGACTCCAAGAATTGGAATGTGTGGGATGAAATTTCGTTGCGTAGGATAAAGTGAAAGTATTGGTGGTTGTGATTGGAGTTGACAAGATTGGTGGTGGACTAGACACTTGGGTGTGAATGTGAGGTTAATATTTGATGAAGAATAAGACTCTTGGACGATGTTTTGTGAATGTGAAATCGATTGAACTTGACAGCGAACCAAAGTCCCAAGGCCCTCCAAGGTTCTCCCAAGCAATTAGAAATGACCAACTCTGTTCTCCTCGTTAAAAGTTCGTTGATGGTTCATCTGGTGTCCGGAGTCGTGACTTGACCAATGCAATCCAAGGAAGTGGCGCGAGCAATTTTCCTTCTCGTGTTGTTTGTGAATGTTTGATGGGGATGTGCGATGTGCGATGTGCGATGTGCAAAGGGCGATGTAATGAATGTAGCAGATCCCTAAGTTGATACTTACCTGTTGGTACCACTGTCGAGGATTTGCAGGAATTGTTGCTAAAAGTCAAGGTGTTGATGGATTGATGAAAGATAGAAAATGACATCAATTCAGGAGTTGCTCACTTGCTACACTCTTCATGCTCCACCCATGTCGCACAGTATCAAATGTCATCGTGATCGCCCAAATGGAAAGCGGGTCCAAGGGGCAGATGTGCAGATGTGCAGATGTGCAGATGTGCAGATACAGAGCATACGAAGGAGTGGAAGACGGCTAAGGTACGGAGTACGGAATACGGAAAGACGGGGTTCATGGCAGCCCCTCATTAGCTTGTTACAGATGTTGTTGATCGGGGCGCTTGGGGGCGATGATCACGGATTCACATATCGAGTGGTTGGTGGTGAATGATACGGAGTACCAAGTACGTTTGAAACTGGTGTTTAAGGTGTTGTTCGGTGGCTGTCTGGAGGTTGGGTGGAATTGTGGTGGAGCTGTGGACCGCTGGTGGAGAGGGGGAGAGGGGGAGAGGGGGAGGAAGGGGAAGAACAGGATTGGAAGAACTCGTCTGGACGGAAGTGCAAGGAAAAGGTTACGAGTGGATCGTGTTAATGTACGGAGTATGATGTTTATTATTAGGGAATTAGGGAGAGTGGAGGGTTGGTCTGGATTCGCATTCACCGTGGTACAGCACTTGTAAGAGAAATGCGTGACCTGAATCTGAAAACAATCAGGGCTGTTTGGTAGAGTTGCACTGTATGATGTAAGAACCTCGATGAAATCTGGCGATCAAAGACAGACGCAAACGCTAGGAATCTCCTTTAAAGTAGCTGCTCGGTCTCTGGACGGTCGGGTTACCTGTTACATGCGCCAGGCGCGCCGAGAGGATTGAATTGTACACTACAGAGTGCCTTCAGAGAATGTTGGCTCGCCATTTGACCTGAAAATCAACACACGATAATACTCCGTACACTTGCCGCTAAGGTGCCTTCCTTCTCTTTTCCTTTGCTTGCCTCAACTCGTTCTCGTGTTCAGAAAGAGAGATTTAAGACACTTGTAATAAAATCTCAAAATAACTCTCAACACGAGCTTTATTTCGACTTTTCTCGCCGTCTCCCAAGCCAGTTCAATCTAGTCCAATCACGGAAGATTAGGTTGGGCAGGGTTCCCAGCTGCCGTTGATGGATTGAGATCCATCCACGGCATCGGACCCACTCGACTCAAATAATGCGACTCTGATCCTGGCGCGCCAAGGCCCACCATGTATAATCCATGGCCAGAAGAGCAGCCCGAATTGGAACAATATCCTACAATATCCTACAATGTCCTACAATATCCTTGATTCAGTGACCTTATTGTCCCTCTTGGCTAACAAACTGCCATCGGATTGGTTAATGCTTCTTGATTTTCCTTAATTCTTCTATGGTAAATCATAATTCCAAAGCCTTCCCCTTTTCCCCCAAGCTTCTTTTTTAATTCCTCGACTACTTCCATACTCCTCTGCCACTTCCTTTTCCCTATTTCCTACTCTTCCTCCAAATACTATTTCATCAACAATCCAACCTCTTCTCTTTTTTATTTGGCACAGTCATTCGTTGTTGTTGCCATTTATTAGATAACTTTCTAATTCTCCCCCTTCTTGAACTGTCTCTCACTCTCTTCGAGACTTTCACTTTACGCTTTTTTCCTACATCTTCAAACGTCAACTTTCAAGCTTCGACGGACGTCTTTCGAACGATTTCGGATCTATCACCAATTTCCTCGTCACTTTAAAGTACAAATCGAATCCACAGGAAAAGAATAATATCAATATGAAGACTTTCAACGCAATTGCAGCTTTGGCTGCCGCAGGTGTTGCTGTTGCAGCTCCCTCTCCAGTCGAGAACTTGGCTGCCAGAGCTACATCTCTCACAGCTGTCACAACCAAGGGAAATGGTAAGGATTGACTATTGGCACATGGATATAACTCAACAATACTAATCTACCATAGCTTTCTTCGTTGGAGACAAACGTTTCTACATCCGTGGAGTCGACTATCAACCCGGTGGATCATCCAAATTGGTCGATCCTATCGCAGATGAGACAACCTGCACGCGTGATATCGCCTACTTCAAGCAACTCGGCATCAACACTGTTCGTATCTACTCGGTCGACAACAGCGCCAACCACGATGCGTGTATGCAGGCATTGGCAGATGCAGGAATCTACCTGGTCCTCGATGTCAACACCCCATTATACTCCCTCAACCGTGCTACCCCAGATGTTTCATACAACACCGTTTACCTTCAGAACATCTTTGCTACCATTGATGCATTTGCCAACTACACCAACACCTTGGCTTTCTTCTCAGGAAACGAAGTTATCAACGATGACACCACCACAAGTGCCGCCCCATACGTCAAGGCCGTCACTCGTGATATGAGACAATACATTGGAAGCCGTGGATACCGAAAGATCCCTGTCGGATACTCCGCAGCTGATGTCAACTCCAACCGAAAGGAGATGGCCGAATACATGAACTGTGGTACCGACGATGAGAGAAGTGATTTCTTCGCTTTCAACGATTACTCCTGGTGTGATCCTTCATCTTTCACCACTTCGGGATGGGACCAAAAGGTCCAGAACTTCACTGACTACGGTCTCCCAATTTTGTAAGTAGTTCTAATTTCGCTCTCCATGAATCAAACTAATTCATCAACAGCCTTTCCGAGTATGGTTGCAACACCAACACCCGTAAATTCGAAGAAGTCACTTCTCTTTACAGCAGCGACATGACTGGTGTCTATTCTGGTGGTCTCGTCTACGAGTACTCTGAGGAAGGATCCAACTATGGTCTTGTTAAAATCGCGAACGGCGACGTTACCACCAAGGACGATTTCACCGCACTCAAAGATGCCTTCAGTAAAACCGCCAACCCAACCGGTGATGGAGGATACAGCTCTACCACCAAAGCTAGCGACTGCCCAGCTCAATCCGCTAACTGGAACGTTACTTCTGATGCTCTCCCAGCTATCCCATCCGGTGCCGCTGCATATATGAAGACTGGTGCCGGTAAGGGTGTTGGTCTTACTGGAAAGGGCTCCCAAAACGCCGGTGGAACTTCCACTGGTACTGCTACCGCTGGTTCTGGATCCGTCACCGCTGTCGCTGCTGGTGTTGCATCTGGTACTGGCAAGGCTTCGGCTGGTACTGCTTTGGCTCCTATGGCTAAGACTCCTATGATTGTTGGTGCTATTGTGGCTGGTTTCGCGGCTATGGGTGCGGCGCTTTTGTAGATGGTGTGAATGGAGGTCTGTGTATAATGTAATGGAAAATTGATTGATGGGATGGGGCCGACATGGCTTGGATTGTATGTTTGTGGATTATGGCAGGCGGTGGAAAATGAAATATCACTTTTTTTTTACCTTCTTACTTTTGGCTTCGTGGAATAGAATTGGTTCTTTTAGAATGGAGAAAAGAAATTAAAAATATGTTAAAAAGTAGATGTTTAATGTTTATGTTTAAGTGATGGTTGATGTTGCGAGGTGAGTTTCTAGTTTCTAGTAGGTAAGTAATTGTCTTCATGCTGAGATGAGTGTAGAGGTGAAATCATGATGTATGCATGTCGTTGCTACCAGGGGGCGGGTTGGGATGGGGATTGGGATAAGCGAACGTCGACGATTATTTAGACTTCTGAAAACGACGGCAAGTAGGTAGGCATGTATGTGCGAATATGCTTAAAGCACAAACCCTCCTAAGAAGAGGGTCGTTTTAAGGTATTTCGAGTCAGAATGTGGTTCTAGAGGTTGTGTTGGGGGGGGGTTCGGCTGGATCTAAGGTTGTTTAATGGAGATGCTTACGCGTCGCGCGCGGGCTTAAACGAAAGCGGGGAGGGAGAGAGGTATGAGGGAATGGATGCGAGGAGATTGAGGCTGTGACTGTGACTGTGATGAAGGAATGGATGGAGGGGGAAAAGGTAGAAGGGGAAGGGCGTGGGTGCGTAGGGGGCGGTGTGTGGTGTGTGGTGTACGGATGGATGGATGGGCAGGTGCGAGGTAGGTAGGTAGGTAGGTGGGATGGGTGGGTATGTTTATGTGTCGTTCTTGGGGTGTGCTGTACTGTACTGGGTTACGCGATATTTTCCTGTCCTGTCCGGTATTATACTATACGATTCTGTTCTGCTCTGTTCCGTTCGCTGGTTGGTTGTATGTACTGTAAACATGGTATAGTATAGTGCAGGAAAGGAAATTCGAGTGAAGCGGGAGGAGAGATATAAGGTCAGTTGAGTGGGGCGGAGTGAGTGCAGCTGTGCTATTGTGTGCGGATGGATGAATGGATGGGAAGGGAAGGGAAGGGAAGGGGGTGGATGACCGACTACGGGTAGGGTAGGATAACTGACTGACTGCTGGTGCCGGTGCTGGTGGATAGGGTTGAGAATGGGGATCGCGCTGCGGTGCAAATTGAGTGGAGGAGTGCTTGCTTGGATGGCTGGTCTCGGGATTGTGGGGTAGCAGGTTGTAGGCATATGACTCTGAGCGGAGTTACGGGGTTGTGGTTGTGGAGGGCCTGGAGAGTATGTAGATGTGACAATATACTGTGAGATTACATAAATCTGAGATGGACAGACAGGTGCATATTGGAACGGCCGCTTTTCGTGAGTGTTGGGGGTGTGTGTGAGTGTGTGAAGTTTTGGTTCGTTGGGTCTAGCAGATCAGGATTTATAGACGCAAGTGCTTGTCCAATAGTCCTGGAGAGCCAATCGGCTGGGCAGAGCTTCACAGACGCAGAGGTAAGTGCTCGAGGTTGTTGTGAATATGGAAATCTGGGAATATTGACCACCCACCAACCACTCCAAAGGGTGGCTAGAATCGGTTGCTTTGGTGTGCTGTGCTGCCATATCGAGAGTTGACGATTGATCTACACCGGAAATAGACAGCACAGTAAGAAAGGGAATCAAGAGATCTCAGCACTGCGGTGGATGGGAAGGCTTGCTGAGGTGGAGGTTTACAGGTATCTATATATCTATCTATATTTCGAAAGTTGGTTCATTCTCAGTGCTATAGAAAGGAATAGAATAGATAGCAGCGAATGAGTGTTAGGATGGTTGGAGATATATCAGTCAAGGAGAATGAATACGTCAAGGAAGGAGCTCCATTTGGCTATCTTCTTACCTCGCTCATTCTTGATCCATCTGGTTCGATTGACTATGCATGATTAAGAGGTTTGTTTAGAAGGGCTGTTGGGGAAGCATTCTGAGGAGACTATACAGATTCAGTGAGCATGTGTAACTACCGGCATGCAATGCAAGCTGGAAGGGATAGACGTCGATAGCTGGCCAAGACACTATACTTCCTCACTGGTGAAACGGCGGTAGAAGACCGAGCGGAGAAATACAAAATAACGGAAAGAAGCTGGCACATTCACTGTTACGTGGAAGCAAGCGCAGATCATTTACTGGAGTGCAATATTAGATTCTCGATGTCGAAGGGGAGGGGGACAGCGCTGGATCTGTGTCGGCCTGTAAGATCTATGTTCAGAATGGGGACTTGGGGGAGAGGAGGAAGGAAGATCGTGTGGACCGGGCAAGAAAGGGGAAAGGAACGGCGAAGATGAGATCGGAACAGGCAATCAACCATACGGGGGTGGCAATGGAACAGGAGGACGAACCAGTGGTTGAAAGGAGAGAAACGAACGAAAATCTGTTGTGCAAAGAACAAGCGTGAAAAAATCATGAGGATGTTTGCAAGGGGGTAGTTGAAATGAGGTCAGGTCATGCATATAGTCATCAATCCGGGGAGAGTTTGACTAGCAGCAGCAGCAGCAAACACAGAAGCTCTGAATGAACTAGAATACCAAGACACCGTGGACCGGTCTCAGACGACAGGATTGGTCCATAAAACTACAGCCAAGATAAATCATAGTTGAAATTGATGGCAAGCCAATATCATGAGCCAAGAGATACATTGATGCATGGATCCATCAACTAGTTACACATACAGGTGCAGCTCTCTTGAGGATTAGCAATAACTTCTATCCGTTTGCTCACAAAAACATTCAACGCCCAGTATTGGTCTTTGCCTTCATGCACCTCGGTGATATCCAGCATTTCAAATAAGCATACACGTAAATAGTCAACCGCATCACGTTGCCTAGTGACACACATATGGAATTACTGTTCTGTATCACCCATCAAAGGCAACAACACCGCCGTGGAACCTCAACTCAAGAGAACGATGATTAGTGAAGGGTATGAAAGTTCACTTGCAAGCTAGCTAAGACGGATACTGTTTCCTGATAGCTAATCGAATAGACACGACGGTCTGCTAGCGATAGACAGCATCTTTACCCAATATAGCCACCACCAGCAAATTTCAGACAGGAGAGGTCGTCAGAGTTAAAATGAAGAGTGCTGGCTTGAGGGGTTCCAACTGGTCCGTCTTCGAGCTAATCTCGGGCCATCCGGTGCCTTCCGCGGAATATACTGCTTCCTACTACCTCTTGCTCCAGAAACAGGAGAGAGAACCGTGCGATGTCTCATAAGAAATGCGTAGCTTCATACGCATCCTGCTCCAGAAACGGGAGGAAAAATCTTCTTTCCGTAGAAAAGTATGCAGCGGAACATAGCCCCTACTTACGCCGCTCAATAGCATATTCCACAACTTACAAAAACGACCAACGAGATGAAAGGAAAGAACAAGTTCTGGACTGCCTCACTTTGGGCAGACAGACATACGCTCCCGGATGAACCACTCTATACAGTCAATCACCGCTTGGATGCATTTCAAGCCCGTCACTTTCAAACTAACCTCCTCGTTTACCATAACAGTCCGAATCATGCCGCGGCTGCCGCAACTACCGCAACTTCACGGAAAATTTCCTAGTCGTACAAAGACAGAGCCTCGTCGCGCATATGGTATCAATCTGCTGGCCCGGATGTATGTCTCTTGGCTGCCGACCAATCTCTATCTTCGTCGCTATCGAATGCACTGTGAGTCACTCAGGGGACCGGGTCCGAGCACAAACTGATGCATACCCGGTTGCTGGCATCATCTCGATACCAGGGGTTCATTGTTCAGCCCCAGTCATCCTCGATCGACTCTACGGCCCCCCGCAGTAGATAGGCACCCTCCTTCGAAGTTCGGATATGATATGCAGGAATGTTGAATTCCATGAAACAAACTTTGCCAAGAGTACGTAAGAGCGTTCTGAATCTCGACAACTTCCGAGGGTATCTGCATATATATGTCGAAAATGTGCCGGCGCTAGCACTTCTTTTAGGGTAAGAAAATCACTTGAAGATTTCCAGGGTCTTCGTCCGGTGGCTGGACTCCAGTTTTGCTTTTTCTTTGTTGATAACACGAAAGTAGCAACGCGACTTTGTATCCGTATTCACCGAGTATGCTAATACTGGAATAATGGTAATGAATTTTCCCATGGGGGTAATGGTGGCGAAGTAGAATTATTTGAAATCCGTAGATTCTCTCTGGGCTGCAGTAGTGATCTAACCTGGCATCCTTTTTCTAGCTGTTTGCATGTTCGCAGCATCAAACGAATAAAGTGACCTGTCATTATGTCTCGGAAGATGACCCCTGTAAACTTTTTGAACCATCTCCCACACCTTTTTCCTGGTCCAATATGAATGATTTGGTAACAGGAAGGGGGAACTTTCCCACAATTTACGTGGCTATGATTACTTGATTGATATAGTTCAGAGGAACAGAAATATATATAACGATATTTCTGTCGATTTGAAGATAAAAATACTTCGTGACTCGGAAATTCCCATTGTCATAATTCTACTCGAAGACTTTGAAGCAAAATTTCAAGCACTGCCGAGAATTTGAATTGAAATTGTGCAGCTCTTTTTCAGCCTCCACACAGCAAAGAAGTTCAACATTGAATAACTCAATGTCGATCCCCTGCCCATCCCCAAGCACACCGCGCTCTCGGCAATCCATGCCAGAGACTCAGACCGCGTACGATTCCACAGACCAAGAGATCCGCGAACAGCTTCATAAGTTCTCTCAACTGCTTCAAGAGCAGAAAAACTCGTCACTGGATATCATCTTGAGAATGAGCACTTGAAATGTCAAGTAATGTCAAGTAATGGAACTCCAACGACAAAAATCAATGCAAGGTATGAACATCACCAAGTATGCACCAAAATATGGCTAAAAAAGAGAGAATTGGAATATTCGCCACCTCACCGTCAACAAGATCCCTCTAGCGAAGCGGTGGCACCTAATAAAGGCACCCAGCAAGCTAGGAAGGCGTTGCCCCAGAAATGCTCCACGAGTAAGTCGAAGCAAGGAAATATTGGACCACTGAAGCTAAACCAACTAGTCGAACAGGCAACTAGCCTCGAAATACTGGCGGGTGTAGCTGGTCCACAACCTGCTTCTTCATCCACACGGTCAATGATTATAACTCTACCGTCTCGACGAAGGTCGACCCGGTTGAAAGACTTTGGGGGTTCGGATGAGCCCGGGGAGGTGGCTTCCCCACATGCGACAAAACATAAACGCCGTTTAATATCTCAACCCCCAGGTGAAGCCCGAAAGGTGGTAAAATCCAGACCTCCAAATCACGAGCAACAGAAAAGACTGTCAGATCACAGCAATGAAGCATCGAAAGAGGAAGAAAAAGCGTGGCAATGTCCGAAATGCCAGACCAGATTCATCAGCCAGAAAACACTGGGCAGACACATAGATAAAGGTGAGTAACACAATCATTTAATAACTGAGGATTACTGACCAAGGAGCCGTTTGTGCCATCTGCTCTCACTGTGGCCAGATATTTCCACAAAGGTCCCGTTTGATCAAACATAAAAAAGGCTTGCGGGGAAAAGTATTATCAAAACCGCCGAGTTCAAGCGACCAAACTCACCGGCTATCGCCCACTTGGGCTTCAGGTATCAAGGTGCTGTGTGAGAAAGAGGGCTCAAAGACCCGATTCACTGACATAACAGAGTCTGACCCCACCAAGGCGTCAGATTCTGTGAGCGATGACGATGAGTCTGTAATGTCCGAAGTTACTTCTACTGCGTCCACACCAAAATGTAGTGCTGCGTGTTTCCAGACACCCAACGAAGTAGCCTTGAATGAGCGCCTTATACATGAGAATCCGGTAGATGAGTCTGGGACGAACAGACTGGAAAAAAAGCGGAAGCTCAACCACCCAATCGCGCCCGGCGTGGTACAAACAATCGGAGATAACCAGAAGCTAGACATAACTGCAGGTGGTCATCGTACTACTTCAGAAGTGATAACCGTACGTGTTACATTCCTGCTCATGAGCCGCCATGATGATAATATTTTGCAGGGCATGTATCATTTTCAAGCGAACTATCCGGGTCAAATGCATGCTGCGGATCTGTCTCCAACGTACACGACTTTCCAAGGAATTAGCCGGTATAACCACATGGCATTCACACCACAATATACGCCAAACCTTCACGACCAGACTTCTTTTATGCGTGGAGCACCCGGTTACGAGCCACAACACGAAAACCTTTGGGATATCAGCCCTCGCGTGCTGGATCTCGATTTTTCAGCCAGCTCCAACAACCCGGCTGGGTCTCAAGATATGTTCGGCTTCCCTATGCCTCTAGAAATGAACCAAGAGGTCGTACATTCTCATTCGGTGGACGATGAATCGTCAAATCTTTGGTATGAGGCATCTCAAAAGTAGAAGGTGTAGCCGCGTGCCAGTATATGAAGAAAGGAGTCTCGTTTGGTCACTTCTTGGCGCCGAGGTGGATGCATAAGGCTTGGTTTCAAGAGGATGATGAAACGTCAACGAAGCTGTTCTTGGTTCCAGAAAAGAAATTACTTCGCGTTGATACTTTAGCATTCCCACGATATACCTTGTCTGTAGGAGCTCGATAGGATAGAAATCAGCAGATGGATTCGATGGTAAAATTCGTGCGCGAAGAGAGAGTTCCATGAAATGATGTTGAAGTTCTGGAGTTCCAAAGTGACCGAGTTCCAACTTCCATGGTGACCACTTGTGAAACTCTATGTGCGAACGTGCTCCGGATTTCGACGATCATTTAAGCTTCCCATTCGGGAAGCAGCTAACCAGAAACGGAATAGCACAGCTTTCCGGGATTCCGAATAAACCACAAGACTTGATGAAGGACCCGAAGGAATATTGTCAACTTGTAACTCCAGATTATTACATTTATTGACTGATCTCCAACATCTCCTCGCAGCTTCTTAGTTCTTTGCGAGATATACCACGTCGAATCTACAAAGTGGCCTCCAAAATGCCCCTCAACCTTCCTCCTACGATACAAGTATGAGTTGCCGCCGGGCTTACATCGGACTTAAGATACGCTCATCTCCTGTGGAGCCCTGCAGTTAATCGCTCGTGGTTGCTGTAGTCGCATCGCGAACTCGATTGATTCATCCATACGTTCCGTTCAGCACAGTCAGATTCTCACTTCCTCGGAACGCCTTGTCCTCTGTGCGACTGTTATCCGATCGCTACGACCATAAATAGTTTCTATGCTTCGCTGAAGGTACAATTGCTCCGTGGCCTCGGATTTGGTGCTATATTCTCCAAGAAGGACGACCATTGCATACATCGAGATCATACGACAACACCTCGGGAGCCTTCTCAAGCCTTGACTAGTGACCTTTGCGGCGCATTCACTCGCCATCCACTCACCCACTCCACATTAGCGGGAGACACGTCTATGACGTGAAGGTCCCAATTGAAGAAACAACATTTTTCGCTCTCCAGGATCAGGGATCCAGAATTACCGCCTGCTACACCGACCAAAGTGTCCCGCAATTAGCCCAGATATCCAAGTTCCATAGTTCTATATCTCACAAAGTCTTTGCGCAACCAAGATGTCGGAATCAACACCTTTACTGCGCGAGAAGATGGAGACGCCAAGTTGTGAGTATGCCTGCCCTCCTCAAGCCTTTCGATCTAATCCTTTCCAGCGACCTTTACTTTAGCTAGGCCGGATCGGCGAGGGCGCATACTTCCGCAAGCCATTGCACATCGAGGTTATAAAGCTGCATTTCCCGAAAATACTATGGGCGCATTCAGAGGAGCTGTCGAAGTGGGCGCGCATGCTATCGAGACGGATTTACACATCGCGAAGGACGGGACTGTGGTCATTTCACATGTAAGAAGATATTTGCGGAAGGTTGAGAATCGGACAGTAGCTGACTCGGCATCAAGGACCCAACTCTCAAGAGATGCTTTGGAAAAGAAGATAAAATTATAGATTGCGACTGGCCGTACCTGTCGACTCTTCGTACAATACAACCTCCTCACGAAGGAATGCCCCGCCTTAGAGATTTGTTGGATTACCTCACGACCCCGGGTTTAGAAGATATATGGATATTGTTAGATATCAAGGTAACGAATGCTCTTGCCATCCATCGAATACTTGTAGTGGAACTTAACATTTTGTAGCTCGATAATAATGCGGACGATATAATGAGACTAATTGGAGAAGCAATCAGGGGAGTAGAAGCTAATAAACCTTGGAGTCAGAGGATCATATTAGGCTGCTGGGCGGTATGCTTCTATTCTTGTCTCACGCATCCCTCCTACATCGCCTAACTATTCACTATGCACGAATAATCTACTAACACTTTCATCTAAAGGCCAAATATCTTCCGCTTTGCGCCAAACATCTTCCCGATTTCCCTATTGCCCACATTGGATTCTCGATCGCATACGCCCGGCAATTTCTACCCGTCCCGAACGTCCATTTCAACATGTTACGGCAAATTATGGTAGGACCACATGGAGCTAAACTTTTATCGGACACGAAGAAAGCAAAGCGATCTATGTTTATCTGGACTGTCAACGAGGAACAATGGATGCGATGGAGTATAAGCAAGGGGGTTGATGGCGTCATTACGGATGATCCAAAGAAGTACCTGGAAGTCTGTGATGGCTATGACAGCGCGGAGTCGAAAAATATCAGCTTTGGCTTCGTTGACTGGATGTCAATAATTTGGCTCAACCTATTGGCCATGTTATTTTCCTGGTTGTTCAGGTGCAGATACGGGTTCAGAGTAGATCAAACAAAAGTACGCGAGGGTTATGAGGCGTCGAAGAGGGCCTTGACTTTACCTTCATGACACATGAAGAAATACCATTCATATGACAAGACCCGCGGACCGAGGAGCTATATTATCGCCTGTGAATCTTGCGCTCGTTGGATTATAAATCGCAATACTAGTGGGATCGTGAAGTGCGCATTTCCTATCCACGGATACTTATATGGGAACTTCAGTAAGTCAGTTATTGTGAATCTCGCTGAGAATTGCGACACGAAGACGCAGGTAGAGTTGACTTCATTAGCATCTAATCGAACGAAGCTGGCCGATCATTTTGATATTATGTTGTTCGGCGCTCTCTGATTCACATCTTATTATCCAAAACACTTCTTCAGTCATTAATTATTCACAACTTCCATTGGCGTAAGCCACCTCCGTTACTCATGATCACCTCGTGCAGTTGTTTGCAAGTGTTGAAGGTGTACAGCCTTCCTTTTCTCTCGTAGTTATATACATTTGATGCGCCAAGAGAAACATCGGATTGCTGCCCATATAAAACACAAATTTATATTTACATTTACACCAAATACATATCGTTAGACCTCTCGGACTATACTCTAGTCAACAAGACGCAACTGGAATCTTATTAACAGGGGAAGATCGCTCGGTGGTGCGGCTAGAAGGGGAGTGCATTGAGGGCAGGGAAAAGAAGTTCGATTTACACATGACTGGAATACTCGATTTCAAAGGTATGAATGATGGGGAGAGGGGTAAAGTGGTTGAAAAGGAGACACCTGAGAGCACTGGCCTACCAAGATGCAACTTTGCGTCTGACGCTGTCAAGACGCAAGTGGAACTGGAAAAGCAAAGGAAACTCGAAACACTGTCAGCACGCGCATCAGAACTGACTAGCAAGACAAAGTCGATAAAGCCGACAGCCTTAGACATGTTGAGAACCATATTCGTCAGACCAAAGAGCGAGCCTATCACGAGGGAAGAAGAAGACAGGAGAAGAGCACCAAGTATGGTCACTGAGAAGTCGAAGAGTATGTCAAGTGTTACTCCTCGCGAGACGAAATCAAGTCCCACTGAAGAGAGCTCGGTTCGTGGATCAGGGCCCGGACTAGGATCTATGCAATCTACCCACAGAGCAAATACTCCGAGGCCAATGGACATTCCATCCCGAAATAACAATTCGGCAACTACTTGGGACTCCCAGTCATTAGCAAACCAGTATATGGAGGACCTTGATCTGCACCCTTGCATGGAAGGCGGCTTAGAATGCAGAGATGGCGAGGAAGATACAACCACGAATGCGTTCTATCATCATAGAATTGCAGTATCAGCACCACCTATGCGAAACGACAACCGATTTGAAGAAGTACGAAGTATATGCGCAGGCGTTGGCACCGCGCTATCTGATAAGCTACATGATGCGGCAGTTGATACCCCTAAAGTATTCTACGTCAATCCAAGCAACGTCGACGATATCCTTGCGAAGCGCGACTCTCTCGTATCAGGTAGTAGTCTACCTCGAGGGGTAGGGCGATCCCATAGCTTAGGAACTGCGGCTCAGTCACTCCTTACTCGTGCCCGAAGTCAAGCACCGAACAAAGTTCGTGGAAGTCTTCCAAACTTTAGAGGTCGTATGCACAATTCTCAGCAACATCCTATGCATCCAAAATCTCAGACCGTACCTGTAGAATGTTGGGACGCCGAGGAATACCCACCGCTGGATAGCATGTTGAGACGAAACCATACGGCTCACACTCCTTCATCACAAATATCATCCGTAGGTGTAGTAGTCGGAGACCATGGCATTTCTAGTACGGGGACGCGGCAAGGTAATTCCCTTTCATACAGCAATTCGATTCCGGTAGTCGGGGAACTCAATAGAGCTTCCAATAAATGGTCCTGTCGCCCCATACATACTTCTATTGAATCTCCTTTCGAAGCCAGAGACAGAATGAAGGAGAGTTACCCTCGAGGTGTTGCAAGTCCAAACAATACTAATCAACCTTATTCCACTAGTATCCAGAACGATCCGACCAAACATCTGCCAGTAAACGACGGTCGATCGTCTACAATGACCACCTTTTCGATGTTCATCCCCTCCCGCGTTGCAGTCCGCGATCTTTCTTCGACTTCTGCCCAAGCTACTCAAGATCAGGATTGGACTTCAGTCAGCTCTAACGAGTCAATGGATCAGCATAAAAATTGGCAGAGTCACCACACGCAGAGAACATGGGCCGAAATCCTGGCAACAGACGACACTCCCACCAGCCCTGAGTCCATCAAATATGATTCTAACGCAACATACAGTCCCGTCAGTCCATTGGGAAGCGAGTCTGAGGTCAATCAGCGGACTGGAAGTCAAGAAATCCTCCTTTGCTATATCCCAGATGATACTGACAGCGTCTACTCACTTCAATCGCAAAGGAGATGTTCACAAGATTCAAATCTAATGTTGTGGAAGGGGAAACACAATGAACCAGCTGATATAGTCTCTGATTTGGGATCACAACCTCCAGTCTCTCTAAGCAGCCTACCAGTGAGACAACGTGAGTTCCTACCACAGTCACCTTTAGATGACAATGAATCATCCTCTGGGGACATTTCACCGTTATTTTCTCAATATACATCTTCCCCGAAGTCCCAAAACTCACGACCCACCACACCGCGAAACCTTTCCCGCCAGAGTCCTCTACTAGTCGCTCAAAGCTCACTAGAGACTATGCAACTGCGGCGAAAGCCATTACAGCACGCTCAAACTTCGCCTAATACCTGTTATACACCACCACTGCCGAATCCCTCACATGCAGATATAACAATACCCTCTAAGAAACCCCCTGCTCGACTAAACCTACCTCAACCGTCTCGAACTTTACCGATTTCTTTTGATACAGCACAAACCCAATCTGGAGATGCTTTCGAGTTGATCATTCAACCTTTGAGAATACAGAAAGTTGCAAAAGATCCATTCGAGCAGCATAAGAAGGACGCGGAGAGTAGGTGGCGGGAGGCGGAAGAAAGATTGAAGGCGAAGAGGGATGGGAGGGGAGGAGATAGGATGAGAGAGTGAGTTGATAAATTGCTTTAGGCAAAGATGGACTGAGCTTGGGGATGAGTATGATTTAATGTCTAATTAGAATGATCTTGTTGGTGGTTGTGTAGAATTTTGATTATATAAGTTGCAGGGAACTCGTTGGACAATGGATATTCGGTGTAGTTTGAATCTCACTTACACATAGACATATCATATATTCTTCTTAAGTATAATGTTAATGTATTTGCGAGTCTTTCTACAAATCGCATCCTACTTGAAAGAAAAGTATCTGCAAGAAATGTCACGCCAGAAATGCAGACCACGTGATTATCCCACACTGTCCAAAATTTCGATAGTTTTGTTTCGGAGACGGCAATTCTATATCGGCGCATTCTCTCCTCATCCTCACTTTTATCGAACTCAAATTCCCCATATAATCAGTTCATTTCCACACCGCAGAAGCTCGGTCTCTCGGCACCTCCAATTCACTTACCCACTTTCTCGCAAACAATGCACCCCGCACTCCCACCGCTGCCCCTCACCTCTCTCCCCGCCTGGTGCAAACTAAACGGGGTATCCTTTCTCGACACAACTATTTCCTCTCTCCCATCCGGAAGAGGTAATGGGATTGTGTCAACAAAGGCGCTGAATTCGTTGGATACGTATGATATACCGACGCTACTGGAGGTGGGGAAGGACGTGGTTCTTGATGGGGATTTGCTGCTGGAGATGCAGAGGGTGGATAAGGGATTCAGGGATTTGGTGGAGTGTGTGATGGGAAAGGATGGAGAAGGGAGGGGGAAGGTGGGTCTACTTTATTCTTACTTTTGGGGAGTGGGATGGCAATTGAGCAGGGGTGGAAAGGAAGAGGATTGGGGAAATATATGTGCTGATGAATGATAGACGACGAGAAAAGAAGTAATGCTGTTTCTGCTGATGCAGATTACGATTGCAGTCCAAGGTGAGGAAGACAAGAGTGTAGGGTTATCGAATCCGTGGACGGAGTATGTGAGGTCAGTGCATTTATGGCTTGCTTGCATCAGTGAATGGAGAATAGCAGCTGATGAAGTACATATAGACTACTCCCAGAATATGTACCCATTCCTACAATGTGGAGTGAAGAGGAGAGATTGTTATTGGCGGGGACAAGCTTGGAGGTAAGTGATTTTGGCGGAAGAGGCGTCTATCTTCCCAGGCTTTCCGGGGCAAATTGATACAACGATCTCTCTTGAAGTCTAAAGAAGACTACTAACTGCATCTATTCAGTCTGCAGTCCAAGCTAAAATGGCTGCACTAGTACGAGAATTTGAAGAACTTCGTGAAAAGACTTCAGAAATACCATGGTGCAACAAATGTTGGTGGGAAAATGATTCACTGACACTTTCCGACTGGATACGTCTGGATGCATGGTTCAGATCACGATCACTTGAGCTTCCGACGTCCGGCGAAGTAATGGTACCTTGTCTTGATATGGCCAATCATTCCTCAGCTCCGAATGGATACTACGAACAGACTTCCTCCGGAGATATATCACTTCTTCTTCGGCCCAACGTGCAACTTGAACAAGGAACGGAAATTACCATTAGCTACGGCTCGGGAAAAAGTGATGCTGAAATGTTGTTCAGCTACGGCTTTATTGACCGGGATAGTACCATAGCGGAATTGGTTTTGGACCTGGAGCCGATGCCAGAAGATCCCTTGGGTAAGGCAAAGGTTGCGGCGTTTCGCGGGCGTCCAGTTGTGCGGATATGGGGTGATGAAGAAGAGAACATTCACTGGGAAAGCTCATTTCTCTACCTCCTTTGTTTGAATGAGGAGGATGGGCTAGAATTCAAGGTTTTGCAAGAGATAGATGGATCGCGAAGCCCACTGAGAGTTTTCTGGCAGGGTTCGGATGTGACTGAGTCTACAGGCACATTCGAGTCATTGATAAGAAGTCATGAACTCGTGGAAATCTTCAAGCTTCGTGCTGTAACAATGTTGCAAGATCGAATCCGGCAACAGCTGGAACGATTATATGGAAGCGAAGACATGGCGGAGAGCCTGGAGACATCGACCACTGCAATGATTTCTGAGGATGCAAAAGACAGTGCAATGAGATTGAGGCGAACAGAAACCGCTATAGTGGAAGCAGCTTATGAAACAGTTGAAACAGAGGTACGGCGAGCATCTTAACCAATCGAATTCACCAAAAGAAAGAGCACTAACACAGATCCTAGAAAACCGAATTCCTGAAAAATGAAAGCGTCCTGAAATATCTGGGAGCTATGGATAGCTCCAAAATGGAAGACTCGCCACCAGAACTAACAGATGTTAATGACGAGGAAGACTTCAGTTGATATGCCACACACGACAATGACGACGAAAGGCTCCATGTGATACCCTCAATCAAGTCAAAGTGTCGTTAAGTTATGGCAAACAAGTTTTCCGGCAAAGCTTGCGCAGTTCAACCAGCAATGCCGATGCGGAATTTTTGGAAAAGAATTTAAAGCTCCCAAGCTTAATTTACGCCCTGAAAGTATAAATGAGGTCTAGAAAGTACAAGACAGGTCATCGCATTACTATGTCCATGCACCAGAGAGGCGTGGAAAGGTTACATATCATGGATCTAGAAAATCAGGATACTGTGGGGAAAGACGGGGAAACCCTGCCGTCTCTATTTATCCGAAAGTGCTGAGTTGAGGACGGTTATATGAGGAGATGAGTAATAGGAGTTGGCAGCGGTTTGTATACCCTAGATCCCTAGACCTAGGAAGCTGTGCCGCAATCGGGCTTGTCCCAGATCGTGCTGGCTGATGAGACGTTCTGTAAGATTACTTGTGTTTCCGGATCTCTCCGAGGAAGACGGGACAGTGCCTGTGAATTACCTGCTTTTGAACTTGCGACGACCCTCATAATACTACATCAAGTGTCAATCCTTTCTCCAGCCGTGAGCGAGTCTTCAATTCACGGGAAAGCCCTGTCTCAATGCTAGTTAGGTGGAAGAAGCCAGCTCGGTCAAGGCAGGCCCGTCAGGGTTGTGGATATTTTTCCCAGTTGCTCACATGATGTCAGATTTTGGATGGTCCTTAGGCACTTTCGGCGTCCGATGCCTGTAGCATTGAGCCTAAATTATTATGCTCAAGCTGCAGCGAGCCTTCTTCACCGCTTATATAATGCTTGATGGGTTAATAGTACTAGCAAAAGTCTTGGATTGCCTTTTAACTTATGCCTCTGCTCGTATGCACAACGTCGACGCGTAATTCCTGCTCATAGCGAGATCGTCTTATAGAGGGGGGGGGGAGGGGACCTGGACTGCTGGTAGGGACAACACGATGGAGAAGATCCTCGTATCCGCTTGTCGCAGGGTACGGCAGGATGCCGGGCTTATCGTTGTCGAGTGCATTAGTGACAGCGACAGAAACTGCGTCCCTACCAAAAACGCAAATTGGTGGATAGGAACAAGCTTACTCCGTGATTGATTCTGCGTGCTGCCATGATAATGCATGTAGGTTGGGAAATATATTACGCTTTTGTATAGCCTCTCGACGCTCTCCTGTAGCACTTTCTGGATGGAGAAAGGTTCAGGTGCGAATTGGTAGCGAGCAACCAGTGGGAGGACAAGAAGCTGGAGATCCTTTCGTTTGATTTGCTGCTTCGGGTAGTTGTAGTCGAGGTAGCTTTGGTGTGGAAGTATTGTGGTACCCTTTCTAATCATGCAGTGTGCAGTGCAGCGCAGTGCAGCGCAGTGCAGCTCAGCTCAGCGCAACCGTCAATTGACGCAAAGCAAAGTCGCGCACATATAGTCCGAGGTGGTCATCGTCGCCAAGCTCGCCGCCAAGCTCGCCGCCAAGTTCGCCGCCGTTGTGAGAGTTTCTCCGCTGTACTCCTCTTTCAGTACTCTCGAGTAAGTCGAGATGGGCCATCTTACGGTACGGAGTAGTCTGTGGGGGAGAGAAAAGATTAAGAAGTCCAGGACAAGGACATGCATCCATCGACTAGCTCGAGCCAATTCAAAAAGATGCAAGTGATCCGCGCAATCCTTCCGCACGGCTGCTACGATCCAATCAATTTCCTCTCAACAATCAAGAAAGCCCTTCTTCATTGGCTGCACACGGCCATCTAATATCTACTTACACCAAGTCGGGGCCTAATAGATAGCGCATATCCCCCAAGCTGCTTCTCCAGTCGTTCTCCACCACCCCGTCACCCCGTGCGCGCACGCACATATTCACCATCGCCTTGGCATGCGGGATCCCATCGGTTCTTCTCTACAATACTCTCTTGCAGCCACCCTCTTATCCGACTGACTTCTTTTCCCCTTGAACAACTCATCGCACACCACCATCCCGAATTACCCTCGCAATTCGGTTCTCAGCATCGTCGAAGAAAAGCGTCTTGATTTCGCTCGTCTGGTGAACCTCGCTCAAGATTACCTACCTACGTTGCGAAACGAATCCATTTGACGTCGCATAAATTCCCCGATACGCGCATGATAGCGATTGAGATAGGAACTTTGTGCGTCGCAACCTGCCGAGGCAGATAGTTCTCTTGGAGCGGCGAAAGGATCTGAGTGAGGCTCTACGCAGAAAAATATTATTACGGTGACACAAGGGTCTTGGAAAGAGCCATATCAACAAAATGCCTGGAATTCTACCCATGAAGGTGATCAAGGTGGGGTCGAGCTCCCAGAGCCGCATAGCCCAAGCTTGCGATCGATGCAGAAGTAAGAAGATACGTTGCGATGGAATTCGGCCCTGTTGTTCGCAATGCGCAAATGTCGGGTTCGAGTGTAAGACGAGCGATAAGCTTAGTCGGAGAGCGTTCCCGAGAGGATATACGGAATCGTTGGAGGAAAGGGTCCGGACGTTGGAGGGCGAGGTTAGGGAGTTGAAGGATTTGCTTGATGAAAAGGATGAGAAGATTGATATGCTGTCAAAAATGCATTCGAATCGCCGGTCGTCTTCTTCGCCGAATTCGACCTCTCTGCCAGCTGAGAGTCGCAGTAAAGAACCGACACCACCGAGAGAGGACGTTTTCCGTGTACAGGCTTCGCCGTTGTTGTTGGGAGCGGAAAATTCAGATTCATATTTTATGGGGGCATCAAGTGGAAGAGCTTTCGTTGGTATGAATTTTCATGAGATCTTTCAATGGTTTTTGCTAATTCCGTCAAAGATACCTTCAAACGTAGGGTTCAGGAAAGTGGAAAGTCGCTAGCCGGCATCGATACGGATGCTTTCCTTCATTCTCACAACGATTCGACTGCTGCGCCCTCAGCAAACCCCGTTTTACAGAATTCAGCACCCCCGCGATTATTCTCTGATCGATGCGTCAACGTCTTCTTCCAAGAATGGGCACCCCTATTTCCAGTCCTGCATAAGCCTACCTTCCTTCGTCTATACGATGACTATGTATCCGATCCAGCACAGGTCAAGGATAAGCATAAACTTGCACAGTTACATCTGGTGTTTGGAATTGCTGGTCTATCAACAGATACCCCGGATAAGGATCAAATCGCAATATGTGAGAACCAATGGCGTGCAGCTCTTGATTTGATTCTGAAGGAGAACACACTGAGCACTCTTCAGTGTTTGATATTGGCCCTTATTTACTGCATTCAAAAGGCGGACTACGGCCCATTGCAGCATTACAAGGGGATTGCTGTTGGACTTTCTCATCGTCTAGGCTTACATCAAAGCCAGAAGCGATTCTCGTTCGGCGCATTGACCATTGAGACTAGAAAGAGAGTCTTCTGGACTTTTTATACAGTTGATTGGTAAGAACTATGCAGCCTTGAGTTGGAGTACATAAACTAACCTGTGTACAGTTTCTCCGCAGCCTTACTTGGACTTCCTAAACTGTTGAAGGAGGAAGATGTTCATGCCGAGTATCCTTCCGATACGGACGACGAGTATGTGACTGAGAAGGGCTATCAACCTACTCTTCCCGGCGAATATACCAAAATCTCGAGTGCTTTGGCTCTTTTCCGCTGTTCGCGAATTCTTTCCAAGGTTCTCGAACAGAATTATCCTGCAGCTGCGACTCATGATCTATCTCTGCAGTCTCTTACTTCTTTGGAAGCAGAATTGAATGAATGGTCTGACAAGCTGCCTACTCATCTGAAACTCACATTTGTACAAGACAAGCCTTCGACAGATATCACAGGCAGTCGTTCGGCATTACTGGTAGGCAACCTTATAATTTTTATATACGGGTTAATTTCTGACACTACCACAGTCTCTCGCTTTTTATTACATACGTTCTCTGATTCATCGACCAGCTGTTGGATCTACCCTCGGAAATAAGTCTTCTCCATCAGTCATCTCTCTAGCAGATTCTAGCAAGCATATAATTCAGATTGTACAACTATTGGAAGAACGAAGCATGTCGTTTTCGTTTTGTCTCAACAAAAATGAGATGCTCACGCTTTGTGGTTTAAGTCTCCTATATCAAGGATTAGATCTGAAGCAAGAGGGCAAGCTGATGCGAGATAGCCAGCGCTTGGTCAGCATTGTTATCGACTTTTTGGAAAAGGCTAAGGCTCCTGCAGCCGATGATTTCAAAAAGCTTGCTACATCTTTGATGGGCTTAGATAGCCGGAGTAAACTCCCACCTTTACGTACGGCCAAGACGATGCCTGCGCCCAAGAAGTCAATACCTTCCCCACCTGTGGCAAGGAAGAAGATACAACCACAACTATACAAAGATGCCAGCGCTAGCATGAGCGAAAGCGAACTTTTAGCACAACAGGAGAAACTTCGACGAGCCACTTTACCAAATCTATCTTCCTCGACATCTCATGTACACCTTATACAGGAGCGCTTATCTGTTGATGCGATTAGGTCGGAAAATTCCTCCAGCACACGAGAACATCGAAACTCCTTCCCTCGTTTGCCTATGAATCGTAAAACTGGAAATACGAACCCATCGAATCTCGATTACCTTTCATTGAGCAATACCCCAGTTTCTTCGCAACCTTCTTCGCCTTCGCTTTCACGCACGCATCATCCTTTACATACTAAAAGCTTGCACCTTTCATATAGCAATAATCACAGCAGCAACACCAACAATAACACGAATACTAAACCCAATAACTCAGCACCTACAGAGTGGGAGATACTTCTGGGCTCATTAGATGGTGGACAAACCAATTTATATGATGCTATTTATGGAGGACCAGCATTATCAGTTATAGATACGAAAAATACCGCAACCTCACAATCGAGTTTGGAGGAATGGTCACCGGATCCTTGGGATATGGGACCGATGAATTTCCACGACTTTTCAGCAGCGGTACCTGCTGCTGCACAAAGCGTGCTGAGTTTCAGCGAGGAGAGTCTTAGTTCGGGAGAGGAATTATCTGCGAGTGATTTGGGATTGAGTGGGAGCAGTACGATTTTATCGGGTTCGATGCCCACGGGAGGGGGATATCTACTTCAGGGGTTTGAATTTGCGGGATGAAGCTTTGAGAGTTAGGCGTTCATTGTGGTTTTGGGAAAGAAAGGAAGGAAGGTGTTGCTTTGGTGAGTGGGATGGATGGGTGGTCTGGATTAGATACATGGCGATCATAGGGGCAGCCCTGGGAAACTGTTTACTTGAAAATTTTCGAATGAAACTTGATATGTTGATGGCTATATTCTTCCATATTGTACGGCTTGGTCCTGCAGCAGTACGGCAATATTTATGATGGGATACATAATTCAACTTTTTGTATGCACAATATACAGCAAATACTGGCGATGAGATGAGACTGATATTACGTGAGAACAATCTCTCATAAGCACGATACTACTATAATGCAGTTCGGGATGCACAAGTAACGGGCTGGTGTCACCTTGTCGGTCTTCCTAGGTATCCTCTTTAGATACCGGTACAAACATCGCGGAGATCCAGCTCCTGACCAACCAAAGTCGCAGATCGACTCAAAGTGTGAAAGTCCGATCATACCTATCAGATTAACCTAATAAATGTTCGTGCTCGTCATCACCAACTGCCACCATGCAAACGAAAAGGAAGTACATGTGCCGGAAACATGACCTCGTGAGACCTCTCTACCCCGGATTTTGGTGCGTGCCGAAAACGGCTTAGCGCCGACACTACGAACCTCGGTCGGAATCACATGTAAGTGCGCTGGGGGACTTCAAATACAAGTGATTATTCGTAGTTTTGGGACTTTATTGGATCTTTTGAGACTTGGAATACATATCTCATATTGCAAACGCGAGTTGTTAAGTTATTTATTGTTGGATACAATTGGCTGTAACTTCATCATCAACATCATCACCATCGACAATGTCTCTCAAGAACGGTATGCACAGTTTCTTCTTACCCATTCATCATCTTCCACCTCCTAAATATCCATCATAACTCCCTCACTACCAACTTCATCCACTAAACTAACAAACCCCTCTCAAACAGACGCCTTCCCCTCCTCCGCCGCCTTCGACGCAATCAACGAAGCCTTGTCGGCCTCGGACGCGGATCGCAAAGATGCTATCAAGCAGGGAAATGCGGTGTTTGCGTTTACTCTGAAGAATAAGGCGGGCGAGACCGCGGATTGGCATATTGATTTGAAGCAATCGGGGACTGTGGGAACGGGATTGGGGGAGAAACCTACGGGTGAGTTGGGCTTATTTTGCTTTATGTTTTAGGTGTGATGCTTTGCAGAACAGGCTTCGCAGGGCGGGTGGGTGCTTTTGCACCGATTTTGTCGGCCGGATGGCTGGATTATGGAATCTTCTTACTGTTGCTCTTCTCTTTGGAGGCAGGCGAAGGATACTTGCTCTTCTCTTCTGTTATTACCTCTTCATCAGGCGTCGGATAGCTGGCTAACTTGCGATGCGACGACTAGTTTCGTTATCCCTTTCAGACGAGGATTTCGGAAAATTGGTTAGCGGAAAGGCAAACGCGCAGAGATTGTTCATGTCAGGGAAACTGAAGGTTAAGGGAGATGTCATGAAGGCTACAAAGATGGAGCCGATTCTGAAGAAAGCGCAGGGTGTGAAGGCGAAGTTGTAGATTGGTTGATGGGGGAGGAGGGAATGATGAGCGAGATAGGATAACGCGGTAGCCGGTGGGATCGGTCGGTGTATTATTATTAGTTGGTATAGAGAATGAGAGTAGTTTTGCCGTTTACACTCCAAACTGTATGAGATACCGGAGCGGAACGGGAAGATGTAGTGCTGATGCTCTGTATGTCTGGCAGTGAATTTGTGTGTATGCACATGAGTGGAGCTCTGAACTGTTGATTAGATCTGCTTTTTTGTGACAACGAATGCTCACTCGATTTATTAATAAATCCTCGAGCTTGAAAGCCCAATTCGCCAATAGAACAAATGTTCATACGTAGTATATCTCGGTAGAATTCAGGGGAGATACTTCGAATACAATATATCGTCATTTTTTGTGCATTTCCATTCCAATTCCAAAGTGAGTGAATGCTCTGGACTTTGTGCACCAGTCAGCAGTAAAGATGGCTTTGTTTGTGTTCATGCCTTACGAAAACAATTCTTTGTTTAAATGCCTTAGGCTTTTCCACAAAAATTCTCGCGACCGAGTTCCCAGCTCGGACGTCAACTTATTTCAAGGATACTTTCTATCAACATTTTCATTGAGCCAGGAATTCTCCATTTTCTGTCCATTCTGAGCATAACATTGTAACGAACGCGCTTCTTTCTTCTTTAATTTAATACTACAGTGATTACGATCATGCTAGAAACATAATCAGCTCATTGTACAAGTTACTCGGCCGCTTACATCTGCATTGTTGTCCTTGAAGGACTACCTACTTGTCTACCATCCACTGTCGATCTCGCGACATCTGCTCGAGTCTGCGAATCGTACAACGACTTTGGTCGACATCTGTTTTGACGTGTTCGACTCTCATCGACTCGATTTGAGCGACGCGACAGTTAATTAGTTCGTCAACGAATAACTGTCTTCCCTACATCAACAGCGCGCGTCACGTATACCACAAATAACCCTCGCGATGGATAACTCCCTTCGCGCAAACGCAGCTCAGCTTGCGGCCCGAAACATCAAAGCAAAGCCCAAACGCCCCATAAGAAGAGCAGATGGAGCACTCGCTGCGCCAGTATCCTCAGAAAACAGTGGCGGAGGACTCTTTGGTGGAAGTGTTCAGTCGCCAGGCGCCTTTAACTTCTCTGCGCCCACGCCTGCCGGTATTTCTTTTCCCTCTCCATTTGGCGGATTCTCAGGAAATCAAGGAAGCAGTGATAATGAAGATCCACGCGCCGATACCACTGGAGAAGAGGAAAAAAGACGTAGTATGAAGTTTGGCGGTTCTAGTGCCGACGGGTCGAGCGTGCCTCTTTTCGCTACACCGAATTTAAATGCTTCCTTTTCAGCAAATCAAACTCCTAATCTGTTCGGAGGAGCGACGAATACACAACCGACGCCGGCGGTGGGAGGATTCGGATTTGGATCGTCGACACAGAATTCAGCACCATCAGGAAATTCCGGCATTAATTTTGGTGCGACAGCACCAGCATCGTCAGCCAGCACTCCATTTAGTTTCGGCGCGACTACATCACAAAGTGGTGCGAATAATAGTGTGCCGGCATTCGGTGGTTTCGGTGGAACAAATTCGCCTTCGATTTCGGAAGCTCCCAAGAGTCCCTTCAATTTTGGCTCGCAGCAGCAATCACAACCACCAAGCAATCCTTTCAGTTTCAATTCACCCGCTACTCAGGAAACTTCTGCAAGTACCCCTGATCCTTCTACTTATTTTCATAGCTTTGACCAACCTTCTTCCATACTTTTTGATCCTACGCCTGGATATTTGACTCCTGCATCGACTACTTCGAATCTCCTTTTAACTGCACCCATTGCACAAGCGTCTACGGATAGGATGGCCAGCCAGTACAATATTCACCTCCCTGCATCTGGTCCTGCGAGGCCAGTGCCTAATCCCTTCCTCCCGTACCAGCAGTCTACGGGTGTCGATCATACTCTCTACCCCATTAACAATCAACAGACCCATAACCTGAGTCAATTTCAGCATTCAAGTCAGAATGTTGATGCCTGGGGCCAGCGCCAATCACAAAGTTGTAATGGATTTAGGGCTCCAATTCAAGGTCTACAGGAGAACCAGAAGTTTGACTCCAGTCATAATCCAAATCAAAACTACCACCCAAGTTCTAGTGAATCTTTTACTAATAATCATGCATATCAGGCCCCGACCAACGTCAGTCAGAGTTTCAGCGGACCCAGTACCACCAATACCTCGTTCAGTTCAACCTTTGGCAACTTTGGTGCTCAGAACACAAATACTGCAGCGTCTTTCTCAGGATTTGGTAGTTCGTCAATGACGGAAGCTGCGTCGGCTCCTGATAAGACACCTTCTTTGTTCGCTCCGGCTACTACCTCCGCTCCTAGTACCACCAACCTTTTCGGAACTGCGACTACATCTGCGCCGAGCACTTCAAATCTCTTTGGAACTGCCACTACATCTGCTCCAAGCACTTCGAATTTGTTCGGAACTGCTACTACATCTGCTCCAAGCAGCTCCAATATGTTTGGATCTACCACAGCTACTGCACCAGCAAGCACTCCGAACTTGTTTGGTACTTCAACTACAGCTGCTCCTCCCAGCACAAGCTTCTCGAGTACCCCTAATCCCTTTACATCTCAATCATTCCCTCCTGCATCACCTGCACCAAGTTCACAGAATATGTTCGCCAGTTCTACACCTGCCACGTCAAACATCTTCAACCAGGCGAAAGAGTCATCGACTCCAAATATTTTCGGCAATCTTAACCAAACAAGCTCCCAGAGTTCTAGCCAGCCTGAATCTACACCAGCGACGAATCCTTTCCCTGGTGGACTCTTTGGGAATCTTTCAAAAACTTCAACTACTCCCGACTTGTTCGGTCACTTGAATAAGCCAGTGGATCAGCAGGTATCGCAACCAGCTCCGGCAGCTACGCAAGAGAAACCGAAATCAGAGCCTGCTTCGCTCTTTTCAAACGCGAACCAGGCTCACAGTTCGCCAAAACCAGCTGTGAGTATTATGAACTCACCATCCACTGGTTTTAATTTTACTGACAAGTTCAAGTTCGCATCTCTACCTTCTGCTTCTCAAACACAGTCTTCTAATGCTCCGGCCACATCTGTTTTTGCTGGTTTTGGACAGACCAACGGCAGTGCCGCATCCTCTTCTCCATTCAAGCCGGTTGATGCGCCTACAAGCGCGAACCAACCCCCTCCTAGTGGTATGTTCGGAAGCTTGGCACCACAGGCGGAAAAGCAAAATGCCAGCCAGTCATTAGAGAAGCAACAGGAGAATCCTCCCGCCCCTGCTTCTAAGCCCTTTGGTGATACTAATGGTGCTCTTACTACCACCTCTGAGTCTCAGTCAAATGGTGACAACTCCAAAGCTCTCGTTCCGTCTAACGTAGGCCTGGTAAATGACGAGACGAGGAGAGAGTTTGAGCTTGCTGAGCCCACTGAGGACGAGATGGATGCTGTTATGCCTATCAATTTCAACGCCGAGCAGCGAAGACAGTTCCATGCTGGATTCCGTATGCGCTCACTGAACAAATCGATGTCGAACTTCTTCAGAAAATTACCATTCCATGCAAGCCCTTCTAAAGCAATGAAATGGTACGGTGAGAAGAAGGAGTCTATTCTTGCGGAGTATGGACTCGTCACTCTGGCTGCTAGCAAGCGAGCCCTCAAAGATACTGAAGAGGATGATGACGAGGATCGAGAAAACGTCAGCCCAGGGAAGCGAGCAAGAACAAATGGATCTTCCAGTCAACGCTCTCAGCGTGCTCAAAGTCCGGAGAAACGGTCGCGCTCCGCGACTGGGTCTCAATCTCAATCCCAGGCTAATGGAAACTCGTTTATGAACGCACCAAGCCTCAAGCCACGGGCATCGAGCCCGGTTAAGTCTTCATCATCGCGAGCTGCCGCTCCAGAGTCATCGCCTAATAAGAAGCGAAAGCCCGAAGCACAGATGACGAAGGAGGCTGAGGAGGGAAATGCAAGTGCTAAGAAGTTCATGAATGGCGGTGGATCGAGCACCTCCAATTTAATGAAGAACATCTTAGAGAGCCCAGACAAACCAACACGGACGACCAGCCCGGATCGAAAGATTGCAGGAGCTCCGAAACAAAGCTCGTCTACGGCAGATGCACCTCGCGTCAATCCGTTTGGAAATCTACCGGGCGCGGCTCCTTCACCTGCGAAATCGACGACCACCAGCTCTGCATTTGCACCAAAGGCCACCAGTACAACCAGCTCAACCCCTACCAAGCCTCCTACCTTTGCCGGTGCACCTGGTTCTACTACTCCATCCGGGTCCCCTGCTAAGCCACCTACGTTTGGGGGTGCTACTACCAGCGGGATCAAACCTCCAACATTTGCTGGTGCTCCCACTGGTGGAATCAAACCACCAACTTTCGGGGGTGCTGGCGCTACTAATTTCTTGGCTCAGTTTGGTCAACAAGCTGCTAAGAATGTTGAGGATGAAGAACGGAAGAGAATGGAAAGAGCCAAGGAAGAAGATATGGACTCTGATGATGATGAGGCTGAATGGGAAGCTAAGTACAAGGAGAAGCGAAAGGCAGAGTTGAAGGAGCTGGAAGGCCTTGCTAAAGGCTCAGCTGCTACTTTCGTACCTGGAAAGGGCTTTTCCTTTGGTGAGAAAAAATCCTCGGAAACTACCAAGTCCACTGAAGCCGATGCTGCGAAAGCCACACCTGCATCCGTCTTCTCTTCTTCCACTACCTCTGCATCGAAGCCATTATTCGGTTCAACTCAACCTACCGGTTCTGGTAACAGCATTTTTAGCTCTGCAAATGTTTCTGGGGCATCTAGTCCTGGTTTATTTTCTAGCGGAAATGGCTCTGTTCTCGAAGGCGCTGCAGGAAAGCCAGCTGCACCCACAAGCAACATCTTTGGCCATCTTTCCAAGGCTGATTTTAAGGCTGACGACGAAGATGAAAGTACTGATGATGAAGCGGATGGTAATGACGAGAAAAATGATCCAAGTTATGCTCCAAACGCAAGCACCGATGCCGCCGCTGAAGAAACCGGTGCTGGTATTGCTTCAACAAAGAAGCCAGCTGCTGAACCACCGAAGTTTAACTTTGGCTCTACTGCTACATCTGGTACCAGCACTCCTACTGGCGGGAATCTCTTCAGCCGAATGAGCAAAGAAACAACCCCAGTGGCGGAAAACAAGGAAAACTCCGAGCCAAAGTCTAACATATTTGGTAAAGCTGCGGCCAACCCATTTGCCAGTTCAATTGGTGGTGTTACTGCTGGTAGTCCCGGCGACAAGACTTGGAAACCGGATAGTCCAATCAAGTTCGGTACTGGGGCACCATCTGTTAGTGTCACTGAATCCACTCCACCGCCCAAGCCTTTCGCTGGCCTGTTCGGTAATACTTCAGGCGCTACCTTGGGCTCCTCCACCGCACCTACCACTGCTGGATTCCAATTCGGTGGGGCTAGTAATGCCTCATCGCTATTCCCCTCTGCTGCTCCATCTGCAGGCACCTCTAGAGCCACTTCTCCCGGCGGCACTACCGATGCCGACAGCGCAGCCGAGACTGAAGAGATGCCCAAAATGGAACAAGTCGACCTCACCAAAGCCGGCCCGGGTGAAGAAAACGAAGACGCAGTCCATGAAGTCCGCGCCAAAGCACTGAAATTCATCCCCAAATCAGGCGACGTAGCTCAACGCTGGGACACCAAAGGATTAGGCCCCTTACGTGTTCTTAAACATAAAACTACAAACGTGACGCGTATTCTTATGCGTCAAGATCCTTCGGGTGTTATCGTTCTTAATAAGTCGCTGATTCCATCGTTCACGTATGAAGCGGCGGGGAAGACGATGAAGGTTTTGGCGGCGTCGGATGTGGGTGAGGGTTTGGAGACTTGGGTGCTGCAGTTTAAGGATCAGGCGGCGGCGGAGGCGTTGGCGAAGTTCTTGGAGTCGAATAAGGTTCATAATAAGTGAGCTTGTTTGTGGGGCTGCTTGGCTTGACTTGTATTATATTTGCACTATGCACTACTCGCCCTGGTGTCTGCAAGACAGGGGAGTGGGTTGTACTTTCTTCACGAGCATTTTTTGTTGGAGGGAGGGAGGGGCGTATTGCTTGTTTGTGCTACTCTTATGAGATGAGATTTATGTTATGTGGTATGCGTGCATGCATAAGCGGTTGTGATGCGTTTGAATAGCGCTTGGGAGATTGGGTTGCTTTCGGGTCGTGCTTGAATGGATGGATGGATACCGCGATGCTGCGTGAGATTTGAGATATGTCCAGATGGGTTGCGGGTTGGTTGAGTTATCCGATTATAGAGAAGAGAAAGTGAACGTTTATTGAGGAAGTGATGGGTCTTTAATGTTGGGGGGAAACCTTGCATAGTTGTTTGCTTGTTTGTTTGCGAGAGTTGCGAGAGAGTTACGAGCTTGCATGATTGTTTATCTGCGAGAGAGTGATGGATGGAGGGATGCGATAACATAGGGCAAAGCAAAGCAAGGCAGAGCACGATCGATCAAGGGAAGGGGAAATGAAAAATAAAGCACACGGAATGGAACGGGATGAATGGGAAAAATTGGAGAATTGATGAAAGTTTATAATTGCACGGAATGGAATCGAAGTGAAGTGAATATATAGCATAGCGTTGCTCGTTTGTGTGTGTGTTATATTGTATAGATATATATGGTATTGAATCTTGGAACTCTGTGTTCTTTGGGGAGGTAGTGAGATGGGGATGCTTTGATGTGATGTGATATATATGTGGGGGTGGGTGAATTTTGAGTGTGGTTGGGTGTTTTTGGGTGAGACTTTTTGCTGTTCCTTCGAGTTATAGCTAGGTGGATAGGACAGACACAGGAGTTAGAAAATAAAAGAGGTTAAGAGAATAGAAATCAAGAAGATATAATAATCAACCTCTTCCGTTCCTATTTCTCTCTCCTTGAGTATCCCCCGTATAAAGAAACATCATGCACAAACCGTCAATCTCAAACACCAACAAACTTCGATTCAGAAAGTATATCCATCAACCACCTCCCTGTCCCTCCTAGGATTATAAAGATATAAAGATATATATATACACGCATCCTAAGAACTATACCCAGAGTTTATAGAATACCTCTAGATTTCTTCTCTTTTTCTCTTGTGCTATTCTACATCGTGCAACTTATCATATATACATCATTCTGCTTCCCTTAACCCGCACACGCCGTGAGACGAGTGGGTGGATGGATGAAGCAACTAGTTGACTGGCTTGAGTTGGTCGTCGCCGCATCTCGTTATATGCGCTGTGATGGATAGCGAGCCACATGATAGCCGTGTTTCGTTATCTGGAATATTTCCTCCCGTCATCTTTGTCGTTCCCCGTCTCTTCTCCAGGAGCATAGGAGTATGCGTGTACTATACCTACTACCCCTTGTTGATATACATACGCGCCACTGCGTGGCTCGGGTAGCTAGCGAGTGTGCTTAACTAGGCACTACACAGCATGCATCTACATAGCTTCTCCTCCTCAACTACCCTCAATACACTGTATCACATCCCTATCTCTATCTCAAAACTCAACCTCGCCCCCCAATCACTCCCAAAATATCCTTCCCTACCCCCTCATTCCGCACTCCCTCCTTCCCCTCCGCCTTCCCCTTCCCCCTCACAAATCTCCTCAACCCCCCCATCACCCCCCTCCCCCTCCCCCTCCCCTCCCTCCTCTCCAAATCCCTCTCCATCAACCTCCACGGCGCATTCATATTTTCCGCCCCCGCTCCCGTGCCCCCCTCCTCATCCAATCTCCGTCTCCGTCCCAAATTATCCCCGCTCTCCCAATCGCACAGCCCAGCGCGTCCCATACCGATATTCAGCGGAAGGTTCTTCGCCAGATGCGCGGCGATGGCGCTGCGGAGGGGGGTGACCGGCCGGAACGGGTGGTATAACGGGTTTGTGGAGAGAGAGAGGATGTGCTCGGGGTGGGAGAAGGTGGTGGGGTTGAGGGTTAGGGAGAAGGTTTGAGAGGGAGGGTCGTTTGGGTTGGGGGAGGAGGAAGAGAGTTCGTTTTGGGTTTCGCTTTCGGATTTGTTTTCTTGTTCGCTGTCGGAGGTATTGGGTGAGGAGGCTGAAGCGTCGGGAGCCGACAAGGGGGGATCGGCAACGGTGTTGACGGGCCCGGATGTAAGCTGATAGCGAATTGGCGATGCGTTTATAATCTCTTTGACAGAGGCTGCGGAAGCGAATATACCGAAAAATGAATTGGGAATGGGTTCGAGTGGGTGGTGCTGTTTTCGTATCATTAGCTATCTTTCTCTCCTACACCTTTTCCCTCCCCCCACCCCGCCCCTCTCCCTCATCTCCCCTTCAACCTCCCTTCCTATCCCCATCCCAAAAACCCCCCAAAAACAAAAAACAAAAACCAAATGAAACCCCTAAAACGCACCTTCAAACACCTAAACATAACCACCTCCCCAAACCCCTCCAGCACCCTGAGCACCTCCCTCCGCTCCGCGAGCGTGCGCGCAGTGGGATGCGCTTTTACATGGACGGTGCGGGACGCGAGCTCTGCGGCCGTGTGTGCGGTAGTAGCAGGAGCGTTGCGGGCGAGGGAGCGGAGGAGGGGAGTTGGGCGCATTGTATGTGAGCTGCTGAGAGGGAAGAGGGGTAAGATGGAAGAGTACTCGTATGAATGGGTTTGCGGAGTTTTTGGCTTAGAGGGTGGGTTAGAGGGTGGGTTAGAGGGGGATGGATTTAATTGAGAGAGGTGTGCGTACACCCCAATTGACTAGAATCTAAATGTACGAGGGGAAAAGAGTGACAGTATGAGTTGTTATTGAAGAACTGCGATGCGATGCGGGATGCGATGGAAGGGTGAAGTTGGGTTGAAATTTCTGGTGGCCGGGATCGGACAAGTGTGCAGTATCCGTCCCGCGTGTAGAAACTCTACGAACAAGTCAAGTCAAGTAAATTCAACAACTATTTATTTATAGTTTGGCTTCTCTACAGTATCCTGTGCCATGGAGTCGGGAATACTAGTTTGATTGTAGAGTTTGCTTTACTCTGTTTCGTTTTAATATAGTTGGAAGTCTCTTCATAATCTTATGCAAAGTATCTTGAACGTTAATAAACCTAATAGATGCAAGCTCATCGGAACTGCTGGGAAGACCTCACTCAAGCTATGGTTCTAGATGGTTGCTGGGCAAAGCATTATTTGAGTGCAAAGCGTCTTGCTGGTCCACATTCACATATCATCGTCACATAGAAGTCACTCAAACGGAACATATATGAAGCCATGAAGAAAATCCATTATCGTGCTTCAAACACCACACTAATAATAAATCCTCCAATCCACCATCCAGCCAGAAGTGGCATATCATCTACCCAATCCAGATCGGACTTAATAAATATGTCCTAATCATCGACCCAAAACCAAAGTAACCCGGGGGTATAGTATAGCAGAACAGACTCAAGCTCCCATAGCGAGTCCGTATATAAAGATGCCTTATTCATCAGATCCCATCCCATTCCAATCCAATTGAGAACCCCTAAGCCCAGGTTCAGTTGCCGTGAGGCTCATCCTGTATATCCCATCCCACCGCCCATTTGAAACGCCATCCTTCAGAGGCTCTAAAGGTATAATTGAGAAAGCAAAAGAAGAAAAAGGTGGAAATTTATACAATCGCTAGAAGAAGAAGAAATGAAGAGAAAGATAACCCCGTCCACAAAATTTACTCCACAACCTTCCCGACTCTCCCCTGTCTCCTAATCCTCATTCTCGGCAACTTCGCAACCTTCGCTCTCCCACTTCCTACAGTCTCCATACTCGTCCTGCACCTCAACCCATGCTTCCTAATCCCACTTGGTGTACTCGCTCGTCTGAGAGAAGTGCCCAGATCCTCAGAATCCTTGTCGGAACTGTCACCCTCTACGTATCCCTCATCAATGTCATTTGCGTGCACAACCGTGTTCATCCACTTCCTCCTCGCTTTCTCGATTTCCATTTCTGTCGTATCGATATCGTCCGGGGTATCAGGATCGACTTCTAGACGTGCAGAATGTGAAGGGAGTGGTGAGACTGCGAGATTGGATTTGGAGAGCGGCTTGCGCAAACAGCATTGCGAGTTATTGTTTAGCATGTCCTCGACCAAGGTGTTGATGTCGCGGATGTGTGCGCCGGAAGATTGAAGCTGTACGTTGATTTGACGTTGGAGTCGTCGACAAGCTAAGGTACCGTTGCGCGAGGGTGGTAGAACGGGAGTGGTGGGCATGGAGTGTGTGGTGGAGACGGGAGAGGACATTTCCGAGTCATCGCATAAAGAAGGTGGTGGTGATAGATATTGTCGGGATGGAATGTCTCTTGTGTTGTCGGAGAAGAATGATGACTGGTTGAATTGATATACTATATCGCTGATCGGTGAGGGTTGTTGTTTGGATTCCTCGAAAAATGGATATGATCCCGAAGATGGAGAGAGAGGCGCCGGGAAGGAGTCATCCCTTGGCGAGGGTTGATCGTCGTCATATTGATATGGGTTGGTCGGAGCCGCCCCGAATGTGAAATTCTCGAACATATTGATTGATCTTTCGTTGTAAACCCTTAACTCGAGGAATAAATGTTCGTGGTAACAAATAGTTGCGCGCTGGGTTGTGACTCTGCGTCGGTAGGAAGGTAAACCAACTAGGCGACCAAATGTTGGTGAGATCTGGATGTCAACCTAGATAGCCTTATGATATGATGATAAATGAGGACTGATGTAAGAGTAATGAACGCGACTCCTATTATTTCGTAAGATTAAATAAAAGATTGCAGATGTCCAGAATCAAGAGCCGTTCTCGTCATTTAAGAGATCGATGGGACCCTTATCCCTTTTAAAAAGGCCATTCGAGATGCGACCTAGAAGGCTTCGAAATGGTCGGCCAGTGTTCGCCTGGGACATGGACATGGGCCTTGAGCTAGCAAAGTGGAGACTGGAAGAACTCATCCTTGGGCGATAGATCAACTTGTTATTTTGTTCAGCCTTAGCTTGATAACCTTTTACCAGAAGAAGGCCGAATCCGAGCTTGGTGTCCTTTTCGAGCCAGGGTAAGGGGTCGAATTCTTTCCATTCTTCGGGACGGTGGCAAAATAGGGAGAGTCTTGAGAAATGATTGGTGGAGATGCAGCCATCGTCATCTCTCCACATCCATGTCTTGGCCAGCAATATCTAGCGTGGCACTAAAGTAATTTTGCTCCCAGCTTCTGGGAAAAATGGGTTTTTGTTTTTCTTTCCACCATCCGGCGCTCATTGGCTGGAGAGTCCGAATAGCTCCAGATACTTCCTGGGCTGCCCGAATACCCTTGGAATTGTGCTATGGCTATGTTGTGCACGATCCCTTTCCCTTCTGTTTTCCTGCTCTGCTTTGAAGTTGTCACTTGTCACCTGTACATTTGTAACACCGGTATCCATGAACCAAGACTGCGGGTTAAGATGGGGTCAAACACGAAGATAAGAATATTTCGAAACAATCTCGGCGACGGGAAGCATACGGAGAAAATTATGATTATGATTCTACGAAGTCATGGTGGAACAGGAGAGAAAACACAAACCATCCAAAAACAATCAAAGGGCAAAGGGCGCTTCGACCATCGCAGCGATGACATAGGGGGCGTCATTTTCTGTTCTCTCAAAGGTTCGATTATTGATTGATTGGGGGAGAATGCATGATTGGGTATGGAAGTAAACAAGCACCCGCACCCCGTACAAGTATCGTCTGGCGCTTTGATGAACCTTCCCGACTGAGCGGCAGTTTTTGGGAGCCCAGCGGGGCCTGGCTCGAAGAATGGGCGTTTCGCGAAAGAGCCGGCCAACCGCTGGCCAGCCTTTTCGAGCTGGTGACAATGGGCCGGACCACTCAATAGACTGAGCACACAGCTCGCACAGCTCGCACAGCTCGAAGTTCCAGTAAAAGTCTTCCAGCACAGCGGTACAGCTACGAGCGAACAGCGAGAATTAACACATGTGCGGTGCATTGATTGGGTTTTGGGTTTTGGGCTTTGCTGGACCAGATAGGAAAAGAAACACCTTCCTAGCTATTGTCTCTTCCATTGGCTGTGTGGGCAGGTCAGCAGCTGAACACCTCTCTCGGTATATCCTCCATCCCGTGATCTTCCAGACGGCAAAGAAGGGAATCTGTAGGATTCGTGTACTTAGTATTATCCCGTGCTGAATGGAGATGGAGAGGTATGACGTTGGTGGCAGCCGATTGTAACCCTTCCTCTTCAAAAATGACTCCTCTCCTACACACAGTGTTACTGTAGCAGAATGACAAAACGGCCTGGTAAAAGGGCCCATCCACAATCCTGCGAAGTATACGACTTTCCCCCACCCAGAAGGACGCAGCAAATAAGAGCCATGGTTTGCCCCGAGCTCTCCCTGTTGCTCTTCGTATCCCCTCCATGCAGACGCAGGTCGATGGGTGGATGGGTAGGTGCAGCCCGCCTATCAGGCTTATCGTACAGCATGCCATGTCATGCCATGCAACCGCACTTTTTGGACACAGCACAAGCAACAACAGGCAAGGTTGCAGTTGATCCTTCCAGAAGGCCGCTAGAAGGATCCAACAGGTAACGATCAGTTGTCCATCAAACGCTGTGGTTCCATACAGAGCACACTCCCGCGGAAGGCGACAAAGCGTATGCACCGAATGCACCGAATGCACCGAACGTTTGATAAAAAGCACCGATTGTTTGAACCAAGCTCAACTATACGATACCATATACTTAGTACTGCAATCGACGGAACGGCCGGACCAATCCAAACGCAATATGCCTTTCAGCCGACCAGCGGAGACAAATTCTCTTCAGCGAATCGATTGTCGCCATCAGACAGCAAGGCTACTTTCTCCTACACCCACCACCCACCACCCAAGGTCGCACAGTTGACCTGCTGCACCACAAGTATTGGACATTCGCTCTCGGCGGCAATATCGAGACCACCTTTGCCAGTTTTGCCTTACCACACCTTTCTGCACCTTTCTGCCACACCTTAGCTGCTGGTAAGCAAATGATAATCCGGCACTTTTCATAAGGTAGGCATTGCATTTCATGCATCACGATACCCGTTGCAAAGATCTGCACCCGATCGGCAGCGCGGAGTTCTAGTTCTAGTTCATGCTCTCCCAATCGTCGCGCCCCCACGAGGCACATGAGACAAAGCCGGAAAGGTAATTTTAGCTGTATCCAAGCCCTGTTGCCGATCTATTACTCAGTTCGATGCCGAGCGCCGTAATTCGAATATTCTTAGGTTAATTTGCGCTGTCTGAGATTACATAAGGCTTTTTTGCCACCATAGCCGGGGGGCTTAGGATACACTAGCTACAGTAGCATGTGATTTGATTTACACCAGCCACTCTGAGCAAGCCACAGTGGGCTCGCCCCTTTTCATGTTAGTGTGCTTTCCAGGAATAGTAATTTGGATGTTCGAGGTTTGCTTTTGGGGAGTGACGAATCATTTCACGAGAACTTTGAGCACCACACGACCACACGATTGAAGCTAAGGATTATTGACGATTGAACGAACGACGAGACGTGTAGACGGAAGGAATAATTCTGCGGAAAACGAAGATTGGAATCTGATTGATACGCATACGCATACGCAAACGCCTTCGCGCGCAAAAGTTGGCACGATCCCCAAACCATCAATCCAAACAACCTCCAAAATGCACACCCCCTCCCTCCTCCTCCTCGCGCTCTCCTTCCCCTCTCTTATAGCCGCACAAGCCGCGCTAGGAGGCGGCAACGCGGGCACCTCAGCAGCAACGCAGATGGCGGTTACGACGCCCGGCGCACAGTCGCTGGTTACGACGGGGGGGACTACCACGGTGGTGGTCATGGACTATACGCAGACGTTTGCGAGCACGGCGTTGGGGACGTGGGCGTTGGGGGCGACGCCCTTGGTGGGGAGTATTGGGTTGGGGACGATTCAGGGGACGGTGGGGAAGAGGGCGGTGGAGACGGGTGCGGCGGCGGCGGGTGTGGGGGGGAGGGAGGAGAAGAGGTGGTTTTGGTAGATGGGGAGGAGGGAATGGAGAGGGAGGTGGGAGGAGGGGAGAGTCGATCGGTTGGGATGGGACGGATTTGGATTTCTGGGGAGGATGTATAAGAGGGAAGCGGTGCACACGATACGGAGGGAGCACGAATACAACAAACATAGACCTTTGGGAGGGGACACGAACCGAGTCTCCTCCACAAATCAACCTATCCAGCTCTCCACCTCATCCAAATCCGACATCACACACCAACCACAATCCACATACATCTTGCGCCCTCTCCATCTTCAACTCCACACAGCAGACACATACATACCCACCCGCCCGTACATGGCATAAACCAGGCGTTTTATCAGTTTATTTCTTTCTTTCTCTCTTTCTTCATTGCTTCATTTAGAGCTTGGATCCGAGGCAAGAGACAGTTCAACTGGGTGTTTTGATATCAATAGGGAGCTGGAGCAGTGGGTAGATCGGACGGACCTTTTTTTTCTTGATTGGTGTATGTAATATTAGGGAATGGAATGGAATGAATATACACATTTCGTGTTGGCTTGCTGCTGGGTTTTGGACTTGGGGGTGAGAAACGACTGTGTCGGGTCATAAGGTAGCTCGTCTTTGAAGTCGGTGGGTATACTCACTTTCCTGTTCTCAATGCGCACTTGTATCTGCTTCTAGTCATTGCAGACACGCTTTGAAATTCGTGTAGTTACTGTATCGTTCTCTATCTTTCTCTATGCCCTCTCCAGTACATTATTCCCCTATCCGCACGCGCGACAGATGATATATACATATCGTTCTTGCGTGCTGAAATTGCTTCACATTATTTTCCTCTACTCCTCTCTATCCTCGCTGAAGATCCCCGACTACTACCACACCCGAGACCCATATATATATACACAGCTTTCCCATCTTTCCCACTTGGACACGGACGACCGTCTGTCTGTCTCTTTGGTAGGAAATCGAAAGGTTGGAGATGCGAGTATTTACTGGTTTCCTCTTCTCAAACTCATTGTTCTCCTTTTCAGCGCTTTTTTTCTTCTATTGGGAGTTTGAGAACTAGACAGCACTTTTGTGGAGGTATTTGATCCGTGGTGGTATTCTGCTTTTTCCTGCGTTTCGTTTTCTGACTGGCTCTGCTTCTCGAAGATACTTTGGGCTGGATGGGATATACGGAGATAGCGGGATGTGGGGCGAGATGAGATGGGGAAGAGGAGGGGGTTATATGCAGTTTTGGGGGGGATGGGGGAGAGAGATAGAGGTAGGTAAACGATGAAAATTGATTCTACTCATCTACAATACAACCGATACTATATTACATTACACATACTCACTCATAAATTATGCTTTCTTCAACGTGAATTCGAAGAACAGAGTTCGGAAAGGGGTAGCGGGAAGTCACAGCTTGATAGAGAGGTATTTAATACATCCTAAACTGCTGCATACATATGTACACGATAGTGATGACTTATTTAGATTTAGATATTGTGATTAAACATTAATATTAAGTATATTTCTAAGATTACACTCGGTGGTTGAATGTCCAGAGTGGAGATCCATAGCCGTTCATCCTGTGAGGATGATATAGACAAAGACGTCTAATTGAGAGCTCCGGCGTTCTTTCCAGGTGTTTTCGGGAGTTTCAGATCCCTCCGAGGCCCGAGGTAAGGGACGATGGTTGTTCGTTCCCAGTGGCTGACGAGTTATTCGTCTTCGCTAGCCTTGACCAAGGCGTGCACCAGTCGTGTAGGCGTTTGAAGGTGCTAATTGAGCGCTCAGCACTTCATCTGGCCGAGTTGAGTGGATGGTACGGAGACTAGTGAAGAGGTCTTATGTATCTGATTGTTGAGACTCATCTCCTTGGTGCGAAAAGAACAACTCATTCAAAATTAGCTTGGCTATCGATCACCTGGCTTAAGACTTTTAGATAGGGAATCCGAACCTCATCCTCTTTCAGACTTGTGCTGCGATTTCTGCTGTGAGTTCTGCTGCGGGCTTTTTTGTGAGTTTTGTTGTGAGTTTTGCTCCGCAGCCATTCTCTGCAGAGCTTCCATTGCTTCCTTCCACCTATTATCGAATGGTGGACAGCCTTCGGTAACCATGGCCTCCAACCACAAGAGGATGATGTAGTCGTTTTCGAAACCTTCGCTTGAGTTAAGAGAAAGGTCTGAAGCGGGAGACGACATAGCGGGAGAAGGATGATGCGTATGTCGGTTGGATTCGAAGCGAATTTTTTGGGATAGTATTCCTCAAGAAAATAAAAACTATTTCGTTGCAAGTCTCTGATGTTTGATGAAGAATTCTAGTCATCAGTGAGACGAAGAAAAATCGGATATAAAAAGGGGTGAGACCGGTCGCAAGAGACTTTCTGCAAACCCAACCATTAGAGTTGCACGAACTGACTGTGATGTAGATTGCGGTGTCGTCAGTAAATGATAGACTGCCACCTAAGACATAAAGCTTTCCAATCGTTCATTTGCTGACGTTAGAATTCCGAGGGATGCCCGGAGGTCTTGCATGCGAAAGTAGAAAGTATATTGTCTATCATCTCTGAATTTATAGATAACCTTGAAGTGTGGGGAAAATTCCAGAATTTTCGATAAAAGTCAAAAACTTGGAAGATGAGCAAGCATCAACAGCCTCATTCTTGCTGCAAGGACGACGAAGACGACGGCGGCAAGTGCCGATGACGACAAAAACATTGAATGAAATGCCATTATTGGAGAGACATGTCTTCATGATTACAAATGAATGTAGAATTTTTGAGTCAAGTGCTCAGTCTCACTCGTGTTGTTTGCGGAAGCAGGAACCGATCGTCAGTGCTGTAGAACGCACATGTGTGTGTAGAACGAACACGAAAAGCAGACGTGTTTTGCCACAAATGATAGCTCATGAACAGTAATGCATTTGCCATCAACTAGTAAGCTTCTCTCAGCTCAACTGCTGTGAGAAAGTTGTTCCAGGGGCGGACAGTAAGACGAGAGCGATGATGAGGGCACCGTGAATAAGCCCAGTTATAAATTGGGTTTGGGCCAAGAATCAATGCACACTTGCGCGTCAAGTTCTTGTGTCGAAAAGCAACTCATGCTCGTAAGGTGGAGAAACTTCACAAATGAAGCGTCCACTGAGTTTCGCCGTCATCGAGTGGCTGTTGAGACATTGGCTGTTTGGTGACTTCGGATAGACTGGCATCCGACAGGAATGGCTTTACCATGATACTCCGGAAAAGAAAGCAGAGGATGAAGTGAGTAAGGATATAAACATATATATATGAACATCTGAAGCAACAGCAATAGTAGATAAAATAGGTGACGTCCGATAATTATATATTTCTTAAGGAGGCAAGAGACCTCGAATTCAAGGTGAAATCGCCCTAGTAAGTCGCTTAATTTGCAGAATCATAGTTGTCGCTTTAAGTAATTACGCCATAGCACAGACATTTTCACCCCGCTGTCCAGTCAATTTCTGCAGACCACACCTACATACAGTAGCTCCCGTACCTTAGTACCATTCGTCTCGTCTCGTTCCCCTTTTCCCAAAATGGTAATTGCCTCTCTTTCACTATCAGAACCACTGTAACTCACGCCAACCACAGGTTCACGCCGACGCCTCAAACTTTTCCTCCGGCGTCACCAAGGAGGAGGCATATAGACAAGTCCTTGAGCAAGCTGAGGCGCTTTTTGATGGACAGAGAAATTGGGTATGCTTTCTCTTGTCTCACACTACCCATCCTCTGCAACTGCCCTTTCCTCCTCGAATTTTCCCGTTTCAACGATTCACGCTGATTGACTGTGTTAGGTTTGGTATGGGCACCGTCACATCATATGCTCCCCGGAGCGGCAGAGGAGTTGAAATATTGATACGAATTCAACTGATATAGTAATCTATCAAATACTGCTTCTCTTCTCTGGCATGCGTACAAATCGCTGCCTTCGCCATCCTCGGAGGTGAACTGGGCTGGTACGTGTCTCGTCCCTATCATCCCCCAACTTTGTCCTGTCCTCCTTCTCCCCCTAAATCCTGTCCCTCAACCTTCAACCATCTTTCTTACTTCACCCCCAGGTTTCTACACCCTCGACCCATCCTCCCCAACCGACACCCTCATCCTTGGACCCTTCCAAGGAAAAGTCGCCTGTCAAACCATCTCCTTCGCCCGCGGCGTATGCGGTGCCGCCGCCTCCACCAAGTCAACCCAACTCGTTCCAGACGTTGAGCAATTCCCCGGTCACATTGCTTGCGATGCCGAATCTCAGAGGTGTGTAGATCTCCTCCGTCTGTCTTGTGTTCCTTCTTCTAGCTTTGCCCTCGCCTCCTCTCATTTTCACGTTGTGCGTGAGGGGGTAGGCGTAAGATGTCCTAAGGCACGAAGAGTCGCGTTAACATCCATACAGCGAGATTGTAGTCCCAATTCTTTCAAATGGATCTCTGCAAGCAATTATTGACATTGATTGTGCTGTGAAGGGGGGATTTGATGAAGTGGATAAGAAGTGGTTAGAGCAGCTGGCGGATTTGGTGGGCAGGAGTTGTGATTGGTAAGATCAAGATCTATTTGAACCGGCATATCATTCTCGGATGGGATAAAATATAGAGAGGTTCTAGAGAAAAAGAATAGAGGATAAGAGGCCAGATGAAGGGTGTTTAGATTTATAATTGGTGGTGGCTATAGTCAGCTACCCTAGATTGCTCTGCCTTGTCCATATGTGTTTCTTCGATCCAATGACATCTAAATATGAATCGTTCGTTCCGTGTTCCTAGTTGAAAATAAAGGTTGGTTGAAGATATGCCAGTTAAGAGCCATGTAAGCTACAACGCAAGAAAGAGCAGGTTCGTGCGTCTACACATCGAGAATGGAGATGGCGGCGCAAGATCAAAATACAGAGCATGGTGTGGCTAACCCCTTGGTTCTGAGTGACCAGATGGTGGTAGAAGCCCGCCATCTGAGATTTAGTATAGGTTCAGGAGATCGAAAAATATGAGATCTATGACTCCTCTCCAAGCGCCAGATTTGTAGGATTTACAAGACATGCATATTCGCAATCTCCGAGCTTAATATCAGAGAACCGAATATTTAAGTCAAAGTTGCTATGGTTGATGAGGCTATTATCTGGCTTAATATCTAGAGTGTTGTTAGAAGCTGTCAGTGCCAACCTATGGGACCGGTTGAGGCAAATAGAAATGGCGGTCTTGAAATGCTTTTGTAGTTGCTGGGTTATTGTATAGGTTCTACAGCCTCCCTCAATATGCCACCCGATCTCAAGGGCAGCCGTAACCCGAATGTATGGTCCAAAGTTCCATATATTCGACTTGGGAGATAGCGCAAAGCCCATTCTTATGGACAGCTGGACATGGGTCGCCTTGAGCCTGCGGCGAAAAATCACAAGCACAGAAAAATGATAGCACAGAGATTTGAGAGTGTACAAGGTATAGTATTGATCATGTCTATCAAACACTAATATCAGCCCTCATGGCATTAACGCCGTGGTATTTTTTCATTTGATAGATCCGAACATCTATTCATCATCATCCTCAGCCTCCTCACCGACAACGTTGAAGAACTTCAATTCCATCTTGCCGTGAGCGTCAGAGACAACACGAAGCCAATCTCTCAATTGCTTCTTCTTGAGGTACTTCTTGGTCCTGTTGCGCCAATCATTAGCTACCCATTCATTCTGCAGCATCGTAGATCATATACTTACAAGTACTTCATGTAGTGGGTGGAGTGCGACGCGGAGGTAGTGATCTTAACGATATCTCCCTCACGGCTGACGGTGACCACAGATCCGAAGTTACCCTTCAATCCATCGACCTTGATAGCGCTTTGAATGAACTCTTGGAAGTTGGCGGTATCGAAGATCTTGTCGTTGGCCGGTTGCTTGCAGTCGATGGTGTACTATCGCATTCATCAGTTTGCGCTCTCTCAGAACATATGATAAGAGTTTGAACGTACAACTTTCTTCTGGGCAACCTTTCCCTTGGCGGTCTTTGCCTATTCGAAAAACATTTTAGCCTACTGTATCACGCCGTAACCTTCCTTTGAATTGGAGGCAGGCCAACAGCAAAGCGGTTCATGTTATACATACTTTTGGAGGCATCTTGAAGGATTATTGTGTGTTGTCGCAAAGAAATGGTTATCCTACGACGTCGATCGATTGACTTGATGGTTGACGGGTTTTAAGAGGAAGTTCGAAAAGAATATTTTCTTGTGTGCATGCCAAGAGTTCAGACTCGCCAATTCCAGGTCTAGGCCTAAATCATTTTAGCATGACCAGCCACAAGCTGAAAGAGCCGCCTCGATTTCAAGGCGTTACTACCAAAAATCTAGAATAGGAATTATTAACTTGTTCACTTTTCGTCTTACGTTCTTTTTATATATTTTAGGGTTTATTTGCTGTAGAAAATCTCTCTGTTTAAATGAAAATTACCGCATTTGGTCATCTGCAGAACTTCTCGGTTACACAATGGAACACCTCAGTGAGAAAAAGATTGCGCTCCGTAATCTTCATGCAACATCCAGCATAACTTGCGGTGAATTTCACTCTATAATCAAACATGGACATACAGAGAGCTAAGAATGATGGCGACTCTGTCCAGTACCCAGATAGTGATGATCAGAAGTCTCTCAGTGACATACAGAGCTCTAAGAATGAGGGTGGCGCCATCCAGAACTCAGACAGTCATGACCAGAAGCCTCTTGATGATAGGCGGTCCCAAGACGAACGTCATGTTCACTTTACCTCGCCTAGCCTGATCGAGGCTGTCCGAGATGGTGATGGAAATGCCGTGAGGCGCATGTTCCGGGAAGGTGCCAATCCGAATATCCAAACTTCTGATGGACAGACGGCACTTCATATATCGATCAAAAATCAGGATATGGATATGATGTATTTCCTTCTCGAACAAGGTGCCAACACGGAATTAGCCAATCATGATGGTGCAAAAGCTTTGTATCTGGCATCGGAATATGGTATACACAATATTGTCAATCTTCTATTACAATACGGTGCTGATTGTGAATCCTTCAATTCGACAACTAAGCGCACAGCGTTCCATAAGGCGATCGAGAACGGCCATATTGACGTTGCCAGAGCTCTGCTTGATGCTGGAGCCGATCTTGATGCTATGATTTCCGATGGGGAAACCGTCTTGTTTAGTGCAGTTAGGCGTGGAAATGAAGATGCTGTGGACTTCTTGCTGCGAAATGGCGCGAATAAGAGAATTCGTGATGATGAGGGTCAAATACATCTGGCAGAAGATTTTGCCAGTGAAGGGACTCCGATGATGGATCTGTTGCAATCAGATCCATTGATTCAAGGTCCATCTATCGTCGGTCCCAAACCAAACTCAAAAGTACCGTTCGTCGCACTATCCCTTCCAGCAGATCAGGTGGACAAAACGAATGCTTGCTACGGTTTTGAAGGTACCATAATCGATTTCTTTATTGGAGAGACAGAACAGAGGATTCAGAAGACAGTCTCTATTTACGAAATGCTTTATGGTAAAGGACCAGAAGCTATCATGAACACAGCAAAGGGAGAAAAGTTGGAAAACCAGAAACGTAATTTGAGGTGGTACCATTTACCTGCAAACAATGTAGGATACTGCTCTTTGAATATCCATCCGATGTATATTCCGAGTCATATGACTTATCTCCATTCTGACTACATTTTAGATCGAATGGGTTGAAGTACGAGCCCTATTCTTCTTAACTTCTGGTCAATAGGTATCGTCGTACAGATGAATATCTGTTTGATGGTCTGAATTCTTGAACATAACTAACCATTCGGGAAGATTCTTGCCCGTCGGCATTTTGGCGAGCAAGATTCTGGAGGGATCATTTTGAGCGACGATGCCATATCCAAACTTGCCTTGACCAACTCTAAGGGTCAGCAATATCGAACAACGACAGCCCAATCTTCATTTATGAGACCACATTGCCAAAGAGTCGAGGTATAATCTTCCATTTTGCGGACTTTTGTTCTTCAGCTGACGAAAATTGGGAAGGTGGCTTTAAGTCCATTCGATGAGGAAGCTGGAACAGAGCATACCATGCTCTTCGTAAGACCCGAAGTTTCCTCTTCGTTGGGTAACCAAGCTAATTATTTTACATATTCCGTTTTTACACTTTGATACCTATAGTGGGTATGAAAGAATGTCCAACGCTATCGCAAAGAAAAGAGTGCAGGCACCGCATGAAAGAAGTGACCCAAGATCTCGCAGGTCGAAGGTGAAAACCAACACCAGGTTATCGGATTACATCACGCCAACCCCCATACCATCACCCAACGTAAAGACCAAGGAGGCCTCTGAGGATGGTGATACATCATCTAATACAAACTCTCGGAAGCCCACCACAGCTTTCAAACGGATTCTGGGCAACAATCTCAATCTCAGTTTTCGTGAGCTACGAGGTAAATTGAGGTTGAAATCACAACCAAAGGACAACTTGGACTCACCACCCTCGTCGATACCTTGTAACGACCTTGAAAAGGGGGACGGCGTACGGACCGATAAGGACACGCAGAAAGCATTGGAGGAAGATACAGAAAGGTCAGGTTGGAAAGGTAACGGGATTGAAGTCGAGGAAAATAAGACGAATAACTTACAAGGAGCGGTTGAAGCGTCGGAGGAGGAAGCAGTCGAGGTAGTTGGCGAGGAGAAGCACAGGTCTGCAATGAAGACCAAGTTTCCAGGAAGTGTGAATTCTGCAACAAATCTCTCCATAAGCATTGATCCAAACAATGAACATGCAGGGAGAGCACTAGACAGCCATCAAATCGCAATAGCTGGCCAAGATCCTCATGATATACTTTTACCGACCACATCCCCAGCTACGAACGAGCACGTGCCGATCACAACCACGATGCATGAATCTACCATAAACTCGGCCTTGGTCATGCGTAGTAGGCGACATGGAGAAGAAAGCACCAACATCGAGCCTGCTACAATCCAAGATTTTACTGGAATGAATACTGAGAGCGTGACCAAGCGAAATGGAAAATCGATTGGTGCCGACGAAACAAATGCGACTAGAGTACTGGATGCATCCTCGGAAACAGCCCTATCCACGAAAGGAAAACCTGAGGACAAACCCAGGGCTCGAAAGCCCCGCATACCGTTGGATAAAGTCGACGAGGCTCTCGTAAATGCATATTTGATTCCACACAATCCAGGAGAGGCACCTCTTCAAATCCGAAGAACATTGGATCAATACTTCTACACCCATCTCTCAAACACATCGCAGAGGGATAGTGATCAAGTAGTATATCGTTATATGCGAGATTATATGCGAGATAGAACTTTCTGTGAGCCGAAGATTTTCATGGTAGACCAACTTTGGCTTTGGGTTCTCAGCCATGGTATGTGTCCCTACCATTACCCAATGTGAAATCAGTTGCTAAATCTCTTTAGACACAGTCATAAGCTGTTGCCCCCAGCGTTGGGATATTTGGCAGACTGACCTCACTCAACGCGTGTCTCAATCAGCGCCGTCACGACCAGCATCACCACCACCAATTCCTCCTCCACCAAGGCGTCATTCGCATGCCTTAGGAAAACAGTCCATTAAATCATCATCTGCACCCCCTATAACTCCTTCTGAAGTCCCCCCACCACGACCTGAGACCCTTTCTAGACCATCTGACTTTGAACCCACCTCCGCAGGAGTGAACGCTTCCGGTGGGCAGCCTTCTCGCGTCTCAAAAGCTGAACGCCCCCCTAAGGAGACCAGTACAATGAATGAGCCAAAGTCTCACGACAGAAATACTAACAAGGCCAAGAAGAAGGTTGAGCCTAGTAGTGGTATGCTCGAATGGATGGCAGGAAAATCGATGAAAGGTGGTCGATCCAAATCAAGGCGTCCCCAAGACGTTGCTCAAGTGGGTACCGTCGATCGTCTGCGTACTCAGTTCGATAGAAGTTTCAATAGCCCGGCTTCGTCGACTGCAGAGAAGAGACAGCGCCTAGCACTCCTCCGTCAGGATCCTTTGAATGTTCATCAAAAAGTCCTCAAATACCTGCAAAGCCCAATGCGGCGTCCTATAACATCAATTTATGACGTGGCAAGCCTTGTAGTACACTCATGTATAAATGTATTTGATCAGTATCAAGTACCAGATGAATTCCAGTTCTTCGATTTCTTCGAACGGTCCATCGGCGTTGTGGTAAGTAGAGTCATCTACTTCTCATCATCAATAATAGTATTATACTCATACTTACTCGCAGATTGACAAAGAAGCGCATTGCTTTCGGAAATTCTCAAATGATCTTGCTCGTGCAGAAAATAGTCTCAATCCCGTGAACACGGAGTCTGATACTCTATTCAGCATTATAGAAGAAACTCGGCTGTTGGTTGAGATTCGGGATATCCGAGATGAGCTGGGAATCCTCCAAATGATTCTCAGTGATCAATTGAAGCCAGTCAAAGAATTTGAGGAGATTGTGAATGGACTCACAGACCTTAGGACTAGCTTAACGAATGGCAAAGCCCCAAATATGGTGATAGAAAGTCATTTATCCCGGGTTGAGAAGATGGAAAAGTTGGCCGAGAAGACCTATCAATCAGTACGTATATTGAGTTTGAATTGTGGATCTAATATTAATTATATCAGCTCAATCATCTTCTAGATTTGAAACAAAAACAAGCAAATGTTTCCGAGGCGCTGTCATCCCGCAAGCAGATGGAGAGCTCGGCCCAGCAAGCCCGAGCTGCAAATGCTCTTGCAGAGAATAGTTATAAACAAACAGTCACTGCCAATGAACAGGCCGCCGAGAGTGTTCGGCAAGGCAAAACTGTTCTTGTGTTTACAGTGATCACAATTATCTTTGTAAGCCAATCTAGTCAATTGAAGAAAGGGAGAGACACTGACGTGTATAGCTTCCGTTATCTTTCATGGCGGCATTCTTTGCGATAAATATCGACGTTTTTCCATTCAACGCCGATGGGAAGCTGCCATTAGGTTATGTGTTGAAGTATTTGCGTAAGAAAATATATCATTTACATCCGTCATTCATACCACCAACTGTATAAGCTAACTCAATCTCCTCAACAACATAGTAAGCATCTCCGGTGCTATCTCTATTCCCTTCATTCTAGTCGCTCTGAATCAAGATCGAATCGCCGCCTTCTTAAAAGCATACGGTAGAACTATGTTGCCGGGAACATTGGTCTTCGCGCTCTTGGTTGTGACAATTCTACTTTCGGTGGTCTGGACTCGAGGTCTAACAACAGGTGTGAAAGCTGCAGTGACGGTTTTTATTGTTTTGACATTTATTGTTGGCATGGCTGGTCGTGGCATTTATTGGATGATACAATCGGCGCGGGGTTATGAAAGTTCAAGTGCTGAGAGTAGCTCTTTGACATCATCTTGAGATTAAGTATTCAATATATAATTAAACACTTTAAAAAAAGACTTATTTGAGTAAACTAGTTATTTGGCTTTTATATACTTGATTCTACATCTTTTGGCTGAGATCGGAGGTGCGGGGAAGTAGACCGATTATGCAGTGCTACTCAAGTACGATACGAGTAAAGTGAGTCAGCTGTAAGCTGAGCGGAGAGCCAACGACCGGCGATAGTTCATATGTATTTATTCATCTATCTATCAATACATTCAAAGCTTGAAGTAAGGTTTGAACAAACTAGCCAGTATGAGGTTTTTGGCTATGATTCGTAAGTTCTCACAAGGCATTGTAAAACAGGGACATTGGGCCACTGACTGACTTGACTACCAACAGCCATGCTTGGATATCACCATATACTCCAGATTTTCTTAGCTTCCTCAATTATATTAACATGTAAGCTATTCTCCAGCTTCTCGCTCGTTCAGCAGAATAATTTGATCCGTCGACATATCAGCTGTTCTCATAGCCGGCTGCACCAGCACCACGCTCTCCAACGTGTATCTCCTCTCCCTCTCCTATGCAGATCAACCAGGGACTGCGCCTAATGACTCGTCGCAAATAAATCCAAATGTCTCAACGACATTCGCCAACCTCGTAAGCCAAAACGGCTTCAACGCTTCCATGTCCTTCAAAATCCGCGTAGGCTTTCTAGGTTTCTGCTTAGCAGATTCGGCGGGAACATGGGTTTGCGAACGCAGTGCTAAGGCGCTGGCAAACTTCATCCGGGCATCGAGAGCGGATAGGGATCCGTTGAATGTAGTCTGGATCGCGAAAGAGTTCCAGGAACAATCGTTGTTTAGTGGACTATGGTAAGCTTCCATTGACTTTAGCGACGACTTTTTTGATGTTCTGCTGCCAGTGAACTGATAACATATCTCTGTGGCGCAGGATTGCTTCTATTGTACTCATGTTCGCATGTATCCTTCTTCTTATCACGTATCCTGGTTGGCACGAGGAAGAAGATATTTCTGGCCGTGGACTGGAGGATAAAATATTTCCCCCACGGACTGTGTCACAGTGGGCATTAGTTGCCGCAGTTTTTGCGTCGTTGTTCGCCCTCGTGTCGGCTATCTGGCAACATATTACTTGTGCTACTGGCGCGGCGATGGTGCGAAGCCTCTCCTATGGAACAGTCCAAACTGTTGTAGGACCGGCTGCGATGATATTGGCATGGGGTAGCGTTTTCCTTGTGATTGTTGCTACTATAGGGCTCCTGGTTATGATTCTGAGTATCAGAGTTTTGGCAGAGACTTTTGGTTAAGACTGATTCGGAAACAGCGCTCTGATAACAAGAGATATGTTTTAGAGGTAACATTCTACCAAGGGGCCTTAGGCTCAATGCCTGCGTGGTCATTGTAGAACCCTTGAAAGGAAACACGCGATAGAGGTGCGTTTCTCGAGATCACTATGTCACGCAAGGATGGTCAAATGTTCGAGAAAGTCTGTTTCATTATATTATCGTCCCTCTGTACAAAAAATGCCAATTGAAACCGTTACACCGCAGTCCGTAGACATGCTGGTAGAAGACCCAATGAGAAAAAGCGCTTTCCATAAAACCGTAATCGTGAGATGAAAGGATAAAGGATACGCCAAAAATAAAAGAGGAATCGAAAGACAACGCCAGGGTCCATGCCATCTGCTGCCAACTTCCAAGACTTATTCCTCAATGAGCTGTCCGAAATCGCCGAATGAGGTTTCCTGCCAGCCCGAGACTTCCGATGCCAAGAACATTATCGAGGAAGTGCCGGAGCATGGACCATATTGTGTGCCGCCTGATTATTTCGAGTGGGAATTATGAAGATGGAGAATGTTCGAGAGTATTATGGGTATCGGAGCGGTGAAGCTTGTGTCTTGGGTGATCGTGAAGAGTCGTGCATCGGTGAGAGGAATGATTAGTATTTCAGAATGATGTACAGCGCGTGGATGATTCCGGGAATGTATCTAATTCAAGGGTTAGCTGATGATGCTTCATGATTGCGACGTCGCAGAGGGTTGAGCGAATTCTGCTGGTGTCTACATACCCAAGAATCGTCAACAGAATGTTGATCAAGAGGTCAGCTCCGCATCCTCTCTCAAGGAATACACCAAGAGGCGGTAGAATGACGGCAAGAATGATCTTGCAGATGTCGCTGTGAGTTGACGTTAGCTAACTGTGAAGTCGTTGGCGCCAGAGAGCTGTTTTAGCGCTCCAGCAACGGGGATGCTTCCAATTCTTACCTTGCAGTGAAAGCCATGATGTCGGTAGTGGTTGATAAACGTGAGATTCGAAAGTCGAAGTTACTTGATTGACGGGATCGCTTTGAGGAGAAGTGTTTCTTTGTATGGTGGTGGAATGTGTGTTGTTTGCAATTGAACTAATGAAGAAAGACGACGGGTGGGTGGACCTTTATGTATGAAAGCAGGAAGACATCGGAGATTCTAGGTTCATGGTCTGATCTGATTAATGAAGCACAACGTCACCAGCCTATTATTCACAAATTACCTGCAGCGCGAGTTGGCACTGCCCAAAGGAGAATAGCTGATTAATTGACTAAGATATTGGAAACAAGATGAACGGGAAAGCAGAAAGAAAACCTTGGAAATTCTGCGCCAGATTTCGACGTTGCAGCCATTATTCTGGTGATTCAGCGCGGCCCAAGTGGAAATCAGGGAAGCTACGTCATCCAACCATCTTACTTTCCGGCATTTCCAGGGACGCTAAATCTCCTACCCTTTATTGCCAGGGAAACAATGGTCTTAGACTCTCCGTGTTTGTCGCAGATTTGGAAAACCGTCTCGTGCGAACCAGTAATGAAGACATTCCATACGAAATACGGTACATACGGTCAAATGCCCACGTTGTTCTGGCAGACATACGGTAATTGTCCCTCACCCCATAAAAAGGATGAGGCGCTCAGAAAGCTTTCGGCTCTAGATCTGTGGCGTTCACAGCTAGTAGCTCGTGCGTTGTGGCACAGCTGTGGCGCAAACGTCACCATCCGCAGCTTCCCTGCAACATCGACTTCATCGTTCGCTTGATCTACAATTTATTCGAATTCCATGTCGAAAGACGTTTACTGCGCCAACTTGCTAACTAAGCCCTGTGCCACTTACAACCCGACTTCTTGTCTTTTCCTTCTTGCATCTCTCTTCGCCATTCCGACGTCCATTGAGGGCCACTGAAATGACGAAGTGGACAGTCGGGTAGGAAAGTGTTCCTTGGTAAACGCGTACTGTACTCCGGCCACTGTGTAGCATGGTACTAAGTACAAGCTTGCTAGAAATTGAGATGGATGAGTCTTGGTCATTTGACCTCACTATACTCTATTCCTGCATATATTTCCCTGCGGCCTTGTGTTATGGGTCTTGCCTTCTTTTAGTGGGCACAGCTCGGGAAAGCGGCAGATGAAGATTCTTGGCTGGTTTTTCCAAGGCCTCACAGGGCTGTGTCTGGACAAAATTTGTCCTTGGGATAGCTGCACGATTTGAACGCACCAGCAAACGTGGCGTTATACGCGTGTCTTTTCTCTGCTGCGCACGAATGCGCTCTGGGTAATGTGCTCCCCGGTATGAATTCGGCTCATGATATTTGCGGTGAGAGTTCTCGCGTCTTTTGTCGAGTCTTGGGCTCAGCGTTCAGTACCATACTCAATCAACGACTGCCCAGTGGCAGGGCGATGAGCAGATGAAGCAGCTCGAGCTCGAATTTGCACCCTTTGGGAGATATCAGCAAACTCCACTGGCTGGGGCTCTATGATTTTGCTACCGTATTAGTGCAGTAGGCAACGGAAGAGGTGCTATTCATTCTCAAGGTCACACTTCAGCCTGCAGAATCATGAAGATTGCTCAAATCAGCCTGGTATAGTCATGGAAATGCTCAGAAGAACCAGTGTCCGATAGATAGGAATGGGAGCATTGATGGGTCTAGACAATGCTTTTGAAATTGTGTGTCTGGACATCTTTGATATCAAATCTTCGCGTCGATATAGAATAGCATTTCTTGTGACAATCAAGCAGAACACCTTTGTCGAATATTAATTCTAGCTCAAATTTCAAATTAAAAATAACCAATTCCTCCGTAACTATGCCATGACCCTCACTGTTCCTGCCCTCACTCAGACATGTTGCCCCATAATCCAGGCATCAAAGCAAAATTTAACCCCGCCATCATCACAATACACAAAATTTATGCATCCATCCAATATCAAAACTACCTCAATAAACGTCCACCATGCCTCGAGATCCCTTAATCGCCCTTGTGGGCAAACCCTCCTCAGGAAAGAGTACGACATTAAACAGTCTTACTGATGCATCATCAAAAGTTGGTTCGTAAAAAGTCCGCACCCTCTTATCAACTACCCCTCCATACACTTACCTCTCCTCCACCATAGGCAACTTCCCGTAAGCTCCATCCCCAACTCCCGCCTTCAGAAATGCATACTGAGCCTTCAGATTCACAACTATCGACCCGCAACGCGCAATTGGATATCTGCAAATCGACTGCGCATGTGCGCGCTACAACCTCGAGTCTCGATGTAAACCCAACTACGGCTCCTGCGTATCCGGCCGCCGATCCGTTCCGATCGAACTCCTCGACGTAGCTGGTCTTGTTCCAGGCGCTCATGAAGGAAAGGGACTGGGCAATAAGTTCCTCGACGATCTTCGCCATGCGGACGCGTTGATCCACGTTGTCGACGTATCGGGCACTACGGACGCAGAGGGCAAGACTACGAGAGGTTATGACCCGAGCTACGATATCGTATGGTTGCGCAGTGAGATTGTAGCATGGATTCGAGGGAACCTGATGGCGAAATGGGGAAGTGTCAAGAGGCGACATATCGCGGTAAAAGCGACGGCTGTCGAGACGTTACAGGGGCAATTCTCCGGTTACGGGAGTACAAGTGCGGTTATTGCGCGGACGTTGGATAGAATGGGGTTGAAAGAGCCATTGGAACACTGGTCGGATGAGACGATAGATGCGGTGGTAAATGCATTCACGGACGAGAAATTCCCGACGGTGATAGCGTTGAATAAAATCGATCATGCGGATGCGGATAAGAACATATCGAAAATAGCGAAGATGCAGGATCCGAAGAGTATAGTACTGTGTAGTGCTATATCTGAAGTCTTCTTGAGGAAGTTGGCAAAGCAAGGATTCGTGAAGTATACAGAGGGAAGCGAGTTTGTGGATACGAGGGAAGATCTGATAGCGGATGGGGATCCGGATGGTGGGGGTTTGAAGGAACTGGATGAGAAGTTGAAGACGAGAATTGAAAATTTGAAGGATATGGTTTTATATAGATTCGGGAGCACGGGAGTGGTGCAGGTGCTTCAGAGAGCGGCAGAGTTGCTTGGGTTGGTGCCGGTATTCCCAGTAAGGAACGTCGGTGCTCTGACCGGCACGGGGAGTGAGAAGGTCTTTAGGGATTGTGTTTTGGTTAAGAAGGGCACTACGGTTGCGGAATGTGCGAGGAAGGTTATGGGTGATGCTCCTTTGGCTTATGTTGAAGGTGCTGGCGGAGTAAGGGTATCAGAAGATGCAATTGTATCAGTGGGATCCAACGATGTGAGTCTTCTCGTTCCCATCATGTTCAACTCACTAACCTTTCTAGATCTTATCCTTCAAGGTTGGCAGAGCATGAAAGGATCAGCTTCATCCCCTCATCATGTATCAAGGCTACGGAGTTCAGGAAGATGGACAAAAGGCATGGCAATCGGCGTTTGTGAGATATTAACAGGTACCTCAATCTAATCTGCAATTGAAGTGTTTTGAATTTTGGGTTCAAATTTTGATGACTCGCATCTTCTCGTCCATCCTATTTACATATCCACCCCCATCACAGCCCATTCTCAATTGCTTGGTTCTCCTACCCTTTCATTCATATCCCACCCACCTCCTCAACCTTGAATCCCTTTCTAAAACACCAGTTAGCAAATCTCCTATCAACAATCACCCCCCTCCCCCTCAATTAAAGAAACCTCTCCAGAAAACTTACCCCACCCCTCTCATCCTCCATCCCAATAATCGGTCCAGGCGCCTTCGGATGTTCCTTCTTCGCCTTGCTCCTACTATTCTGCCCATCCTTCTCCGCAATACTCGTCGCGTTGCTGGTCCCCTCGCCCGTTCCGCCCTCCGCGCGCTCCTGCCTCCCTAGTTTCGACCCGTCGTGCTCCACGTTGTATTTATCCCCGTCTTCTGTGACGTGGTCTTTGGGCGGACTGCCTTTCCAGTTCCCGGTGCGTTGCGGGGTCGTGCTGCTGAATGGGCGGGTGGGGAGAGCGAGAGCTGGACGCTGGGGAAGGCGGCGGAGGAGGGTGGTGCGGAACATTTTTATGGGAGGTGGGTGTTTGTGTGTGGTTTTGGATGGGATTGGTTTTGGTTTGTTTTGTTTTGTTTTGTTGTGTAGAATCGCTGACTTGCTTGTACAGAATCAATTAATTGTTAGGAAGAAAAATCAAATTAACACAGTAAGTTCAGTAAGTTAGTTAAGTCAAAATCCGACGTGAACATATGATGCCATCAATCTGGAGCACAGCTCCTAGGTCCCCACTCTTTTTCGGTTGCAGACGCATAGTTCATGTCGTCACTAGTAATTGGCGTTTTGAGGGGTAAATCGATGGGTCGAGAATAGAAATAGATCGTCGAGAATTTGGCGAATCTCGATGTTTGGAATTCTTGGGGCCCTGGGCTTCTATTCTCGATTTGTCTACCGAGGATTTCCACGCTACAGACAGGTGCGCAATGCGCGCACGCATGTACTGGAGTCGCTACCCCTTTCTTGGTGCCTCTTCGGCTTGGGGAAAACAGGCTGGTTTGGGACAATGGATTGTAGCTGATTATTATTGTCAAATGAATATCCTAAAGAATCCGAGGTATTGTAATATTCTTATTGTCTAGTTGTCTATTGAATACTGTCGCGGGCTTGGGCGAAATAGGCCGATTTGGGACAATAGATTGTAGCTGATTATTATTGTCAAATGAATGTCCTAAAGAATCTGAGGGATTGTAATATTCTTATTGTTCAGTTGTCTATTGAACACTGTCGCGGACCTGTGATTTCTGCACCGGAGAGGCTGCTGGCTATATTGCAATTTTAGAAGCATTTTAAGAAGAATCACACTGTCGTAAGGCAAATTTCCTGGATCTTGTTTTAAATATACAATTAAAAGCTCTTTCATTGCAATAGACTGTCTAGCTAACCGCTCTTCGTCGTTGGAAAACAGAACCTGCAACCTGACCAAATACAAGTGGTGAAACCGAATTAGCAACAGAGCTTTCCCGATTGGCATCGACACGTTATCCATTAGCCAAAGAAGCGGGTGAATTATTGAAGGGAAGGTGCGTTTCCACATGTTGAGGTACAACTAGCAAATGTTAGAAAGGAGGGTATCTGAACATTGGATATGATTCATTACTTACAGCTTCTGGTCCAAGATTGCCTCCTGTGTGTATGACACCTTCCCATCCATCACTACGTATGGATAGATGGCTTCTCAATGTTAGCAAAAGGTAGCTGATGCTGCACCAGGAACGAAGTAGTTCATCAAAAACGGTGTGATCTATGGTAGCAATGAGAGTTTCTTGTGGGTTACCTTCGATACTGATGTCCGGGGGCATTCTATTGTATGGATCTCTAGAGTCGTGAGAAGCCCCTTTCTTGTTCTCTTCAGCCTCTCCTGCGCTGCACAATCTCACGCAGCAAATCTTGTCGCGGTTCGTCGCGGGATTAGAGTGTAAAGGGAAACTTGCAAGTTGTGAGATTCTGAGATCCTGAAAGTGCATTTGATTGAGTCTATCTGAAGAACTATTTACACAGAGAATCGTGGATTCATATCCCAATATCTCCACGCAAGTTTCGTCCGCCTCTCAACCCTAACACGATTACGTTCAAAACCAATGAAATCCATCTCAAGATAGGTCTCTGATATGAAATTACTGAGAACCCTTTCGTGGATTCCTGATCTGACCTTGTTTTGATCCTTCGATTTTTAAGATGTGGTGTTTGTCGATGCTCTTGCATTATTGAAGTCTAGGCGAACATTAAGAGGTTTGCTCGTCATACAGCCGACACCCAGCCGCCCACGCGTCAACGAGGTTGCTAGTCTCCGACCAGGTCTCCGCAATGACGTCGAGAATCTTCCCAGAAGAAGCAGAGTTCAAAATGATAGGGATGTCAGGTAGTTTTCCATGAATGTCATCCTGAACAACCTGACTCGGTACCATCACATGGTGCTTCCCAAAATCAGCCTTCTTTATCTCAAAAAGTCCCTTTCCCTTATACAACGGTAACGGACGATTGAGATATGACTGCATCTCGACACCAAGCAAGTAGCGACACTTGATATCCTCCGCAAGACAATCAGCCTCGGCATACGTGGTAGCCTTGGTGAGGACCATTGCAACGATGTACTTGGTTATCGTTATCGCGTTATTCATCTGGGCTTTGCTTGGCTGTCGATGTTTGGCATTGGGATCGGGCTTCCATTCGCTTAGCTCGTTTGTGACCGAGAAACAGAACGCTTTGTGAGGTGTCGGTACTACAACCTCATCCACTAGAGACGCTGGCTTGACGGAGAAATCGTAATTGGTGGCAAGATGTTTGTGTAGAGCCTCTGCCAGCTTGCAAGAGTCGATGTTGAGGATAGGGATTGTTATTTGGACACATGGCTCTCCGTCTGGGTCGTGTACAAGGAGCATTTGTGGAACGTTGATAAACGAGCATTTGTTAGGTAGAGCTGTTGTGATGGCGTGTATCATGATGGCTTTCTTCGAGGACACACTGAGTAATTGTAACTTGTAACCTATTCTTTCGCAACATTTGCTCAACATTCCGGCCACAGCCGTCATCTCTTGGTCATATTCTTCATATAGCGTAAAAGTATTACGATCAATGAAGAAGAAAGCTAATTGGCTTCCCGCAGCAGGCAATCTGCCGTCACACAATTGCAGAAACTCAGTAAATGATCTGTGAGTATCGCGATCATCGTCTGAGAGCTTTACAAACCAACCATCTGAAAACTCGGTTGAAATTCGTTCAGTCACAGCGTGCAGAACACATCTTCGAACTCCATAGATGGAGAGCTCATCCTCAAGTGAAGAGGCAGGCGTGTTGGCTAGAGGAAGACTGTTAAGCAAACGAACACATAAAGTTGTAAGAGAGAAACGGAGTAGGCTGGTTACCTGTGCTGTTCTTCACCGAAAGTCTTCTCTTTGTATCGGCCCATTTGAGGAGATTCAATCCTGTACCATCTCCACCGTAAACTTCCTCCGGCGCTGGTTCGTTGGCGTGGACTGTCTCGCTTTCTAAAATCAAACTTGGTCTCTTACTTGTAGGGAGTTTGCGGCGCGATGCTTGGGTAGCTTTCTCGTTCGACTTCGTCTTTGCCTGTTTTCTGTTGCCATCGGGCGAGTCACTTCTACCTTCTTTAGTCTTTGGCATTTTGTTTACCAGGCACGTTGGTCGTGAAATGTTGGAATGGCACTGATCGAAGCACGTTGTAGGTGAAAAGAGAACAAAACAATTCTGGATGCCAGTGAAAAATTTTCACCAGTGAATAATCCGCCAGTATTAGGTAGATCTCTGGCTGAAATTCCTCAATCTTACTTGGTCTTTGGATGCCAGTGAAAAATTTTCACCAGTGAATAACCCGCCAGTATTATCTACCAGGCGGTATTGTTTGCTGCTCTTTTTAACCTGTTCATCTTCTTGTATACTTTTGTCTTCCTCAGTCCAACATACCATCAGTACTTGCAATCGAAATGGCGGATGCAATTATCAGAGCTCCCACTCTCCGTGCAGGCCTTTATTACGAGCGATACAAAGTGGTAATCACTGCATATGGCATCTGATCTGTTAGCTATCATACTGATGAACTGTTGCAGGCACGAGCTCTTTATGACGACGGTCGATACTATCTATGCAAACAACATTGCCTAGAGCTCCTGGAGAAGGCGTACTTACCGCGCTTAACGAAGTGTGAGACACTACAACTTGTTCCTGCCATTACGAGGCTCGTCATTTGCTCTTCGAAGCACTTGCAGTTTGTGATGAGGTGAGTGTAGTACAGTTCCTGGCAAGTCACTGGCACTAATTCAAACTTTCTAGATGGAAGCAATCCAACCTGCGACTTGGATCCAAAAATTGAGGAACGACACAGCATCTATGCTCGACGAGCTTGAGGTGTCCAAGGCGATGTGGGGTACAACTGCCATCATCCCGGAACTCGAATACGACCGGTATGAGTCATTTGCAGAACAGCCTGAAGCGGAGGACCGCGGACTCATCTGGATTGTATTCGGAGAAAGATATCAATGATGCGAGGATCGAGAGTGCAGTGGAGCGTGCCTCACGTCACCCATTCATTCACAATGACAGTGACAGTGATACTGAGATGGAATAGCGAGTAGTTCACTGGCATTCACGGAAGCCGGGAAGGATTGTCATAATGTGGAATACCGCACAGTGTTCGCAGTAGTTGCTAGTCTCTTCAGGGTAGAAAAAAACAGGAAAATGTATCGTAGCTGGTTACTGTTGTCAAAAAAATGTTCCAAAGAATCCAAGACATTGTACTGTTCTCATTGTCCAAAAGTCTTTTGGGTACTGTTGTCGGCCTGGTATTCCTGCACCGGAGAGAATATCTAGTAGATATTGACGTATAGTCAAATGAGAGCCGGTAACCTTCCCTTGCGACGTGTAATTCCTTGGGGTTTCATGCCAAACATGTGCCATGCGAAATGCTCCTAGATAATTTTGCCGTGCTGGGAAGAAAAATACGTAAGGTAGAGGATAGGTGTATAGACCATGACTTGTCTATAACTCATCTTCCCTTGGGACCTCTTTTGAAAAGTAACTCTCTTTGCCTTTTGGCTTAGGCAAGCCCCCTCTTTTCCCTCACTTTTTGTAGACATTGCTGAAGTACGACCACATCAACTGCCTCCACCACGTTCTTGGGAGCTAGATAGTATCTGTTGCTCAAGAACCGTGGTGAAGAGAACCAATACGGCGTCTACGAGATGTGCTGAGGTCGCGAGCACTTGCTGTGTCTTCACGGCCTAAACTGTCCTTCACAAGTCTCAGAATCGGCTGAGTAGCACGAGCCTGAAAGGAACGGCATGTTGCTGGGAAGTATCTAACATCTAACCAGCCGTGTGGGGTTTTGTGTTGAACTTCGGAGCTACTCTAGCGAGTCTGGTCATTGTGGGATGCCTGAACCTCAGGAGATGTTATAACATCTTGCTGAGCACTGAGAGCATCTTGCACGGAGAAAGACTAAGCAACAAATCCGTTCAGTTCTACCGCCTAAAATTGCGCTCTCCATACTGAAGAGGGGCTAACTGCAGGGTGATTGGAAGGCCTGGCGATATGCATGATGTGTTTGACATGTTTGATGTGTTTGGCATGTTTGATGTGTTTGATATGTTTGATGTGTTTGACATGTTTGACCTGTTTGACATGTTTGACGTGTTTGATATGTTTGCTTGGTTCTGGTTGCGAAAATGGGGTTAGAAATTTTTTTGGCGCACAGATCACAGAATTTGTCTATAAAAAAGAGTGATTTCTCATGCTGTTTCCATTTCTTTTTTTCCTTTCTCCTTAGCTCTCTTTGCCTTTTGGCTTAGATCAAGTGTAGTATCTGTTCTTTTCAGTTTAATCTCTGAAAGATCGTCATAGACGGTCACATTGATTATACTTATTTTTGTCCTTCGGAGGTGGTCCGCTGTGCTTGCGCATGATCACTTCCATAGTTTCCCCAGTATTACACTGTCTCTGGGCGAAGCGACCTTTTCATTACGGATTCTTGCTTGCGAGAATTGTGAAGAAGAGAATGCAGTTTTAACTGGTGGTTAGAATTTGGCTGGAAGTTGAAGTTGGCTGGAGTTTGAAGTTTGGACTCGAAACTCGAAACTCGACCGTAATTTTGCTGCAATGGACTGCAATGGATTGCATCTGTTGATATTTCCGTAGTGGTACAGTTTTGGGCAAAGAGCAGAGCTTACTTGTATTGGACATGGACGTGAAAGTGCCCGTTCGAATATTATATAGTTATCATTCATGAGTGGAAATAAGTATACCTAAAGCTCAATACGCAAGCTAAACACAAAAGCGCGTTCACTGTTGTCCTCAATCTCGAAATTACCTGTGAAAATATCTCGTCAAGATGTAATTTTAAGCTTCCCCTCACTAAACTTATCCCACAACTTTAACTTACCCCTCCAAAATCCCAAATAACATGGCAGATAATACTGGAATGGTTGATCCGAAGATCTTCGAAGATCTCCAGACCAAGATTGATGAAGATGCAGAAGTAAGAGACCAAATCAAAGCTATTCTCCAAACGTTGGAAAGGCAATGTAGAAACGCTCAATCGGTTCTGTCTCGCGCACATTCTACGCCAGCCGCGCATTGTATGTTCCGAGCTTACTTCTCTTCTCATTCTCACACTGACAATTCGTAGTACAGCCTGTTCTTGAATCTGCAGAGAAAGCTATTAAAGAAGAAGTTGATAGCATTGGAAAACTCTCCAGTGTTGCTTCTAATTCCCCATATTACAAGTGCGCAACTAAAGAGTTGAAGTCGTGAAGCTCAGCTAATGACGGTAGATACAATGGGATTTGGACGCGAGATGTGCAGAACGTCATATTCGCTATACTGCTATGTGGATGGCTAGGTGGATTGACAAAGGATGGCAAACCTGCAGAAGCAGGAAGACTTCTCACAATTGAGGAAGTTGGAGAAATACTTCAAGGCAAGTTTACAGACTTCACAAAAATCTCCGAGTTATCCCACCACTAACAGCGCATTTGTAGTTCCCGTCAACCTCAAAGACCGAGACGCATTCCATATCTCTATCGAAGAATACCTCCTCTCTCTCATTACCCTGATTGAGGAGCTTTCACGACTAGCCATCAATTCTGTTACCCTCGGAGACTACCAAAGACCTTTGCAGATCAGTCAATTCGTAAAGGATTTGCATGCCGGCTTCCAGATTCTCAACCTCAAGAATGATGTCTTGAGAAGAAGGAGTGATAGCATCAAATATAACGTGAAGAAGATCGAAGATATTGTGTATGATCTATCGTTGAGGAATTTGGTTACTAGGCCTGGAGCTGCTGCTACCTCGTAAGGATAGGGTGAATTGGTGGAGGTTGCTTGAAGGGGTTTTGCAAGAATTATGACGGATTAGAGGCTGTTGCTGTCACGAGTTATGATTGGAGACGAAAATATGAGGATCATGGAGCATCACAGTTTCAAGAACTCATTTATGTGGAATCTTGCGCGTTTCCGAGGAAGAATTAGGGAATTAAAACGATCAAGTCTTGCTGTCTACAGCATAAATGCTAATATCAATCTTCATTACCGGTCCCGACCAAAACAAGTACCGACGCTAGTGACGGAGCTCATTCACGACACGAAACCCTCCAAAAATTATTCCGCTCATTCAGAACCACAACTTCACAACTTCAGAAATGCCACTCATTGACCCTGTCACAATGTCTACAATTACTCCAGCGTCTCCCAATTCCCCTTCCAAATCCCCAAAATCTCTACCAATACAATCCCTACCTTCCGACGTCGCCAGAATCGTCACACATCTGCATCCCGCGCTCTTAGCATCCGCTTATTACTTTCGATTCTCGTCTTTAGTCGACGATCCTGTTCCTACTCTTCTTCACTCGCTCCTACCTGTCGCCTTAATACAGATAGTTTATTCAGTTACTTGCCTACCATCTGCCGGCTCAAATACGAAACATGTGAAGAAATTGAAGCCGGGAGAGAAGAAGAGAGCAGGGGAGACAAGTGAAATCGTTAACAAGATATTCGTATGTTCCCTGCTCTACAACCACTTTATTTACTTGTTCGGCAGGCTAACAGTATACTCTAGACCACCGTCTTCACTCTCGTCCTTTCATCCACCGCCGTTCCTGCCATTGCAGCCCTTCAGATCCTTTTCGGTGCACCGTTCACGACGCATATCGAACATACACTTCTTTCTTCCGCGCATATCTCGCTTCTTACACTATTCCCGCTGTTCTATGTGCATGGTGTCGATACGCAGAGATGGTTAGAGATAGCGTCGCTGCATGCACCCATTGATGAAGTTTTCGGTGCCGCGATTGGAGCATTGTTAGGTGCTTGGCTAGGTGCAGTGCCCATTCCCTTGGATTGGGATAGGGAATGGCAGAAGTGGCCGGTCACGGTCATTACGGGTGCTTATGGGGGATATGTTGTGGGCAAAGTGTTGGGCGGTTGGGGCTTGGTGAGGGGGAAGAGGATTGAGTTTGAGTAGAGGTGAGGTGAGGTGTATAATGGGAGGTGGGTGTTGGCATAAAAAGAGGCCAGGATTTAGTTGTCTGGTAAGAGAGGGCGATGATGCATTTAAACCGGCGTACAATCTGAGATATGTTTGGAAATAGTGGATCTACGTGGCCGGGCTTTGTGCAAGTATTGTTTTGGCGATGCACTTCTGATATGAAGCAGCAAATTGCTATGAGCATCCAATGTTTTCGGGTATGGCACTGCACTCTACTAGGTTGGTGCAACAGCTTCATATCTAATGATATCATGCAAAGTTCTCCATGATATTCATCATCTAAGATTTTTGCGGTTATCCTACTTTAAATTCGGCGTGCTTTTTTCCCTTCCTATCCCTCGAGCTTCTAGCTTAAGAACTCCGCTTCTAGCTACTTCGGGTTTCAATCTATGCACAATCATCATTCCATCGCATCACCGCTGCCACTACCACTACCATCATCAGTACCATCATCACTACCATCATTACTACCATCATTACTACCATCATCACTACCATCATCAGTACCATCATCACTACCATCATTACTACCATCATCACTACTATCATCACCAAACTCATTCCTACCCCTCCATCTATCCTGCCCAGTTCGCCATGGCCTCTCTCCCGCTCGTTGGTCTACACATGGAAGAACTTCTCCGTCCGCTGCATCTTAGTTTACCTCTCTCACAATCTCAAATCTCTGCGTCTTTTACAGCTTTCGAATCCTCGCCTTTTCTGTTCACTGTCCTCGAACAGCAGCTGCACCTGGACACGTGGTAGATAATAGACTAGCAGGGTAGAGACGGGATGCTAAGTGCTTCTGGAGACCCTTCCGTGCATCTCATAACGAGAGGAACGGAGTATATATTCTATAACCTCTTCTGAAGGAACGAGCTTCAGCAAGCTCCCTCTCGCCACAAAATGGATCCTTTAGAAAGGAAAGCTGGGTTTGCGCGCCCTTGATCGTAAGTTGGGAGGTGTATTACGATGAAGTTGGTGGTGCATTCATGCATTACGTACTAAGCTAAGATAGTTGTGCGTGTGCGTGTGTGTGAGGTGATTATACTAGTAGATGACAATGTTTATTTGCTGTTGTCATTTCTTTTCTTATACTCACTCACTGCTGTCGATATTCACAGTTCTGAGTAGGGATCGGCGCGAACTCATTCATCAGTGTGCGAGCTTTTAGTTTGCATATGGTATATTTCGGTTTCGAGCTCTTGGGCTCAGGAAGTCATGGGACTGTGATCATCTTTAGGGCACTGACTGTCTGATTCTGCGTAGGATGGGGGTGGATGGGGAGGGTTTATATAGTACGTTGGATGGGGTTGGGGTGAGCTAGGGGTTCGATGGGTAGGGTATGGTGAATTAATTGCACGGTGAGGGCTTGCGAGTGCGGGGCGACTTGTTGATTGGGCTGAGGAAGAATGAGCTGATTCTTGTGAGAAGTCACTTGATCATTCACTGTGTGTCCAGGGAAGGGGGTTCGAGAACTATTGGGATGAGCGTATATAAGTAGTATTGGACAGACAGTGGAGAATTATCAGATTCATGAGCACTCCTAGAGAACGAGGAGGAAACGCAAGGCAAAAGAGCGCCTAGGGAGTCCGGCATATTGGAACTGAATTCCTGTGCTTTTGTACATTCAGGAGACGAGAAGTACGTCTGCTGTTTGCCATTCTTGAGGAGTTATAATTTCGTTGTGGACTTCTGGCCGCGTTTTGCTGTTGTCGATTTACGGGACTGTCATCAATTTTGCGCTGTCGTTGTTGGTTTGATTGCTGTTGTTGTCGTTTAGATGCATGCGAATATGACGGTGCGTGGTGTGGGTTGAACCTCTCAACTGTAGCATCACTCATTCCTCAATGTAAGGAATCATGCTTAGCTAAGTAGGGCTTGTCAACAGCTGATTCAATCTGGATGTACAGACTCATCAGACTTCTCAACCATGGCATCAATCACTTCTAATATAGTAGCCCGCTCTTCGATCTAATATCATTAAATCCATATTACTTGGCTGGCGGTGATCCGGTGATGAATCCCATGTCATTTGGTGAATAAACCGACGAATGGGCCTTCACTCCTGTGTTTTTGAGAGGATTCCATATTGGTGAATCTAGCTGACACTCCGCTTCTTTCTCAGCAATGTGTATAAAAGGCACCCGAGACTCTAAAAGCTAAGAGTATGCTACGCCTGACTACCGAGTCGCAGACTTTTATGCGCATATACAAGACGTCATGCCACTTCTGAAGGTATTTTCATCAGGGTAGAAACGATAGGGCGACGACGATAAGTACGAGAGAAAATAGCAGCAATGTGAGCTGCAGAAGTTCTGGGTTTCAAGCATGGTCATCGAAGTCGATATTGCTGTCACTTGTTCCATTCTTACTGTCTTTCTTCGTCCAAATACTCTTACTGTCATCGCGCGATTCGTCATGTGTCGCTATCATTCTCATACCCGCAAGAGAGAGTGCACAGGACTTGGCTGGTGTCTTTGCCCGCCACTCGCCGCGGGTGTGTCCACGCAAGCCATTGGGCAATGCATCTTCTCCTGTACCTGACTCCGTGTTTGTTTTCGAGTCTGTCGTTCCGGAGACACCGCAGCAGGAGCTGAAATAGAAGCCCTGCCATAGACTCATGACTAACTTGTCATCTGCTGGGAGTGAATTTCTGAAGCTCGGGATGGGAGGGAATGAGATGATATGGTGAATGCTAGGCTAGTATCATATGCAGGGGGCGCGTGGGAAATATATATAAGATTTCGGAAAGTTCTCAGTTCTGGTTCTGCAGCTCTAGTGTGAGACGCTACAACTTGATGTCCTCTGTGAGCGTAGCAGTGTAGTTGAATTATCGCCGCCCGAGAGCTCGAGTTGAGTATCCTCACACTATTCCTACATGAAGATGGATACAATTTTCATCTAGTACAGAAAGAGCATTCATGTTGTCAGATAAAGTTTGCTCACTGCCATCGAATTATTCTATCCGCTGTCATCTCGCTTCCTAATATACTTCCGCAACGAAGAAGTTCATGTACCTCTGTGTTTAGATTAGATGCCTCACACAGTCGACAGAAGCTTCGTAACTCCTCCCCTCCCCATTGTGCATTATTGAAAGACACTGGCTCCAATTAACCATCTCCCGAATAGACCAGGTGTGGAGGGACTTATATAGATGAATATTCCACACTAGAGTATCGCGCTTGTCTACCCTGTAGTGTGGCAGATTACGCAGCATCAATCAGAATAGCTCGCCTACGTGAAGAGGTGAATCTCGCCGCCGAACTCACTGCATTGTGGACCAAGGCATGAAACCCAGAACGGCCCACTCAAGAAGAATGGAAGTGAATTACCTGTAACCGGGGGCAAGAACGACTAGTTAGTAGTTTATATAAAGGGTTGATTCTCGCATTAGCAATCCACAGATCAGTCAAAGAGTGCTCTACAAAGTCAATGTGAGCATTTTGACCTACTATGCTCTGTGCACAATGGTATCACAAAGTTGATTGATACAGGTTGTCAATCTGAGGACTTTGGTTATGTCCTTGCTTTCTTACTTTTATTGTCGCTGCTGCTGCTGTCGTCATTGATTTCCAACGCTGTCGCTAGGGGACAAGTGTTGTTATTCTACTTTTTCATGCTGTCGTCTCTACCCTTCATTGCCGTTTGCTATATTCTCTCCTGTCCGTACGTCTACGTCTTATGAACTAACCAGTCATATACGTGGAAAGTCAGGAAGAACGAGGGGCAGAAGATCTACTGCACCTGCTGGGATTCGCCAAGTTTAATCGTCCCTTTGTCTGAGGAATAGTATTCATCTCGATGTCAGAAAGTCAATATAGTCTCTCTGGTTGAATTGGTCTCCACAAGTTTCCCAGATCTGATTCACTTTCGACGAATGCAGTATGGTGTGTTACTTATCTTGGTCTGAAATACAGCAGCCGAGATTTGTTTTTTGAGAATGGATCTGGGAGGAATATAAATGTAGTTGTCACATCTTGCACTGAAGTTTTGACAGCTGCGCAGTATGATGTAAGCTTCGTCAACAATCTTTGCTATGCCTTCAGCAAGGTCAAGTCAATACTAGCAGAGATCTCAAGAAGTCGACTTCAACGAAGCAAAGCTCGAGAGTTCCTTCAGTACCGACGAGGTCGTCGCTTGCATGGGAATAACATTTCGAAGATGTAGGCGAAGAGTAAATGCTGGTTTTTGGACTTCCACCGTTGTCATTATATCATTGTCATTGTCACCTTTTCGATTCACTTACTTTTGTTGTTGTGTATGGATCGACCTCTCGATTCTCCTTATGCCGTACCACCCGGTCTTCTGCCTTCGCTTTTGTCACTGCATCTGCAGGATGAGTATCACCATCAACCCACTTCACTTCTGCGATCTCGCGTCTTTCGTATGACCAACGCAATACAATAATATTCAGAGCCGGGCGTGGTTAATTTATAGATAATACTACATCGTAATATCCACGTGAGTTGCGAGAGAGGTCTAGCGAATGAAGCGAATTGCCATGCAACCAAGCATCATTAACCAACAATGATAGAGGAAGCATATGACAGGAGGCCACGATTCCACGGAAGGTAAGTTTTGATCTTATGCATCACTAAAATTCACTACTTCTCCGTATCACAGCCCAAAGTCCTTGTCTTAGATAATCATCAGAGTATTTAAATATCATCTAGAGGCTAAAGTGAAAGGAGCAGATTTTGCATATATTGCGACGATGAGCCAGGGGGGTGAAGCATTAAAGTCTAGATCAAGGAAACACCATCACTGAAGCCTCCAACTACAAAGCTTTGAGGCGTTTATATCTTGTGGTGAGCCTTCTCCCGAGGAACTTCGCTGGCACTCAACTTTTCTTGCTGTTATCCCGGTTTATCATCGTCGTTTGCTTCATTGTTGTCGTTCTTCCATCCATTATCAGCAGTCGTCAAGAGTCGTCATATGACATAGATGACCGTCAATTCCGGCGAATGGCAGTAATCAGGAAAGATATACTTCGAACTGCGGAACGCTGCTAGGGTTCTGACACCCAAGACACTGGTGACTTGGTGAATGTATCTGTGGGTTCAACCTCTAAACCGTAGCACTAAATCACACTCAAATGGGAGGTTGATTCTTCAAAACTTTGGGGGGGGAAGTAGGCCATTATATAGTTGGACCTACGCCTCTGTACCGATTTAGCTCTAACTAATCATATTGGATGCCCTTCATAGGCGTACACCGCACGACTGATACTATACCGAATATGATTCCGACAGCGTCGTTGCTTGCCGCATGAAGAATGTAGGATCTTGTGACTTTTATACATGGACTTCCAATCAACCTGTCGCAGCTGCTTCATCTCACTAGAAATCGCGAGGGAAAGCATCTACCCCGCGCGTAGTCGTTTACATGGCGGGGTGCATACAACGTCCCTAACTTCGATTCTAATCAAAGAATTGAGTTCCCGATAACTTCGAGATTTTGATTCGCAATATCCTACCAACTCCCCTAGAAACCGTGCATCTAAAAATTGGGCGTTTGGTGTTGAGGACGGTGGAGTGCATGGTGGTCGCTGTTGGTTGTTGCCTGGCTTACATAATTTAGCTGTCAGCATTGACGCAGATCATCGATGCCAGCGAGGTCCGTTTTTAAGCCTCAGGAATAAAGGCACAATGGGAGGGAGCCGAAGGGCTCAGCAGCAGCTGAAAAGTCGAAATTGGTTTCATCACACGTCCTCGAGTATCCAAGCTTTTTTCTTTTCATCATAAGCGCCCTTTCCCTTCCCACCTATAACGTCCAAGCTCGCTCTCGGAAGAGGGGCAAGAGGAAAGAAGCAAGACAAATCAGAATGCCTCGTTTCGCTCCGTGCCCCGTAGGAATGAATTGCAAGCGTATCGTATCACTTCGAATCGCAAGGTTTTATTCGTTTCATCCAACACGAGCATGAGTATGTCATCTGGAATAGGCATCATCGCCGGCTGATCATCACCATGTCGTGGCATGAATGGGCGGCAAAGGGCAAAGACCTGGATTGATATGCGACTTGAGAAGTTAAGGCATGTCTGCGGAGTAACTCTTCACGGGCGTTCATGCAGTGAGGCCAGGCCAGCAAAGTGGGGGAATGCTTACCAAGAAGCCGTTGGCTTTTCTTTGTGCGATTGAGTTACTTCGTGCTGCTTCGTACTGCTTCGCACGCGTGCTACTCTCGCCACACGAAAGCGTAACATCGGGAATCTGAGGGGATTGGACGCTTGCGTTGGACGGCCCGTTTTCTGCCGGATAACTACTCGCTGACGGATACGGAATGCTTTACCAGCCAAATTCCTCCCTCACCTCATGCCGCACAATTTCAATACTGTAGACCACTTTAGATAACATGTGATATTGATCTTCTCGTCGCTTGGCTATGTAATCATACTTCGAAGTACGAAGTACCTTTGTGCACAAAATAGTCCATCTCATTCCAAGTCATTCCACGCCATTAAATATATTGTCCGTATGGCCGCCCGTAGGCAAAGAATCAAGAATGGCCACAGCCGGTCCAAAAGTGGTTTTGCCCTGATCCGATCTAAATTCCTCCAAATTCCATTATTCAGTTGGGACCCGGCGTTAAGCTAACGCTGCAGCTAAACTTCTTTCGGTCTAGAGCGGAAACTGAATTTCGGATCTTGCTCTGCTAGAGTTTTCAGCGTTTACTTACAAAGGGACATGTGTTGACTGACGCCTTTGCTTTTGATTTCTTTCACTCCACAAACACATCACACAATTCTGTTGTTCCGCTTGCGAAACGTTGTACTACGGGAGGTCGAAGGAAGACGGAAGTCGTAGCTGTTGTTGAAGGAAGGAAGGATATATCAAAAGAAAGAATCTAAGAAAGGAAGAGGGAATAGGAACATTTCCTGTAAGTTAGCACCTGCGTTCTCTCCCTTCCCTTGATCGTTGGTTGGCTTGGATAAGCTGTCCGAAAATGAAATGAGAATCTTGAGGAAAAGAGAGGGACGGTCGCCTATTGGGCGGCTGTACTACCTCTTGGGTGAATTATCTGTTTGCTTTTGATCCGAGAGAAAGAGAGCTGGTGGCACATCTGCTTCTTGGATGCGATATCTGTCAAAACCCCCGATCTTCTCAACTGCAGAACCATACTGTACGACGACGACTATATACCTACGGGCTATCGAAATCATCGCAGTCGAAGGGCGCATCGACAGAATACCATCTTGCGTACCTGTCCGTCCTATCTATCCCACGTCGCACAAGATTTATGCATCCTGCAGCCTGACGGATGCTGGTCATGCAACGTTCGCTCTGTGATTATCCCATCCCCGAAGTGCCCTGATCGGCAAATATCCTAATAGCCTCGTCGAATATCGCAGAGATGTCCGCTACGTCAGTTGAGGACTGGTTGAGATCGGACGAAGCAGATGAGCCACCACACAGATGCAGGAAGATTGTTAAGGAATGGACAACGGAGAACGGCGCATTTGTTACATGCCGTGCTGATAATGGAATACAACAGACACATCGATTAGTAGCCATGTCTTCGTTATCTCGTCGTGCTTGCTACAAGTGAGTTTCCTCCACTTCCGAAGTTTCGACGATGGTGGGGTCGAGATTTGGCATTTCTGGGATGCTCGATGACGATCGTTCTAAGAAATGTTACATTTCTCTGCCCCGGCTTCGATTTTGTGAAAATTGGCAGGTTGCTAATCTTCACGTTTACAGGTGCGGAAACGTTGGTCATTATGCCGAAGTTTGCTCTTCTGCTGAACGCCTTTGCTACAATTGTGAGTCAACACTGATGAATCCATCAACATATCCATATCAACACCTTTACTAACCGTTTACTCTTGCAGGCAAGCAACCAGGTACGCTTCATACCGCGGCGCACAACTTTTTGTCATACTGATATGTTGTAGGACATGAATCGAATGGTTGTCCATTGCCAAGAACAACTGAGGCCAAGCAGTGTTACCACTGCCAAGGTCTAGGACACGTTCAGGCCGATTGCCCAACTCTCCGTATCAGCGGAGCTGGATCCAGCGGTCGTTGCTACAACTGTGGTATGGTCGGACATTTGGCCCGTTCCTGCCCAACTCCAGCTGGTGTCATGCCAGGTGCCGGTCGTGGACTCGGTGCTCCTCGTGGAGGATTCGGTGGAGGGTTCGCTCCCCGAGGTGGTTTCGGTGGACCTGGTGGACCTCGCCCTGCCACTTGCTACAAGGTAATTCCCGCCTCACTTTCATTGTGGATCACGATCTGGTCATTTATTACTTATCTTCCTATTATTCAACACACACTCTTGCAAAGCGTTTAGAATGAAACGATGCTAACAATTCTACAGTGCGGTGGTCCAAACCACTTCGCTCGTGACTGCCAGGCACAAGCTATGAAGTGCTATGCTTGCGGAAGGACTGGTCATAGCTCTCGCGAATGTACCAGCCCCAACGGTGGTGTAAACAAGACTGGAAAGGCTTGTTACACGTGCGGCGAGGATGGCCACATTGCACGTGAATGCCCCGCACCAAAGGGCCTCAACGGAAACATTTCCGGAGAGGGTGCCGACCTCGGTGCACCTGTTGCCCCAGTTGCACCTGTCGCATAGATCTTCGGTTCTGACAATGTTCGATAGACCCAGATGAACTATCGATTATTGCCTTCATGCACGTGTTCATCGTGTTTTCATTTTTCTCATTTGTACTTTGGACATATCATCGATCCTGGGTCGTCCACTCGTTCTGCATATTTTGCTCGGCATACGAAGATCGATATTTTATTTACATTCACGGATTGCTTCTTGCTCGGCGCCTGGTCTTTTTTCCCAAAATTTTTGACATGCACTCTCGAAGGACAAAAAGCATTTTTGCACGATATTCATTTCCTTCCTTTTACGAACTGGCAACCCGGTAAATACCTACAAAATACCTTTGACGACGTGGAGCCATATTTCCTGTGGTTTTTATATGAAAAGATAGATTTTCGCAATTGCAAAAATGGCAGACATAACGATCTATCTTATTTTTAGTGTGTGATGGGCTCGTCACATTCTTGGGAAATCTAATCACATGAAATGAGAACGAGGCTGAGACGGAGGGAGGGAATGATGGGGTAGTGAAGCAGATTACACAAAGTTGGACGGGCGATGGATGACAAGGAAAGGTTAGGAGCGAGGATGGACATGGAAGGGGTGGAAAATGAGGAGATTGAGGTCAATTTGTGGGGATGAAAAAGACCGCCGATACCAGTAGCAGTGTGATTGAGTATATGTATTTGGATGCTGTGTCTAAGTTTCTCAACTCAAGTTCCCAGTATCATAGAATCAGAAAAAGGTGTGCTGTGTATCGTATTTTATGGTCTGGTTCTTCGATGCATGTGGATGCGATGTCATGTGGATGCGATGTCATGTGAATGCGATGTCATGTGGTGATGTGCGTACAGGCAATTGGGTTGCAACTGTTTCCGCGAGGTTCTATTGCTTTGTCGGCGAATGGATATTGCTGTCGCAGAGGTACCTTCAAGGAAGGTTGCCAACCTGCTTTCTCCTATCCGAACCTTCTTATGACCAAAATAGACCATGCCGTTCCAAACCAAAGCGAAGAACCATTACGGAAGAATTATCCGAACTAGTAGAAGTCGTCGAAAGTCTACGGCTTTTATCTTCTAGCATAGACTCAACCACTCCAGCGCACATCGACCGCATATCCACAAGCGTCCTCATCTCCAGCACGGAATTCAAACTCCTCCGGCTCAGCCCCTCTACTTTACCCAGCTCAACCTCAACACCCCTCCGTCTCGGTACTGCCTTGCATCTCTACCTGTACCTCACGATCTGCGATATCCCGCCTACCCAACAGCTTATCCGGCGACTGCTACGACGTCTACGTGACTCGCTGGAGCCACAGATCCTGGGTTTCTGGACTGTGGATCAAGAGCGTCGGGTCTGGCTGCTGTGGATACTGGTTGTGCGGGTGGCTGCAGAGAGGTTTGAAGATCGGTGTCGGTGGATGAGGGGTGTGCGGACGGTTGAGGGGATGCTGGGGGTGTAGGGGAAGGGGAGTGGGGGGGTGTGGTTGGGTGGAGAAGGGGTGTAGGGAGGGGTTTGGGGTGGTTTGGGGGAGGGGGGAGTGGGATGGGGTAGTGAGGGGGATATATAGTGGTTGAAGTATGAGGGTTGGAGCTTGGGTGCTTGGATGTGGTGAAGAGACAGTTGATTTGGACCTCGTTATTGATTAACCATTTCCATACCCCTCAACAGACATTCCCTTCATGCAAAAGCATGCGAAAGAAGAAATTACCACCCAACCATTAGCACTTGCTCCTTCCTCTCCCCGTGTCCATATCTCCATTCTGCTCAACCCCATCCAATTCAGGCTCCTCCAGTGCTGCAAATTCTTCCTCATCACTCACAGTAACATCGCACTTCTCCGCATAAAAGCACACCATCCCAGCTATTCCCACACTCTCCGCTGTCGGATACTCATACCACCATACTAAATCCCTATACACTTTTCCACCTATCACCACGTCGTAGTAGTTCGCCATACCTTTGTACGGACACTTCGTCGTCGTCACGCTGGGTTTAAGATATTGCATTTGCACCTTCTCACCCGTCAGCTACAACCTTCCATCCGCCATTCTTTCCACCAAAATGAAGAATTCAAAGAGAAAGAACCAACATACACTCGTCTTCGGCATATAATACCTCGTCCTCAACCCCGTCTCATACAAAAACCTACACCCCGCACTCTCCGCCACTAGCGTCCCCTCCACCTCCACCCTCACCCGCCTACTACTCCCCAGCACATCGACGCGCACAAACGGACTCCGTGGGTGTTCGCCATACACCTGTACATCCTCTTCGAACCACGCATCCATGGCTGAAAACGGGATCCGCACATACCCGTCCAGTTTCCCGCACGTGAAGATCACGACGTCGTCGATGGAGCGGTCAGCGACGGACAGCACGGCGTGTTGCGCGGACCCGTGCACGTTCGATGCGTCGAGGATGGGGAAGGGGGTCGTGGGGATCAGGTACGAGGGGGAGATGCTCGTTACGGGGAGGTAGTATTGCGGATAGTGGGGGTTTTCCCAGACGTAGAGCGCGGAGGTGGTGCGGGCGATGAGGTGCCCGGAGAAGTAGGTGCGGATGAGACGGGTGGTGGGGAGGGTTTTGTGCGGGCCGGTGGTGAGGAGGGTGGTTATGGTTTTGCTGGGGGGAAGGTTAGATGGTGTGGAAGGGGAGGGGGAAGGGAGATTGATGTACTCTGTCATTTTAACTTCGGCTACTTTCCCTTCAATACTGATTGATGGATAGATTGAAAAACAGCTGATCACAAGCAATATCGCAGATAGCTCTTCTTTCCCGTGCTCTCCGGTCCTGACTTGATTTACTCTGCACTGGTATATCCTAACTCTTGTCCTTGCAAGTTCAATCCGGAACTTCCGAAAAGAGGTTATAAGTTATAAGTTATATCAAGCACTCAATACACCAACGGAACCAAATCGACTTCTTTTCACTCACTCTTAAGTTCAGAGGTTGAATAGCGTATAATATATAAAATATAGTCAGACCACATCGATTTGATTCCCAGAATCCTTATCAGCTCTTATATATCCATCACTCCACTCCCTACCTGCATATCTACCTTCTCTTCCCCTCAAAATATGCAGGCGCACTGATGATTCATTCATCCCCTCCTCTCAGAAGAAGGCAAACGTTAAGTAAACGTCCAGTCTTTGTCACCCTTCGCGCATATGCTCAAAGAGGCAATTTTCTCTTGACCGGAATGGACTGCGCCTCTTTGAGTTGAGGAGATGCGGGGAAGAGGTGAAGATGATTGTCAGAAGTTAGATGCCTATGAAATAAGGCTGTACTCGAGAAAAGACCACTATTTGGGATAGATATTTGTAAAAACTTTTGATATTGAGATTTTGATAGCCAAGAGATAGAATTATATTCTGAAGTAAGTTTTAAGCTGATATCACAGATATAAAATTTATTGTGGATTTTGTGAATAGCAGAAGACATTTTAATATATTATCTTTTTCAGATATTCGATTGATTAGTCATCTTCCGTCATTCTCTGCCCTCTCAAAAAATAATCCAACCTCACCATCTCCAAGAGCTCAATCAATCAACCCCTCACTCGAAAACCCATTTCAAACGACACAACTTGATCCAAACCAATTGTTGTTTCTCATCCTTTACATACAAACAAAAGCGAAATATGCCTCCCAAAACCCAACGTGTCTACGTCGAGCGCGGCAGCGGCCCTCGTCGCGGCCAGGCGAATAAAGGATATGCGGCGCAAGTGTATGCGGCGTTGACGAGTCCGGAGAATGCGAGTGTGGTGAGAAGTGTGGGTGTTTTTGGCGTGGCGGTGGCGTTTTTTGCGAGTGGGTGGAGTGATGTTTTGTTGCCGCCGTGAGTTGAGGTTTTATTTTTGTTTTTGCTTTTCGGGGTTTGGAGATGGGAGGGGAAGAGAGGGCGGGGATGGCGGGAGAGAGGGGAGCAGAGCAGAGCAGGTAGAGATGGCTGGGGAGGCAGATGCGAGGAGCTGGTTACAAGAGTTGCGAGAGAGAATATGGCTAACGATTACGATGCTAGGTTGTAAACAATGACGAATATGTTCTCGATATTTCGGGGAGATGATCGATTGCCGTAGTTACGGCGCGTTCAATCATAATGGAACCACGCTTGAGGAAGGGATCTCGTGCATGGACAGGGCGAGCAAAACATGACGAAATGAGAAAACTGTACGATGCGATGCATGGTTTAAAAATGGTCTCTGCAACATGGAGGGGCAGATATGTATGATAGGTGGGCCGGACGGAAGGCAGCATCTGGACGCAATTGATGATGGATGGCAAGTAGGATGATGGCTATGTTCATGTGTATATTTGTGATCGGAATAAGAGGCGTTGTCCCCTTTCGTTGAATGGATCTCTACTTTTCAGATGACATGGCGGTTCTGTGGTTATATACTCACTGTGTTGATATTGTGATGTTTTGACTGATCTACTGATTATGTTTCTTTATAGTTTTTTCTTGAAGAGTTAGGAGGGGTAACAGTTGTTCCATGTTTGATTGCCAACAGCAGATGGGTCAAGTGCCCCAGTGATTCAGACACTGGTGCTTTTGCCAGTGTTGGTTATATAGCATTTTCATGCACTGGAACGATCATACCATATGTATGGAATTCGGACATCAGTGTCCTTGGCGACCTGTTATACCCTCCTTAACATGTTCTCAAGCTCAGCGGATGAATTTGCGGATCCACGGAGAATTGCGCCGCGGGAATCTCTTGAAACTTGCTCTCGCATGATATGTTAGCTTCACGCACAGCTTCTTGTACTTTGCATCTGCGCTCCTTCGGCGATTTCCTTCAGTTAAGAATACTCAAAAAACAGCGAACTGGCGAAAGGATCAGAGTAGTTATAGAAGCTCAGATCTGGATTCTACGTCTGCCTGTTTCTTTGATCGTTAGGTCTTGCTTCATTGCACCATCTACAGCATCTCTTAAACTAAGGAGGTTGCCCAGAAGTTCCTTCTGTATACAAAGAATCTCTTTGATATTGAAATCAATGCTAGATGACGAGAACATCGGGATTCATTCCAGTCTAGGTTCGGCTCTTCTTCTTAGATGCACTACCTATATTCTCTCTCATGTTCATTATCTTTAGAATCTAAAGTTTCTAGTCTAAGTTCAGTTCCATCCTCAGATGCCCTGCCTATATTCTCTCTCATGTGCTACACTCATAATCGTAAGCACGAAATCGAATGTTGGGTTCAGAGCACTACGATGAGTGGCAACAGTTCTCCGTGCAGCTTATGTTCACTCTATCCTCGATTAAAGTGCTGTTTGAGTATAACACTTGGTTAATGACCTCCCCATAGCGAAAGCCCTTCAGCTGTTCTACAATTAGTACTTCTATAGGTCTATATCACAAGCTATACTAGCTATTACTCAGCAGGGCTGAGCTAGCGAAACTACATACGAAGTTCATTCTCATCCTGCTTTCCTCACGCTTCTGCATTCAGTATTCAGCACACTGACGCATTCATAGATTTGCTGACTATGAGCTGGGAACTACTGTGGGACTCAGCTACTCACGCACCATTACTAGACAGGACACAGTTGTAAAGGCCTACAACTAACCTGTTTTCTAAAGCGCTACCTAGAGTAGTCCCTCTCAAGATTACACTTAGTCATAAATAACGGCCGTAAGCCGAACCGATCCTATACGAACCGATCCTACACACACCGTGCACCTCGCATTCTAGAACCAATCTACTCAGCAAGGTCCCGTATTGCTTCCGACATACATCCATCTACCTAATCGCATGTACACGCAGGAAAAACGTTCGCCGTAACATACGACCAACCATGCGCATAAGCTCGTCTGATTCCTAGACGAGGCTCGAGGAGCATAGTTACCTACAAAGTACAACAACGACTTACCAGCGCTTCCCTCGCAACTGACAAATAACAAGGTTAACCAGCAAGCTGCAATCTCGTATCCTCCCCTGCTGATTCCAACCTGACAAAACATGACATAAGACCAACATGTACCCTATACATGGCAATTTCGATTCCCACTCCAACTGTTACAGCTGTTATTCCAGACGTTACAGCAGCTTTGCCATCTGGCATCCACCAAGACCCCTCCAATGCAGGGAACGTTGCGACATCGCGATCCAATATTTATGCATGCATGTATGCATGCCTATGGAAGTAAGAATGGTGTTGCATATGCACATCAGCTTTTTATCTCTTGTGATAGAGTCACATTCTCGGTTGCTGGCTTACTTGCATATCAACATGTACGTACATAGATGCGTTAGTAATACTTGTAGGGTTGGCTCTCAGGGTTATTTGACGACAGATATGCCACAGCGAGCACGAGCGGTTGGAAGAGGTTGCGCGAAGACCTGGAAGGAAAGGGATTTGCAGGAATAGGGGTTTATGGAAGGGTGATGAATGCTGTGTACTCTGCAGAGATTATCGATGACAGGGACCCGCCAGGGAACAGGAGACACAGCGCATACGATTGAGGACACAGAAGTTGAAAAGTTGAACGCATGCTAGACACTGGTGAGACAAATCCGTCGCAGCTCAAAAAAAAAAAATGGTAGCAAGGATATCACATTACTAAGATATTGCAAATGTGCCAATCTCTCGTTTCGTGAACATGTATCTCGTCCCACCAGCCTATGCAGTGATCACGTAGATGCTGCTGCATATCGGCAAGAAGATTTGACTTTCGCCCACCCAAAGTATTTTCTCGAACCTATACCTCCACAACCTCAACCATACACATACCCCTTTCGACTTCGATAAAGCAATCTCCCCTGCGGCCGCCCATCGTACTCAGGTACCACCTCCTCATCTCTCATCCAATACACTGCACCCTCTTCAGAATCATCGCCTAACGCTAGCAGGCAAAGGCGCTACAGATATGAATTGTACGTAAGTAGCCGGCACAATGACCTGTGATTCCAAGCGATCTTTTTCAAAGAGCTGGAGCTTACTGGAGGTCCGATCAATGAGATTCGATATCTGTTGCTAACCGCACAGTAGTAGTGAAGGGCTGTTTATAGATCCGGAAGATGTCCGTCTGCGTATCATCATGACTCTGTCCTTTGATGGAATGGACCATAACAGCTTGAGATCAGTCGTAGCCTCCGCCGACTTGGCTCGCAAATGCAGTAGAAACACTCTTTTCGTCGTCATCAAAGCGGCGTCCACCTAACATTGAACTGGTTCCAAACACACTACCAGCGTCGCCTGGTTTGTAGTCTGCGATACGGCCACCTGACTCGACATATCGCTTCAATCGATCGGATTGGGTGAAACTAGTTTGCTTTTGAGTTTCGCCCAAGCTGGCACCGAGACTGACACCACCTTGACCAATTCCTTTGCCATCAGCAACACTGCCAGTGATATCAGTGAGTTCACTTGCAGCAACAGATTCTCCAGCAACGCTTCCAGGTCCACGGCCTCGAGTTTTTTGGCCATTGGTACGTGCTCGTGAATCAAGGCTAGGCCAGTTGTCGAGTGGGAAGTTGTTGAATTCAACTGGGTAAGAGGCTCCAACACCAACGCCTCCGAGAGCGGAAGAGTGAATCGAGGAGACATCATCTGCAACGTAACTCATCATGGAACTAGTATCCGTGAAGTCCTGTGGAGCTTTGCCATTAGGACCGTTACGTCCTGAGAAGGCCTGTCCCATTTGGTTGTAACGCTGTGGAGCACGGTATGTAGTCTTTGGGCGACTGAATTGCATAAGTGAAGTCTGTAAGTTTGAAAGAGGGCCCTCAACAAGGCAGTTGCGCTCTTTGAAATGAACCAGCAGAACATGCCACAATGGATGCTTGGACAGGACCTTTGGATTTCCAAGAATTACAAGACCGTACTTAGCACGTGTCAAGGCAACGTTGAGACGTCGAGGATCACTCAAGAACCCGATACCTTGATGATCGTTTGATCTAACACAAGAAAGTACAATAAAATCTTTCTCTCGTCCTTGGAAGGCATCAACAGAGGCCACTTCAATTTCCTTGTAGTGTTCCTTCTTAAATGTACCCGCATTCTGCATAGAGCTCACGACGTAACTACGTTGACCTTCATACGGAGTAATGACACCAATATCTGCAGGCTTGACTCCGGCCTTGAAGAATCGAGTGACAATCTTTTCCACGTTTGAGGCCTCAGTGCGATTGAGATAAGAAGTACCAGATGCTGAAATTTCTTCGTTGCCAAGGTTAGCCCAGAACATCATAGGCGTATCAGCAACAGGCCAAGGGAAATCAACATCGCGACGAAGGCGTTGTTGCATGGTAACACCGTTCTGCAGTGTGCCGTCGTAAAACATGTTTGATGGAAATTCAGAGAGACATGGATGCATACGGTACTGCACGTTGAGTCGAATAGGGGTAAGTCGCAGGCAGACCAGACGTTCGAAAAGCGATTGGTTGAGACCGGCTTTGGCAGCTTTTTTATTCATGATGACAGGTCCCAACTGTTGATGATCTCCTACTAAAACGACCTGCTTACATCCAAGAACCAATGGGATCATGCATTCAGGTTCGGCTGATTGTGTGGATTCGTCGATGAGGACTGTTCTGAATTTCATCTTTGCGAGTCTTGGATCACCAGCGCCAACACAAGTGCAGCAGATAACATCCGCATTGCTGAGGATTTCACGCTCGGCAGCTCTTGTCAATGCTTTGAATTTCTTTTCATCTTGACTAGATAATTCACCGAGCTCACTCTTAAGTTGCGTGAGTTTGGTCAGTTCATGGTTGCTGTCGTTCATGCGCACTTGCTCGTGCAAGGAGAGGAACCCAACAGATGACTCGACATCTTCACGGGACTTGGCAGTAAGACGGACGACTTTCAGACCAGTCCGATGAATACGCTCACAGAGTTGATCAACCGCAACGTTAGATGGAGCGCAAACGAGAACCTGACCTCCGTTGACTTTGGCAAGATGGTAGATGATCGTAGCAGATGTGACTGTTTTTCCTGTCCCTGGAGGCCCTTGGATTAGACTCAGCGGCTTTTGTAAAACGCTTTTCACAGCACTAATTTGACTGCTATTAAGCTCTGGAAGACCAGGGACACTGAATTTCTTGGGAATTTGAATTTTCATCGGTGCTGCAGCAACCTCATGACCAAGGAGTTTATGGAAAATGTAACCCGATACACTCATTTCATCCACGGCAAAGGTTTTCATGGCCAATTGCATGCGATCATACGATGTCGCTTTCCAGACGTAGTCGGCAGAGAAGTTATGGGTGCATTCGGTTGGAACCGATTTATCATTTCCGACCTTTCGGAGTTCAATGGTAACCTCATCTGATTGGTTGTTTGGGATTTTAACCACATAGCCGACACCTTCCCAGACAGGCCTAAGCTCGCCTTTGTACTTTAGGCGCATCTCGTCACCTACAGCAAGTTTAACATCCCCAAGCTCGATCTTGGGTAAATGGAAACTAGCGAGATGTTTATTGTTGAGACCATAATCCCAGCGAATGGTGAGATTATCCTCAGACTGCGCCTCCTTGAGCTTGCGATCATAATCTGATTCAATTTTGACCAATGGGCCAAAAACATTCTGATACTGATATGCATCGTCATATTTGAGAAGAACGGGGGCAGGGTCGTCGTCAATGCCGGCCGCTTTCTCCAAATCAGCAACCGTGGCGCTGGCGTTGTCCTTCCACATTTCTTCCAGTTTTGCAATCATGGGCGGAGTAAGATGTCTAGCACGAAGCTGTTCCGCTTCGGTAGGGACCGAGACAAGCCACGAGAGAAACATTCGATCTTCGATCAAGGGTTGCCATTTTGTCATATCCCAGTTCATGTCCTTCGAAGATGGACCCGAGGCACAAGGTTGCCGACACAACAACACCACAACGGTGTCGGATTTCGCTGGAATAAACCCAAGTAGGAAAACGTTTTTCATACCGCAGCTGTAGCATTCGAGTACTGTGTCGCCGAGAGTCGATAGAGGATGCAGTTGAACTTCCTTGTGTCTTGCGCGCACAAGGTGATTGACAATGTGCGAAGATGTGGCGTTACCTCGAGCACTGCAAAACCACTTGCTGCATCCCAGGCACTTAACGACGCAGCTCGGGGAATGAATTCCACAGTAACTTCACGTTTATGTTAGCCTCGTTCATCACATTCCCACCTTCAACAGAAAAACTTACGCGCAAGCGTGTGCCGGCAATTCTTTCTCATCCTCGACACCTCTAAGTCCCAGAGTCTTCATACCATCAACGGGAACGCTGGCAAGACTCTCCGTATCATCATCATCATAAACTTCCGTCTCATTGTCGTCATCGTCATTTCTTCGTCTGCTAGATCCTAGTCCACCACGACCACCGTATTGTCCGTACAATAGACTCTCGTCCGGATCGATGTTCGAGAGGTCATCGGCGCCTGCATTAATCGCAGCGGCAGAATCGGAAATTAGGTGGTTTCCTAGATGAGTGAAGGCGCCCTCCATGCTTGGAGATGTGGCAGAGCCACCTGGTCTGAAAGTTTTCGAGATAGGGCTACTCGCCGTGTTGGAATGAACAACAGGTCAAGCAGATGCCGACCGCTGAAACGGGTCGTTTGAGGGATCTCTTGCCGTATCGTGGAACCTCCAAAAGGTTTCACCAGTTTCTAGATTCGAAAGCAGCCTTGTAGCGCAAAGGGCGTTGGTGATTCGAATAGGAAACGCGCCGAGAAGTTCAAGTCATTATCAGAACATTGGTAATCATTCGCCACCTTCGCGCACAAAATCAAGCGCAGTTTGTCTTGATCTTATGTACGGTACCGGTGCAGGATGGTTCGGGAACTCGCTTTTTTTTTCTTGGTGGATTGGTGCTCTTGGTGGAGTAAATTCGAGTGACAGTGCTGTGATTCAAGGGTTCATTTTTTCGGTTTTGGTGGTTCGGTTTGGTTGTGGGATTTCCATTCGATAACAGCCGCGATTGCTTAGCGTGTGCCGATAAACCTCTTGGCTGCACTGACCACTCCGCTCTAGATTGGCGATAAAGCAGAATTCTTTTTTTTTTCTCTACCGCTGTACTTGGACCATCTCGCGCCATCGCAAAGAAAATACCTTCTACCCGACCGGATATCCATTGAAGAGGGCAGATTGATTGAGGAGGGCAAAATGATTGTAAGTTCTTGCTGCTACGTGCTGCACTTCTCAACAAAACGAGATTGCTTACAGTTCCTCCGCTAACACGAACTCCTCCAGCGCAAACAAGCTAGACAACGACGGGATTACCTCTACAGAAGGGCTTTAACTCTCCGAGATGCTGAGATCAGTGAAAAACGCGCGAAGCTTCGAGCCTCTTTGGCCTCGGGAAAGCCTCTAGATCCATCTATTGCGAACGACAAGAAGCTACGGGCGGATTACAAATATGATGAATCGCAGGAAGATCGGACGGCACAGGAGGCATTGGATTTGGATGATGAGTATGCGCAACTCTCCGGAATAGTTGACCCTCGAGTGCTGGTTACTACATCAAGAGACCCTTCCTCGCGGCTTTCGGCCTTTGCGAAAGAAATCAGATTGCTGTTGCCAACCTCTATCCGTCTGAATAGAGGAAATCTTATCCTACCGAATCTCGTCACATCCGCACAAGCATCGGGGCTTTCTGATATCATTCTGCTCCACGAGCATCGTGGTACGCCAACGGCGTTGACCCTATCACATTTTCCGCATGGCCCAACCATATCATTCTCCCTCCACAATGTTGTTTTGCGCCATGATATACCAAACAGTTCCCGGGGCACCGTTAGTGAATCTTATCCTCACCTCATCTTTGAGGGCTTTACATCAAAATTAGGTCTCAGGATCGTCAAGATTCTAAAGCATATCTTCCCACCAAGAGAGGCAATCACAAATAAGACGAAAATGGGCAGTCGTGTTGTAACCTTTAAAAATATCGAAGACAGCATCGAAGTCCGCCATCACGTGTTTGTAAAGACGGGGTATCAAAGTGTGGAGCTCGCAGAGGTCGGGCCACGGATGACGATGAGATGCTTCGAAATTAGGGGAGGGACTTTGGAGAATAAGGATGGCGATGTCGAATGGCGGATGAACCAATACACGAGGACGGCGAAGAAGAAAGACTATTTGTGATGGATCTGGAAATCGGTAAATTGCTTATTTAGCGTGGAGTTGGCGGTTATGGACCTACATTGAGGCTCGGAAAAAATAGAACTTGGGCGTCGTCATCGAGCTGTCTACGGAAAAATTGTGATCCACCCAGATATGTCCTCTGAATGTGCAGGGAATAGCCATATAGTCGCTGCAACTCTACCTCCCTCGACTATCAGCAGTGCAAAAATCGAGAGTGCGCCGAGAAGGAAGATATGTTTCATGGATGGTTTCGTAATCCAGGAATCAATTGACTGTTGGACACTACGATTATATTCATCTCGACTGTTGTTGCACTTTGGGCTCTTTTTCTAGCCCCCAGCCTGAGAACCGCAAGCAGAGTCGTGCAAGTTCTATGCAGATTCCCCTGAATCATGTTGTTTGGTTGTTCGGTCCCGAGAGCCTTCAACACTTGTTGAAAAATCTTTTTCTTGATTGGCCGCCAGAGACCATGTATTGCTAACTCCGACCATTCTTTGCAGGGAAATAAGAAGGCCGTATACATGATATCTCCGTACTTGTTTCATCTACTACCCTAAGGCACTGGTATGCTGCTGTACGTACTACTCGTACCAGACAAGAGAATACGTGGGAGATTGTCCTGCAGCGCAAACTACCGAACATGCCGAAGTCTCATCGGATACCTAATACGGATCTTGGCATTCATTAGTATCCAGGTCCTAGGACGACGGCCAACTTACCAATATTTCGATCGAGCTTGCATACCTAATATGGTTTCTGTTTGATACACCATCTTCTTCTGCAACCTTGAAATTAGACTCACAGAACATCTTACACGCATGAAGATTACTTAGGTAATACAACACAAACTGTTGTAGTCACAAGTACATCGTACAACCAGCCGACACACCGTCATATTCGGTGTAACGAAGACACCGAGCGGAAGTGCAAAGAAGCCTGGGCCGAAGTTTATGGGATGTCGCTGGTGCAAACAGGGGCCCTCACGAGATCACCTCGTCAACTCGGATCGCGGAACCTGCATTATGATTCTCTTGCTAACTTATTAAGATCATAATAATCATTAACCCCAGCTTTGGGGACATATTAAAAGAATGTTTCGGCTCATCGCTTGTATTCTCAGCAGCTACGAGTGGGGGGGAGGGCTGAGCTGGAGGGGGACCCCCCATAAGCTCGTATGTAAGCATCTTCTTGCTCCCTACAATCCACTTTTTAGGTAAAGATCGTCATAGGGACGTCTTCCAAAAATACCTGGGTGGTGTACTTCAATATTTGTACTCTTTGAGTCATTGCAACTATTCCTATCCTGTTCTTTACGGTTACATGCTTATGTACTCAGGGATAGCAACTAGAAGCGCGCGGGTTGAGGTCCCTAAAATCGGAGCTCAATCGAACCACCTCTCATTTCGACTGGTTCAGATCTTATCGTATTCCCTGCACACGTGTGAGGACAGGGTTTTTCTAGCAGGGCTCACGCCCTTCCCGGGCCCCCTCTGTGCCTCTGGTAGTATCTGGGTAGAGTGCTGTTAGAGCATGGTACGGCTCGTCTTGTTGTACTCGGTACGATTGTATCAGCCAAAGGGATCCCGATCCTCACCTCGATATTCTAAAGCTGTGCTGATTTTACAGCTACTTGGAAATAATCTTACAAATACGAAAAAACGGTAGGAAGGAGGAGGGTACAGAATCAGCCTCAGAATTTCCATGACTACTTGGTTTCGTGTACCTCGTACTTCTCGATGAAAAAGTTTCCACGAGTAAGATGGAATGGTATCCCACCATCATGAGCCGTTATTTGGCCGATCTTTGAATGCAGCATGCTTGCTCCCCTGCAGCAGAAGTAATCTTGTTAGTGTGCAGAGCGGCATCCATACTACATCTCGTGCGACTCAAGTTGCTGCTCTCGTACTGTGCTTCCTGAATCGCGAACTCTTACCCTGAAAATTATGATGCCCCCGATTAGTATCGAAATACCTTGGACTACCACTGCATGTATTGCTACATTTCGGGCTACCCGTGCGAATGACGACTACTCTCTGTTTTTGGAGATATGGTCCATCCGCCTGTCGGCAGTTATCAATTTGCAGCTCCTCCATCTTCTTTCATTGTCGATTTGAGGTCGTCCTCCGTTGCACTACTTCTCTTTGTGGAGGTGGTCGTCGTAAGCTGCGGCCCCAGTCATCTTTGATTTCGCGTTCGCCTTCGGTTCCGGTTCGTCCAAAGCACGAGTGACCCAGTTTATCAATGTTGGTACCCATTCTCGATTAGAATTTTCCTTCCCGGACAGTACATAGAGTTTATTTAGTGGGTTGCATCCATACACCAATGACAAGTGCGAAATCTCATTTGGATCTGGGGAATCATCATACGATTACTCCTACTCATGAGCCATTTACTTTCCAAGGCTTAAGTCCACTTAAAGGAGTGACCGGAAAGCTTAAGAGCACGGAGGCTGAGAGCATCCCCGCTTCGTAGAAGTTATACCAAAGATCCCAACGTTAAGAAAGTGCTTTGACGAGGTGTACTCGTAAGTTTCGTATACACATTTGGCATTACGAAAGTCTTGGTCAGAAGTAGTACCAGCGTTTGACTGTGCTTGATTCTTTAGTAGGGGCTAATAGTGGAGCCGGCATGTCACCGTGTCAAACCATTCTGTTCCTTTCGAATATAGTAGCCTAACGCGGATGGCTGAGAACCTGCCGCTGCAGCCTCGAGGAGAATTTTTGGAAATTTGCATGCCAAGAGATCACGGGCGCAGCGCCTACACCTTTTGATGTGTACCTGCAGTGATTTTGCATAGCTATCCAGTGTCATCACAGCACTTTGAGAGAAGTGGCTTGCCCAACCCATGTTGATCCTTGCGTCTTACTTCTACACTATAAGCCAAATTCTCCGACTATTTTCCCCTCCTAGGCATCATACGCTTCCTGGGTTCCTCTAACATAACAGTTTGGTCATACTGCAGGTGACTTGTAGCCTTACTCGAGCTCTTCTAATCTTATCTCAGGGGTGACTGTTTCGCTTCCACTTCGCTCGAGGCTCGTCTCTGCGTCCTGACAGTCTTCTGGGTCATACCTGTCGACCCCCCTGATGTAGAACTATTGAAGATTTCCTCAATAGCGTCAAACATAACCTGACAAGTGACTAGAACTATTTAGTTTCTCGTGCTGAGTAACATATCTCGAGATATCAAGCATGGATTCATCTTACTACATTTGTTCTGCCAAGTGTTCTGTTTGCACCGATGGTACCCTCTCACCGGTGCTCTTGCAGACGGAAAGTGGGCAGTACGTATGCTCTGTTCATGCAATGCAACATGGTCAGCGGCAAAGCGAAGCTATCGATAGGGGAAGTCACGCCGAAGAAGTCGAGGGTGAGATGAGCGTGGACATGGGAATAGGCATTGGGATAGGGATGAAGCTCTCGACATGGACGGCGAGAAGACTATATAAGGCAGAGGTTTCACCATGGTGAATCCGATCTTCATTCCTCATCCATTCTCCTCACATCAGTCTTTTCGGCATCTTCTTCTTCAGAGACTTCACAGTCTCTTCTCCTTCTTTTCCGTCTTCACCTTCACCTTCATCTTCTGCACTTCTGCACTTCTACTTATCCTTCAATCATCATGAAGTCCACAGTCTTTACTGCTCTGGCTGCATTCTTTGCACAGTCCTCAGCATCTGTCATTCCAAGCATTCGTTCTCCTATCACTCCAACACTTCTTCACGCTCGTCAAAACTCCACCAACTCCACTACATCCTGCACCAATACTGCTACCTCCAGAAACTGCTGGGGAGACTACTCTATCGACACCAACTGGTACGATGTTACTCCTAACACCGGAGTAACTAGAGGTTTGTGAATCCTTCTCCTTTCACAGTTAGCTTATACTAACTCCACTTCCAGAGTACTGGCTTTCCGTTGAGAACAGCACTGTCAACCTTGACGGTTATGAGCGCCACGCCTTGACTTTCAATGGAACCGTCCCTGGTCCTGCCATTGTTGCTGATTGGGGTGACAACCTTATCATTCGTAAGTCTTCTCTTCTATATCATGCAAGAACGACAGCACTTTTGCTTCGCCTAGTGGAATGGACAGTCAAGTCTGCATTGTCTCCTATCCACTGAAGTTATCCATTGCGGCCTATGGTTCTCTCTTGAAACGGTCCACAATCTGTTGCAAAGCCGGCTCTAGTTGGATCTGCTTGGTTCACTATCAAGTAGACAACTAGTTCCAGCAGCACTTGTGATTCCTCGTCCTAGTTCCGACTAAACACTCGTGTTGCCGCAAATCTATTGCTTTTTCTACAAAACATTATGGAGACCACTCATATCTGCCTGAATAAGCGTCTTTATCTCTTGACCAAATGACTAACACGACACTGCAGATGTGACTAACAACCTTGAGCACAACGGAACATCAATTGTGAGTAATCACGTGACTTGACTAGATACATCAAAATACTAACATCGGTCTTCTAGCATTGGCATGGTATTCGTCAGCTTGGAAGCCTTGAATATGACGGTGTTCCGGGTGTCACTCAGGTAAGCTTTAAAAGCAGTTCAAATAGCACCAAACTGATCAATCTTACAGTGTCCTATCGCCCCTGGAGATTCTTTGACCTACAAGTTCCAAGCGACCCAATACGGAACTACCTGGTATCACTCTCACTTCACTCTTCAGTACGGTGACGGACTCTTGGGCCCCTTGGTCATCCACGGACCTGCCACAGCCAACTACGATGTCGACGTCGGAACTATCTTCCTCCAAGACTGGGCCCACGAATCCGTCTTCCAGCGCTGGGATACTGCTAGACTGGGAGCTCCACCATCTCTCCAAAGCAATCTGATCAACGGAACCAACGTATTCAACTGCACTGGCAGCACAGATGCCAACTGTGTCGGCGGCGGCAAGAAGTTCGAGCTTGAGTTCGTCTCCGGCACTAAATACCTCCTCCGACTAATCAACGTCGCCGTCGACGGTCACTTCGAATTCGCCATCGACGGACACAAACTCACCGTCGTCGCCACCGATCTCGTGCCCATCGTCCCCTATGAAACCGACACCCTGCTAATCTCCATCGGCCAACGCTACGACGTCATCGTTGAAGCCAACCAGCCCTCCGGCGACTACTGGCTCCGCGGCAACTGGGGAACCGCCTGCTCCACCAACGACAACGCCGCCAACATGACCGGTATCGTGCGCTACGACTCCTCCAGCACCGCCGACCCCACCAGCACCCCGTCCACGGTCCGCGGCACTTGCGCTGATGAGCCAGTTGCTAGCTTGGTCCCGCATCTGAAGCTCGATGTTGGGAACTACTCGATTGTGGAGGAGGGCTTGAGTTTCGCTTTCACGAACTACTTCACCTGGACTATTAACGGTAGCTCGCTATTGCTGGACTGGGCAAACCCAACTACGTTGAAGATATTCAACAACGAGACTGTCTTCCCGACTCCGTACAATGTTGTGGCATTGGAGCCCGATGCGGCGAATGATGATTGGGTTGTTTATGTTATTGAGGACAACACTGGCTTTGGGTGAGTTTTCTTTTTCGCTACTTCCCCCCTTTTCCCAATCTGAAAACAGTATCAAATGAAGGGGAGGAAAAGAGAATCAGTAGCTAACGCGTTGGAACCTGCAGACTCAACCACCCAATCCATCTCCACGGTCATGACTTCTGGGTCATTGCTCAAGAACAAGACGTCTTTGATCCAGTTACCTCTCCCTCGAAGTTCAACCTCGTCAATGCTCCTCGTCGTGATGTTGCCTCGCTCCCTGGAAATGGTTATTTGGCCATCGCGTTCAAGCTCGATAACCCAGGGTCTTGGCTTCTTCACTGCCACATTGTATGTTTTCCCTACTCCTTTCCCCCCACGCAAACCCAAACTAACCACCCCTCTCCTACAGGCTTGGCACGCATCCGAAGGTCTCGCTATGCAGTTCGTCGAGACGCAAAGCCAGATCGCCATTGGCATGAGCGATACCAATACCTTCGAGCAGACCTGTTCCAACTGGAACAAGTATGTTCCCAATGAGGAATTCGCCGAGGATGATTCTGGTATCTAAATACCCTCCGCTCTTTATGGATGGTTTCCTGTATAGGCAGGGTTGGAGATTTTGCTTGATGACGATGATGATGTGTTTACGCTCTTTTGATACTTTTCCTTCTGATTTTTCTACTTCTTCACTCATTTCTTCAGTTTCTTCACTTCTTCTTCTGCACCTTCTTTCGATCCTTTTTCTTCTTTTCCATTCCGATTGTTGATGTTGAACCTGAAGATTGTATGTATTGCTAATACGGATAACAAGTGTATGTATGATGAAGGATGGATGGATGGAATATCTCTGCTTTGCTTTTTTAGTCAGGGACGATTGTACTGTATTTGCTTCGCTTTTCCTCCCCTTGGTTTGGAAGTTATTGAGATATGAGATATTGGTAAATAACATAGGGATTTGATTTGAGGGATGGATGTTTATAGTGTTTTGCTAATGTATTATTTTGTTACTTGGGTATGATTACTGTACAAATGTGATGATTTGTGAGTTCTGATTGGTGGTGGTTGATGGTGTTGATGGTGTTGATGGCGCTGCTGTGTCAGATATATTACAGTAGTAGATAAATAAGAAGCCGAGCAATGCGAATGGAATATTGGACGATCCTCGTTTGATTCCATTTCCTGAAACGCTGCTTCTTGGTTATTGGTCGCCACAGCTCGAAGTTACCAAAATAGGATACTCATACAGCAGAGTAAGTTTCGGATGCAGACTGACATACCGGACTTCCGCTAGATGATAATGCACTGGCGATCAAGAAGGCTCAGCGGCAGGCGATCGCTACAGTGCTGCTATTTCAATAATACGCGAATACGCCTCCCCGCACTGTGAAAAACAACTCACACCCCAATGCAGTAGTTCAAATGCGCAGCAGCACCTTTTCCCAACCACGGAAATAGTATCGCACCACACAGCGGCGAAAAGCTTTCGTACGCATCGGCTCTTGAACAATCCGATAGGAGCCTTCGTATGAACGTTTCCTAAGTTTATACGATTGATTAGTAAGCAGTAACTTAATCATTCTACCTTAGGATACTTTATTGTCCAATCATGAGAAGTCGCTTAACTGTTAAATGTCCCTTTCGGGGTATTTGCTCTGCGTCACGTTCTCGATGCGTACTCTGCAGGCAAAGAAAAGAGGCTGATGCCGGTGGGTGCCTTAAAGGTGGGCGAGTGGGCGGGTGGGCTTAGACGTGGTGGAAAGTAAATAAGTAATAAGGGCAACAATCTCAATCTCAACCTCAAATCTCTTTATACTGCGTGCGGAGTAGAATTCATTCAAACCAATTCAATGTTTTCTTAACGCAAAATCACATATTCCATAATTTATATCTTCCTCTTCCATTTGATTGGGTCACCTGCAAAAGTAATCTCGCTTTCCTACTTTTTCCCCGGCTTTTTTCCTGGTGCTGCACCAAGTAACTTTACGTTCTACAGTAGGGCTCTTTGCGCCTGGTCCGTCCTGGCCCTGGTCCTGGTCCCTTTCTAACGTCATTCGACTGTCACTCGCACCACTCACCACTCACCTCTCCCCTCTCACCTCTCACTCCATTCATCCAGAGTACAACGAAAAACCTAATCTCTTCTTTCTTCTCTTACTTCCCTTTCTTCGGAAACAACGACCACAACCATATAAAAAAGTTATCGAACCATTCGTTACATCAATTGCCACGCAAATATTGATACGTATTTTATTTGCTTCGGTTGATTTGTTCTTGTTCTGTCAATTATGTCGAACACGCAGTATCAACAATATGGCGGGAATCCATACCAGTATTCTCCTGCCGCAGAATCCGGCTATGGAGGCGTAAGCAATCCTTTCTTTCTTTCACCACTCCCCCTCATCTATCGCGCGGACAATCCCGGCATATTCTAACACGACGACGTCAATAGAACAATCTAGCGCAACCCCATTCAGGTCTTGAACATGAGATGTCCAATTACTCCAATACCTCCGAATACTCAGCCGGTACACCTGGCGCCATCCCTGCTCCCAGCGGCTCCTTCCTCAGTCAACAAGCCTTCCTCGAGCGTGTCGACTTTGCGAAATCCGAAATCAAGTCTCTTTCCTCGAACATCCACCAAATCGCTACTCTCCACCAACGCGCGCTGTCCTCGCCCGACCAAAACTCGACGCAGCAGCTCGAAAACCTCGTGACTCAGACACAACTCAAGAACACGCAGATCCGCGACCAAATCAAGTATTTGGAAGGCGATGCGATCAAGACGACGGATAATACCAAGACTGTTAAGACCACGCAGGCGAATAAATTGAAGGCCGAGTTTGAGAAAGCTCTCCATGATTATAGAGCGGAGGAGCTCGATTATAGGAATAAATATCGCCAGCAAATTGCGAGACAGTACAAGATCGTTAATCCGGATGCTACGGAACAGGAGATCCAGGAGGCGAGTGAGTTGGATTGGGGTTCGGAGGGTGTTTTTCAAACTGCTGTATGTGTCTCACTTTCCGGTGGATCTTTTTTGCTTCATCAACCCTACTACTTCAAATGATAATATAAACTAATCAACGCAAAAGCTCAAATCCAACCGATCCGGCCAGGCTTCTTCAGTTCTCGGAGCCGTTCGAGCACGTCACAATGAGCTCCAACGCATTGAAGCTACTCTTACCGACTTAGCAGCTATGTTTGCCGACATGGCTCAGATCGTAGAGGCTCAAGACATAGTTGTTGAGCGTACTGAAGACAACGCGTTCAAGACCGCCGAAGATGTCGATAAAGGAAACACCGAGATCACCAAGGCGAACGAGCATGCCAGACGCAGAAACCGATTAAAGTGGTGGTGCTTACTACTTGTGATTATTATCATCCTGGCTATTGCACTTGGTGTCGGTATACCTGTTGGGTTGGCGGCTAATGCAAGTAAGAATGCTACTGGAGGCAAGTAGAGAGGCCTTTTACGTTGGGGAGGGGGAAGATAGAGAGATGTTGTTTTCAGAGGGAGTTGAGTTGTGCAGGTTTCTACTAGAAGTCTGATTAGGAACGTATCTGCAGCACGGAAAGAAATCAAGGCAAGGCAAGATATCCATGGGGGAGAATCCTGTATGTTTGTTGTACATTGTGGGCGCATATTTTCATTTTTCTTATTTGTTTCTTTCCTTTTTTCTCCGCTTCTACTGTTCACGCGCTATTACTGCTCTTCTCCTATCTTATGATACTTTCATGATTGGGATGGGAGAACAGAGAAATGGTATGGTGCGGGGGATTGAGATCGCCCTTTTTTCAGATATTAATTCTTTTTTCTTTTTACTTTTACGATGATGAATGAGGGAGGGTGGGATACGATGCGATGGGACAGAATGAAAACACACGAGTTAGGAGGGCATGCGGATTAATAATGGAGATAGAGGTCGGGGTGGGAGAAGACAGACAGATGAGGAGAGGAGAGAGGACGAGAAGTGGGATTTAATGATGGGGATTGGATTGGATGGATGGGGAGGGAATGGGATGGGGAGGGAAATGAAATGTCGATATGATTTCTACTCTATTATACAATGAAGGAAGAAAGGAAACGAAAGGAAACGAAAGGAAACGAAAGGAAAGGGCTGGATGAGATGAAGATGAGCAGGGAGGATGGCTTGCTTGGTGGGGTGCATGAAAGAAAGGTCTGAATGTATGAATGGCTGGCTGGATGGAATGAATAGTTGAGGGAAAGGGATGGGAGGGGACAACTGTTAAAGTAAAATGAGAGAGGTTTTAATAGGGATTGAGATTTGAGATTTGAGATTTGAGATTTGAGATTTGAGATTTGAAATTGAGGTTATTAGTGGTTTCCACTTTCTGTTTTTTTTATGCTCTTTGCTTTACTTCTGTGTGGCTTTTACTGTGCTGTGTTGGTTTGCTTTCTCCTGTTTTACGTCTTGTGGCTTGTATTGTGAGGCCTTGGGGTGTGAGGTGATGTGATGTGATGTGATGTATGATACGATGCACCTATTTCCTATTTCTTACTCTTGCTGTTTATTTGGTCTGAATGGAAAAGTAAGGAAAGGCAAGGGGAATTGATTGATTCCCGTCCCGGGGAAACAAACGAACAGTCTAGTTGGTAGGAGTTAGGTAACCTTACATTCATTCTCCTTGAGTTCGTTTGGAGAGGGGGATGGTTGGATAGATGAATGAAGGGAAGATGAATTAGTTAGCTATATGGATAAGTATGCGGATAGCTGAATAGGCAATAGGGTGACCAGATGTAATAGTAATAGTTGTTGGATAGTTTAGTAGTTAGATGTGTAGACAGTTTTAGACAACTAGATAGTTCCTTGCCGTAGCTAAATGAGAGCAGACATAGACGGCGAAGAATATATTGCAAACAGCCTCGTCCACCTCTTCACTTATTTCTTGATCGAACATGAACAAGAGAGAGAGTTTTCACCAAAGGAATGGACTGGACTGGACTGGATTTTTATATAAATAAATAATCAAATTTGATGACAGATAATACCCGTTCATTCATTTCCCATATACACCTTAACTCCCATTCCATTCCTTTCCTTTCCCTTCCCACATCCACCTTCAATATCTCATCCTTCTGCACCATCCCCTCCACTACTAATCACCCTTCCCCATCCCCCTCCCCAACACCCCCTCACTCCTCCTCCTCTTCGTCCGCCCCCAAACCGCGCCCGCCCACTCACTCAACGTAAAGCCCCAATGCCCCGTAACCAGGACCCCACTAACCACATTCACGACCTTGACCACGAATTTCAGAAACCCATCTCTGCTCTCCTCGACCGTGAGCAGCAGCGGCTCGATATCGTACTTGAAGAAAATCCCCGGGATGCTGCGCGCGTCGACCACGTGGTCTTGCGACGTCACGGCGTACTGGTTGGTGGAGAGCAGAGTGGGGGTTGAGGACGGGGAGAAGGTGGACGGGGAGAGCGAGTACAGGGTCGGGACGACCGAGAGGAAGTATTGGAATTTGTGGAAGTTGGAGTCCGTGGAGGAGATGGTGCGGTCGAGGGGGTTGAGGAGGGAGGGGTAGTAGGGTCCGAAGGAGAGTTCGGAGATTATGTGGGTGAAGTTGAATGCTGCGGTTTATTGTTAGCGAGAGCGGATTTTATTTGGGGTTTATGAAGGCGGTAGTAAGGTAGTCGATGTAGGAGGAGGAAATAGAGAGAAAAACATACTATTGTGGTCCAAATGCTGACCAAACTCCGGGTATCCATGCCCTCTCGCCGTGATATGAAAATCTCCCTGCACTTTATTCACCTCCAAACTTCCATAAACCCTACACGAATCTCCCCCCTTTGGTCCTCCCCTCAATCTCGGAGTCTTCGAAAACCGCGCCTTCTTGCTCCTCCCCAATGACACAATATCATGAACATGTTCTTCTCCAAACCCCTCCTCATGATCATGATACCCCTCTCCAGTTACCACTCTCCCCTCCTTATCTCTCCCCAGTTTATGCACGCCCTTAGCATCAACCCACTGGCTCCAATTCGTGGGGTCTTCCTTCAACATGGTTGCCGCAAGGATGCGATCCCCGGCCGCGTCTTGCACATTGACATGGAGCTCGGAACATTTCATCTTGACGACGATGTCGAGATTGACTTGGAGATTGTGGCCAACTCCCTTTTCGACGGTGAAGGTGTGGGTTTCGTGGCCGGTCCACCAGCGGGAGAATTCGCTGAGAACAAGTAGTCCGGATATTAAGAGCATGGCGACAGTCCATTTTCCACCGCCGGACGTCTGTGTTACGTATTGGGGTTTGGCTTTGGCTGTTTGGTTGTTAGCTTGTGGAATTGGCTGTCCAAATCGATTGCTTTTCCGTAATCATGGTAGGTATCTGAGTTGGCGCTGAGAAGTCATAGGTGGGTAGATGGGAATAGTGGCATAAATAAATGAATGGTAAATACATACGAAAAGCATCAAAAGCCTGAACAATCCCCCCTTTCTTCTCCCCGAACGCATCCTCATCCAACCCACGATCCGCAAATCCATTCATCTTGTTATGCGATCCTATACGTCGCGCGCAAACACGAATTGGGTTCCTCCACTCTCCACGCACGCCTTCACATGCAACCCCGACTTTGTTTGTGTTCTATGCTCGTTGGCTTTCTGGAGAATATATGCGCAAGCAATTCAATTGAGGATAAAGGATGGAATATGAACGGGAAAATATATATTTGCAAGAAGAGAATGTCAACGAGCCATCGAAACTCTTAGGGAAAGTAAGTCAGCTCAGGAACATGAGGGATAGTGGTACTTGGGGTGCTTTGAATTTTGGCTGTTGAAGCTGCAAGCTGTCCTTGAAGCGGGCCGAGGATTTGCCGTGGGAAATGATTGGCCAATTTCATGGTGGGACATGCAAGGCTGAGGAAGTGCGGTTGGGCTCCACCGAGTTTGCTGCAGATGTGCGGGTTCGTGCATGAGCGCGCGGAGTGGAAAGTTTCTCCGCATTACATGATTTCGTCCGCTTCGGAAGAGTTGTACTTTCCAGACTGACCAAAACACTTGGAGGAGTAAGGAAACTGTGCTGAGTGGTTAAGAATATCTGGAAGTCGCCTATCGAAGTCATTCGTTAGGGGATGCACCAAGATCACATTTGATGGACTAACACTGGATCTGCTTCGAACATTACCCAGTTCCTGATCCAACTGAGCAATCCGTTCCCAGCGCGTTGAAAGAATCAGCTGCACAGTTGAAGTTGTTAAATTATCCTAAGTTTACCGGAATAACTAGTTGTTATGTCCTGTCAGAATTTGCCCGCCGCACTCAGTCCTCAGGGCCACGGCAGGATAGGTGTGCTCGTATTCAATTGTATGAGAGATTAAGGTGGCACCGGCAAGGTTGGGTAGTGCCGGTATGAGTACTACTTAATTGTACGAGAAATCAAGGTAGCGCCGGCGAGGTTGGGTAGCGCCTATATGGCTTGCCTCACTATTGGCTAATTAGGAAATAGGGATGTGGTATGTGTGTAGGAGATTAACCTCCTATAGTTCTATAGGAGATCGACCTTCTGTAGGTCTATCGGAACTCTCCTATAGTCCTGTGGGAAGGGGTGTAGGCAATTGGGATATCCTATCTGTCTACACCTATGGGAGATGTAGGTAGATGGGAGGTTCCAGCTCGAAGGTCAAGGTGTGCGGATGCATGTTTACACTCTTCGATCTTTTATCCACGGTATTCTTCCTCAACCTGATAGGAACCGCGCGATCCGCACCCTCGTGCATGTCTTCGGGGGTTCTACTCCTATTGCCATCGCCTTCTTCGTCCTAAATCTTGCTTTCTTTGATCTCTTCTTGCCATATGACTTGTTTTCCTATGCTTCTCCTGAAGTTATTACCCTTCCCTTGATGTCCAATGCACAACTTCCTTGTTTAATGTCCTTTTCCGGAGCACAATGGCCTCCTACACCGCAGCATTCTATCATTTGTAATGCGAGAGCATTTGATACAACTTTAGCCATATATTGTGGACTCGAGTAGCCGCAGCAGGACCTAATACGTCTCGACTCCCCAAATTCTCAGTTCACCGTCTCGGATTTTCCAGATTTCGACTTTCAAGCCCGTTCTCAACTATTTTATCGTGCCTAACTGCCGTGGTACCAAGCAATTCCTCGCAAGTAGCATTACACCAGGACGTCCCTGCAGCTGCAAGCACATTTCTTGTCCGTTATATGTGATTTCATTGCTTTAGTACTCGAGGATTGGGTTGAGTGGAGTGCCTGGAAGTAGTAAGATTGGGTTTGAGTACGAGGTTGTCGTGGGGGATCCGCGGTGCGTGTCTTCACAAAAATAACAGGGTTTAATGAAGGGGGGCATGGATGGAATGAAGCAGATGTGATGCGAATGAAAAACAGAATAGAACACGGCTAATAACTGTGTTGGTGGTAACAGGTTTGCTGAAAGTACCGGCTAGGGTCCGACTAGTTGGTGTGATGTCTCAATATGTGGTAGAGCAGAGGTTTACCATCTCGTGGTGGTTGGCAGCTATCTTTACTTTGAATTGCTGATGTGAGATGGAGAGAAGGCATGTAAGAAAGTTTCCGCGGACCGACTGTCGCGGTTCTTCAGGTTGGTCGTCGCACATATTGATCAATAGATGAAGAAAGAGGGTTGGGTAGTTAACCTGTAGTGGCGTTTGATAATAGTCTCAACCGACACCCAGTAGCTCACCGACATCATTAGCTCGCCGTTGACTTCAGTTTAGTGACTCCGGTTTTGAGGACACAATGTTCAATAGGCCATAGCATGGGTGGCTCGGAGATTAGACGGGTTAGAGGCGAAGAGGTGAAGGCAACTCATACGGCGACGGACCAAAGCGTGTGTGAGAGATGGAAGGCGCATTAGTAGAGTAGAAATGCCGAAAGCCTCCTCCTATTTGAGCCACAACCATAGCTCCCTAAATAGTGTGAAAGAAATGACAAACTGAAGAGAAATGTAACGTCCCGCTTGATACAAGGCAAATTCAGCCATGCATCACACAAAGCTTGGACATGCTGCCGAGTCAGAACTCGCAGGTGGTGTCACACTCCAGTGGGTCGTTCAAAGCTACTCGGTTCAATGTTAGACGAGGGTTCGTTAGGAAGTGGCGCTTACATGCATTGTTGGACAACAGATTCTGTAGAACCCCACATTGCAGGAGGGCAAAATTCTGAACCTTCTGCTTGGATCAAGGCCCTGAAATTCACTCAGGACCATTGTACAAGAATCTGGGGTGCATGATGGGTAGCATCGAGTCGATGAAGATGGTAAGAAGTGTTAATAAGATTTAACTTTCGCAGTGACATAGGGGGGCTGTTTGCAACCAATGAAAAATGTGAATTTCAGAGAAGCTCTTTTCGGCATCCATCAGGGATATGGAGAATCTGGGGAAATAAGCAGGCATCTTACGGCAGATGACAGTCTCATGGCCAAACCGCATCCGTGGTGCTAGTACCTCAGCGGTCGGCCTGCCCCGAGCATGCTAGCTGTGTAGCTTCTTGCTCGCCGCCTGCCTGCCAGGACTGTGAATCGGTGCCAGGTGGTTTCTTCTTCGTGTCATGAGGAGAATTTCCTCCACTTTCGTCTCCTTTCTGTATCGCGAACATTGCCCAAACGGCCTTTGGTAATAGCTAGTTGCAACTGAAGCCAGGAGCTAGCTTGTCGATTGGACGAAGATCATTTTGATTTCTTCATTGCATTTCTAATTAGCCGGTGCCAGGTCAGCGAATTCGGCCCTTTCTTCGAGGACGACCCCATTCCCAGGCTTCATTTGTGTCATACGCCAGAGAAAAGCCACATCTTCCACGATCGAGTGAGCAGAGGGGCTCTGTTTGTGGGACAAAAATTCTTTGGGACGTTTTCCAGATGCATCATCCATCTCTTGGCGTAGCCAAGTACACAACAACATTTCGGCCACCGTATTGTATCAACAACTTCCATGCTGAGGTTTTTGATACATGGTCACCGCGGCGCGAAGGCTGCTAAGACACTATTGCTTCCTGTGCACCGGTCCACTGAGGTCTATTCAACGACAGTAGCACAAGATGGGTGCCTTGGATGATGGTGGAAAGAATTCACGAGCCGGAAAGTCCGAAGAGGTAACACTGGCTTGGGGGCAAACACCCCAATCACTTCGACGACAAGTACCAGTGACTTCAAGCTGAAGCTATTTCGGAAACTCCACACAACTAGAGCGTGTATGACATATCACTATCGGTTGAGACATACCTGTTAAGAACTAAGAGCCGACATCAAGTGATACCAAACTACCTATTAAATTTCTGGTCTCTGCGTCGATGCCGAGTTGAGCACATCGAAACCCAGCAACTACCTCTAGAATATCACCATCTGACCTACTTCGAGCATAATTCACCGAAGACGGCGCGTTTCTAGAAACTATTCAAGCTTGATAAAGTGAATTTGACGATGTGCAACCTCGGAGAACAGCCACGCGCTCATCATCATGAATTTTTGTCCACCAAGGAGCTTTGCATGCTTCCAGTGCCCGACTTGGGTCTTACAAGACTGATATGGCGGGGTACGAAATGAAGCCGCCATGAATATTTACATATATATAGCAGGTCGGGAACGAGCCAAGATGACCAGTTCGCCAACCTCAAAGACAGCAAACACTGCTCACGCAGACACTACTCAAATTTGGAAAGCTGGAACGTGAGTGCTTTCATTGAGAGCTCATCTCGTCGAGGCCTCATCTCATCTCTCCACTCTCGACTTATTAGCGATACCCCAGGTTGGCAGTGATTCACTTGCTGTGGCGCCAATCGATTGTTTGATATCACACGAGGTTCGTTTATTTCCTTCCCTCTTCTTATTGTTTACATAGGACTACCACAATCTCTTCACCTTCAACACTTTTGTGCCTCCTTTATTTGATCATTCTGAATCTTAACTCTCTCCATCCACAGTTATCGTGTCTGCGACACTTCCTGCTTCTTTTCCTCAAACCTGCACCTTGCTCACGGGCTCGATCGCCATCACTCTCTTTTAAGAACAGCAGATAGAATCGAACACATTCATTCACACTCATCGTCAGAATAGCAAGTGACAAAAAGAAACATGGCATCTCATCTCGCCTTGTGCCTTCTGGCATTTCTAGTCACACCCTCAGACGCATTCTGGCGTATGCCATGCGCCCAGCCGGTTGTTGTTGAACGATCCGACCCTATCATCAACCCCGGTGCTGTCTCTGGACATACTCATACCATTATGGGGGGTAATGGATTTGGTTTCGCCATGACCTACGCTGACACTCAAGCTTCAACCTGCACTTCTTGCATCGTCACCAAGGTAAAGTTGCCAATCACGGAAGATAAAGTCTGACAAGCAAAACTAATTTCACTCCTTAGGACCTTTCCAACTACTGGGTACCTCAATTGTACTATAAAGGACAAGATGGCACCTTCACCTCTGTTAAGCAGCAGGGTGGAGTTCTCGTTTACTATATGTAGGGTCATTCTTGGAGATCCTCCACGGGGCGTTTGCTAATATATACTTCAGACAACGCTCAGATCCACTAGATCCCCAGTACAGCAAAGGTCTCCTCGCATTCCCTCCAGGCTTCCGCATGGTCGCCGGGAACCCATTCCTCCGCAGTTTCAATTCATCCTCCCTCGAAGCTGCCGCCATTACATACAATTGTCTCGGAACTAGCAACCCCCAAACCAATGGTTTCCCAAACTACAATTGCCCCGGTGGCCTACGAACTCAAGTATTTTTCCCATCATGCTGGGACGGCGTCAACTTGGATTCTGCAGACCACAAATCCCATATGGCTTATCCTAGCCTTACAGATTCTGGTCACTGTCCACCAAGCCATCCAAAGCGTTTCATTTCTCTATTTTATGAGATTGTTTGGAACACACCAGATTTCGCAAATAAGGTACGTACTTCGGTTGGTAATTTCTATGTGACCTCTACGGTCTAGATAGGCATCGCAACTGCTCGTTTTTATTCATACTTGTCACAAAGCTTTATATTGTGAGAAACCTAATAACAAGTGGGCGCTTAGTGGTACGGAAACAAACAACCCTTCGTATGGGCCATGGGTGACGACACCGGCTATGGATATCATGGTGATTTTGTCAACGGTTGGGATGTTCCAACACTGCAGAAAGCCGTCGACACATGTACTGACGACAGTGGCGTCATACAACTCTGCCCCGTCTTCACCCTTCAGTCAGATGCTGCGCAACTTGGCTGCCGAGTTCCACCAGCTGTCCACGAACAGGTCTTGGGTACTCTCCCTGCTCTTCCCGGCTGCAATCCCGTTCAAAGCGGTCCTGCCAATGCTGTTCCCAAATCAGGCTGCGGTGCAACAACTGCCATCGGCGCACCAATTTGGCCATATACGGACGTCACAAAGTCAAAGGGATTCAAATACATTGGATGTGGCTCTGATCCTGCAGGGGCAAGCCGCACACTGACGGGAGCTAGCAAGACAGATGCGACTGGTATGACAATTGAGAGCTGTGTCGATTTCTGTACTAGCAACGGCTACTCTATTGCCGGACTCGAATACACTACACAATGCTTCTGCGGCAACAGTGTTGCTGCCGATAGAGCACCAGTCTCTGGTTTTGTTGGTGCTTGCGCGATGCCTTGCTCTGGCAACAGTGGACAAGTCTGCGGAGGTGCTGCCATGCTCTCACTCTACCAAAAGTGCTCAAGCTCAAGCGCCTGCACAAACATCAAGTACGTATCTCAATCACCCCCAAAATGAATAGCACACTAACACTATATAAGATATCCCTTCAATTCCGGATCCGGAGTGTCCATGAGTAAGTTGAAGCGACAAGAGAGACGTCGACCGCGTACCCTTGATGATTCTGAATCTGCGAATGCGTCCTTGCTCGTTTAACAACAATCCTTAAAATGCTATCGTCGTCTTTGGGTTCTTCTGCTTCCGCCACGATCGTTACCCTACTATCTTTAAGTTCTTCTGCGTCGGCTTTCCGGCCTTGATTTACGGTCTTTACTCGATTCTGCGCCTGCGTCTGCTTCTGCTTTAGCTAGTTCGATCTTGCCATCTCCCACTGATCTTTTCCAGCGTCTACCAGTTCCGAGACTGCGGCCACGACAGCTACATCAAAGCAAGGTAACTACCCTCTTTTCCATATGATATGAGTGTCCCAAACATGTAACAACCAAGACTAACATTCCAACCCCATCACAGTCTCAACTACAACTTCCAGCATGACAACCATCACAACCGCCACTGCATCACCCAATCCATTCGGCAACTCCTGCAACGAAGACGACTGTCTCCGAGCACTTGAGCACAGCACTGCAACCGCATTCTGTTCAAGCTGGCTTGCTACATCCGTTGCGCCTACTGCGTCTGTTCCTACATGGCTCTCCGGATGTGACTTCAAGCCCAATGCTGTCTACCACGCGAGCTCTGGTTGTTCTTGCTACCAGAAAACTGCTTCTGTTTGATTCTGTTTAGAAATATGCGGAGATTAGACTTCGTCTCGCTAGCTGGAGCATGGCTTTTATTTTCTTTCACTCCTTCTTATCTATTCCATTCGTTTTTCATTCACAGGTCATGAATGCTGGATCAACGGTCTCTTTCTGAAGAAGAAAATATGCACGGAAAATGTGTTCGGTATGACGGATAACGGAGGAAAATTACCACTCTTGCGGTTGCAGATACGCCTTCTTTATATGGTAGGATCTCAAAATTCGAGTGTTGAAATGGAGGATTTTTTGTTGTCAAAATCGTTTATCAAAGTCTATTTGAAATTTTCATGAAAAGTCAAAAAATATTGTCCAGTCTCTTCATGCATGATGATTTTGGTGACCGTTCAGTTGACCGCAATGACATATACCCACCCCTTCCTCCCCTCTCAGGATATCATGGACGAGCACCAAGGAAAAGAATTTCATACTCTGATCCTACATTCATTACCGTGAGTAAGGTAGGTTCATGCCCTTTGTAAAAAGTATCTGATAGGAAAGAACTTTGGAAGAGCCTCCACGCACACAGCATTACACGGCCCGATACTGTTTCATCCAATTTGAACGTGCCCAGAATCACATCACATCAGATCAAGCAAACCATCAATACACGACTAGAATAATAAACCATAAAATATAAGATGAGAGACCAAAAAATACGATACGATAAGATAGATAAATACACAGAGGAAGAGAAAGACAGACCGATCCATCTCATCCCTTCCTCTCCCCCCTTCTCTCCCCCCTACCACCCACTCCAACATCCACCCCGCCCCCTATTCTCACCTCGCCTCTCGTCTCCCGTCCGGCTCCCGTCTTCTCTTTGCATCCATCCACCTATACATAGATAGCCTCATAATCCCCCTTCCTCTCCCCTCCTCTCCGCTACCCTACCCAATATCCCAATCCCAACCCCCCTTTTTACCCTCCCACCCACTCATTCACTCACACCCCCGACCGAACCGAACCCAACCCAACCCCCAACCAACCCTCAACACAACCGCAACCACCGCAACCACAACATAAACCAACACAACCATAACCATAACCATAACCATAAAACACAAAAAAAAAATAAGCATAACCCCGCCCAACCCATCCAACCCCAGCTGTAACCAATCAAAAACCAAGAAAAAAACCATTACACAACAAAATCAAGCATAAAAAAACGTTCAATCAATAACATAACATAACCTATCCTATACTTTACTATATAGTCCCCCACCCACCCCAAAAACAAGAAAACGTTCACACATATATAAATTCCCCATCTCCATCTCCATCTCACCAGCAAAAAATGGGTTTCAAAAACGAGATATAGAGAGAGACCAAAAAAACAAATAGATAAAACCATTTCCTATTTCGCCATTGAATTGCCATAGCGCGCTGCGAAGGCATATAGATAGATATAGTAAGATTTGTATCGCATAAAAAAAAGACGAGGATTTGCGTGAGATGAACTAAGTGAGAAGATGATGATGATGATGATGATGATGATGAAAAAAAGTAACATGTAGTGTAGTGTAAGTTAATTAAGTATGTCCCTTTTGACTTAGGTAGGTTTTTGTGTGACGTTCTGTGCGTGTCCCGTATGATGTGATATTTGAGACCGTCCATTCCGTCAAGCATGTAGAAAACCCATGCACATAAAATAAAATAGAAAAACAAGAACTCGAAAATAAGAGAAGCCCAAGAATCCTTTAAAAACAATTCCCCCATGATCGGATCCCCTTCCTTCCCATTCCTATCCAACGATACATAGTTGGAGCCTTATTTATGTAAGAAAAAAGTACGAGTAAAAGAGGTTTCTTTTTGAAGACTCCCTCGCCCACAACCACCACCCCGTTCTAAATAAATAAACCCTTGTCTCTGAATTTCAAGATTCTTTTTCGCATGAACAGTCAAGACGCCGAAAATTGAAATGGTATGATCCGATAAACGCCAAAGTATGCTCGAAAACGCCGGAGAAATTGACAATAGCCATCTGGAGCTTTAGACGGCCTCAGATATCTCGGGTTCTTGCAGGAAACTTGGGTCAAAGTTGTAATTGTCGTTATCACCACCATTGGTATCATTCAAAAAGGAATCGAAATCAAAGTCTGTAAGGACGTCCATGCTTCCCGCAGGGTTCTGGAATTCAATCATATCAAACTGGGGATTGTCAGCGCTAAGAGCAGTTAGGAGATGGAAAAGAAACATACTGGCTGATTGTCATTCATCGTGAAGCTCATAGGATCCGGTTGCGCAGATGAAACTCCGGCATTGGGGACAGTCGGCATTGGTTGACCATTAGCCACGGGCTGAACAGCACCATTCGGACCGGTCTTGAAACTGTTTTGATGGACGGGTGTAATCGGCGTCGCAGGGGTAGGAGTCGCGGCTTCTTGCGTCGGGTCGGCGGAGGGTGTAGCACCAGCGTTGAGGTTCGCAGCAGATCCTTTCTTTGTAGCCCGCTGTCATCAATGTCAACATTTCTACAAAAATATCCATTAACGCTAAGAGATTTACCTTTGCTTTTGTTTCCTTTGTTTCATTCTTCTTCTTAGGATTTGCCTTATTTCCTTGCTGAGGTGTGGGAGGTGCAGCGGTTTGTGGAGACGATGGCTGTGTTCGACCGTTCGCGTTTGCGTTAGCAGCGGGGGCCGCAGGTGGAGGCATGTTTCGCTGTTGGGGAGTACCCATAGTTTGCTGAGGCGCTCCTTGGGAGGGATTGGCCACCATAGGAGCACCGTTCGGACCGCCTTGCCAGCCTTGTTGCTGTTGCTGTTGCTGTTGCTGTTGCTGCCGTTGCTGTTGCTGTTGTTGTTGCAGCATCATCTGCTGTTGCTGCTGGGTCATGCCTTGCGGATTAAAACCTGGGTGTGAACTTGGAGGCCGCATGCCGTTGGGCATCATGTTACCATCCATTCCGTTCATCTTGTAGAATTGAGGGTTCATTCCCCCGTCCATTTGTCCATTTTGGCCCATGAAGTTCATTGCACTAGGCGATCCTCTATTTTGGCCTTCCGGTACTGGAGAGGGGATACCAGCATTGTTCATGTGTGGTGTGCCCCGTTTCATCTGTTCACTAGGATTGGGTGAATTGACAGATCTTGGACCGCCTTGTGGAGAAGTCCCTTGGAAGGGCTGTCCATTGGGGCCCATGCCTGGCCCGTTAGGACCACCCTGGCCGTCAGATCGAGGCTGCATATTATCTTGCTCTGCGCGCGCCATCATCAGTCGCTTCTTATTTTGCTGCTCGAGTAACATCAATTGCATTTGATAATCTTGCAAAGCATGATTACCTTGGGTAGCACCTGCTTGGCCGTTGGGGCCGGGTCTCATACCATTCGCGCCCGCCTCATTCGCATTGTAAGCGTACATAATGTTGTTACCATCCGGTCCCTGTGTCATCATCGGCGATCCTTGATTCTGGGGCCCGGCATTTGGCATATTCTTATTGGGCATTTGACTTTGTTGATGCTGGGAGAGATTGGCCTGATATGCTGCGAGGTTCTTCTGACTCGGGTTCGCGCCTTGGAATCCTGGGAACTGCTGAGCTGTTAGATTATTTGATTCTTCACTGCCGCCGAAAAGCTGCGATTGAGCCGCTCCGACGGCATTGCTAGGTTCGTCATTTCGCACCTGTTGAGCTGGAACTCCAGTGGGCTGTCCTCTTCCATTTGGCATCATTCCACCTTGTTGACTGAACGGAGCACCATCAAGCCTGGGTCTTTTCGATGGCGATGGAGCATTCTCTGCGGAGCCGGGAGATTGAGGCCGTTGTTGATGATTGCCGTCCGAGGGTTCCCTTTGCATCGCCTGTTGTTGCTTTTGCTGTTGCTGCTGTTGTTGTTGTTGCAGCATGTGCATATGTTGAGCCGTCCTATATCCAATCAGACTAAGTTGGTCAGGAGCATCAATGATAATAACTTACGGTCCAGTACGATTCTGCATAGCCTTGCGAGCAAGTTCATTGGGCATGTTCATGGCAGCAGCACCCATACGATATTGATTACCATGGACATTGTTCATTTGACGGAGTAAGTGCTGTTGTTGATCTTGCTTCATTCGCGATTGCGCCTGTTGTATTTTAGTAATCAGTCATGTAAGAGGGGAGGGGATAAATAACCTGTGTATGCGTAACATATTGGAGAACATTGCGAGTATCACCTTTGCCGCGCTGAGCATTGAACATGTCCCAGAACAAACACCACCATTCGTAAAGGAAACAACTTTCTGAGCACTCCTTTGGTAAGTTCGGGGGGAAAAGGTCGCTTGGTCGTTTCGAATCAATGTCATCTTTAGAATCCTCCCCACCATCATCACCAACGCCATTGCCCATACTGTCGCGTTCGGGACTGTCCTTAACAACATTGATAGGCTGGTTGCTGTTCACCAGCGACCTTGCACAATCCCACATGCCATTCTTAAGAAAGTATTCGTAGATGTATGTGTTGAGCTGTGATCGAGTATCGTTGTTATTGGTCATCGCTTGACGGACACCACCGGTTGCCCCATTATTCATCATAGGCATACCACCTCCAACAGGACCGCCCATGGCGTTCATACCAGTCATATTGACGTTATTCATCGTCGCAGATTGCAGTCGCGCTTGAGGAGCGATGTTCGAGGGTAAACCTTACAATTTAACACCGTGAAAAAGAAAAAACCCGTCCGTCAGCCACAGCTCTCTGACGCGGAGCGGTTGGAGCCGAAATGTCGCACGGCAGAAAATGTATTGAATCTGCAAGATTGAAGAACAACGTTTGTGAATAAATTCACTCCGTTTTTAATTATAGTGAGATGGGGTATAGTGAGCGCGCCAGTTTGATTTCGTACGTGTGAATGGCTTGCAGTGAGGTTGAAGTCGAGGGCGAAGTTGTGATCCGGTGTAACTGAAAGTGTCTGGGGGTCTTTCCTCTTCGCAAGAGCCCAAATGCGATAAGTTGCGTTGCGGATGTACGGCGGAAAAGCAAAAGCGTCAATAATCCAAGGATGCTACAATGATGCTGCGGCGGCAGAATTGCTTGCATGCAAATGTTTGAGATGCAATCATTAGACACGGAGGGGGTGTACGGGCTGAAGAGTCGAGAAGATGGATATTTTCGGGGGGTTTGGGTGGTCGTGGTCGTGGTCGTGTCTGGTCGATGGGAGAGCCAAAGATGGAATATGGAATATTGAGGGTGGAGTGACGCTACCGAGTGTAGGGCCCTGAGTATTTCTGAGTACGGGCTTAATAACCAGTAGACCAGTAGCAGACGAGTGGCACGAGTGGCAGGACCCAGTAGGCGAGGGAGCAGGAGGCGAGGCTGCTGGGCGAGAAGAAAAGCCTTGCTGGGCTAGGCTTGCTGAGTGTGCTGGGCGTGCTGAGGTTGCTGAGGTTGCTGAGCGTTTTCTTCGAGGCTCGCGCTCTTTCTCTTCCTTTGGGGCCAGGTAATTGGGGGATTTTGGGGGAGATTTCAAAAGCTGGGGTTTCCACAAAAAAAGGGGATGGTATAAAAGGAACCTTGCGAACACAACCCGGAGCCAAAAAGAAAGGAGATCCTGTGTTTTCACGACTGCCCGCTACTAAATCTTGCAATTATCAAAAGGATCGAATGGAAATGAAGAAGAAGAACATGGGAAAAGAGTCGAGGAAAAAGTGGCAGAACTGTGAGATGGTGGAAGTCCTTGTGTATTTCTGAGCATGACTAGTCCTGAAGAGGATAAGTATATCTTGCTGCTTTAACCGGTCGTTGGAAGTCTGTTGCAATTTGGGTGAGGGAAGACCGCAGGTGACGGGCGACCGGTGACGGGTGACCGAACAGGTGAGCGGAACTGCTCTGATGATTACGATGAGTCGTTGCCGGACATCCTAATTGCTCATCATGCCCAGGGAGCACCTCTCTATCTTACGTGTCGGTCGCAGAATAAGTAATTATTAAGACGACTTTCTCATGATTACGAAAGGCGGCGAATTTGATATCAAGTAAGGGCAATGATAATCTATAAGAATTCTACGACGTTCTACTCTCCAATCAAGAGAGATATGCTGCGTGAAGTACCGTCCCGTCAAGGTGGTGGGCTATGGCTCGATGAGAAGGCTGCGAGGGTCTATTCTTATCTTTCACCTGTGCAGAACCCTTTTTCTTCCCTCATCGCCATCCTGACGATGCTAAAAGTGGCAGCAGGTCAAGAAAACGTGTGACAAGATCTTGATCAGCCCAGCCATTTCATTTCACGCGATACATACGTCCAAATACTATCGTATCATACAATTATCGATCAAATGTTGGAGAAATCGCCCGGCCAGTATATATGTCAAGGCCAGGAAACACTTTCTGTCGACGTCGACGTGAAACTGCAAAATCACGTGACAAGACATTGTCATGACGCTCGACCTATGATTTTCAGTCTGATCGCGAGATCTGGCGAGAGAGTGAGGCGATAGGGGCGAGGATCAGACCAATTAGCCTCCCATTTCTGGTTTTCGCAAACTTTGAAATTTGGGTTCACGGCCCTTTTCAGTTGATTAGGGAGCCCAGGGAAGCCAATTGCGAAAAGTCAATGCCGTAATATTGTAACCGGGAAAGATAGAAAGTGATTGAGGTCGGAAAAGAAACTTGCACCGTAGCTTTCCTCACACCTTCCGATCTCTTCTGATAACTCCTGGGTGTGCTCACCCTAATTGGTGTGAATCGATGTCGATCCGTCGGTATTCCGGCTGATAACAGCGTCGGAGAATAAATTCCAGGTGTTGAAGTAGTATGCGCGTGTGCTGCGAGGTAAGTTCTCAGCCTTGAGAGTGGGGTCTGAATTCTCTACCAGCTGAACCGCAACACCTCACGTTTCCTAAATTGAATATGTAAGAATACTGAAATACAGTTGAGACTTCAGATCCGTCATTTGAGGAACAGCCTTGTGTACAGCAAGAACCGTGAAGTGCGCGCTCGTAGCCGTTGCTTTACGAGCTGTCACACCCTCAGCAAGTCGAGAGAGGTCGACATAAGCAGTCCCGCAACCATGTGGATACATGATGCAAGTGTACCCAGCGAGGCCTTTCACGGCACCACAATTGATGCTGGGGAGTATGCTTTGGTTAACATTAAGAACCATAAATCAACGCCACAACCCTTAATACCCCACAGTCCTCCGCTAGATTCCTTGGATATTGCAGCACTCGCGATAGGTACCTTTTCTGCTTTACATCTCGCTTCTCACAACAGACGATGTTTCAATTGCACCCTTCTAATCCCATTTCGTTTTGAAGCCAGCAATCGTAGCTACGCGTGTCTCCTACCCTTATCCGTTCACTTCCGTTAATCCCGAAACAGGCATTCAAGGTCGCTCTGGTAGTGGCTGACAAAGTGGGAGCTGCTGCACATGCTCTTGATTCGTCAAACTCGGTTTTATTCCCATTCTATGCTGCAACGCATGAGATTGATGTTGCTGGTGCCACGTACAATTCGATGCCAGGTCTGCTGCCTTGGCCGACAGACACCCAACAGCATTTCTGAGGTTCAGATTCCTATCGTTCCTGAAGTGTCCCACAGTCCGCCAACTCCACTCGTGCAGAATTCCATGACTTCACTTGAAATCGTTGTCAAAACACCCAGACAACTTATGACAACTAAGCTATATGAATGCACTGGTCAGTATGTGATTCAAAGTAGAAAACTTCTACTGTGATCCATTGTGCACATCGTCAGACACCACACAATTTCCATATTCGGAAAAATCGTTCAAAATTATCTTGAACAATTAGAAGTCTTATGCATTTGAAATCCATGCAGTGATATCCTCCATGCGCCCAGAACGCCAGCAAGGGGTGATGATGGACCCTTCAAATATTTGGCTAATCATCGTCCATTGGCATCTCATCATCAATATACCTCACCAAGGTAATTCTCATCTCGGTCGAATCATGTCCCCTTAACACATCACTAATGAAGTGGGCCTCCACTTGCATCTGGACCATCTCCAAAGCGCCCCTCAATATACCACAAAAGATGTTCGAATACCATAATTCGTCCTGTGCTCTCCCATCATCTGGTAGCTCTACAAAGTCCGCTAAAGGGTTCTCCTCGAATATGAGAGAGAACTGTTTGTTGTCGCTCGTCCAGTTTGATACCGCTGGTGTAATATTTAGGAAGATCTTGAACCCAACCTATTCCCCTCATCAGCACAGATCTTGCAAGAGCAGCAAGCAAGAATAATCGAAATACTTTGGCAATCATTTCCGCCGTTTCCCTAAAATTTGAACATCGTCTCATAGTGTTTGACTTCGCAAGATAATCCTCGATCAATCGTAATCCGATATTGTAACCCATCTTGTCGAGCTGTTTGTTGACTTCCACATAGTCGCTCTCGTAATCTTTACATAGCTGTGCAACGATGGTACCGTATGTGAGAGTGACGAGTTCGGCGTTTACTTTGTCTACTCGACTTCTGGAAGCGCATCGTATCAGTCATGCTCTGGGCTATATCGAGAAGAGCGGCCTGCGACAGGCTGTACTTACTTCCAGACCCTAGGTTTAGAATTAGTATTCTGACCTTGAATTTGCGTCGGAGTTGGACAGATCAAACAACTTACTCCTCACCCATCCGCGCGGCTTTGTTTGATGAAGACATAGTTCAATGTGCCACCTTTTTTTCAGCACATGAGATCATCCAGTTGTGCGGTTCGTTGATTTTGGTGAAGCTGGAGCTGGTCCCTGAACGGCGCACCGATTCGGGCGGTATGACTTTTCTGCCGGTCTACTTCGTTAGCGCGTCCGCCTCAAAAATCATACACGCTCATCTCGGTGCTGAACTTGTGCTCCATGCAACGTCGCGCGATTTTTGTTATCCCTTCTCTATACGACTAGCAGACGTGTGATTGGTCACTATTCAGATCCGTGATTATGGCTTCAGAAAAGCGCCCAGCTTCCGACGACCCAGGATCCTCGCAGATAGTGGTGAAGAGGCAGAATGTAGGAAGCAATAACAAGGCTCTAGCTACTACCAATGGCTCAGGAGGAAGTGGCGCTCTTATACAATCTGTATGTATAGTTCTGCGCGCGGGGAATGCGCTTGAGTATTGGCTGATTTGGAGAAATAGGCACCTCGAACGAGTGGTCTCCAGGCGCCGGTGATGCAACTCACAGGTCATTCAGGAGAGGTGTTTGCTGCCAAGTTCGACCCCAATGGCAATTATATTGCTTCAGGATCCATGGATAGGACGATCAGTGAGTGGTCGCGCTCTACCACTATACACGAATTCTAATAATTGGCAGATCTTTGGAGGACTTACGGAGATTGTGAAAACTACGGAACATTGACAGGACATAAGGGCGCAATTCTAGATTTACAATGGTCGCGGGACTCCAGAGCTCTCTTCTCAGCATCGGCCGATATGCACCTAGCGAGTTGGGATTTGGAGACAGGTACGAGGATACGTCGGCATATCGGACATGAGGAGATCATCAATTGCATGGACATTAGCAAAAGAGGTGAAGAACTTCTCATAAGTGGATCGGACGATGGGTATATTGGAATCTGGGATCCGAGGACGAAAGCTGCTGTTGACTTTATCCCTACCGAATTCCCCGTCACAGCAGTCGCATTGGCAGAGGCTGGAAATGAGTTGTATTCTGGCGGCATAGACAACGATATCAAGGTGTGGGATATGAGGAGAAAGGCCGTAGTGTACTCCATGCTTGGGCACAACGATACCATCACATCGCTTCGCGTATCACCTGATTCTCAATCTCTACTATCGAACTCTATGGACTCAACAGTCCGGACGTGGGACATAAGACCATTCGCTCCAACTGAGCGTCATATCCGAACATTCGACGGAGCGCCTTCTGGAATAGAGAAGAACCTCATTCGCGCAAGTTGGGATTCTACCGGAAAAAGAATTGCTGCTGGTGCTGGGGATGGTACTGCTGTCGTTTGGAATAGTGAAACTGGCAAGCTCCTATACAAGTTACCTGGACACAAAGGAACCGTTAATTGTGCCGAGCTATCCCCAGGAGCAGACCCTATCAGTAAAGCTTCCAACTCGATTCCCATATACGAGATTGCTAACATGTGTCTAGTTCTTACCGGTTCTTCGGATCGGACTTTACTGCTGGGTGAATTGAAGTGAGCTGATACAACCCAAATGATGTCGTCGTCAGTAACATGATACATGATACCCCACAAACACGAGCTTCGAGAAAGAACTCGGGATTCGGAACTGTGATACAGAAGATCATAGCGGCTTTTACGTATAGTTCGTAAGGCGTTTAATGGAACGGGACTTGGAGGACACAAGCTTTGCAGGTGTTTTAAATCGACGGCACGGTGCAAAAAAAATGTTACTTCTAAAATCCAAGAAGCTGAAAAGAACGCTCAAGCAAGGGGTCTATTTTCCCTCAACTACCCCTCATGATCACTATATCTGGTTCGAGCCAGGCGATGGGGTTTTGATTGAGCGAAGGCGATCTGCAGTCACAGAAATTTGTAAGGCTAGATAATTCTATAGGAGTAGGACAAAAAGGCCTTCGTTGGGCAGCTGTAAAGAAGACTATTCACGTACTTAAACCAATTGCAGGATCCCATCATGCTCCTTGATTCCAATTCCAACATAGGTTCATCCATCCCAAGTCTTTAAAAAGACATTCCAACGTTCCAACATTCCATCATCCATCTATCGTCACAAATTACCAGCAGCGCGGTTAATCAATTAGACGAAATCGGCTTACCCCTGACCGCGGAAGTCCGAGCAGATTTGATTGGTGGACCACAGCTTTGATCTGAAACAGCCTTAATCTCTGGAGCGCTGCTCGGGAGCTTCATCTCGAACTGCTTGTGTGCCAGATCAAACCCATCTGCGTCCCAACACCAAATCAAATCTTGCTTCGGCAAGCACGACCCTTGCGATATTACGGATGTATTCGATCACAGAGGAGAAACAGACATTTCGACTCTCCAGAACTCGCTGCTAGTTGTCGCAGATTTTTCGCTGCTTCTGCGCACCTTCGTTTCTTTCGGGTACAGTGCTTCGCAGAGAGATGAGGTGCTGACTCTACAGGTAATTACAGCCAGAGCTACCTACTACGCCTACCTATGTATCGCATACCCATGTCTCTTCATGAGACAAAGCCCTTTCTAGCTCTTCCTTTCTGTCGCTCGCTCTTTCCTCCTCTCTCGACTTCTTCCTCAAGTCTTCATATCCACGCGAAAACCATTTCAGCTGCAAAAAGCTATTTTCCTTAATCCTGTTCTCTTGTCCTCTCCTCTGCGCGCCTCTCTTTTATGCATTAGTTTATTTTGTTTATACCTGCATCCTGCGTCCTGCATACTACGCTATGCGTCCGTGAGCTGAGCACTCCGTTCTCTTCTTCAAACATCTAGTGGATAATCCGAATCGACCTTGAGACTCCAATCGCAGAGCGAAGGAGATACCTCACAGACGTTTCGAATTGTCCTGTCCATTCCATTATCTTGGTCAATCTCTTGGTCTATGCACTCCTTCACACCCTACTTGATTTGTTGTTACAGTAGTACTTTACGCCCACAGCTGTTTTCCCCATAACCTGCAGGATTCTCGCAGTTCCTTGGATATCCTGTCGATAGGTGGATCCTTTCGAACTGCAAGTCGCTCGCTCGTTCTTAACCTAACGATTTCTTGCCAATTAACGGACAGGCTGCGGGCTGGCTGTTATCGCGATAATAAGACCGTTCATTCGACCTCATGTCTCCGAGTCATATGAGTATTAGGTCCTGCTGAGAGGGCCAGCTTCTTGCTGCTGAAGAATATATTGTGGGGGCGTCGCGCGAGCTGAAGCAACAACAAGAAGACATCATATCGAGGGGATTACTTCATTTGACTTGCTCGACACGATTGACACATTCGAAGCACAATGCCTTCTTCACAGCCGGGCGACCATAGGCATATGCCATCGACAGATTCCACAAACCGACGTCAATCGAGATTAGATGATATTCGTGGAGGATTACATTCGTTATTTTCGGGTCGTACAAGCATAGGGGAGGCCAGGAATGTTGCACCAGAAAGTCATAAAGCGCCTCGATTGCCTGGGCTTGGAGCTCTACCCTCGACTCGAATTGTTATTCCAGGCCTAAACTCGAATCGAAGCTCTACGCGCCGAAGCTTTTCCTCAACTGCACCCGTCTTACCTCAACACGAAGAACCGTCTCTACCTCCTCCTTTCAACTCACGTCCTGCTAGTCGATTTTCGCAGTCCACACAGCTCCCACCCGTTTCCTCAATTCCTCCGACAGTGTATCGACGTTCAGAAAGAAGATTTGTTGGTGTAGATCCCGCTGAGCAACATTTGGCGGATTTGGTAGATGATGGGAGGAGGCGAAGGAGGAGGAAGTCTCATAGTCGACAGAAGTGTTTACCTCGAATTCGGAATAAGAAGATACGGCAAAAGATAGTCAGCTCGATTGTGTCTGGGATTGTACGTAATTCCGTTCTGCGTCTATGACCGCATTCATTACTAACATGTCCCCAGCTCCTTACTCTTGTGCTCGCGATTTGTATGTCATTCCAAACACACAACCCCTCCCTAGTTTCTTGGCCACTAACAATATCTAGATCTCGCCTTGGCACTGTCGGACAAGAACGAGACCCAAGAGTTCCACGTTTTATTAATTTTGATTATCCTGATAATCACCATCTTCTTCTGCCATTCTTTGATTCGGCTTTGTATGATGATCATAAATCCGCCGGCAGAAGGCGATCCGGGCCGTCAACGTTTGCCCTCAATGGTCGGGCCGGGTGGATATGCGGAAACGTCAGTGCCCATACCGGTTGCTCTTGCGAGAGATGAAGAAGCCGCAGGAATCGAAAGCGAAGCGACAAAAGTTCCTCCACCAGCGTATGGCCTTTGGCGCGAATCAGTGGTATGCAATCCTCGTGACCAATCTTAATTTTGCTCGGCTTCTAATTTTCCAAAAATAGCGCGTGGATCCGAATAGGATATACTGGCAGAGAAATGAAGCGCCATTGAATCGGTCGCTCTCCCGTTTATCAGAACGTCCTTCGACGGCTAACAGACCGCCTTCCTACATGTCAGATGACGGGGTGGATTATGTGGTGGAAGCTGCACCGCGATCAACGGTTCCGGGAGAAGATTCGTTACCTCCGCATCCGGCGGAACGATCAGAATGGCCACGTCAGTGAGTTTCGTTTATGGGAGGAATGAAAGTAAGGGAAGAAGAAAGCAGCAAAGGGCCTTGATGGTTTTCATGTATATCCCGCAGAGGGAGATCTCCTTATTGTACGTTTCGCATCTAGACTCTAGATGTAGGGTACGTACAGGTGTACAGGGAATGGAGTTACTGTGTTATATTGTACATTCAGGCGTTGAACTAGGGTTGCATATACCTTTTGGATGGGAAGGACATCGATTAGCGTTTTGGCATAGTCTCGGGAGTCTTTTTTTCTTCTTCTCCTTTTTGGTTCTCCAACTGCGATGGGATGGAATGGCATCTTGGGATTGGGCCATGCATGTACTGTATATGGAATAAGACGAAGATGAGGAAGAAAATTCTGATATAATACTACGCGAAATCCAATGCTGCGGCTGAATGCAATGTCGGGGGTTTGATACCCACAGGGCCCTGGTGCTGTGTGTTATTTTGACGAGTGGACGACCTCAGACGATATCTCAACCAACTCATCGATTTTCAGGCTTTGTGAAGATCGGATAGGTGTATTGGTTTTGTGGTAGGAATTTATTGTTTTGGCAAAGGACATCAATGAATGATCTGGGGTGGGATGTGCGCGTTCTATATAGTAAGTTTGGGTGTGTTGTATTTCTTCTGTTCTTGTAGCTTGGATGGGTTTGATTCTCTGTCTATCCATACTGCGGCCACGGGCAGGAAGTGCATGTTGCTTGCTGAATACGCGCTGGCGGCGGCGGCGATTGGCGTGGTTGAGTTATGAGCACGTTTACGATTAGTAGGAGTGGAACAATCGTATTTGCCAGCATGCGTTGGGGTGGTAATGCGTCTGCTTGGGGCTGGGGCTGGGGCACTGTGCTCGGCGGGAGGATCGGAGCGTGAATGAGAGCGGAGAGAGTAACGGGATCATGACGGAATTTGGGGCCGGAGGAGATGCTGGGATATATGGTGTTGCTTTCTCGGATGCTGTTCTACGTTCTGTTGGCGTGGGTTGCGAAGGTTCTGCGGCGTGGAATCTCTTGGTCGGGGTAATGTTTTTCTTGGGTGTGTTGTTTATATATACTACGGATGGAGTATATGTTGTGGAGGTATACAATTAGGTATAAAGGTGTAGAGGAAAGAGAGGGGTGGTGATGGCGAGGACGGGTTTAGTGCGGGGAGTGGGAGATGGGTTTAGAGATGGCTTATCCTATGAGGAAGGATACATTGATGGGAGATTGGAAAGATTGATGATAGGGGCGCCTTCAGAGTTGGGTCAAACAATGGTATGAGAGGTGTTGGCCGGCTCACGATGCTGTCAGGGGAGAGGCAGGCCAATTAGACTATTGGTTGTCTGTAGGCCAAACTAGTTGTAGAGCAGCTTAGATGGAAGAATGGAGAGATCTAACTTTGGTGGAAATTTGTCACGATGGGGATAGGGGTCGAGATGCACATTCGGTAGCAAAGTCGAAGACTTTCGAAAGGTTTCTCTTGGGTTATTTGTGTAGAGTGGGCATTTGACACTCGATGCTAGACGCTGCTCGGGCGATGTGTTAGGTGACGGAAGAGGAGGGAAGTTGAAGTGCGCATTCAGTCGTACTTAACTAATCAGCTCCCTTGGAGGGAAAATAGCAGGGCAGCTCGGATTGTGTATTATTTGTGGTATAATACCGCGCGGTATGCGGTAAATATGCATGGGGACAGACTACTTCATTCCTGTTGGGACGACCGCCTTATGTTCAGGCAATATGTTCAGGCAATTGAATAATAACTTTGGTGACTACTTCTCAACCATTTAGGGCATCTAGGACCCGTAATAACAGACACCTAGGAACACATGCGGACCTACTGTGGAAATAAGTGCCGTGAAAGCTAGCTAGCAATGCTTAACCTTGAATCATTGCGTGAGAGCCACGTTTACAAGCACTCCTTTTCTTCACAAAACTTTGAGAATAATGCCAGCAAGGATGGTGGAATGGCACCACTCTGTTAGATTGGTACTTCTGTAAGACACTCCAAAGTATTTCCCTATACAATCCTCCGAACGCCTGGTTTTGGTTCCATGCAAATGCGTATCATCTTCGCCTATAATCATCTCTTGCCCCACGACCGCCTCGGTTTCTGTCCCGGTCATCATATCTATCCCAATCCCTGTCTCTTCGGTCGCGATTATCGTACCTGTCGTCTCTATCACGACCACCACCTCTCCTGTCACGCTTTGGATCATGATCCCTATTGTCCCTCTTTGGACTTCTGGGGCTTCTACTTCTTTCTCTGGCGCTGGGCTCGTACTTGCCATCCCTTTCGTGCTTCTTCCTCAACTCGTCCTCGTCAATGACCATACCATATTTATCTCTTCTCGGTCCTGAACTGTAGTCCGCGTTCCTGTACTGTCTCTTCTTTTCTAATCCGCTAACACCACCAAATCCACCACCTCCTTGCCTACGTTTGGAGTTCGTTGCTGTTCGCCATGTGTCGGATAATTTAGACACACTTTGGGAGAAGTCGACGTGGATTCTGTGGTCATCGATCAGAACTCCTTGCATTTTGAAATAGGCCTGTTCACAGGAGCTTTGCTCCTCGTATTCTATAAACGCGTATTGTAAGCTGTCGCCAGTTCGCTTGTCGCGAATTACCTCACAAGAGAGGATTTTGCCAAAGCGACTGAAGATCAATTCGAGGTCCTCATCTAGTAAAGCGAATCAGCAATGATACTAAGACACCCAAAAAGAATGAAATACGAACCTGTGGTAACAGGATTAAGCTTGCAAACAAATAGGACATTCTCTGGAGGCTTCACTTCCGCGAAAGGTAAATCCCCGACCATTTCCAAAGTTAAGGCTTGCGCCCTGGCCTCTCGTTCTCGTCGCTGCCTTTCGACTGCTTCCACATCTGCCTCTTCGTCCAATTTATCATCTTCAGAAATTCGAACTGTGGCTAGCTGCGCCTTCGAAGGCAGGGGACTTTCTGGTGGCTCGACGAGACCTGCTGGATCATCGTATGGATCATCTAAAATGACAGTATGCTTGATACGGATATCAACCAAAGGCTGTCCTTTATCATCACAAAAAGCATCGTTGATCTTCTCAAGAGCATCAAAGCCCTCCACGACTTTGCCGAATATAGCTGCCTTCCCATCCAAAAAGTCCAAATCATCACCCAGGGTAATTATAAATTGACTGCCTGCGATGCGCTCATCTGGATCTCTCGCAGATGGCACAGTCGCCATACTGACAGTCCCTCTCTCGGCATGCTTCAGTTTTGGATGGAAATCGGCTTTAAACGTCTTCTTCGCCGGTCCATCGATCAACCCCCATATTGAGCTTCCTCCATCGCTATCCTTCGAGTCGGGCCCGATTGGGTCTCCAGTCTGACAGGAAAAGTTCTTCTGGACGCCGTATATGGGTGAGAAATTGTAGTATTTGATTTTGCACAGCTTTAGGAAGCTAAATCACCGTGATTATCTTAGTATCTATGTGTTCAGCTACTTTATGAGCCAAAGGAATGGGGAGGGAATCGGTCTTACTTTTCGCACAGTTTGGGCGCATAATCTACGAGGAGGTCAATTACAATATCGCCCGCCGAAGTTTCTAGTAGAACACTCATGATGTTGTTGCGGAGAAAATAACTCGCACGAGGAGAGCGAGGTCGGCTGTTGCCCAAATGTCATTAGAATTTGGATGTAGGAGAATACGGCTAAACCTCGGCATAAGTTACTTTTGGCCGGACATTGAATTAGCCTCAAGTTGCAAGCGCGCTATCATCTATATCTAGTTATCTAGTTAACAGGTAGAATATATTTGGAGGTTGATATGCAGGATATACATTTGCAGGTTGACAGACCGCAAGTACAAGAGAAACAGATTGATAGACCGGAAGAAGAAGAGAGGTAGGTTGAGAGGCCGAAAGAAAGATAGTATTATTCAAGCTACTTGTAACTATATCTGCTATCCTTATTCGAAGGCTGACTAATTTGTAAACCCTGTAGATAGTGTAATTTATAGATTAAAAAGCGATGGTGGGAGAGAATCAAAAGAGAGATAGAAATAGAAGAAGGCTTAAACTCTTATTTTGCTATCGGGCCGAGTATGAAGCGAGGCCTGGAGCTCCGCGAGGAGCTCTTTTCAAATAACTTAGGAATGCCCTCAAATAAAAGCAGACTAAATATAGATACGCCAATAAGCGTCCGCGATTAGGCCCTGTTGCACGTGCGTGGAGCCTGAGGCAACATGCACTAAAACTCGTTTTCATCTGTTCTCGAACATATATACACCTGACTGGTATCGTCCAGATGGTCAACTCCTTGCACCAAGAGCATTCAATCGGTTAATGTTGTCTTGATATTTGACCTCTGTCCTGTGTTCTCTGTTCTGCCTGGATCGAATCATCTCTGGGTTGTGTCCTTGGGAACTCGTACAGTACATTTCTCGACGTACAGTTCTGCGGACCGTGAGTGAGGGAGACCGAAGGCAGTTGATAACACCAAAGACCTCCAGACTGATTTCCCGAACACTTTTCAGAAATATCGGTTCGTCTGCGATAAATACGTCTCAATGATGGAAAGATGATGAAGAGCCGTCGTCACACGTCCTTCCCCGGATCTGCAGCTGTACTCTATCCAGGTCTCCATCCAACGGACTTCGTCGCCGATGAGGCTTCTATCTAATTATTGGCCGAACAGAGAGTGTGCCATATTCCGGATCCCGCGGACAAGGGTTCGAATGCCCGAGCTTATGTCTATCAGCCGCTATTCTCAGATCACGCCTACTGATGGTCTGCGCGCTCTGCATCTGTCCTTCTGCGCCGTACAGTTGGTACTATAGATTGTCCTGCTTAATTCGATCTACGACGCATATTCCCTCGGCTTCTAGATCCTTTTCTTCAATGCTCGCGGCTGCTTCCTTAAATGATGCATCTTCGTCAGGTATTTCCTGTTGCCCAGCACCTGCCACCACTGCTGCACTACAGGCTTTACAGCATGAAAATACAAGCTATGTGCCTAAAGAAACTCCACCAGCTATGCCAATGGAATTCTCTATCCTGCGGGGTGGCTGCATACACTAACGCTTTTCTGATAGTAGTGGTTATGCAGCCACCCGTGAACGACCCCAAAATTTACCCTCAAAACGCTGTCTTGGTGGTTCCACGTGCAGATTGAAGATTCCAGGTTATGGATTCCATTCTATCATCTTTCTTGCCCGGGGAAGCAAGTGTCCTGGCCGGAGTCTGGTTTGTGGCTCCATCTCTCAGATACACCTAATCCCGCGGGTTCTCCAATCGGGCTTCGATGGGCTTCTTTCCTGGCCTTAAAGGCTTGAAATTTCGGTCAGAGTATCTGATCGCGAACCGAAGCTAAGGCATGGCAGTTCTCAGACAGCGCCAGTCCCTGGAATAAGTTCCGACCCTCATCTGACTTGAGTCCTTGCACCATCTTGCGTGTCATTTCCTGCAACTTTAAGCCTAGCCTCGATATATCGGCAATCTAGGCTTTACTCTGCGTTTCTTATCCGCGACAGCGAGTGCAACTTCGTATTGTAACACTGCCGTATTGCTTTCCATCATCGGTGCGACACAACGGAGTCAAGACATGAGCGTTCCTTACATGCTCTACTTGCACTATAGTTGGCCTAATCGGTGAAGCTAGCCAGCCATACAGTCATTCCTGTACTCATAACACTCCAAGGCAGCTCATTCATGAAGATATTGGTGCATTTGAGTGCACCATGTAATTTACCATGCTTCAACCAATTAATGGTCCTGTGGCAGATTTCCAAACTGCGTTATTTTATCTTATATCTTCTGTAAAACATTGCACTTTCTTTTCCAAAGACTTCCCTTTGTCTGATCGGACGACGCTCCCTGCAGAAAGAAGTTCTACAATCCTAAAGGTTGCATGGTGGCGGCAAATTCGGCCAAGCTAATTTAGCAAACAAGGCAGACCACGAACCAAGATCACACTTTGTTTGCTTGCCAGTAGCAACTTCATGGATCCAGATTGGACAGCTAGATGCTGCAAATATCTGCCAGACATTTAGCGGTCAGAAAGAACCCATGAACCATAAGTATGGTGGGCTTGGTTTTAATACATATATAAGAGTCTCGAAAGTTTTCTTCAACCCTGTTCGCTGCATCAAACGCTGCATATGCCCCAATCTTGCGATATGCTATCTAGGGTCTAGAGAAGGCAGGGCAACATTGATTAGTAAGACGGTGGTCCCCAAGCCAGCATCTGTAACGTGATACTGGTTGTGGTCAGACGTCAGATTCATCACACTGGGTTTAGTTGTACTGTACCGTTCACGAAATGCTTTGGTTCACAGTTGTTTGTTGACTTATATTTATGCTAGTAGGCACTGAATCGTTATCTGTCATCCTGTTCTGAAAGATAATGTATCTATGTCTTGAAGAAGCAAGTTTGCTCCAGGCAATTCTATCCGGCTGTCAAAAGCGCAGATGGGGCCAAACGTCGTGCGGCTGGCTGCATCGCTCCTCTAAGACTTCTAAATATGTCAGGCTCTAGCACAATTCGAGTGAGAGTCACAGTGCTAGTCTGGATTCTTTACATCCTGTAGATATGTTTCACCTATTGAAATAATCTCATCATAATTATAGTTTAATTGGATTTAGAACAGTACCTGATTCCAATACACTGGATAAGCTAACAGGAGCCTGGCAGGACGGCTGTTTGTCTACATGTGCCGGACTGACCATGTCGATCAGTACAGGTGCTTGACTGCATGGATCCGTGGGACACAGAAATCACGTCGAGGAATAAATTATGAATTCACTAATGTAGAATAAAATCAATCACTTATCAAATTCTGCTCCTGCACATAGGAAAATTGGGATAAAGGATCTGAGCAAACAATTTCTGTTGTACGTCTTATAACAACGATTAACTTCCGCCGAGCAGCCCCACGACTTGTTTAACTGCTGGAGACCTGTTGGTATTGGACCTTGATTGTCTAATCCTATCGAAACTTGACACATTCTTTCTTTTACACAAGTAATCCCAAACAACAACATTCACGTCTTCCACTGCCGGAAGAGCTTATGAAGGTAAGCCAAACACTGATCAGACTGCTATGAATCACAACGGAAAGAAATACTCATGGAATTAGATGGTAGCTCACGCATCATACTACTCGGAAGAGGACCCTACTTTTCATAGATGTGGCAGAGGGGGCCACAACTACCCTCTGGCTCAGGAACGACTAGAGAATGCCCACGGACCATCTCGAACTTATGGTGATGGTCGAAATGGGGACCATGCGCAAGAACAAGAGCAAAACACGCAAGTTAGACGTAGAGTCCCTGTCGCTGTATGTCTTCAATTGTCTTTTAAACTCAGCTTCATGATTGCAAAGGGGTTTGCTAACAAGTTACCGAAAGTGCCAACGTTGTCGAAAGCGCAAGATTCGCTGCAGCGGAGATCCAGGTAACGGAGGGCCATGTCTTCATTGCAAAAATGCAAACGTTGATGATTGTAAATACCTGAGAGTAATTGCGACTCAACCTCTAGCATGTCAATCGTCTCTAATCAGCACACGTAGATGTCCGCTCTCTCACTTGAGCAGCCCCCGGATTTAAATGAATTCAATTACGACCCGTCTTCCCGATCACTATATCACGTACCTTCACACTCCCAGCTTCCTGGGTACGGATACCAAGGTCAAATAAGCACCCTTGGTGCCGATAGTTCTTATCGATCGTTTCCTCAATCCTACGGATACCCGGAAAGTAGGATATTTGGGTTGTCTTACAGCGACTTTCCAGACAACTCTATTGACTTTGGCTTATCCAGTTCCACGTACCAAGTTGTTAGCCCAGAGCCGACTGCAGTCTCGAGCTATCCATCTTCAAACAACAATCGCTCCAGAATTGGCGCGTCGGCAGTATACATGACCTCACCAGGCTCGGTATATAGTCAGAACACGCTTCCTTACCAAAGCAATTACAGCGTCCGCCCGACACTTACTTCAGACTTGAGGAATTTCCCACTAAATGCCATTCCTAGTCCTCTTACTACGTCCACTTCGAATGGCTTAGCTGGGAACGAAAGAGTATTGCCGCAGCCAAGCGTCAACCGCTCATTCACAAGATCTCACGATGGTCTACCGGTTCTCTCGAACTCTCAGCACGCACTTCAGTCGTACAATACTGCGAGTTCACCTATGATGAACGGAGATGGTCAGAGAACCATCAACGAAGGCGCAGTCCAAGAGAATGCGGCTCTTCCGTCCCTGTACATGTCACTGCCGACCACTAGCCAGGAAATCACAACTGAAGCCGCACAACTGGCATACAATTCTCAGCAGATACCCATGAGTCAACCAGAGGGTGACCTCTACGCCCCTCAAACATCGCATCAGAATCTCACATACTACTCTCAGACTAATGATTCATCCAATGAGCTCTCGAACTACGGAACGAGCAACACAAACGACAGGAGTCGTCAAAGTAGCCAAACCAACACCACCGAAAATTCCTTGTCAGCTAATCATCACAAGTATAGTGGTGCAACTCTAACCAGTGGACGCGAATACACACCCAATCCTCCGCAAGCATCGTACCCCTTACCAAATATGCCAAACATGCAGGCTCATAATACTTTGCAGCATCTTCCCCAACTTACACGACAACATAATCTACCACTTCCACCAACGAGTCTGTCTTCAAGATAGCGCACTTGCTCGATCAGGCCAGGGGAAGGTACCTATTTCTGCAAGCTTTTCCTGCTATCATGCAAGTGATCTCTCTGTGCGCATGAATTCTTTCTTGGGGCAAAGGTTATAGCTCGCTTTTGTTATTTTTCTTTTTGGGCGAATGGGGGCAAGATAAAATATACAAAGAACAGATGCGGAAGATGGATATGAGAGGGGCAGAGGAACGGCGTTTACGTTTCATTTATTTTCTCGACTACGCACGACTGTCTATTGTGTCCGAGATGTCATATCTCGACAGACCTACTGGTGGTGGACTGTCGAATCTTGCTTTCTTACGAATTGATTTGGTCGAATTCGCGGAACCTACGGTGTGGGTACACAAGGACAGGAACAAACTTAGGGGCTAGCTTCTTAGGGCGGGCAAGTTCTACTATGGGGTGCGATTGACGTCTAGAGGTTGCTGCTATCACTGGTACGGTTGAGGTCGGACTTCGCACATACAACATTGGGGAAAGAAAAAAACGGCGGTGGACATACAATCTGCTAGGGTTGGGGAGGAAGGGGCATGATGTCTACTTAATGGGAGGGAATGGAAAACCGCGTCGCGCAAAAGGCTGGCGGGGAAGTCACTGGATATTCATGATCGGTTTGATACTTTGAAGTGTTGCCGGGGAAAAGCAAAAAAGGGAGGAGAAAAGTTCAAGGGTAAAAAATGTTGTTGTCTGTCTATTCTGTCTTTACTACTTGTTTCTATGTTTCTTGGCGAGGCGCGATGAGGGGGCCGATAGGCTGTGCGGAGGAAATGGAGAAGGATATCTGGCTTTGTTTTCCTTGTCAATCTACTCTATCTCTGTGCTCTCCTTCTTGGCTTTCTTTATCTTGTTGGTTGTGGTGTGGAAGTGTGTTTGCGGGACGAACGACCAGAGAGGGAAAAGGCGAGAAATCGGGGAGTGCGAGAGAGCCAGTGGGTGATGAGTGGCATTCTTGTCTCACAGCTGTAATTGATGTTCTGATATTGCTGTTTTTGGATATCCCTTTTAATGTTGTTGTGGCGCTTCCCCAGTGATGCAAATGTCGTATCATTTTTCATTGCACCTGGGCCTGGTTTACTTAATCTGGAACGCTGCTGCTTGTGTATTCTTTACCTGTTACTTGTATGGGTTCCATATGGATAGCTACAGCTTCAGTTAGAGTTAATGATTATTATAATCATTCTTCAGTATATTTTTGCATCTCCACGTCCTTTGCATTGCATCCTTTACACTTTCCTCCCTCACCTCAGATTTACGGACCGCAGAGCCATCAAGGTACCAAAACGTCTCTGCACTGCGGGGCGCTCAACCGTGGTAAAAGAACCATTCATTGACACCCTCATATGTGAGCTGCCGACCCGAATATGCTCAAGAGGGGCACGGAATAAGCTCAGTCGATCTGAAAATCTCCACAACTTTCAATCTCCAGACTATCAAAATGCAACGAGAGCCAGGTTACTGTGCCAGTGCTTCCCTCCAATCACAAAATATCCCTCAAATTAAAAAACGAAACTGCGCAATCGCCGTACCGGTATCATACATGTCGTGCAACTCTTGGTTAGCTTAAACTGTCTAGACTTAGTCGCACATAGTGGTACAGGCCCCCACCCCCCTTCGCTTTTAGAGCACGGTGAAGACGATGGAAAGTTTCGGGCGAGGTCCCTTGCTATGCGTAGGGCTCACATCAGGTTTTATCCTTAAGTGTCGTTTGCTGTGCCTTTGGATGGCGTCAAGAAAGCCTCGCAACGATCTCGTATCAGAGACGGTTGCTATTCGCATCCCGTGTGGTAGAACGGTCAAGGAAGTCCCTCCTAACGGCTTCTTCCACCATCCGAGAATACGGGTTTACTGGCGATAGCCTTAGCGTCTTGAGGTCCAGCCCAAATTGGCACGCTGCGCTTTGTTGGCTTGCTAGCATCCCAGGCATTACTTCCTCTATGGCAATTTACTTGAGCCTCCAAACAAACGTTGAGGCGAGTGAGATGGGAAAATGCACCAGAGCGTAGTCCGTTGTACCCTACGTCTACTTCCGCAACATTTCTATCTGCTCTTACAAATCGCCATCCTATCGATGTTCTTATGATCTCCAAGGAATTTTAAATCCCCCTTAGTTGATACATTGCTTCGTGTTCGCTATACCCCCTGCCTACATCGGCCGCAAGGTACCAAGTCCCGAGCAACTTCAGGGCCCTCGCAATACCACCTCATGTACAATCTTCACATATTTGAGATTGATCGATAGTACCTGAAACGTTTCTAATTTGATTAACGGATGTGCTATGGCCCATCGTCTTGTGCGCCATTCATCATGTACCTTGAAAACTCAGTCATCCAGTACCCTCACTTGAGTAACACCCCGCCGATTTCCCCATAGATCGTGCATTCCCGCGAGAAATATAGCAGAATCTTCTTATCTTGCTGCAAGCAAAATAGAAAAATTCAAAGGAGAAAGCAGTACTAGCACAACATTCATCGCGCCGCACAATGACGATCCATCTAGGAATGCATAACCGGTGGGCAGAGAAATCGATCCGTCCAGCCTGCGCAGCAGCTCACATACAATCCTCAGCTAGTGTAGCCTGTGGAGGTAGAGCGACCAGAACACAATCACGACATCTATCCACCAGCTGCAACGACAAAGAACTGATCTATCCGTGCTCCGTCCATCACAACCTCATGCACATTCGTCCATCGTCCACTCTGCACTGCACTCCACTCCTCTGTATACCTCCACAATATCACTCAGCTACCCCCCACTGATCGAACGATGTATTGAACCGATCATACATCTGTGCATATTCTGATCAACTTCTCCACTCGGAGACAGGCGGGCACAGAACACAAGACAGAAGAACATGACATGACAGGAAGACCGTATAACCCACCTAGCAATAGCTGTCCGGCCGGCCTCCCCCACGCCTCGGAAAGATACGTACCTACATCACATAAGCGACCAAGATGACAGAAAGAGGGACGGGCCGAATTCACTACGAAAGGAAACCGGAAGTATTTGTCGAGTAACATGATGTAACCATGGATAGCCGGAATAGGCATGTTAAGGGAGAATATTGGCGTGAAGTTTGCTTTGTGGCTGAAGACTGCATGGCAAACATCACGCAAAAGAAACCAGATGAAGAAATATGACCTGTCAGAAGTAGCAGTAGAAACATCAGACATGTTGCCTTCCAGCAACATGTAGAATGGATAGGCGGATATGGGTTGCAACGTTGACATAGGTGAAAGTTTGTATTCATCGAGGGCATATTCGTAGAAAAAGGGAGAAATGTAGATGTAGGAGGGCAATAATGTGACATGTTCCTTAATGTGTCTACTCACAGATACGAACATTTCCAGCAGTTCCAAAACTGCACAAAACCAGAAGCCGTAACTTTTTCGTCATGAACGAGTAAACACCTTGATTGAAATGTGAAGGTCCGAAAAGGGAGACCAATCTGAGGTTTCATGCCATCATGCCTCTATTTCGTTTTCCCTAATTACACCTATTGCATGATATGATGGAGGATCAATGCAGTTGCGTGTATAAAGCACATAGCCAAATCCCCAGGTCCAGCAACACCATCCATGCCCAACCCCAAGATGAAGTGACTCGTCTACTCCTTCTTCTTCTTCGCACCCTTGACCTTCGCAGTTCCTCTGAGGGTCTTTTGTCTGTTCTTGCGTTGCTTGCCTATATTCCATCCAATGTCAGTAACCATCCCCATTAATTGCCACCCATAGACCCAGTATGCAGCTGGGAATACACAGATTATGATAGGACGTACGTTGTTGTCTGCTTGGCTTCTCGATCTTGCTTGCAAATCCAACACGGACCAATCTGTAGTGGGGTTCGAATTTCTTCAAGGCCTCTGGTGAATCGTAGATGAGAGCGAAACCGGTTGTCTTTCCGCCACCGAATTGGGTTTGAAGACCGAAGACGTTGACTTGGTCCTTGCTGGCCTTGTAAAGACCGGCAAGCTTTTCTCGGAGCTCGTCCTTGGAGATATTGGCACGGTTTGGGTGGAGGATATCACTAGAACAAAAATGCCATCATTAGCTTTCCATTCTTAATATCCATTGCGTGCGCTCAAAGCCGGTTTGTCGAGTTCTTGAATTGCGACGGCCATCAGGAAATGCTGGCGGATTCGATGCAGATGATGGTGATAATAATGATAGAATACTTACACGACCATTTGCTTACGGCCGAGGAGAGGGTTGCGAATGAATTTGCGCGTTCGCAGCGTAACTGGGGCGTTGTTGTCGGCCATTTTTGCGATTATCTGGACCGATCAGTCTGTCTACGATGATATATCGAGACAGTTGTCGTGATTCAAATTGTCGATGGAGGTCGCTGTCGATTAAAGGATTGACAAAAAGTTCGAAAAGGCACACTCTCCTCGTTTCGGTAACCTTGAAAAATGCGCTAAGATTGAGCTAAATGTTTATGTAAGCGAATGAAATGTGCGAGCAGTGTAGACCCGAGGGTTGTTCATGAAGAGCCCTATGTTTCTGCCTTGTAATTCGGGCAACATAGAACAACTTTTGCTAGGGTAACAGCTCCCCTTCGTTCGATGGCAAGAACAATCAAGTGATTGTGCCACTCGGCAGTTGACGATATTCTAAGTAGTTGTGGAATCTCGACATCTTTAATATGGCCAAAGAATTGCCACAACAAGCACAAGATCAATTGGATCGATTTTGTCGTCAATATCTGCAACTCCTCCGTATTCTCGATTATCCGGATGACGAATACCTACGAAATGGAGAATTTCAGGAGTCAGTTTACAAAAGACTGTTTGAGGAAAGTGCATTGCAGTATCCACCGCCTCAGAGATACCAATTCCGCGTTCTCAAAGAGCTCACAAAACGGATTGAGAACAGTATCCAAGACTGGGACGAAGAAGTAGGTAGTCATGCGATAGTTTTCCCCTTAACTTGATTTCCTTCAACTCTTCGTTGTTCATAAGATCGTCCCGCTGTTGAGAAGACTCCAATATGGATGTGATAGCGTTTCCCTGCCATTTCATTCTGACGTCTCTTTTCTCTCGACCAGGCTGTCTCGGACAATCTTATGGATCAACTCTCTGTTATGATGTCTACCCCACTTCCCTCAGAATTCACTGCCGCTCAACAATCTTCTTACGTGACATACACATTGTCAAGTCTGCCATCTTCTTCCTCGGTATCACTAGAAAGTAGGGATATTCCTCCTACCATAACCCTTCTTGAATCTGCGTCGCTGCTTGTAGGAGCTGGCACGACGGGACTCCGTACAGTAAGTGTAACAGTCGCTTTCTCCACATCAACCTACACGCCGGTCTTATACCAGCTTCCCGTATTCATTCCCAGTCTACATTTCGAATGCAGCCTTTAAGATACCAGTTCTACGCCCTGTTTCCATACTGCATATATTTTCCGAACACATACTCACACCTTCCAACGACAACTTGCGCCCGCACCCCAAGCCATCGTCTGCCCTCAAAACCACTAATCTACTAACCCATCTTCCAGTGGGATGCCGCCCTCCACCTCAGCACCTATCTCTCTCTCCATCCCGCCCTCGTCTCCCAGAAAACCATTCTCGAACTCGGCTGCGGCACCGGTCTCGTCTCCATCCTCTGCGCCAAATATCTTCACGCCACACACGTGCTCGCCACAGACGGCAGTCCCGAGACCCTCATCACCTTAAACACAAGTTTATACCTGAACGGGCTCTCCTCTACTCCCTCCACTCCCTCCTCTTCTCAAGAAACCACGAACCCTAAAATAAGCGCACGCGAACTAATCTGGGGCCACCTACTATCCAGCGGGGAATTCGATTCCTTTTCCTCCTTTCTGTCATCGAAATCCTCTAATTCAGACTCAGCATCTTCCGCTGGAGATCTCGATCTAGTTTTAGCAGCAGATGTCCTATACTCACCCGAAATCATCCCCCCCTTCATCGCGACGCTCGAAGATCTTTTCGACTTGTACCCTGCAGTCGAAGTATTGATCGCAAGCACGATACGGAATCACGCGACCCACTCGATTTTCACAGAGATGTGCGAGAGGAAAAGATGGGAGGTGGAGCGAGTGGAGGGGTTTGAGGTTTTGGAGAGGAGTGAGCAAAAGGGGCCGTGGTATGGAGAGCTGGGGGAGGAAATTGAGATTAATTGGATGAGGAGGGGAAAGTGATATAGTATATGATGGATAATCTTGGAATGAGTTGTAAGATTCATTACTACTTCATTTTCTTGGTCATTATATGAAGTCTACCATCCTAAATAGTTGTCTCGACTTTCTTCCTCATTATCGGATCCGCTTCTCGGATGCTTCGCAGTTCGCCGGCTTAGGTTCTGCTTCCTTCAGCTGTAGTTAATGATGATGTACTGTTCTTTCACCGTTCCATATTTTGTGATATCCCCTCCATCCTCCTTATTAGACTTCTACAGCATAATGATATCCTCGCCACGAGTAATATTGTACTCCTCAACCTCAATCGCTGGCTTCTTCATTCGACCAACCCTGCCAATCTAGGCGCCACAGCCATGAGAGACTGGACGGAACAAGAATCTGAATATAGCAGCGATTTGCTCATCCCAATCCTCTTTCTCAAAATCGGAATAGATTACCTTGATCAGAACCTATCAATTTCACCCAATCTGAGAAGGTCCCCCTTTCGACTGCCCATTCACCGGTGCACCTTTCTCATCGATTCCCGGTGCATTCTCGTTCGTAACGCCACTATACGCCGGCCGCGAACCATTCGCTTGCGTTATCTCCTCCGCCAGCGCATCCTCGTAGGAAGGCGGCGCATCATCGAATGCTGGGGCGCCTGGTATGCCGACTTGTGGCGGATACGCTGGATCATATGCTGGTGCCGCGTTGGCATTGGCGTTTGGCCGGGCCGGAACGGCGGGTGGCTGTGATGCCATGGCATTGAGAAGAGCAGCGGGAGGGGTGATGCCCGAATATACTTCGATGGAGAAGCGGAGGGGTAGGGCGAGTGTTTGTGGCTATGACTGGTCAGCATTAATGTTGCTTTATGGAATATAGAAGCCTTACCTGTAGTTCGCCCGGATAGCCATAGCCCAAGCCAACTCGCACCTCGAGCTCATAGCGACGTGTAAGATTACAGGTTTGGAATGAAGGAGCAATGGTATTAGGTAAGGGAATTGCATCCCACAATTTCTGATCTACAACTGTTTCTGTCCCGACCTGGTCACTTGGTGATCCGATTGGTATTGAAAGTCCATTCAAACTCATTACAACCCAGGTGCTTGTCTCCATTCTAACAACATCTTGGGCACGCACTTCAGTTGTTCCGAAAAGGATGACTTGCAGTGACATTAGAAATACATATTCCGGGCTACTGTGTGTCTTTTTGAGCAAAATCCTGAGGGGCAATGGCTTATTGCAGGTCAAGATAGGAGGGCTCGGTAACCTGGCATCCACTTCTCCCTTTGGGGCTGTATCTGAAAGTTGCTGGGGCTTCTTTTTGAAGAGGCCTGACTTCTTAGCAAACGGCGAGGCAGCTTGAAAGATATATGGTCTTCTCGCAAAAGTCTCGTTGGTTGTTGGTGGTGGCCTCGGTGGCTCAATAGGAAGAAATTTGAATCCAATCGCCGATCGCCTGTTCTCCTTGAAAATCGAAGGCCTTTGTACTGTAACTTTTATATAATATCGAATCTCGGCTTCCCCAGGAAAGCCGGTTAGCGATGGAGGTAGAGTCCGCTTCACATGCCTGTATTGCATCTGCTGAAGCCCTCCCAGCCCTAAGCCTCCAAACCCACTCCCAGCTCCCATTTGTTGCATATGTGGATCCGAGCAACCATTATTGAGGGGCAACTTCATGCGAAAAGGATACTCATGTTGACCAGCTCTCAATGTATACGTGGTAATAACATTGTTCTTTGGGAAGACTTGTTCGACTCTGTATAATATCTTGTGGTTTTCCATAGCTACGTTTTGTCGTTGATCGCGCTGCGAATATAATCTCGGATTCTGGTGATACTGAGGGCCCGTTGGCCGTAGTAATATCGTTTTGCTCTCCCCCTCGAGCTTCACCATTATCGCGGACACAGTCTCATCGTTGGTAAGGCTAAGTATCACTCTGCCGCTGATGAAATCGAGGTTGGTGTAAAATGTGTGAGGATCGTCGAGCTGTATTCGAACCGACATTGCGAGAAATATGCGCTGGAAATCAAACGCATCTGATGACGCTGAGGAGAAGTCTAGGTGATTAATGAATCTCTCTCGAGATAGTATTCAATCAACGGAATGTTGAGAGATTGTGGCGGGTCAGCAACCTTGAAGTTTCAATGGACTCAGCCTCGTTGCTGCAGCCTGGGCATTACGCGTATTGAAGCAGTAAGAGCAAAAGCCATCCAATGAGTGATTCAATAGTCAGTATCACTCACTTGATTGCTGCGATGGAACGTCAGGAAAGCATTGCTGTACGAATTAATGTTCGCATCGTCCGTATTTATACGGTTGACGAGAGAATATGAAAATAGAATATTTCACAGCCTCACCTCCCGAGCGTTCCTCACCTGCTGCAATCGTCATTTTTGAAAGTGGGGTGCTCATGGTTTCTCTTGGCACGCTATCCCTGTTCGTACCGAAACTCTTTTTCAACATCGTGATTCGTAAACAACCACATTTCACTACTTTGGAGACGACGATTATATTGTGAATAGCAACAAATCATTAAAGTACAATGATGCCGACTTTCTATGTCATTGAACAATAGAAACAATTCCGAGACCGATACCAAAGTCAACTATGTGCTATCCAAATCTCGCCCAAGATGCTTCCCGAGAGTCCGAGACACTGCCACTGGTCCTGTGCTGCGATGCTACCGCATCGTCCGCAATATCCTAGAACACACTAGAGTCGGAGGTTTTGATAAAGTATATGGGAGCTCACTCGTTCTGACAAGCTGAACAGCCCTCGGATAGATCAGTGAACCATTGGTCAAGTGGTTCTCCATGCGAGCCCTATTGTGCCATCTTGGTTCTGTGGGGTTGAATTTGGAACTGGCTCTACTACGAACTTTACTTTCCCTGCTTACGAAGACGAAAGCCTGAGCGCTGAAGCAGGATGACTGTCAATATTCACGTGGGGGCTCGACAGTGCAACTTGAATTGCAGTACATGTAGGCCGAGAAACGTGCGGACGATTGATCCTAGGGTCTCTTTCTCTCAGGATCTTTTTGCATGAACCAAAGCATCCTATGGTGAATCATATCTCTTCTAACTCTGTCAGGCCTGGTTGAGATACGGGAAACTTGGATACGTGTACATGCGGGGTGATTGATGTATGTTTGCTAACGGTTTGCTAACGGTTGGCCAACGGTTGGTGGTTGGTAGAGTATTTGGTAGTTCATTCCCTTCTCATGTATATCCCGGATTCCCAGAGGCCTATGGGAACATAGTCCCCTCCGAGCTGCCAGTGCCGCCAACTGTTAGAGAGCAGAGTAAGAAAGCGGGGTTTACAGCGTGCCCGTTATATCCTATCTCCTCTTAACCCTTTACCTTTCCATTGATTCCTTCCCCCCGACAACACTTTTTTTAAAGACTTAACTTCAAATATACTCTATCACTAGCGATGCCTACAGCCAAGTACTTCAAAGATTGCCCGGAGTTCCCATCCGACGTGCCTGTCGCCGATATACCCACAATCTCGTATCTTAAACTTCAAGGTGGTTCGGCCGAAGAGTCTGAGAATCTTTACGAGGCGTGTAGGGAACATGGGTTCCTCTTGCTCGATCTAAGGAACTCAGAGGAGGGCGAGAGGTTGTTGAAAGATGCAGAAACTATGTTTGATATCAGTGTTGATATCTTCAATCTTGGACCCGAGGCGCTGATGGATTATAAGTTGAACATGCCGAAAGACGTCAATGGGTAAGTTTCAATCTCCTTCCTTTGTCCGACTCTGCCAAGATTGAAGCATGTGGTCTTTCTTCTCCTCGAACTACCAAGACTGATGTCAATTTCTTACCCAAAATCTAGCTACAAACCGGCTGGGCTTATAAAGACCGACGATGGGAAAATGGATGCCATGGAACTATATACCCTCAGTCGGGACGAGGTACTCGGCGAAGACTCCACACGCAGAGATCCCCAGGAATTCAAGACTCATCGTGAAGAATGCAAGCAATTCTTCCTTCACGCACATGAAGTTCTCCGCCAACTCATGTTGCACCTCGACAAACACTTGGGTTTAGAACCAGGTACCTTATCCTCCCTCTCACCATTGGACAAGCCATCTGCCACATCTCTTCGCCTTCTCATGGCACAGCCACAGCCCGTTGATGACAAAATCATTAGTCTGGGTGGCCACACAGACATTGGAATCATCACCATGCTATTCCACGTGGTCGGAGGCTTCCAAGTCTTGCCAGCCGGGGCCGAGAATATCAATGCTAACTGGAAGTATGTGCGTACGATACCTGGGTGTGCTGTCATCAATATCGGGGATTCACTCGTAGAATGGACGGGTGATCTATTGCGCAGCTCTCTTCACCGGGTTGTTACTCCACCTGGCAAACAGGCGAACTGTGTACGCCGTAGCTTGGCGTATCTTATTCGACCGGACCATAACGGTTCTATGCGTCGACTCAAAAGCAGTGTGATTCCTCCGGTGCCAGAGGGTAAAGAGGTGGAGACGCCGTCGGTGGACGATTGGGCAGCTTTGAGGGCGCAAGAAATTATTGAGGGCAAGGTAAAGCCACAGACTCGAGGCGGTTATCCTGTTGGTGTGAGTAAGGCTGTGAATGTACATTGAGCCTTAAATCTGTTTGATCGATGTTTTCGATCTGTATACTTATCAACTGAATGGGCACTTCTATCAACTTATGAAGAGCGAAGTTTGCTAGTGTTATCAGCATGATGCTGCTTCACGGACGTATCATCCTGAGTGAATTACAGACTAGTGAATTTACCCACACAGCAATAAAAGACAAAGTAGAGGACAGCATATAGCGTTCGCTCATCATATCTTTCGTAGTTTTTAGGTGTGTAAATATATTCTACATGGGTGTATATAGTGAGACTTGTAATATCCCAGCACAGAACGATGCGACTTTCATATCATGTCAGACGAGAATAATTTGATAGACCTGATCCCTTTTCCCTGCCGTTCTCAGCCGCTCATACTTGCGCAACCACATCATTACTGGTGGTTTCTCTCTGCTCCTCCTTTATTTCCTTGAGGAACAACATTGCTAAAAATGCCGAAAGAATCAACCCCGCACTCACGTACGGTATGCCGTTGGAGGCAGACATATTCGCAGCCAAGATCGGCGCAATCAATCCCGCCACTCTCCCGATAGAATGCGCGATGCCTGTGCCGGTTCCTCTGCAGTAACCGGGGAAGGTTTCAGGAGTATAAGAGCTGGAGTCTGTTAGTACGACAAACTCGCGGCTGCTGCTCTGCACAAACTTACTAGAGGATTCCAAACATAATGTTTTCGAAAAATGATGCCAAGCATGAGAACGCGAGCTGGTATTTGCTGTCCTTCGAGATGCTGAAGCAGAAGAAAAGAACACCGGAAACCATTGTTGCTGCGGCCATTGGAATTTTGCGCCCTCCACGATTCGCGACAAAGCATGCAAATAAGCAGCCCGGAACTGCCGCTGCACTGACGATGGTGTAGTCGCGGTACGTCTGAGCCTTGCTGATTTGCTCACTCGAGTCCTGGCCATCTGATAGGAGTTGCGGTAGAAAGGAGTTGAATAATGGGTAGCCCATTCCGATACAGGCCCAGCAGAACCAAAGGAAACTCTGATATGTATTAGTTTTGATGGCTTGATATCATGATGGGAACTACTCACGGTGTTCTTGGTCTGTTTCCTAGTTTTGAATAACGGGCTGAGCTTTTCCCCGAGAGAAGCGAATGAATGGCGGATTGTTGCCAATACTCCTGGCTTCACAGCTTCGACCTCTTCTTCCTCCCCTCCAATTTTGTTAAGGATATCTTCGGTGAGCCAAGTCTTCGTCTTGTTTTTCGTTGCTATCGCCCGGACTATTCTCACAGCCTCTGCTTGATCTTTCTTGAGGAGGTAGTATGGCGATTCAAAGACGTCGAAGATGAATCGTGCAATGAATAGTACTGCACTGAATCCTCCGTAGCAATATACGCAATATCGCCAACCGAGGTTCTCAAGGTAGGAGGTGCCCATGAAGTGCCATCCAAGGAATGAAGCTAGTATTTGTCCCAAAGGCCACCACACGGATAGCAGTGTGAGTAGACTTCGCTTCTCTTGTGGCAAGAACTCCAGCTAGATATACTGTTAGCTTTGGTACCTCCAATGTTATTCATATATTCCACGTACGAACACAGTCCCGTCTACCGGCAGGTTACCACCCACCCCAAACCCCAGAGCACCTAGAAAACCACACACAGCCTGGAAGGAGTTGGCCGTTGCGAGCAGGATACCGAATATGGAAGTGACGAGCAAGGCCATATTGAACGGTAGTTTTCTGCCTCGTCCATCGGACATGATTCCCCAGAATGACGCGCCAAGACAACATCCCAAGAACAGGAAGCACGTAGCGTATCTGACGTTCTTCTCCGACACTTCGAAGGTAGTCGACAATGAAGGAAGGATCAACGCAACTCCTTGTAACCAAAGACTGCATTCCATTAGTTCCAACTCCGTACGAGGAAGATAGTATTGTGGTGGTTTTCTTACTTATCGGCGGCCCATCCCGTACCACACAAGAAAAACAACTCCCATTGGTATCTACCCATCCCAATATCCGACATGGCCAAGTCCACAACTTTAGTCTTCACTATTTCACATGTCAGCAAGACGTGCGCATCTACCAGAATATACATCTAAACGTACGTTCAAGAGAAGTATACATCTCAGATCCAGCTATACATTGAACATCGCTCTGAATATCCTCTGTAGTCCAGGTTATCGGTTCTTGGGACACCAATTTCCTCAAGCTATCTTCTCCCGACGAACTTTCTCTCTCGGGCGCCGGCCTGACAGTGACAGGTGGTGATCCAGGGCTCGTCTGATGCTTTTGGCGATACGCCGTTTCGGCGCGGGGACTGCGCTTTGCGGTTGCTAGAGCGACTTCGGCATCCTGGTAGTCGGGCTTGGAGTCCTGGAAGAGACGGGTGAATATTGTCATGGTTGCTTCGGGAGGGTGCTTTCGTTCGGGATATTTGTTGCTTCGGGTGTTTGTTGCTTCGGATGGTCGTTGCACTTTCTTCAGGAGTAGATACAGGCTTGAGAAGAGGGAGACCTTTTTAATGATGTGGCGGACAAGGTATGTCTTGAACACAAATGATGATAATTTGCTGCTTTGGCTTCGACACAAGGGATCTAACGGATATCAAGATACGTCTTTCGAAGGAGAATATTCTTTTTCGATTGGCGGTGATCTAGAGATACAATTAATGAGTTCCCATTATTCCTGCGAGTAAAATATATTTCCTTTTGAAAGTGTTTGCAAATATGCATGGAATTTTCGATTTTGTTTCGTACTTGCTAGTTGCAGCTTGAAAACAAAAATGTATGTCTGGATTGCCGAGGAGATTCTCCAGGAGGAAATTGAAATGCCCCCGAGATTTATATATCGAGAGAAATATTCGAAGATCTTTCTGTGCGAATGTCTAGTGAGGAAGTCTTGCCCGGAGTCTGTCACTAGAATTCTTTCTTGTCTAGTGAGCCGTTAGCCTGCGGTCCGCCTTCTCCTGGCTTTTGAGTAGCTGCGAAAGCATTTCAGCCCTAACCGTTCAAACTGTAAAGTAGCGTTGTGTTTCTGCACATTTCCTTAGTACCTCTACGAAAGCTGTTCCCGACGGACTCTGGCGTTATGACGGAATGTACTGTACTGTACCAGAAGCCTAGGGGGTAGAGAAACTTGGAACATCTGGTCTATGTCATTGCAAGACGAGCGGGGGTGTATTGAGGTAGAACTAAGAAATCAAACTACCATCGCTGTCCAGACGGGTTGAAAATTATGTGACACGTACATACTCTACTCAAAAATTGAATAACGACCCGCACTAAGTTACTTTGCTTCGATGAGAGCGGGAGAACATATTGCAGGCCGGTTTTTGACACCGTTGGGGTATCTGTCGCAACCTGATGATTCACAGGGTGGGGAGACGATACTTGTAGCTAAATTGCTCATCTTATTTTGGCATGATACATCGCAGGTTTGTATTTTCAAGCAGTTGGGAAATTCATTGGAGCTGATTGTCCAAGTGGAAGCAGAAAGGAGGAACCGGATTTTGCAGCCATAGAGGCCGATAGAAGCCCAGTCAAGTGCACTGCCCATTTAAAGGGTCTGGACCAATTTGATCATCACTGATATCTGCCCTTCGGATATACTCGGTATGAATATAGCGATGTCCTCTAAAAGCCACTGCAGGTAAGAAAGTTAGTTCTGCGATAGCAAACTTAATTTACTGAATCATTCCTACCTAATTAAACATAGCAGCGCTCGAGTTCCCGCACCACCATTTTCCCAAAATCTTCTCTGGCGAAGAAATTACTAGTATCAACGAAATAATCATTCAAACACAGATTCACGACGTTCTTATACGTCTTGCCCATGCGTGGCCCCAGCAAAGGCACCGCTTCATTTAGCCAAAGCGTTTGTAACTCCTTAGGCTCAACATTCAGAATGTCTCGTCCCTTCAGCAATGGCGATCTCGTGATTGGTTCCCAGAGTGCGATCTCGAGAAGCAATAATCCCAAGCTATAGTAGTCGAAGCCATGCTTGAATCTCGGCTCTGGTAGTCTGGCATATTGTGGATGGAGATAGTGCTTCTCTATGTCGGCGCTGCCCCGAGTGAAGGAGTTTGGATCGTTGGGTCGGCTGTGATTGAAGCCAACGATATAAGGAGTTGGAAAATTGTCGAGTAGGATGGGTTGATGTTTGTTCAGTCTCGTATCAAAGAAAAGGACGTTGTAGCTGGAGATATTTTTGTGGAGCCAGTCAGCTCGGTGGAAGTGATGCAAGCTTTTCGATAAGGTCAGTGCAAGTCCAAAAAGACATTCTAACGATGGCCGGGGTTGCTTTTTCATGACTTCTCTTAAGGTGACTGGCTGCAACGTAATTGGAGCTGGAGCCGAAGGTGAAGATGGATACTCAAGAGGAGCCCGAAGCGGAACGAAGAAATGTCATGGAAGTAACCACAGCAGTGTAAGACGCTGAAGTCGACAGGAAGGGGCTCCATAGAAAAATTGTTGGCAATTGCCTCGACTCTTTGAAACAAAAGGTCTGGCACCTGGTCCATAGTGTGGAGTTCGTAATTGATCCATTCGCAGAATACGGAACGATGGCTTCCTTCCAAATTTACAATAGATGCTTTCCCCAATGCTTTCTTGACTTTCACACGGTGGCTATCAATTGCTAGTCGCTGTCCTGCTCCAGTTGGTCTATCATGTTGAGATCTTTTGTTCATGAACCGCATCGTTGATAGTAACAAAGCTTGCCTTTCCCACATGGGCTTACTGGGGGAATCGAAGCGTTTCCCCCGCTCAGTTTTGCAAATTCCACATCTTTTAATCGGACAAATCGGACAATGCGTATTGTTAGCGGCTGCTACAGGCCCATCAAAACATTGACAGCAGTACCAGAATTCGTGAGAGACTGATAGCATGTGGTTGTCGTATTTGTCGTAGAGCCTGTCCAGCGAGTTTTCGAGCATCCGAAGCATCTCAGTTCTTTCTTCATGAGGAGCTAGATTCCACAAGATGCTAATCAATTCGTGCATTCGACTATAAATAGGTGATATTGAGAGTTCCTGATTCAACCCTTGAAGTAAGAAGTTGTTTTCTTCCTGTATGTCTTGTAGAGTTTTGGCGACATCCATTTTGACTTGAACCGCTGCCTTCCGTAGCCAGGATTTTTGTTTGTGTTTATCTTTGAATTCCGAAACAGGATCCTGCCATTGCTCACCTAATGTTGTTACACCGCTCCAGTTTGTAAATCTTAGCTCCGCAATCTGAAGTTGATCTGTCAATTCCTTCGATGCCATAACTGTGAACTTGTTTATCAATGACCCGAAAGCGGGCTCGCTGGGTCAGGATGTAAAGGTACTCGGTAACATTCTTCATCCGTGGCCTCTCATCAGGTTTCGGGTTCAGCATCCACAGGGCTGAATCCAGAACCGCGGAGTCTGTTGACCCCAATTTCGTCTGGAAGTCCTTCAGCCAATCGTGCATGCTTATATTGAGACTCCCGTTAGCATGAAAACGATACGTAATCCCATGACCGGCCCGGCAGCAGCGTGCTGTCCTATATTCTTTGACGCCTATCTTCCCCATTGCCACAAACACAATCATTACACTCAAGATTGCACCAAATGACCATACATCACTTTTCCGGCCTTGTAGGTGTGGGTCGAAACTTTCCATTGTGCACTCCGGGGCGATAAAATCTCCTGCGCCCCCTTTGAAAGTGGTTTTAGAGTCGACAGATTCGCCACGTAAGCGAGAGAGACCGAAATCCGCTAGCAAGAGCTTTCCTTTCTGGATCAGAATATTTCGTGGTGCTAGATCAAAGTGTGAACCTTTCATCTTGATCCCTTCAAATTGATCAAAATAGTTATGGAGATTCTCAAGCGCGGACGACAGATGATGAATTTGGTCCAGATAATCTTCGTATGACTGAAAGTAGCCTTGAATCAATCCCGTTGACTCATTCTCGAGCACAGCCTGTAGTGAGGTATCTGCCAAGGGGAAGAGGAGGCAGCGCGTTAAGCCGCCCTCTCTTGTTGTAATAGAAAACGACGCCAGCAGTTGTATCATATTGCCATGACGTATTTGACGGAGAAGAGTCAGGATTTACTCTTCTGCTCGAAAAGCTTCCTCCGAGGTATCGATGCCCATTTCTTTGCAAGCTAGTTCAACCTAAAAATTGTCTTGTTACAAATTGTCATGAAAAGGTCATCAGGGGCAGACTGCTCTATAGGCCAACTTCGAGTTCTTGATTATCCTCAAGACAGTCGCTGAGATTCTAATGTCCAATTTGTAAACAAGCTTTCAATTTCCAAGCGATATTCCAACACTAGAATATTTTGAGGCTTTGAATCGGACAGGAAGTGTGTCCCTAGTACATTCTCTAGGTTCTCGATCGGAAAACCTGGTAGCTTATACAATACAAAATCCTCCGTCATTAAAAGGAACAAAGGCAATTGGTTTCCAAAGTTTGAAGTTGGCCTATGATTATTGTCATATCGTGCTTCTAGGATGATCACTCACCGGTTCTTTTCTGGTTGCGAACCCGAATTCATGATGGTCCTCGTGAAATATGATCTTATATACAGCCCCATTCGCCCCGCTACCAATCTTCTCCCGCTTCACAAAAGGCAAGACGGTTTCCTGGTCAAATTCTCTATGACTTCGGTCTTCACGGAAGAGAGGGGAGGTAACGGACCACTGATACTGGAAGAATTCTGCAGCAAGCATTTCGTTTCCTAAAATCCTTTTCAAGTGATCCAAACTCCTGAAGGGCAATTGGGAGTCGAAATTCCCGGCAGCCATGTGGTCAACTCCGAGGAATTTGACTAGGAGATGAATAGGGTGGTCCCTCATGATTGCCAAAACAGCGAATAACTTCCGTCCACCATTAAGAATTGCCTCGCGAACCTCTTCCCGCACAGTTCGATGCCGAAGTCCTGCCTCGCGGAGACAGCTGTCGAAATCCGTCTCGTCAATGATTCGAGAGAGCGACGAATAAACAAGGAACTTGCTCTGCTTGAAGTTGTCCACCATGGCCCCAATTAACCGGATGGCCAGTTCTTGTAGCTGCGGATTTGACATGGTAGTCATTTGTAACCTGTGTCGCCTGATATAGTAGAATTGTCTGAGACGCAGCTGAACAATGATTTTCAAGATGGTGAATCTCACCGTAGAGCAAGGCTGTAGATTTATCTGCTCGAGTAGTAATTATCGCGTCGCGCATGGGGACCAGTTGTCCCACAGGGTGACGGAAGTTCAGCTATGAAGCCCCGCCCGCCGTAGATAATCGATATTAGGCTCTCAGTGAGGCTGGGCCACCCAACGGTTGGATGATAGGAGTAGAGAGTGTTGCACTCATTATACCGTCTCCTGCCAGAATAATTCTCTCCCAATACATTCATTTTCGACATCCTTTTGACTTCATCTTGAGGTCCTTCGGTATCGGCGAGTGTTTATTCCCCTCCGAGTCCTTGGTTTTGGCTTCACAGACCGACCTGTTTCGCCGACATGGATGCACTGCCTTTCGATAATACTTTCTATCGCAATCGTCTCATTGAAGATGCTGATCGACTTTTCATTTCCGGGGACTTTGTGGTAAAGATGATTCTGATGACTTCGAAGCCACAGTGAGGATCCTATCCGTGGTTGCACAACTTCACAGCTCGAACTGATGGACATGAAACATTTATAGGGCATTCACTACCCGAACAATAACCAATTTGACGTCGCTGGAGCAAACTCTAACCGTATCCCAACTCCCGACCCTTTCGTTTGAGCAACAAAACTGACACAGATACGGCAGCACCTTCAAGCAAATACATATTCAAACGTGTTCTTGTGAGAATCTTTCCGCGGGCGGTGACCATTTTGTCGTCAATCTTACTAGATTATAGCTTTATCAAGCAGAACTATACCAGGCATCATCTGCAAATCAGCCTACCCGTCATCCAAAGGCTTCTAGATTTCTTTGCCATTTCTGCACCGTTTTTCGACTATCTCCACCGATTTGGACGCAGATCAGATGATGTCGGCGAGGATTACGTGGGATATCGTAGAATTGAATCTCCCTGTCGGGATGCAGGCGAGCGGCTCGGTGAGATACTTCCTCGCTCGATAATGTAGTCTCACGCTAAGTAGAACGTCCAAGAATATTGCTATAACCTTAGGTATCCTGACAGACGTGATAGACCGGGTGGAAGTCCTTGGTCCATGCGACACAGTGCTACCTATTTTCAACATGATCCTGCACGCGGCTTTGACGTTTGGATCATGATCCAGCCATCGAAATCGTTTGAAAGCCAACTGACTACGCTTTTCTCTTCGTCGGAGTTCTCAGTTGACATAATGCACGCAACCTGTTTTCAGTCTAGCAGCAGATTTTGGAAAGACTACATTGAAGACCTTCACAAAAGATGCATAACTATCGTGAGTAGCTGTGGAACCGCTTTTCTCTACGTCCGGCGGGTTGGGAAGACTGATGTGAAGTTAGGAGCGAAATGCATTAGTTTCTAAAATAGGAGCAGCATTTAAACACAGTTATGAAATTACCTTCAAGGATTATCAGCTTCTTCAACGGCTGCATCAACAGTTTCTGCAGACGTCATGCCTCTTGGATTTGAGTTTGCTGACTGTTGAAAGATGCGAAGCGGGCGTCAGTCACTGCTCGAAGTACAGTACCAGCTTGTTCAAAGATTACATGAACCAGATTAACGAGCATAGACGAGTTCTTGAGAGGCTCTCGGGCACATCGGATCATGTTTTACAAGTAGTAAGTAGTTGCTAAGTTAGGCTATGAGATAAGTACTTATTCATACCTTCGAACTAGCTCTCGCAAATCCTACGGTTCAGAAATGATGAGGCGAAGCATAAGACGAGTGAAATGACTCGACAACATATCAAAGCTCTTGAAGATTTAACCAGAGCTTCGGCAATAGAGAGTGAAGCTCTTTCGGAGCTCAGCAAGAAGACGCAGCAGGACTCTCGCATTGTCAAGATGTTAACTATTGTCGCATCTATCTATGTACCTGCGGCGCTTGTTGCATCTGTGTTCAGCTCCAATCTCGTCGAAACGGTTGACGGCGGTACAACGGGTTCAGGTGCAACGCATTTTCGGCTCGCTACACAGTTCTGGATGTTTCCCGTCTTCACTTTGGCGCTTGTAGTTGTAACTTTAGTACCGGTAGGTATATGGATATGGCTCAGTGTTAGGAAAAACACCGTGGCTAAGGTTTGGCCATAAGCTGGAGCCGACGGCCACATTGTGGTAGCAAGGAGGTTATGTGAAGCAGAAAGTGATAGGTGTGACATCGAATCAAACTCGAAATATATATACATAGGCTCCAAGCACAGCACTTGGAGCCTTGCTTGCCATGTCCCACTCGAAATCCGAAGATAGATTCTTCAGAAAAGTTTCTAACACTACTTCCCTGCGTATATATCCTTTCTCTTACCCATGCCTGTAATACACGACTGTCTCACAGTCACCATAGCAAACCAGACACAGTACTCGACCGCTGGGCACTGGGTTTACGTGACCGTTATCTCCGCTCGGAGCTGTTCATCCTACACATGCAAACAAACCCGTTAGTCGGAGATTTTTCATCCCAGGTAGGATTACTCAACCATCGTCAGAGGTCTCGGAACATATAAAACATAGTAATCCTCATCAGCCTGATTTATGATCAGCGAGTTTCCCAATCTATTCAGGCAGCAACAGACAGAGCTTCCTACCTCCCACTCATAATCTTCACCGGGAAAAAGCTCTTCAAGTAGCTTGACCAACTTGGCTTCAACGATGTATCGCCCGTCTAGGATTTGCTGCTCAAGTTTGCCCATTTTCGTGTGCGTCTCCGACTTGCTTCTTGGCTTACAGTATGCTTTTTCCGTGAAGTTACGGAAAGAGAAGTGGAAGAGGCTGAAATACAAGTGGCCCCATAATACAATCTGCGTGCAGGGGCATAGCCGCTCAACCTAGTAGGAGCTGCAGGTCCTAATAGCAAATAAGAGCTCAGTGTATAGTCATCTGACTGCAAACTGGAAGTAAAAATTCCACTTCCGTTGATAGGATGCTCTACATGGTGTGCCTGAGATGTGCCATGGTCTTTTCCGGCCATGGAATCGTTACTTGACAGCCATTATTCAGCGTTTGAAATGATAACCACCCCACTCAAAAAGATTAAGGGTTTTTGGATGAGTCTGCACCTTGCACGGAAAAATTGGTCTATGTTGTTCACACCCCTGGCTCGTTCTTATCACTTTCTTCATCTCCTGCTATCACTCCCGCCAAGTCAAGCATGCCATATGGGTTGAGGAAGCGGCTGAAAATAATAAGATTACACGGATTATCTTGTTACGGCTATGAGTTGATATTTCTCAAGTTAAATTTCATATGTTTTTAGTGCAAACGCACATATATGTTCTTAGCTTCGTGGTCTGAACATCTTTTGTTTATTCTCCTATGATTTCAACAACCCAGGAGGGGTGTTACAAGTTCTTCTTTTTTTCTATGTTATTAGATATATGTCGGTTCGTGAATTCTCTTTGTGGTCTATACAACGTTGCTGATCGGGGTTATGGAATTTCCTCCCTTGAATGCGCGTAGGAGGTCATTATTTGAGAGGGAGAATCGACGTCGGCCTGGCCACCCGGTCTCAGGGAACTCGAGACCTGTTCTCCGGCATGCTTATATCCGCGTTATCTTCATCAGCTGGGCTGTTGACCAACAACATAAAGATATCCAGAAAGTGAGATTCCAACCCCCCTTGCCGTTCGGTTGTTACGACGGTTCACTCATGTTTCCTTAGGCACGAGGCGCTGCTAAAAGTTTCGGCGTCGGATACGCGCCTTCATGAGATTTCTCTGAGATACACAGATATCCCAACGAGAACAGGTTTCACGCTGATTCGAAGAGCAATCTTGATCTCACAATAACCCGGGAAGTTCAATAGTACTTCTCTATCTAGAGAACAGTCCATACACAGATAGCATTTCTACTGACCAAACGTCCGCTGCGCACTTTCGGTCCACTGGCATATGGTGACGGACTACAGGTCATATTCATTGGGACTTGCGTTATCTTGATAAGGCCAAATCTGATATTCTTTCATATCGAATTTTCCCTGCTACTTTTGCCGCTGACCTGCATGTAGTGGTTGTGAACTGCGTGCAAATACTATTGATGCAAGCTCAACCGTCCCGCGTCCTGGTTCAGCTGCCTCTGCCTCTTCTAAGAGCAGGTTTGTACAGGTAGACCAATAGAAAAAAATGGTAGTTGTTATATGCCCACCAATCTGATCCCATAAGCCTCATCAAGTGCTCATGGTATTCGTTCGCGCCGGGGACCAACGACGTAAGAGACATGAAGGTTTCTACCTGTGGGTTGACTGCTCAACCGTGGCATAAGATCACTTCCAAAAGGGTGATCTAATGCTTGGTTGATAAAGTCTGATTCTTCTAAATGATGGGAACAAGCTGGGTGTTAAATACCCAGCTCTTCCGTGCAACTACGGATCTAGCTAATTCTACAAATGCCCTCATTTCAGCCCTATGCCGTACATTCAATTAGCTCTTGTATTGCCCTTCCGTAGTCTACGCCCCATTTAATCTCGTTTAACCAACACTACCATATTGGAACGAACGCACCTCCTTGCCGCCATACATCTACTTGGCCGCACCTGCAACTCACGCGGTTAGGATTAGTGCCGGTTACCTGCTGCTATAGAAGTCATTCCAGCGGCGCAGTTATATATGCAGTTGGCTCGACTCCAACACTATCCAACCTAACGCAGCCCAACTGACGATATCTGGTGACAGAATACTTACCCATATACGACTCTCATAGGCTATCAGAATACGCAACTCGCAACCACCACACACCAGGAATCTAGATGTAGAAATCTATTGCTTGGTTTTCGTTCCCGACTTGGTCTCTCTACCAACTCTTCTCCAGCCCCCCCCACCAACTATTTCCTACCCCATACGCAGCCGAACCCAGACTTTCCGATTCCCACAATCCTTGTTGTCCTGTTCCGTTATCTCTGGTCCATACACGAACATTAAATGTATATTATCATATTAGATTTGAGACCTATAGTAGTGATTCCGGAACCCTTTGTTCGATACGAGGTGGTGATAGCAAGGCACATAGATGAGAAAGTACGTTATAATGTGGTGATATTTTTTCATTAGGCTTTCCATTCCATATCACATTATCTGTATCTTTTCAAACTCTCATCCTCATCCTCATCACTTTAAAACCGCCAATCCTACTCCCACCTCTTCACCTCCCTCCACCTTCCACCGCACTCCATCCGCTTCCCCCTCCTTCTCAAACTCCCTCCATCCACCTCCCTCCCTCCACCCTGTCCAAAAAGCCAAGCAAAACAAACAAAACAAAGCGGGTATCTTTCCATTCCGCAAAGTACCTCGAGTAATTATCGCTATCATGTGCGTAAGTATGATATCTCCCCTTCCCCCCCTTCCCATCCCATTCCCATCCCTCCCTCTTCCCCTCCCATCCTATATTCAACCCCCCCTCACCCCATTCCAACCCAACCAACCAATCCCTATACCCATATACTACAAGCCAGAAGAAAAGAGTTCGATTATTCTGCGAAAAAAGAGAACGGAAAATTTTGAAACAAGAAAAGAAAGAAGAGACCTCAACTACCACCGTTCTTCAATCGACATATACACCTCTCCAGCCAATTTCCCCCCTCGCCCCTACGATACCCTCTCGTACCACAAGCTACCAAAAGTAGTCGAACCCCTCCATATGTGCACACCGCCACGAAGGTAGTAAGGTAATTAAGACGGACAATATACCATAGAATTTAATTTTCAGAAAAGAAGTTCTTGTTTTGCAGCCAGACAATGCAACGCAATGCTACGCTTTGCGCGAAAACAGACCGAAGAAAGAAGCAAGAGAGCCAAAAGCCCATTTCACACTGCGTTGCCGTTGTAATCATAAATCACTCAAGCAGATTGTGGATCCGACAATCCATTCTGCTTCAGCGCTCCCGACCCAGTCGTAGCATTCTCACTCTCCCTCTTCGACACACCCGAAACGCCACTGTCACCCTCATGAGGTTCGCGGTCGAAGATGATGCCTTGGATATTAAGACCATGCTTATCACTCGCCGGCGTCTTCAGAACTTCCTCCTCGACCTTCTCATCCAAGTTCATCAGCGCTGGCGGACGATGACGCATCTGTCTCGCCTTCGCGAGTGAGATAGTCTTCTGTTGATAAGTGGTCGTGACAGCTTTCGAGTCGTCTCTATCGATCGTAGCTTTCATAAGTGCTGCCATCCACAGTCTTCCCTGCTTGATGTTCGGTACTGCGAAGTAATGGACTGTTGGTTTTGTGAAGTTGACAGCTCTGGAGAGTCCGGCTCGGGGGGGTACCAGTTTGAAAATGAACATTTGATCGCCTCCACTTTTGCTTAACGACGATTCGGGTTCAGCATCTGCTTCGGCTGATGCGATTGTCTCCTGGGCGTTGATGGGGCTTGTAGGGCTATTAGTTGCGCCGGTCAGAGTAGCATGAAGACCAGTGAGGCGATCGTTATCAGCTGGCAGCACACGATGGAAAGAGATATCAATTAATCCTTTTTCCTGGTCGTCTGTTTCAGAGTAATAGTAAGACAACCTGCGACCCTTGAGAATAAACAGTCGGGGTTTCCATGTCGTCATCAAATTCGAGCTTTTCTTCTTCATCCAACCACTGTAGTCTGCATCAACCATCTGCTCTTGTGGTGTCTTCTTTTCCAACCCCCGAGTGTATGCGCTGGTCTCTTTCTTAGACTTCTTTCTGGCCGTTTGCGTGGTTTTGGGAGTAGTCATGGTACTTTTACCGTCATGCGAGTCAAGGTCGAGGCTTGGCCGACCCGAAGCTGTACTAGATCCAGTCCTTGAAGGCGAATGGAGCGGAGATTCTTTGTTTGATGATGCCAGGGCGTCTGGTGGTGGTGATGTTATGCGAGACTTCTCATGACCAGTAACGGCATCTGAGATTGCACGTAGACCAAAGTGTCTTGATTGTGATGCAGGTTTCACCGGTAACAACCAATCAGCTTTGCTAGGTTGTCGAAGGCTAGCCGATTTCGGAGACGATGGTGAGTTCAAGCTTTCGTAGGATTTTTCCACTTGGAGTCTTGTCACTATCGGTAGATCGTCCTTTGGAGGTGGAACGGGTCGAGGGGGGCTATTAATGGAGCTTTCTGAAGGTGTCCTTCGGCGACCATTCACAGAAAGTCCGTAGTACTTTTGTGCTGCAGAAGGTGGTGTTGTTTCAGTTATTGAGCCAACACTTCCAAATCTGGAGTGTCTTGAATGTGCCGTTGCGGTTCTTAATCTTTGTTCCTCGGTGTAACTGGATTTCCTCGAATGTGTTGTATTGCTGCTTCGTTTCCGTAGTACATTGCGTTGTCGACCATCAAGTTCACCACCCGAAAAATAGCCACGATCTAAACTATCAAGATTTGGAGAACCTGGGTTTTGTGACGCCTGATCGGGAGATCCTCTAGTGGTACTGTCCGGTAAGCCAGCTGACGACAATCGACGATCAGATGAAAGAGGGCGGGTGGATGACATGGGGCGATTGGACATGGCAGATGTCGCAGCTCCCAAAGTCCAAGTCTTGTCAAATGAGGCTTGCTTTTTGTGTGAAACTGTATCCCCCACGATCGAACGAGTCTTATCACCTGCGACAGTACCCATAAGCGAAGTGGTAGCGAACTCACCAACAGAGCTCTGTCTTGAATGATGTAAATCTCTGATAGATGCTGCTGAAGGGCGGGGCTCCGGAGCAGCCCGAGGACTGTCATACGGAGTTCGGGGCGATATTGGAGATGAGTTAGTGGTGGAGTTCTTTCTTGAGGGATTTCCCTGAGGTTGCCGGGCCTTGTGTTGCGATCCAGGTCTGTTGCTCAGACTAAGGTTTCTCGGTAACATTGTTGATGAAGCAGCACTGATGCTCCGACGAGCACCGTCTTCAGACCCAATCTCGCTTTCATATGTGCCAGTATTCCTCCTAGTCGGTGTCTCTCCGTTGACTTCATCTTGAAGCGCCTTTATCTTTTGCCAGGTTTTGAGCCGCCGTCCAACCGAACCCAACTCGAACTCTTTCAAGAAAACAGTAGTCTGGTCCATTCCAAGAAGTACATCACCAGCAATCTCTTGATCTCGAAATACCTCGCAGTGTTTCTTTTCAACGCCTACCGTAAACAGGTACTCCGCGACCTGCTCCGGCGACCAAGCTGTAACTTCCTCCAACGTGTGTGCATCCTCTTCTTCCTCGTCAGTCTCTTCCCCATTGATATATGACATTCTTGCATCGTGATGGCTGCTATATTCACTGCCTGAATCGTTTATCGTCCTCGGCACCGATACGACACTATGGTTCATGTCCGTTATATGTTCGTCAATAACACTCAATGTCTCGTTCATGACGGGGCTATCCTGTCCATGCGCATGCGCCTTTGCCGCCGAACTTATACTTGCTGCGGTTAATGGTTGTTGAATTATCTCCTCGGGGGGTATTGTTGCATTTTCTGCCGCTGCCACAGGTGAGGATTTGTTACCAGGCGACAAAATATTAGGAATGGCGTTAGGTGGTTCAACAGCAGTGGTAATGATTGCTGCGGGCTCACTGCCGTTCTGACCATGTGTCATAGCTGGAAGAGATTGCTGTTGTGCTGGAGCCGACTGGGAAATAGGGATCGGCGCAATGTTATGATATGAAGGGGACGGGCGAGGTGCTAATCTTGTATAAACTTGGCTCCATGTCAGTCTCAACATTCATGCGAGCTTCACTTGGGCGTCTACCTTCAGGGAATAAACCGCTTGATCCATTGACCAAGCTCCTCCCCAAATACCACCCATCGCCGAAATCGTCGTCCCGCTCTATCAACTCAACGCGGTCTCCTTTCGATAAGCTGAGCTCATCAGAGCTGCGGGCGGAAAAATCATCTAACACAGCTCATTAGTCGTATGCTCCCTTACATGGCACTTTTATTGGTGGTATTCCAAATCTATCATTCCTCCAAAAACATTCCCTTATAAACGACCAAACTTACGAATCACAATCAAGATTGACCCAGGCTCTGGCCGCACCGCATCTGGCCTTTGAGCTTGAGGTTCCATTTTGTTCAATTCTTTCTCGTCCACCCGGAAAGCTTATTGTTCATGAACCTCGCATCCGCAGATTATGCGAGCACGCAGATATCGATGCACCGGGATGTGCTAATTGGGAAACTCGGTAAATCGGAGGACAATGCTATCTTTGAAGAGGAAGTTTTCGTGAAGTGGAAATTCGGGTGCAGGTGTATTCTCGATGTGCATGAACGATGACAGAGTGAATTTGTTGTCGCGACATGGGGGTTAGATTATGGTACAACGAGTGGGAGGTCGATCGCAGGCGCACCAAATGGGCGAGGTGATGGTGATGGTACAGTACGAGAGGGGAAGGGCAAGGAGAGAGACTCCTGCTAGAGTGGATTTGAGTTGTTGTGGATCAGGGGGACCTCATTGAATAGTGCGACATGGAGACAAGATGGTAAGGGTCTTGAGAGAACAGAGGGTAGAAGATATAGAATAGAGAGGCAGGCAGATAGGTAGGGCGTAGGTAGGTCGTAAAGATTGAGTATTTGAGGATGGTGAAGCGATATGGATTAGGTAGAGTGGAGGGTGGGAGTGGTCGGGGTAGGTATTGTTGTGGTGAGGAAGGTGGCGGCGGGATTGATTGCTCAGTCTATTATTGTCGCAACAAATCGTTCTGGTACGCCGAGAGCAAGTGGAGTTCGGAGTAACTTATTAAGAGGAGAATAACTTATGGAGAGGACGGACAATACGTTTTCATTTTTTTGGGGCCGTCTGTGTGGTCTGGGTGTCCTGGTCTTGCTTGCTCACGTTAACGCTTCACGCTTTGCCCATCGACCATTAACATCTGTGGAACCATGCTTTCAGGCCAATAATGCGTGTGCACTCCACTCCAGGAAGAAAGGTTACTCCAGGCAATGGTGGTATGTGCTTCTGATAGGACTGCCAGAGACAACTAGCACCGCATTATATCTACCCGATTGGATTGTTTGCCCGCGGGAAGACATCGTTTGTACCATACAGCAGCATGAGCAGGTAGAGTTGTGAGAACAAGTGGTCTCGGTAATACAATAATGGGTGGGCACTGGGAGGACTAAGAAGCTCATGGACTTTGGACGTACGTGTATTTAGCCTGGGCCGGGATGCTTCGTACTTTGGTGTGCAGAGTCTGCACACCAGCCAACCTGTACTCAGAGAGTCAGAGTGCTATGTGTGCTGCTCTGTGGAGACAGTCCAGGTTTGCTCAGTCATACTCTGTACAGAGTACAAGTAGCAGACCCTCCACCCCGCCCCTCCGTCCCCTCTGTTCCATCCAACCCCTCCATCCTCTCTATCCTCCCCATCTCCTCCAACCCCTCTATTAACACAAGTAGCAAATCTTCCCTCCACCCTTCCCTCCCCTTCCCCTCCCCCTCCCCTCTCTCACGTCTCCCCTCTCCCAGCTCCAAGCGCCTGATAGCCATTTCTATCGTGTCCTCCTGCATGCTTTGCAGATGTTAGTCAGACCCATGTCGATCACGGCGCCTAGATTCTGCAAAGCAACCTTTCGTGTAGCGTCTCTTCTACACTAACTCCAACTCCAACATAACAATATGTGCCTACCGTAACCTCACTCTTACACACCTCATCCACACCTCATCCACACCTCGTCCACACCAAAACACGCCAAACACCACACTACGCCGGACACCTCACACTTGAACTGTGCCTATGCAGGTAAGAAGACACACACAAGAACAAGAACATCGCCGCAAACTTGATCGCAAAAAAAGAAAGTAAGAAAGACAGAGTCTGGGAAAAAGAAAAAAAGAAAATTTATCTGCATCTTCTATCTCTTTCTTCTCTAGTATCTTATATAACTTTTCAATAACTTGCTACTCGACTATTATGACGACGACGGTCCAATCATTCATTCATTGGACTCTCACTTAAAAGAATTTCTTTCTCAGGAAAGCCCACCCAAATCATAATTGGTTGGCATCATTTACTGTAACAATTCACCTCTGATTTGGCTTATTCTCTTTTCGTGTCCATCTGGTAACCTTACGCCGGATACTCAGTCATTTCCATATTGCTCTCGATCTCCATCTCTCGTCAAAGGCAAAGAAAGGCAGTGGAGTGGGCAGACAACTTCTTGGGAGCAGGAATCATTCTCCCATCTCGGATACAAAGCTTCATGCACTTTTTCATCTTCCTACCTATTGAAAGCCAGAATTGGATTGGATCCTTACCACCACCCTCTACTTATCGTCCCCAACACAACGGAATCTGTGCTGCGACAAAAATCTGACCTTCCCAACTCAGTAATATATCCTCGATTTCTGGTGAATGGTGAAACTTTCAGCTTTCCCTAGGCCAGCCTCAATTATACCTGCTTCCACATCCTCATGGTATGAACTAATACTTTACACTTTGCTCTCTACTTCCCTTCTTTTAAGTCAAACCGTCCCTCCCTCGAGTCACATACCATAGGTAACATCAGTTGGACACTGCGAGGGGCTTCATGCAAGACTATACGTCAAAGGATGAGGATGCTGACATTTTCAAAGTCGCCTTCGAACCCTCGCAATCCCAGAATAAATGAAGTCTCGACAAGAACAAATCTGAGACATGCGCCGACCGCCCGATAAAGACGGCCATTCCGCCATGAGCGACCGAGACGTCGTTTCTTCGAATGCCACGTTAAATGCTTTCCTCGGCGGATCTCGACAAAAATCTTGGATGGTTACAGCAGGAGGGGCTCCAGTACGACCAACGCCCCGACGTCCTAGTCTCTCGAAACCTTTCGAGCAAAGCGCTCCAAACCCCCAAAGGTACGCAATTCTATAGCAGAGAGGCTTGATTTATGCACGTTTTATGCATGAATTCTTGAATAGGGACTGGAAATTACTATGAATGATCCTCACGCAAGGGCGGCTGTTCACCTTTCTGTCAGATGCTAGTGCTGCCCAAAATTTGATTACAATTTGTTGCGTTGTAGAAGTGCCTGTGCGCTGTACATATCATTTTTGGTACCTAGTTACTTTTTCGAAAGACATACCAGCTAACGACATACTTTCTTTTGTAGGAGTTCGGCAACACCTTTACCTCTACGAGTGACGAGCGACGAACAAAGTTCAGTACCGGCGGATGCAGCAGTGCCACCTAATGATCAATTCACTGTTGTTTCGAATATAGAGACACAACGGGCGCGCAGTGAATCTCAGCCGGTTCATGACCCACCTGCAGAGGCACTAGAAGGACATGTTACCACCTCGAACGTTGATGCAGGCGCAGCCCCACCTAGACCTTCAGTTGATGCCACTGGAGGTTCGGCTCAGGTCGATGAGCTCTCTCTAGCAGCAACGTCTGCAACAACACCTCTCCGGGAACAGGCGCAGCATCAGGCGCGAGAAATGTCAGAAACAATGGCACCAGCTCAGAATCTCCCCGTCGGAGGCGCATCATATATAAACATGCACGGTACTGCACCATTGAGGCCTTTGGAATCTTTGGCGATGCCACCTATACCGACAGCGACTTCTGAATCAACCTCTTCACATCCTTCCTCAAGACGCCCACGGCCACAATCTCCTGCAATGCCTTCACTCAGAGCGCGCGTTCCATTTCTGCATTTGCACATCAACAAATCCGGAGGTTTAAACAATTTAAATTCGGCACTAGAGAAGCCAAGGTTCAACTTATTAGAAAACGCCTGCAACTCTGAAGACGCTTTCTATGTCGCATTGCATCAGCTCTTTTGCGCTTGGGATACAAACCGAGGAGAAGTCATAAGCATCCCAGGTCTTCCAGATCAAAATACTCTCGCGACAGCGTTTCGAATATTGGGCCAGTTGATTAGAGATAACGACGGGCTCGCGCCGAACCATCTCAAATGGTTTGCAGTATTTCCGAATCCTTTGGCTGAGTTGATGGCAAATTCCGAGCCTTACCGGCGTACTATTCATGAAGTCGGGATATTTTTAAGAAAGTTGGTCGCAGATTGGACGAACCTCTCTAAGGCCTGTACTAGTCGAGGCTATCCTCCTCTCGTGGACGAGCTCGTCAGTCGGCTTGGTTTGTTGTCGCCGACCTTACAGAACATTGTATTCACTGCGACACGACGAAACCTTGGTATTGTTGACGATGAGTTTGGCAATCGCATGGAAAAGGTTTTTACGCAGGATAGAGACAGTCACAGGGACTTCGCTGCTCGCTCCAATACTTCCCAGCCACCGACGCAAAAAGAGATTCAGGAAAGGAACCACTCAATTGCTGAAACGTACATCGCGCTTGCGGCCAGACAACGGCAAAAGAGACTAGGATTGGGATTAAACGCGAATTCTGTCCAGCTGCAGTTAGCACCTATCCTCCTTGGAAGTAATGGTAATACTCAACCAAATAATGTTGGTAATCTTGCAAGCAGAGTACTACCTGGACCCATACAAACATCATCCAGAGAATCACCTAGACCTCAAACCATGACAGTCAATGCGACTATGGCAATGCCTGGTACACAAGCGGGCATTCCTAGTCCTATTACCTTACAAGGGTTGTCGATGCACTCTCCTGTACAACAAGGTTTTGTCCATGGACCACCAACATTGCGCAGTAATAGTATTCACTCACCCATAAACACCTCCCAGCAGGCCCCGAACTCTTCGCAAAACCCTACCCCATACTATCCACATGCTGGCTACGCACAAGCTTTGCAGACTACCGATGCACGGCAAGCAGCATATTATGCACAGCAGCATATACAGCCCGGGTATCAGCAATATACGCAACAACAGCAGACGCAGTACATACAACAACCACCTCAAGCCCAGCCCAGTCCTCAACAACCAGCTCGATTGAATCCAGCTCAGTTGCACCCGCAATTACATCAACAGCGAGACTGGGTGCAGCAGAGCATGCCTAATGCACAACAACAGCAGGTTCCACTTCAATATTATCAGCCACCTTCAGTCCTACAGAGAGCTCCGCACTTGAGACGTGATAGCATTCCCAACACCAACTTACACAACCAGATACATTCTAGGCCCAGTAGTGTTTCGAGTAACGATCAGGTTCTACCCCCAATGGTCAACGGAACTATGCAGTCCCGCCAGCAGCCACCAGCACTGATACAGAATGCAAGACCAATGGCGACGCAGGAACCAGGCCGACAATATGCGGCGACTAATGCTTTGAAGCGTTCCTTTATTCCCCCTTTAGGCTACTCCCATCCTTCACAATTGCCCGATCCCGACAGGACCGCACTTCATCAAGCGCATATCCGTAGCCCTCGTCTGGTGACGGTTGATATGCATGAGCCCAGAGGCGACGACACATCTCGACGATATTATCAATTCGTGAAAGAGTTCCCTTTGCCACCGAAGAAACTCCCGTTCGAACGTGTTTTGTCAAGGTTCGAATTCGAGATATCAGAGCATGCATTAGCACATATTGCAAAGGACAAGTTGATTGGCACAGATCCATTAGCCATCAGGGAGGTAAAATCAAAAAGTCTACAATATCGGGTGCGGGGCGTATATGCGAAACAGGCTACAGATGAGATGTCCGTTTCCAGTTGGGTTGTGACCGAGACTGGTTTTGATGAGATGATGTTTCTAGAGATCAACGGTCATGAATTGGAGATCAGGCGCAAGTTGCACCATGGGAAGGACTTGCCTATTGATGTCACACCATACATACATGCTGGAAAGAATGTGCTCACAATTGCCATACCTAGACCCAGCGCGTCTCTCAAGACCAAGGACCAATTTATTGCTGTTGAAGAGGTTGAGATATTGCAGCATGATGAAATTATGGATTTATGTCGTCGCAACCGGATTGCAGCGGCAGAGACACTTCAGGCGATTAGAAAGAGTCTCTCGGGTCCGCCTGATGAGGACGACGAACTATCAATGGTCGTTAGTGACCTCTCTATAGATCTCGCCGACCCTTTCATGGCCAAGATATTCGAAATCCCCGTTCGTGGGAACAGTTGTCTGCACCGAGAATGTTTCGATTTAACAACCTACTTGTTGACGCGGAATAGCAAACCAAAGCGCCCTAAACAGCCATCTATGGTCGATGTTTGGAAATGTCCTCTTTGTGGAGCAGACGCGCGTCCATACAGCCTTCGGCTTGACGAATTCCTGGTCACTGTGAGAGCGGAGTTGGAAAAGCAAAACAATCTTGACGTGAAGGCAATCCTGGTAGCTGCTGACGGTACTTGGCGTCCAAAACCTGAACAGAGACCAGCACACAAACGCAAGTCGACTAGTGGTGAAGATGGCGACGAAGATGGAGACACAGAAAGAATTAGAAAGAAGCGATCAGTATCTGCTGCGGGGGTACCTACAGTGGGGAGCAAAGCGGCAGTGGAGGTAATTGAGCTAGATGATGACTAGGATTTCCATGATTACAATTGTGTTGGCGCAACGGGAAAATTTGGGCAAAAAGCATTTGGCTGGATTAGCTCTTTGCATAAGTTTGTTGGCGTTATTCGTACTGCTTACCAAGAAGAGGATTGGTCTACAGTGCTATCTCGATTTTGCTTTATTCTCATGGATGCCATGAGTTGCATTTATATTATTTGGCTGGAGTGTCCTTTTTGCATCTTCGAGTTCATACGATCCATGACATGGTTGGCTTTGGTGGCGTATATGTTGATATTTGGCTGGGCAATGGCTGGCGATCTTGGTTTTGTTTTCATTCTTCCGGTCACAAATACCCCTGGGATATGATGAAAATGAAATGGATGGTCTTTTGCAAGTCAGCTTTTTTACTGTATATTGAATGGGTTGCGTGAGCTTGAACTAGATGCTATGAACGAACAGGTGGTGGAGGAATATGTTAGCTCTGTGACGTGCCGTGTGCAGCAAGTGTGCAATGAAAATATATCAAACACAAAGAATCTTCAGTGTGCCTGTCTAAGAGGTTGGCGAAAACTGGCCTGCTCCTGCCAAAGACTTCGTGACGATGTGGGACCAATGGTTGAGTGAAGACCCAGTACCAGTGCCAGCCGTCGAATAAATAGTGTCGGTTTCATTAGTTATCTCCCCTTTACTCAAGAGCTTAACACAGCCAAATACTCCAAGTCAACGCTCCTACGCTAAACTCTACTTAACAACCCACCTCTTCAGATATGCGCCCTCTATAGATCGTTCACGGGGCCCTCAAGGCTAGTCCCTGGTTCATGACCCAACACCTCTCCAAGCTGCACAATAGTATGCTCATAAACCCTCGCCACATCCATCTCATACCCACTCTCATCCTCGTCCCATGCGCTCTCCCCATCCAGCTCCATCCCATCATCATCCGTCGCTTCCCCACCCGTCTCATCCTCCCTCTCCGTCCCCGCCTCTGGCTCATTACTCATCACATCTACGATCAAAACACGCGTCGACTCGACCAGACTCTGACACCGCACCATATCCGTCCTGCTCAATCCGCCCCGTCTACCCGACTGAAAACCCGGAAGGATCGCCCCCGTGAATATGTCTTCCCCTTTAATTAGACTCGCAAACGCGTGGTCCAGTTTCCTGAGCAGGGAGAACGTGGGGGCGGGCGCCGGAGGAAATGCCGGGAGATAGGTATTGATTGACAGGGCGATATTGAGGAGGTATGGAATTTGAAGACTTGCTATTTTCTATTCATCAACTCTACATTCCCTCCCCTCCTCTCCAAGTAAACTGGAAATGAAAATGGGAAAACACATACGAGTACCCGACAGCCAAAGCACATCCACAACCTCGGAGAGATCCTTCGCGGCGTCTCTCATGCTCGTGTATCCCGTGACCGTGTCGCCTTCTTCGGCGGCTTGGAATTTCTTCGTGTATCGACGGGAGATGTGTAGGAGACGGCTTTCGACGTAGCGCCGTGCGGCGTCTTCTTTGGCAGAGCCGGGGCGGAGGGGGTGTGTGCGGGGGTGTGGGAGGTTGGAGGTGGTGGAGCTGAGGGAGCTGGTGCTGGGGGAGGGGGAGGGGAGGGATTGAGGGAGGAAGCCACCGGGTCCGGATGTGTCCATTGTTTGCTGTTGGGGTGGTATATCAATAGGGGTTTGGAGGTAGATGGAATGATAATTGGAAGTGTGACTGTAATGTGAAGGGGAGTTTAGAGCTTCTAGAGTAGGTTTAAGAATGAAGACGCATCGTAGATGATGGATGCCCTTATCCTAAAACTCTATTATGGGGTGAAATTCAGTGAAGACTCTTAACTCCAAATTTCAATCTATTTGTTCAACTTGAAGAAAAAAGTAAAAGCAGATAAAGACCATTCTGAGTAGTAAAGCTCGAAAGCTCTCGAGCTCGAGGTGATATCATATCAGCTTTGAATCATGACTAAGCAAGGTTGCTCCCTCAAGGCTCAAAAAAGTTTGGGAGACTTCTAAGTAAACAAACCTCACAATTGAAACATCAATTCTTTTATTTGGAAACTTATTCCGTTGAACCCAGGCTACCAAGACTGTATAGCATATATTTGTACAACGCGACTTCGATATCACCGACACAGTCAAAATTGAAGCAACCATCGACAAACGCGCAGCCTCGAGCAGGCCTCACCTATCACTATGACCAGCATTGATGATCTATTCAAGGTGCGCAAATTCTACTCAATTGCTCTCTGGAACCTCGCTGACAATAATTCTAGAAACCAGCTTTGCCCGGAAATAAACGCAAGCTAGAACCTACTCGAGATCCCAGTGAGCACTCCCCGTTCCTCATCTCAAACCACCTCCTAACAAGTTTACAGACCAGATCTACAAATCCGCAAAACTTTCACCCGACAGCCATGTCAAAAGCAATGGCAATCAACCCGCAGTAGAAGATGATGACGATATGGAAGCCGGGCCTTCAGCTCCACCCGACGACGACGAGGATTATGGACCAGATGTCCCAGACGACGACGAAGGACGGTTCTTCGGGGGCGGCATATCGAAAGATGAATCGGAGATATTAGACTACATGGACGGACAGGAAAGCGCAGAGATAGCGCCGGAAAAGATTGATTCGTCTTGGCTGCGGAAGATGGCACTTAATTTCGAGAAGAAGATTACGAAGAATGCGGAACTCCGCGCGAAATTCGAGAACGATCCTCAGAAATTTATGGGAAGCGAAGCAGATCTAGATGCGGATATTAAGGCATTGAGTATTCTATCCGAACATCCAGAACTATATGGCGAATTCGCAAAGCTAGGATGTGTGGGCAGTTTAGTGGGATTGTTGGCGCATGAGAACACGGATATAGCGATTGATGCGGTGGAGATCATCAGCGAACTTACAGACGAAGATGTGGAAGCGGAACAAGAACAATGGAATGAGATCGTGGATGCGATGATCGAGGCGGATCTACTGGATCTACTGGTTTCGAATTTTGCGCGGTTTGACGAGAAGAATGAGTCGGATCGCAGTGGGGTTTATCACGCTTTGGCTGTGCTGGAGAATCTGGCATCAAGGATATCACTAGCGGAAAAGATTGTTCAGGATACGGGAATACTGAAGTGGCTACTTGGTCGAATACAGAAGAAGGAGTCCCCGGTGGGCCAGAACAAACAATACTCAGCAGAAGTCATGGCGATTCTTCTTCAGTCCTCAGCTCTGAATCGAAGGAAACTATGCGACTTAGACGGAGTAGACATCCTACTCCAAATTCTCGCCGCCTATCGAAAACGCGATCCAGTAAAAGGAACCGAAGAAGAAGAATTCGTCGAGAACGTCTTCGACTCACTTACATGCTGTGTCGACGAAGCGATCGGCAAACAAAAGTTCATCGAGGCAGAAGGCGTCGAGCTCTGTTTGATTATGATCAAAGAAGGCAAAATGAGTAAATTCCGCGCCCTGCGCCTCTTAGACCATGCGTTAGGCGGCTACGCAGGAGGACGAGAAGTATGCGAGAAGCTAGTCGAAGCCGCGGGTCTGAAAGTAGTTTTCGGCACATTTATGAAAAAACTAGACGGCCAAACAGTCGAACATCTTCTAGGCATCTTCTCTAGTCTCCTCCGCCTTCTCCCAGCGAACCAAGCACCGCGGATTCGCACCCTTGCAAAATTCGTAGAGAAGGACTACGAGAAGATAGGTAAGCTGGTGAAGTTGAGACGCGAATACGCGGCGAGGGTTAAGGTGGTGGATGCGCAGATTCGGGAGGAGCAGAAGGGGTTGGGGGCGCGGGAGAAGGAGGATGCGGCGGATGAGTGGTTGTCAAGGAGGTTGGATGCGGGGTTGTATTGTTTGCAGACGGTGGATGTGGTGTTGGCGTGGTTGGTGGCGGAGGATCAGGGCGCGGAGGGAAGGGTGAGGGCGTTGTTGGGGGAGAGGGATGAGGGGTTGGAGGTGTTAAGGGAGACGATCAAAGAACAGTTGGATACGATGGGGGGTGGGGATGGAGATGGAGATGCGGAGGCGCAGGGGGAGGAGGAGGAGAGTGAGGAGAAGATGGTGAGGGATATGTTGGGTACGTTGATACAGTTTTTGAACTAGCTGGTTCTTGCTTGAAGCGGAAACAGTAGTTGTGGGATAGGATAGGAGAGATAGCATTTCTGTGTGTATTTACATAGCGTACCATAGCATCATATACCATATACACAACAAACACAGAATCATAAACCAACCAACAAGTATTCCTTACCTCAACTTTCTCTACAATAACCCGAATCCCCTCACGCACAAACTACTGCGCAGACTCGATCGACTTCAACAATATTGAAGTCCCCCCTTCTCCAAACCAGAGCCAGAGTTTGCACATAGAAGTAGCTCACTCTTCCTTTCCCCTTGTTTTCCCAGAGAATATGCATACAGAATGGGATGGCGATGCAGCTCAAGCTACTTGCCCGCTTGCATATTCTCTCATAACATATTATCCTACTATAGAACAAATACCGCGTTTGACGGCATGCATGCATGCACTTAGATAGGAAAGTAAACTACGAAGTACTGTAGAGATATATATAGATAGGTATGTAGAAAGAGTCGGCGATGTTACTTTTCTGTTCGGTTTGGTTCTAATTATAGAAAGGGACGGATGGATTCCGGAACCGGGACCGGGGGAAGGGGAGACTGGGGAAACTGGGGGGAGATGCCGGTGGGTGGGTGAATGGGTGAATGGGTGAGCGGTTTTGGGTGGATGGGTAGTTGGGTGGATGGATGATATGGATGCATTGCATTCCATAGATAGCGATAGCAGGGAGGGAGAAGAGTCTCTGGCCCCCGGGTATGTATTGTATGGTATGGCATATTGTTGCATGTTGGTTTTGTTCTGTCTCGGTTGAAAGGTGGTTGGATGTGTGGGATGTTGGGGAGGGAAATAAGCAGGGGGGAGGTAGGGGACAGGTAGTGGGTAGGTAGGCAGGAGATAGGAAGGCAGGGGATAGGAAGGCAGGGAATAGCTATAGGAAGGTAGGGGACAAGGTAGGGAATAGCTATAGAAAGGTAGGGGACAGGTAGCCAGCGGGGTAGATAGGCAGGATCAGTTTGCCATGCGGGGCAGGACATGGAAGGTAGCGCGACATGAGCCTCATTCCCAAAGGGGGACACCGCACTCTGATGGCTTAGATCCTGTACCGATTTCTGAAGCCATAGCTTTGTGTATTGCCAGGCTAGTAGTATAGTATCTAGGCTTTTGGCTGCATAACACGAGGTGGGTCGAGATTTGATGTGTTGAGACTATACGGACGTCCTTCCAGTCTAATTCTCATGCATGTATGGATGGCGGTGCGGACTTTTGCCAGTATCGTTGTTTGGTTCGTGGGTGGTCGAGCGGCATAGACGTACATAAATACGTTCGATGGCAATGATCAGGCTGGGCATCTATCAGTATCATATCATACTTACAACGAATCCATTATATCCATATCCCCGTCTATCACACACCACCTATCCACCAACAAACGCAATGCAGCCCCGTCTCCTCTTCCCCATCTCCCTGCGATACGAACTGCAAATGCACAAGCACGATACTAATCCAAAGGCAAGGCAGATTTGATTTCACCCGACCGACTGACTAGGTAACTCACGGAGTGCCATCGAACATGCGGGGCTGTAAGCTTGAGTAGATTATACGTCCCTGGTAAGTAGCTTATGCTATGTAAATGCAATGTAGACAGATTGGTAGGTGGTAGCTAGGCGGGGTGAGATAAGATGCTCCATATAAGCCGGGCGTTGATGTAATGTACGAGGTGCAGTAAATGCACTTACTTTGAGTCTGTCCTGTCAGGCTGTACAGCACTCCGCTGGCCAGTCAATGCAGATCAATAAGTAGACTACTTGCTTCGTCGGCGAGGTTGTAGGTGTATATCCGGTGTAAGGATAAGTAGAAATATCCGCGGATTTTCCCCAAGCCGCGGGAGATGAGAAAAATGATGAGGTGCGGTGAGGCTACGAAGTACTGTCAGCGGGAAATAAAATTCGTCTCCTCTACCAAAATCTGAGGTTGTGCGGCTCAAAAAGTGGGCACTGTCAGGGGCAGTGAGCCGAGTGATGGTAATTCGTCTAGCTTGCATGTACTTCGACACCTGCCTGTATCGAGCTCGTCCGATATTCCTGAAAAGGAAGAAGAGTTTGGCCCCCATTAAATACCCCACTTCATTCGCATACGAAGAGCTACTAAACCAAAATGGTCAAAAACTTGGGGCGAAGGAAGAAAGTAAGTGTGAGGCGCAGTGCATGATAGCCTTACGGTACTTGATGGTATATCAGAGCGCAGCTATGTTGAGCCGAGCCGTGTAGGTCTGGCTACCGAGTATCGTGTAGATAAATACTCGAGCTGTAGAGCTAGATCTACGATCGATCGGGACACGCAATCGAGGCTCTCTTGGCTCGGTTTAGTGTTCGTATGATTCTGTTGTGTTGGTGTAAATGTTGGTGTAATACAAATTCATCGTTGTGTATCGATCGGTTGTTCATATTATGGTATGGCACATGGTAAAACAAGTACATAATTACCCCCGTGCCATGTCCAGTTGCATGCATGAACACTCTCACGCAGTCCGATACACATACATCCATACTCCCATCCTAGAGATTGGTAATAATGACATAGAAACAGGCATATCATGCAAGCCCAGATCTTAAAATAAGGCAACAGCACTACAATCTATTGCCTCGTTCCCCAGAGTAAGCAAGCACGCATGACACCCCTGACTATATGCCCCACAGATACACACAACCATACTTACCCAGCCCTCCCTCACGTCGGCCAGATAATCGAGTGCGGTAGTATCGTGAGGCCCAAGATCCCCCTCTCGTCCACTACCCCGCCCTACTATTGTCTGCCTCATATGCAAGCCCGGGCGTATGAAAGCTAAATTAAACTCTGCGATCTCTGCAGAAAGTAGAAGTAGAAACTCTATCGCACGATCCTTCTGCACCGGAACTTCGCAACCTGCATACAAGTACAGGTGACTATTGGTGCGGAAGCGGATAAACATACTATTGTATGATGCGAGGATATATTATGCATCGGACAACGCCATAAAACACGAAGTATGAAAATGATGTGATATGATATGATACGTATAAAGCCGCAACGCGGACTAAGCAGAAAAAAAAGACACCTCCGAACGGTCCAACCCAAAGTAGAATCCAAGGCCAATGTCGCGATACATAGCCTTCTCCTTCCAAATCCACCAGTGATGTTTTCTTTTGGACGAGCCCCGAGCGCCTGTTGCGGCAGATGTTGAATTAGAAACTGCGGGCATGTGGGAAAATTCATGTGCGTCAGCGGGCGACTCCGCCCTGCTTGAAGTTGTCTGTTTGCCCTTTCCCTTGCGGTCGATTCCGATGACCTTATCTGCTGCTTGAGCATATGCACATGTTTTTCCTCCATTACCAGAAGCTCGTCCGTCGATATGGGGACCTTCGCCCACACCTTTTCTCCTCATACCACCCCATCTCTTCAGGCCGGCCAATTTGATGGCTGGATCGAAGCTGATCAGTATAATGGCTTGAGGTTTGCCCAACCCTCCAGTCATGTACACTAGACTTCTTTCATCTGCTGTCCCTTCAACATTGCCAAGGTGGGTAGGTGGATTCAATAGTCTGTACAGTTCATCCAAGCCCTCGTCCGGCACTTCTGGATCTTGCTCCGGGGGCCAAAAGGTGACGTCTGACTGCCTGTACATGAGGCTTAAGGCAGTATCGAGGTCTTGTGGAGGGGAACATTGGAGACCGGCTTTCGAAGGGTGATCAGACGGATAAACAAGGGGTGGGCCGAGTTTTCGGGATCCAGCCCGAAGTCGTAGACGTTGTTTGCCTTCCCAATCCGATGGTAGAGGATCGTCCACGATATCTAGATACGTGGATGAAGATGTGTCGTAGTGCCGTAAGCGAGATTTGGTGAGGGTAAATGTTCGATTCGAAGAACCATCATTGCCGGGATGGGTGTACTGCGGAAGTCTGAGAGGTGCTAGCATATGATTCGGCTTGTCATCTTTCCTCAGGAGACGCGTGAGTGGATCGTCTGGAAGGCCAGTAAGATCATGAGCGTAGTTGAATTCGCTGTAATCTGTCAGAGGTGTACGCTGGTCACTCATTGAAGACGATCCAGACTGGAAACTCGGGGAGGCAGAAGTTCCAACCGTGGTGGAAAAAGCCGAGATATCAGCAGAGAAGTCCAATCCGTCGCCCGGCTCATGAAAGAGTTCTGGGAAAACAATAGGAGTTGTGTAATACGTTCTCTGGCTTCTGCTCGAACCATGATACCACTCTTTGCGAGACTCCACTATCCTCAGCACACCAGAACTTTCGTCTTTGTCCAGTCGGAGATTCGTCCATCTGTCATCAATGGGACCTTCTTGATGCTGCCGCCGCCACATACTTCTATCATCTGTCCTCTCCAAAAGTTCGATACAAGGAGATGCTAGAGGAAACCGAACACAGTGATAGAAGGAAGTCCAGTCTATCTCTTCGACTTCGAAGGAAGTCTGGTTTGAAAGTGCGTAAAAATATCCATCATGGATTTCAAAACATATCGTCGAGCCGATTTCTGATCCTACCATGTCTGGAAGATGTACTTTCTTGTCAAACCATTGCCGTGATTCAAAGCTGTAACCATTAATAGCCCATTTCTTGTAGCCATCCGTGCCAAGTTCCGAGTGTGTTCCATAGAAGAGAAATTGACCATTGTGACGAACGAATATTTTGGCCGTGGACTCCAATTCCTTGACTACAATAACCTCCGCACGTTCAAGGCAAAAGGCAATAAGCCATGCATTTGCGTCCAGACCGGTCGTTTTGTAGAGACAGGATACTATCTTATCAGAGTAGTACAAGACTTCGAAGAACCCGCTAGTATTACACGCGACTTCTTCTGTAGCATGATTTACAATGGCCGGAATGCTAACAATAAACTCGTCTTGCGCAGAATTATTGATGTCCAAGATCCGTAATCGGTCATCCAATGTGTAACACAAGACACCGTTGCAATAAAAATACGTATCCCCAAAGCCAACGGTAGCTAGCGAGTAAGGCGAGGCGGTGGCGAAAGCAGCTCGTCGCTTGGCAGCTCGTCGCAGCGCTGACGCACTCCGCCCGGTGACATCCTTCGTGGATAAGGCTTCGGTGCTGAAGGGTAATTTCGTCTATTGAATACGTGTCAGCCACTTCTTGGTGAGATGCTGAGGCGATGATGACCAAGCAGATGGCTTACTTGTATAATATACTTGCAGATACTTTCTTCAGTAAGTAGGAATTTCAGTGCTTGACAAGTCTGGCCTAAATTGAAGACATCTTCAAAATCGATGTTTGCTATAATGTTGGATAAAACTTCATAAGGAAGACTTATCAGACCAAACATCAGATCTTCTCGCGACGAGGATGAGGGGGTCTATAGTAGTTAGGGTTAGTTGATGCAGTTGTGAACAAGAACGACATTGAGGACTTGCGAGTGAGGAATCCTAAAGGAGAAGAGGAGTAGAGTGGAATGGACGTTTTATCGATCGCTTTGAAGAGAGGTGGGACCAAAGAAGGAGACTGCGCCATCAAGACTTATAGAGCCTCCTGCGGCTCAAAGAGTCGAAGTGATACAAGGGAGTCGGCATTCAGGGCCTGCGCTTCATTAGGTACATGCAACTAAAGTCTACAGTAGTGCATCCAAATGAATGTTGGCAGTGTTCAATGTTGTGGGTGCCATATGGAACTAGTCCCAAGTCCGTGGACAGAGCCTCATCTACTTTCGTACCAAGGAATGGTATGTGCTAGATGGCCAGTTCCGTCATAGCCAAGATCCTGATTGGCCAATGCGGAAATCCAATAATTTGCTCAAAGCACCTGGACAAATGAGGCTCTGCGAAAGGTCTCTTGGGTTATAGGTTAGCATTCGATATAAAACAATCTGATTGACCTGTCACAAACGGCGTTAATTCGTCGCCCTGGCAAAGCGATTGCTGAGGCTCAATACTGTAGTTGTATCTGTAAATCCTGGGTTGCGCACATGTTCATGCACATTTTGCATGCCCATGCTGCAAACCACCGCCTCCAATTTTGCCTCGTGTTGCCTCGATTGAATGTGCCGGTCCGCATTGGCCCGTTGCTGTCCGATAGCATGACTGCATGACCCTTTCTGACATGACTAGTCGCGAGGTGTAGCAACCCCTGCGACCCTACAAATTATCAATGAGGCTGAAACAAAGGCCGCCACGAGATTAGCTACGAAGCATATGTGTATGTAACTTCGCGATGGCGTCTACTTCGTACAGACTGTGCCTAAGTGCGGCTGGAAAAAGCTCGAAAAAGCCGCAGTAGGGGGGTGAGCAAGCGGTGTAATTCATTCAGAGCCGCACGAATGACAGATGTAAGATGACCCGAATTGACACCGCAAATTGACCGAAACCCACTTGAGGCAAACTCTGTTGTTATAAGATCAAGGGATGGGATATCTCGCGATCCTGAGAATGGAAGAGGCTCAAAAGGAAGGCGTTTCCAGAGCGAACTCTTTTCTTCCAGTGTGGTCGGAGGGGTTACGGAGCAGGACCAGATTCCTTCCTCCACGCAAAGATGACTCTCTCTTTCGTGACGGAATCACTTTGGCTTCCGACACTCCGCATCAAAGGAGAACTCTGAATATGTTCGCGATAGTTATCCCCTATCCATTGGCGAGAGAATGGCAGGTCGGGAGATCTACACGAACACGAGTTTTCAAAACGGTTAGCGCAGATCGTTGATTGTTGGATTAGTTCATAACGCCAATGAGCATACAATGACTCTTTCCTCCCACCTTTCGATGATGTATCATTTCTATTTCAATCAACGTCGCGCTCGAATTCTGGCTCCGTTAATTGTCAAATAGCACAGTTTGTCCCGGCATGTAGCTTATTGTACCACTTTCACTGCTATCACTGCTATCTATCACTTATCTCATCGTACGACATGGGGCATATCCGCAATTTTTTTTCCGGTACAAGGGTCGAGTCATCACCGCCACCCTACTTCCTCGAAGCACGATCCTCGAAGATCTTCATTCTGGCGACAATATGCATAGCTGTATTTAGCGATATCTTCCTATACGGCATCATTGTGCCTGTGATACCGTTTGCGCTGTCCGCGCGCGCAGGTGTGCCCGAATCATCTGTGCAGAGTTGGGTTTCGGTGCTTCTCGCGGTCTATGGCGCAGCGCTGCTCGTTGGAAGTCCTCTCGCGGGATGGTACGCCGATAATTCGTCGTCACGGCGTTTGCCGTTGTTGATTGGTTTGCTTATGCTGGCTGGTTCGACGGTTATGTTGTGTCTGGCAAGATCAGTAGCACTGCTGGTTGTGGGACGAATACTACAAGGACTTAGTGCGGCTATTGTCTGGACGGTGGGACAGGCACTGCTTGTGGACACCGTTGGACAGGCAGAGATCGGGGAAACTTTGGGATACGTGAGCTTGAGTATGTCTTTGGGCATTCTCGTAGCACCGCTTCTAGGAGGCTTGATATACGAGAAGGCCGGATATTACTCCGTGTTCTACATGGCTTTTGGAACGCTGGCCCTGGACATTGTACTGCGGTTGGTTCTGATAGAAAAGAAAATTGCTCGACAATGGCTCGACGATGACGTCACAGAATCTGAGACTGTGGCAGCGGATGCGATGCCTAGTCAGGAGCAAAATACTGCGAGTACGGCAGAGAAGAAACCCGAACAAGGTGAGCCGGCGCCAGATGCTGCAACGGTGATAGATACACCCGTCACACCGGTCAAGCAAACCAAATGGCCACCACTCTTCACACTTCTTAAGTCCAAGCGTCTGGTCGCTGCACTCTGGGGATGCGTAGTTCAAGCGTCACTTATGACAGCATTTGACAGTGTGATTCCGCTTTTTGTAGAAGAAACCTTTGGCTGGGATTCGATAGGTGCAGGCTTGACCTTCCTTGCTATCATGGTGCCTAGCTTTGCTTCACCGGCTGTTGGGTGGTTCTCTGACCGGTTCGGTCCACGCTGGCTATGCGTAACTGGATTCATCTTCGCTATTCCATTTTGGGTGCTCTTGCGTCTCGTCACTCATAATACTCTGGGACAGAAAGTTCTGCTCATGGCCTTGCTAGCACTTATAGGTATCTCCTTGACATTGGTCATGCCTCCATTGATGGCGGAGATTACTTATATTGTAGAGGCCAAAGAGAAGCAGAGCCCTGGACGCTTTGGAAAGAATGGGGCCTATGCTCAAGCTTACGCATTATTCATTATGGCTTTTGCAGCTGGTACCCTTATCGGGCCCGTCTGGTCAGGATATGTAAGGGATTCTGCTGGTTGGGGAACAATGTCCTGGTCCCTAGGCTTGTTTAGTTTAACTGGGGCAATCCCATGTTTAATATACACAGGTGGACTAATTACAGAAACAAACGCCAAGACAGCTGAGGAGCGTGCCATCAACGCTCCTATGGCGGCGGACCCGAGAAGAGTCGAGACGAGCGAGGTGTAATCATATATACGCATATATAGATGTTTATGTAGATGTAACATATCGTGGAGAATCATGGACATCTCATAGAATGAGGGCATTCGGAAGTAGTCCGATTCCGCCGGAAGCTCAGAGGGCATATTGCATGGCTTTAGACCCTTCTGGACTGATCATTATTTCTGATTATTGCCACTTTCTTGAGGATATAAACCCTCTCTTTTTCTCTGTATCATAGTTCTTCAGATGGATCAAAAAATGCATTCTCAGCTCAGAATCTCACACATATCGAGCCGCAAGATTAGATTTGCATAGCATATATTGTTCATAGATCCTTTATGACTATCAACCCTTTTAGTTCCAATCATGCCAGGAAGCAACGTGAACATCTACTTCGATAAAGGACCTTGTTAGAAGCTCCAATCCACCATCCCCCCTCCACTTTCACGCCCCCCATCCCCCCATCATCACCCCCAACAGCCCTCCCATCCCCATCTCAACCACGCAAAAACCCGGAACAACTACCCGAAACACCAAAGAAACGTGCAAAATCCTTCTTTCCTCCGCAAACATCCCTCTGCCCCCTCTACACCCCATTAACTCCCACAAATATCCACATTTACACACAGCGTTTGAACCCCCAGACACGACACAAAAGCTACGAATTTCTCCTCTTCGCGCGCTAGATGCGTTGGATCGGGTCATTGAAGGAGTGAGTAGCAGAGAGAGAGAAGAGGGATGGTTGCGAAGATAGGTGCACTCCATGGAGTAGTATTGCTTATTGGGTAACAGCGGAAGCCGTATTGGGAATTGGTTCAACTTCGATGGCGTGGAATTTACAAATATACCGCGCAACACCTCTTCCACTTGGCTGTCCCGGAGCCTGGTGGACAACTTACAGATAGACAGTGAATCATTGAGTGAGCTGCATCCGTCTCCGAGAGCAAAGTTGCGAATAGGATAGGCCTAAGTGCGCAAATCCTGTATCGCACAGGAAGTCCAATTCAGGATAAGTCCAATGTACACTTATAACATGCGAGGTAAACTCTCATTCACAGATTTTGACATATTTTTCCTTCAACCTAAACGCCCCTCTCTCGCCGCACCATCTACAGCGCATTGCTGCAATTTTCCATACAAAAGACGGGCATTTCCATATATATACCTCATAACCAGCCACTTTATAACACCATCCACTCAACTCAATCAATAACTACTCAACCCCATCCCCTTCCCAATCTTCTTAACCAGCGCTTTCTTCAAAAACCATTCTCTCGCCAGCCCCCTCGTCATCTTCGCAAACGTCGGCGCGCTGATCCGTCCCCTTTCTACCGCTCTCCCTAAAATGAATATCGCATCGCCTAGACTGCGTTCTTCGCATACGAGTTCGTATAATTGGTTACCGACTACGGTTGGTGCGACGAGCAGCTCATCGATGGAAGGGGGTGTGCGGTGTTGAGAGTTGGAGAGAAGTTGGTCGGCGGATTGGAGAGAGGAGTGGAGGATGGATGTGTCGTTTGTGAGGAGGGCGGAGAGAGATTCTAGCGCTGCGACTTCGGATTGCATGGATGAGAGGGTGTTGAGCATGGAGGCATGCTGGGATTGAAGGCTGGGGATGGTGGAGGTGTTTTGAGAGGTGGTGTGTTGACGTTGGGAGTGCAGAGCGGAGGCGAGTTTGTGCAAAAGCATGTCTTTTTCGGGATTCGGGGGTACAGGCGGTGCGGGGAGGTTGGCGGAGGAGGCGCTGGGAATGGCGAGGGTTAGAGGAGCGTCCAAGAGATCGGGTGGTGGTGGTGGTTTGCTCTGGGGAGGTGGTGGTGCTGCTGCATGTGGCGGCGGCTGCTGATATTGCGCCCATGTTTGAGGTGGACCCGGATGCGGATGTTGTTGAGGCTGCGTATACTGAGGCGGGAGCTGAGATGTGATCTGAGGCGGCCGCACGTTTTGTGGTATAGGCTGCTGAATGTTAGCTGGCATATAGGGCGGCTGCTGTGGTGGTTGCTGGAATTGTTGATATGACTGAGGATATGAGGACCGTCCGTAAGGTTCTTCTGGTGGAGTTATTGGACTCACAGGACTATGCGATGGTTCCTGCAAGTTCTGCCGGGAAGGTTGCGGCGGTAAAGGAGGGGCAGCCTCGTATCTCAAACTACTGCTTATTTGCGGGGTGTGTGTCCGACCATTGGGTGACTGCGGTATTGGCGGTCCATATCTGCTGTTATTATATCCAACTTGTGGAGGGAGCGGAGGTAATGGTGGACCATTCTCATGTCGCGGTGGGATGGCTGGGGAATATGGAGCTGCATTACTTGTAGGCTTCGGCGGCGGGGGTGGTGGCCGATCATCAATTACTGATCGCGGAGATGCTGGACTTGGTATTGGTCGCGCTACGTTCGGAGGAAGTGGTGGGATAGGAGGAGGTATAGCAGCGGATTGTGGCCGTGGTGGGGCATTTTGCGGCTGTCGAGAAATAACAGGAGGTTCTTTTGCGAAGACGTCTCGAAGAATCGCTAAGAAGTCTAATATATTTGACTTCTGCATATACATAAACATCAGTATATCTGCCAAGAAATTCGATAGCTCCGGTAGTTTATGCTGCACTCACATCCCAGTACTCTGCCCACCCCACCAGATATGGATGATAGACCTTCCCTTGAGGATCAACATGTTGTCCAGCTCTTACCATCATTCCTTCGACCGGTGTCACGTAGACCAAAGGCGCCTCGTGTGGATATGCGTGTGGTATCCATAATGCGATCGGAAATCTGTATGTGGTGCCGCGAAATGTTACTGGTAATGTACCAGAGATGTGAAGTAGGAGAGCTGATGCGCCGTTCTCGTATGCTAATAAATTACTGCGTCAGCGCTCGAAAACCATGCCATACTGAACCGGCAATCACGCACTGTAAACATCCGTCCTTGGGGCTAAGGACGAATAATGGGAGAGCGTCTGAGCAACGTCATTGTATGTTCGGTTCACATCTCGATATTCCTGCATGGAAGTCAGCATAAGATAGCTCCAGCTCGATTCGCAGATGGACATACGCTTGTGAGAACACTGTATAACCAGTTAAGAACTCGCTGTTGAACAGCGGCCATTATAAAAGGTGTATATCAGTAGTTCGTTGAATTTGAAGCTATTCACAATTGGTGGTGCTGTAACCTTAGCTGCGGCTGCCTACCACCAGCTTGCAGTGGAGCGAGCTCCGTGCACCATCATGTGACTGACGAACTACCGTTTATTACACGCGAATGGCATTTCCAAGGTTTGCATGACGAGAGCATCAGGGATGTATGGAAGATTCGATGCATCTAACTACTGTAAGACTAGAGTATCAAGGAGACTTACAAAACGCACCGCATTTGAGCCTCGCCCTCCTTGCACTCCTTGCACCCCTCGATGCACGACGCTATGATTTCAAGACCGAGAAAGCGAGAAACGTACGATGCTCAAACCAAAAGACGAGACGGACGCCAAACAAATATTACCTAAAGGCTAAGGGCTCTCATTGGCTCTGCTGTACTGCTGAACCCCGGCATCGCTTGCCATCGATGTTTTCCTTTCCCTTCTTTATGACAAAGAGAGTCCGGAGTGATTACTCTTAGTTGCCACAATGGCCGATGCCGCGCGCTCCGAATCTTGCTAAGCGTGCTAAGGATGTAGGGACTTTTTTCTCTCGCATTTATATATGGAGGGGTAAACCCCTCGGAGCCTCCCACTTTCTCCAAAACATCACGCAATTTTCTCCAGTTTCTGCTATTCGCATCAAACATCCTTCAGAGTTCCATGAGAAGAAACCACAAAGATTATCGTAAAGGCTGAGGAGTATTGGACAAAAGATCCCTTACTCCTTGCGTCAGGACAGATAATTCCTCTATCTCTTCTTTCACCCAGACAATGCTGCCTCCAGTCCCCAAACTCAGCAATTACGGAATATCTCCAGAGTATGGATTTCTTCCGGCTGAATTACCTCTCGAAAGACTTCCCGATCCATATTACAACAAATGGGAGGCGATCGTTGCAAATCTTCAAGGTTTGATCCTGAGTAGACGCCTGCGCGGCGTTATCGATCGTCTTCCTGTTCTTTCCACTGCCGGTCTGGAACACGATTCGGAATGGCGAAGAGCATATTCGTTGTTATGTTTCATGGCACATGGCTACATTTGGGGTGGTGATAGCCCCGAAGAGGTTAGTACAAATCCCGTTCCATCCGGGAGTGAGTTTATGCTAATTAGATCTCTCACAGCGCCTGCCGCCATCTATCACAGTCCCGCTTCTACACATTTCTGACTACTTGGAAGTTCCACCAGTCGCTACCTATGCTGCAGTCTGTCTATGGAATTTCAAGCCATTGTTTCAAGACGAACATGTCGACAACTTGGAGAATCTTGCTACCTTGACCACGTTTACCGGCTCAATTGACGAATCTTGGTTTTACCTTGTCTCTGTGGCAATCGAGGCTCGAGCTGCTCCTATTCTACCTATCATGCTTACCGCAATCGAGGCGGCGCGCAAGAATGATAGCAGAACAATCACATCATGTCTTCGAACATTTGCGGAAAGGTTGGATGAACTTGGTACACTTCTTCAGCGCATGCATGAAAGCTGCGATCCTCAGGTGTTTTACCACAGAATCCGACCTTTCCTTGCTGGTAGCAAGAACATGGAAGAAGCTGGACTTCCTAATGGAGTTTTCTACGACGAGGGAAATGGGGAGGGCAAGTATAGACAGTTGGCTGGAGGCAGCAATGCACAAAGCTCCATCCTCCAATTTTTCGACATTGTTCTTGGCATCGAGCATCGTCCAACCGGAGAAAAGAAAGATGTTACATCTGAAAGTGAAGTGGAAGGACAAGCCCCACGTCCCAAGCACAATTTCCTTCTCGAAATGAGAAAGTACATGCCAGGTCCTCACCGACGATTCTTGGAAGACATGACAGTCGTGGCCAACATCCGTGATTATGTTGAAGCCCACACAAACAATCACGAATTATGTCTGGCATATGACGCATGTCTCGCCATGCTGCGCGCTTTCCGCGACATACACATCGCTATTGTCACTCGTTACATCATCATCAAATCCCGCGAATCGCGCTCTCACTCCCGTTCCAAGAGCCCCGAGGTAACACGCCGAAAGGTCGACATTGCCACGGCTTCTCGCGGAAAGGGCAATGATGACCACAAGAAGAAGAATTTGAAGGGTACTGGTGGTACGGCTTTGATTCCTTTCTTGAAGCAGGCGAGGGACGAGACAGGGGAGCCCACAATCGATTCTTGGGCTAGGAGGGTCATGAACAAAGAATCGAATTGGCAGGGCCAAAATGATTTCTTTTTGGGAAAGTTGGATGAACATCCCGATGGAGGGTTACAACTCGGTGGATTGGCGGGCACGTGGACAATTGATGAGGAGGTTGGTGGGTTGTGTCATTATTAGGAGGTGATCGACTTGCGCCGGCCTACAATAGATGCTTATCCAGCTTTGATGGGTCATGAAGTTGTGACAGACGAGGAGACAGTGGTGAATGATAGTAATTTCTTAGCATTAAGTCTCTCAATGGAACAAGATTATCATGATGAAGTCTTTTGCTAGCTGCCAAGTTATGATCATCTAAATGTTTATTCTATCCCATATATACCAGCCTCAACAACCCCTTCCATCTTTCTTACCTCTCAGCCCTACCCCTTCCCTATAACTTCGCCCCCTTCTCCAACCCCTTCTCCATCTCCTTCTCCTTCATCTTCGGCAAAATCGGCACCTTCGCATGCGTCCCCTGCAACTGCAGCCCCGTAATCCGCTCCAGCTCCTCCACCGCCTCGTAGCTACGCCCGAGAGGTACTTTGATCGTCTGCATGCCCAGCTGCCGCGCGGCTTTCAGGTTCTCGCCTATGTCGTCTAGGAAGAGGATTTCGGAGGGGTGGAGGGGGGAGGAAGGGTGAGATGGGTGAGAGGGGTGGGAGGTGATGTAGTTGCGGAGGGTATGGAGAGTAAGGGTGTAGATCTCCGGGGAGGGTTTGCGGAGGTGGACGTGTGCGGACTGTGGGGAGGGGGTTAGTGTGTTTGAGAGAGGAGGGGGGAGAGGGAGGTAGGAGGTGGTAGGGAGGTGAGTGGTACGTACAGAGATGAAGACATCGAAGATCTCGGCTATAAAAGGATGGGGTTTCGAGTGCGGATACTCAGGTGGAAAGATCACTGTATTAGAGAGCCCGGCGAGGATGTATTTCTTGGAGGCTTTGAGTTTTTGCAGACAGGGGTACATCCTACGGGAAAGGTATCAAAATCTCGAAAATGAAGAGCATGAAGAGGCATGAGAGAAGTCATACCAGGGATCCAGAGCACGGGAATTGTCCATCATAGACCAGAAGAGCTTCTCGCCGTCGATCTGGGGGACTGGTGGAACTTCGGCGGGGAGAGAGTGTTTGGCTTGCACGGAGTTGTAGAAATCGGCCCAGAAAGTTGGATTTTGAAGGTCCGAGGTGAAGCCTTGGAACCAGGAGGCGTTGAGTTCCAATTCGCCGCGTTCGAGGCGGTGCCTGGGTGAAAGTGTTAGTGGGTTTGAGAATTTACTGTCCAGAACACATCATCGACTACGTTCAAGGGGGCTTTGAGAGGTGGAGGAAACATGTGGTGCGAATGTTGTATGTGTATGAATTTAGGATGTGTTCTGAGATCTTCATTTGACGACTCTCAAGTGGCTGTTGGAACTGGATTTGTCGGTATTGGATTGCATTCATAATTGGAGATGTTGAAGCGCGGCTTGTCTTCACAGCACCAGGGAAGCAGGATCCACCTACCAAAATCCATTTGGCTTGTTTCTAGAGAGAGCATAATTGACCCAGCCTGGGGGTATGCCTTTAGATATCTCAAAATCTAGAATCGCTTGCATTGGGGAGAGGACCTGAGCAGGTTAGCTATGTGAAGCAGACGAGATGGAGGCAGCAGGTGTTGGAGAAGGATCTTGGACAGAATCTTTAGTTAACACTTGAAGATAAGTCTCATCCTATGATAGCCTCCACACACGATCGCTGGGTAGACACGAGCTTCGAGCATGTACGAAGGATACTTCCATTCGAGTGCATCTTGCTGCTGCCAAACGAACTTCAAGCACCCAAAAGGGGTATAGAACACTTACACAAACTCCGCCAATATCAAACAGAATCACCTTCGGTTGCTTAGTTGAAGCCATAATGCTCTCTATGCCTTCTAAAACAAATTCTATAGGAAAGTCTTCTTGTGACATAACTTAGAGAAAAGTAATGTTGTGTTTGTGAGAGCTTCCCGGAAACTGCAACAAACCTCGGCATTGATTTGTTATCTTATCGTGATTATATAATCAGCGAATCGATCTTCTATTGAGTCGCGGCTTCTACGCGACTTCCTTCAACAATTATTACAGGTTGCATAGGGAATAGTTCGTCCTCACCCCTCCTAGGTATATCAAATGTCTAACGGATATGGTGACGAGGAGGGAATGGGCCCCATGGAGAGGGGTCGCAATCGATATCAGAAAAAGCACTACCCAGGCGCACTGCAAGCCTTCACGGAAGTAAGTACAACCCAATTGCCTAGTCTCGTGCAGTGCAAATCACTTTTCGAGGCATTTCCAATACTGAATACATCATAGGGTGTAAGAATGAGCACCGGGCATATGCTGCTTACTGCTTTGGATCATCGTGCGGCCACATATGAGAAGCTTGAACAATTACAACCAGCTCTCAAGGATGCCAAGCAAATGATCGAATTGAAACCAGAGCTCTCGAAGGTAAGGCAAGAGATTTTCCCAGAAGAGAGGTCTCGCCACTAAAGGTGCTTACAGGGCTATCTACGATGTGGGAAAGTATTGCAGCTCAAGGGAGAGCGCGAATTGGCCCTGAAAATATATGAACGTGGTCTGAAGAAAGTCAAAGTCGGCACTGACGAAGAGCGTGTGGTCAGTGCAATTCTATCTGTGATGTGAGCTTCCTTACTGACATCTGGTTATATAGAAGCTTCAAGCCATGTTCAGCAAGTTACAAAAATTGCAAGAACCAAGGAAGTGCTTGGATCCTCTTACTTATCTTCCTCTTGAACTCGCACAAATGATTACGGAACAGCTCAGTATGCGGGACCGAGTGTAAGTTTGGTGGATTATCCTTTGGAAGTTGACTGACATCTACTAGTATTTGTCTGGCGGTCAGTAAGTCCTGGAAACGGCTACTCGAGTCGTCCCACAAGCTTTGGACTACGCTTGATACCAGCTGTGCCAAACGACCAGTCTCACAGAAGGCATTAAGAGCACACGTCAAGAGATCGAACTACACGGTTGATCGAGTCATCACCCCTCAGGCTGGTATAGATGCTCAGAAACTACAATATCTTACAAAATATTGCAAAAAGCTTCAGCAGCTGAAGATTTGCTATTCAGGCCTCATTGGGGAAACACTACTATCAGCCCTTCCTATGGCCAACAATCTGACACATTTGGAGTTATCAGGAACATGTTCTATCAATCTAACTGATTTACTTCGCGCCTTGAATACTGTCAAGGATACTATCGAGGTGGCAAGGTTTTACCACGTTACCGCTGCACGGATTAGGAACGTTGTTTGGCCAAGACTTGAAGTTCTGAGAGTTCTACATCTCACGGCGTGTGAGCATAGTGGACAAATAGTAAGTCGGCGCAAGAACGTGTCTCCCTCTCTATCCTAGCATTCCTAATTATTTGCAGTACAACCTCCTCGATGTAATCCCGAACATCGAAACTCTGTCATTGCGTGTATTCAAATTGAGAGGGTCCGAAATGGATTTGACACATCTCCGGAAGCTCCAGAATCTCGCATTGGTCCATGTGACACTTCCTGCTCGCCCCAAGTTTCCAGAAACAATCAAGTCGCTTGATCTAGATAATCTGTACTTTGCGGAGAGTGTCGATCTAGAGATGAAATTACCTCTACTAGAATCATTCAGCTGTGAACGTAGCATTCTCAGCACAATCGCGGTCCAGACTATCATGAAATCTGCCATCAATCTCAAGCATGCAAAGATAGGCTTCCGTTACGACGCACCTGATACTGCAGCCACATTTCCACCGTGCCAGAGCCTTGAAGAACTATCACTCCAAACCTCTCTCTATGAAGAGGCCGATCTTATCGATATCACCATGAAATGTCCTAAGCTTCAGAACCTCAATCTAGACGATACAAAAACCACAGGCGTTGCTGTGAAGCATTTCGTTGGCCTAGGCATTAAAAAACTTAGCCTGAATCGATGTCATGGGGTAAGTTCAGATGCGGTGGAATATGCTCGTAGCAAGGGTGTTCAAGTGCAATACTCTTTCCGAGATCCATATGGCCTAGATGGTTTTAGAAATCGTGCAGCGATGGGGTAATGAGAGAGGATATCACGAAATCTTGACCTAGCTTTACATAACTCACGAATACCGCGTGGCAACTACCAAGAAAAAGCAATCGAAGAGCTTACCAGTATTGTTAGCTCTCGACGGGTAGATCCGGCTTTGCCAGCCTGCCTGGCACAAAAGACGATTCTACGCCGCGTGCTATGGCTCGTGATCGCTGATCTTGCAGTAATCATGAACCATCGGCATTGAATCATGCCCAAAGAAGACAAAGAAAGAATATTGTTCGAACTTGTCCAATTTGCAAACGGTTGGCCCACCATTCGAGAACGAGCACATCTTAGCCACCTGCATTCAACACTATCTCCGATCGCAAAACTACATTACCTCCGACCTCGCCTATAATAAACCGCTCGCCAACAATCTCACATCATCCCATCGCATAAAGCTATCCATTGAACGGCTATGGTTCCTTCCTACGGACGTATATTTCTGAGCCATCTTGTCTTACTGCATAAGTGGCTAGTTCACATCCACTCGAGCACCACTCACATCGCCTCCAGGGATTTTGCCTGCATATCACGTACGCTTTCCCCCTGAGCAAACCCTTGATGGTGAATCTGATCGTGCATGAACACATGGCAATGGTGACTCTGCACCAATATCTTTTCTAGGGGGCAATCGAAGCATGGAATATTATACGACCATGATTACGCAACGACCATGAATGTTTCATAAGATTCGTTTTTGCCTCTCTATTTTGAGACTGGCGATGACCACCTGGCTTTCTCACCTTGGCGCCGTCCCTTCCGATGAAGGTACGTTCCATGGACTTGGGATCTGTGGCTTTGCCCCCCATCACCGGGATATCGATTCATTTAGCGGTCGCAGAAGATTACATTCAAGATCATTCGCGGACACCTTGTCGTCTGACTTGCTCATTAGGCCGTTACACTTACGATATCAGATGGTTTTTGTTTAGCAATCCAGACGATGGACATTTCTTCCACAATATTCCACCGGTATTGCTTGTACATTACGCGGCATTGACCCTCGCACGGTATTGCCTAAACTTTCATGATCCTTCCAAATCATTTCAATCCCCACCTCTCTGGTCTATCCTTCAGCCAAGGCCGAGTTTGAAGGCTGCAGATTATGCAATTCATCTTGTGTATTCCCAAAAATACAATGCGACTTCTTCGACCGAAGCCACCGGACGGTATGATCGCTGCCCTGGCACATTCGACATCCCGGATGCACCGATGCGCAGTCGGTAGGGACATTCACTGCCGTTTCTATTCCAAGGTACCAACTCCCGAAATTCCTCACGAAAAAACAACCCAACTGTGGGTTGGTGATGTTGGCCTTGGTTGGTCTGACTCATCATCTTCATCCGCGGCACTTGACGGCATTGGAGCGCTTCGTCCTTGTTCTCGTACTTCCTCTTTTTAAAATAGATATTGAAGGGTTGCGAATACATATCTCAAATAAATGACTTCTGGCGACAAGCTTCTGACCACCGCATTCACTCCGCAAATGCTACATGGCGCTGTCGTTCCTGCATATGGCATTTTGGGGGTTAGCTAAATGTCTATTTAGCCTATGCATGTTGGAATGCATGCATTTACATCATTGAGGGGCGTGCGGTTCAGCCACATTCATGTACTGCAACATGGGAAAGAGAGAAAGATTCCTTCCAAAACCGCAATACGAACATCTTTGACGGGGCTTGACATATGTTTCAAGACCAGATATACATATTTAGATATTAAGCCACAACTACATACTTTCAATAGCGAGGCATTCATGTAGAGTGTTAACTGCGGTATGATTTGCATTTTTTGTCAAGTCTAACCACAGGGATGGGATGTCTTGGAGCTTGAACTGGGTAACGGATAGCGGATAGAGGATTGCTTAGACATGATGTGCATATCCATAAACCTACTGATCTCTAACACACAGTCCCCTTCATGATGACTCCTTTTCACAATTACATACTCGAGTAAATGTTACGGTGCCGGTGACACAAGCAATAAACTGGGTGTACGCCTCACAAATACATACGTCTAAACATAACTCTATGCAACCAACTACCGCCCCCCTCTTCCTTTAGCATCCTTCATTGTGATAACTTAACTGTGCCACAAGCTTCCTTTCCCTCGCAATATATACTCAAAACTTCTGTTTTCATCATCACCTAGTCTCATTCAAGCTTCCTCCAATTAAGCTTTCGAGTCACCTCTACCCGCGAGCCGCTTCACCCCCACTATCTATCCAAGCACAGGCGCATTGTACACATAGCCATCCTATCTAGAAAGATAAACATCCCATCCTTCCATTCGGACGGTCTCGTATCGAGCGAAGTATTGTAATATATGCGAACAACCTAAGTAACTATATCCAGAGCCCCTATCCCTGCCCCTGTCCCTTCTCCCCCTCCTTCTCTTTCTAGGCCCGTGCTTCCTCTCCGAGAATCCTACAATACAGTGCTCCCGCAATCGAGAGTAGTTATGAACGCGAATGCTAAATGCCGATTGTGCTGTGTTCCCCTAAGTCCCTGTGGCTCTATGGTATGACTTATCCTCCAAATCGTCATCAAGCAAGCAAGCAAGCAAGCAAGCAAGCAAGCGCGTAAAATACAGCCCAAACACCCCTCTTCCTCCTTCAACTCAAACCTCTATCTAAACCCCTACCGCCACAACACACAACACAAGTCCCTCCTGAGCCCGCCTCGCTCCTGTCCCTGTCCCTGCCCTGCCCTGCCCTGTCACGTCCATCAGAAACCCTCTCGTCCCGTCCCGTATTTCAATACACCCAACACCTAACCAAACACTTGACGAAACACCTAAGTTGACCAAACAGCCACAAAACATCAGCAGCAGCAGCAGTCTGTACCGAAATCTACATCCTCTACATTTCTTTCCCTTGCCTTTGCCTTTGCCCTTCTCCCCCACTCTCTCCCATCACCATCCCCATCCCATCCCCATCTTCCCCTCCCAAAAATCCCCAGAAGCGAAAGCGAACATTCAGCCACAACACTCCCTCCCTCCAACCCCGCCCCCAACGCCAAAAGCCCCAAGCCAAAAGCACCCTTTTTTGTCTTTCGCAACCAACAACACAACAATCACTTTGTGCGCTTAAACGAAGCTACGCTGCCCATGAAAACAATAATAATAATAATAATACTAATAATAACAATATCTCTCCAATACAGCTTACCTACCCTTCTTTACCATTCCATATCCTATCCCATTTCCCATTTCCCACCACATCGTATCGATACTCTTACAACACAATACTTTACTCACTCACAAACACATGACGTACGTACATCCCATCCACAACAACCCTCCCGGATGCGATCCCCGCGCCTCATCGCAACCCCTACCCTACCCTTCCCTGCCCTGCCCTGCCCTGGCATCCATCCCAGTACCGAATGCGAATTGCATACATGAAAAAGCGATCACATGAGTGAGCCTGTATGTACATCGTTCGTAGGCTTCGCTTTTGCGAGAGACAAAAGAATAGAAGAAAGCCTTGTGCTGTGTAGGTAGTTGGGTTGATTATTGTTTTTCCCGTTGCGCTAAGCACCGACCGAATTTGGAGCAGGGCAGAAGAAATTATTATCTTTCGATTTCTTTTTTTTTTTTCTTTTCTAGTGAAGGTGAGTTAAGTTAAGTGAAGAAAAATAAAACCACCTGGCCTCCGTCGTCCCATATCTCCCATCCGAACTTCCGTATTATATCCCATCCGCCATACTATCCATCCTCCCTCAACCGCAAATCCGTATTCCACCCGTATCCCACATTCATTCCCTCAAACATATAAATAGCCCTAGAACAGCATCGTAAAGCCAGTTTACGTCTACCCGAACACGGCAAAATATTGCTTTTTGCCCCCTCTTATCGCATCCGGCTACACAAATTTCCAATATCTAGTATTGAAAAAAAATAAAAACAAAACAAATGCCCCTCCTCTTCCCCCTCTTCCCGTCTCGTTCCACTTTCCTCTAGGGGGTGGGCGAGTCTGCGTGCAAGTGCCAGCACACACACACACGCGGAAAAGGAAATACAGCAAGCAACCCAATATAGAATTAGAACAATATGGTCAACATATAATATAGTCAGGGACGGAACGGAAAACCCCAAAAGGTGCAACAATAAGAGCCGAGTGAGTCAAAAAAGCAAAAAAAGGAGAAAGACCAAACGAGAACAAAAATGATTGGGTGGTTTTTTGATAAAGCAGGCACAGCCCACGAGACCATTCCTTCCATTTGCATCCGTTTCCGAAACCTTAGAAATACAAGATTGCTGCCTGAGCGTGGAGACTGGCTCCTGGGAGTAGTGTAGGACGAACATGACGCAGGAAAAGGCTGACAGATACAAAACCAAAGAAAAAAAACTTGTGAACCACAGATTCATCCTCCGGTGATGAGTCAAAAAACAAAATGTACTCCTCCCAAAGAATCAATGCAGTATGTAATCCGTCCCAAACACCAGGTATATGTCCTCTCCCAATGCAACAAAAAAACAGCAGCGCAACCGAAATCGAAGCAGTAAACTCATAGCGAAATATCCCAGCTCAAATAGAAATTACCATATCCATTATATCCAAGTTCCAGCGCTATGCCTGTATGAAAAAAGAACCCGCTATGCAATGCCCAAAACGTTCAATGATCGTGTGTCGTGATGTGTCCTTCGTGTGCGGAGAGAGGAGGGTAAAACTTCTTTTATATTCTTTCCTTCATGTCCTCGATAACTTCGTGAGGGTCGTAGCATCGCATGTTCGTTCGTAGATCGTATGGTCGTGCGCGAAATAGGTAGAGAGGTATCGAAAGAGATAATTGACCGTTGTGGTCTCGCAGAAGCTTCATGGCGCAGATGAAGCTCTGGTTCGATCATGACCGACAAGAAGGCGTGTAAGCTCCGAAGGTGGTGCGGTCGAAGTCTTTGCTCGGAAGGAGAAGAGGTAGTTGGCCCAATGATTAAATTCGAAGCGCACAAGAGGTCGCGATTGCCATGAACATCCAGTTACCGAAGACAGTATGTTTCACCGGCGGCTTCGTCGAGAGGATTGGGTCCGCGAGCTGTGGCTGGCCGTGTAGTAGCCCGAGTCCGAGTATTGTTCCCGCGCTGACGAGTCCTGGTAAGGTTGGTGTGACGAATGTTTGTCGCAAGCATAACCGACTAATACTGTTCTCTCTTGGATTCCGTGGCCTTGTGTGCCGTATGCCGCGCACATGTCGACACTGTGCTGGTAGTATAGGCAGCGGCAGACTGAGTATCGTTCAACAACGAGATAACACATGATGACAGTCGATTGAGGTCAGATGTAGGCCTGTGTGTAAAGACTCTGTGAGTGTGTTGTGTGGTGGGGGTTTGTCTGATAGCGATGGAGGGGTAGGTTGAGTAAGTTGTGGAAGTATGATATGATATGAAATGGACTGAGGTCAAAAGGACTGAAAGGCAATGAAATATATTAACGAGTAGAGAGATACTAAAAGAGATGCCTGGACAAAAGAGGTCTAAACTAGACAGATGACGATGCTTGTGATGCGAGGTGGGAGTCATTCATGGACAGTAGGAATATGACTGCCTTATAGTCTCTGCCACTTGATCGAGTTGTAGTCCTGCCGTTATAGAATAAGGCAACAGTGGCAGGCTGGTCAATGAACCTGCATGTAGTATATGCAGGTCAACAGAAATGCAGCAGAGCTATGCATGGGGAGGATGAGGTGAGTCGTAGGCGCAGTAGAAAAAGTTGGAAGCACATCTGCCTCAGTGACGATATTCTTTGACAAGAAAAGAACGACCTTGTCAAACCCCGAGAACGAGTCCCAAACGGGCGGTCTGCTACCACGAGGTGGCTTACCATTGCATCGATAAGTTTCTGGCATGGAGTGGAGATGGGACGAGGGAAAGGTAAGCCGGGGGTTCTTCCAGAGGGCTGAAATAGCAACCTTGAAATGCGCTGAGTAAAAGGCCTCAGCCTCGAAGTCATAGGAAGTACCTCATCCACGATAGTCCCGAAAAATCGGGAATATTTGGGATCTGCGGAAGATCGATTTAGGTTAAGCAGCGCGAGCCGGGGTGGCAGAGGAGAGTAGCTAAGAGTTGCTAGGAGTTGCTAAAAGTTGCTAAAGAAGGAACAAGAGCGATGGTGGAACGTGGAACGTGAACGAGAGACGAGGACACACGCAACAATTGGAAGGCTTGGCGAGGCAGAAAAAAAGAAGCGAAAAAGAAGAGAAGCGCTGTGCTCTCCCAACCCACATCGCTTGCCAAGAGAGACAGACACTGAGTACTGTATCGAGTATCCACTGTCCACTCTCCACTATGCTGTCCCGGGATCCCATACGGTCAATCGCGTAGTCGCCATGGGTTGGGTTCATGTTCATGTTCATGTTCATGTTCATGGGTGAAGGGGTTCATGGGTGAATGTAGGTAATTCCAAATCCATACAGTACAGCGTACGAAGTAGAGGAAGGCCTGCTTGTTGCCTTAGCATGATGGGAATGGGAGCGAGCAGTACCGTGGAGTCGTAGTTGGCTAGTTAGCCAGGGGAGCCCAGAGTGTCCGGTCTATAACCGTCTGGCTGCTTCTAGAGTGTGAGTAACGGACGGGGCAGGGAGCGCGAGAAGACAAACAGACGAATTAGTCGGTAAGCAGTAGTCCAACATTGTGTATGTAAGTCGATGTAAAGTAGAACTGGCTAGACAGAGATAGTGATAGCTGGTAGTAAGAAAGGGAAAGGAACCTCCCGATGAGTGGTAGATAAGTTTGGTAGACCACACATACCCAGTACACCTCGTAGTTAGCTAGCCAGAACGGGAGTCTAGGTTTAGCTCTAGCTGTCGTTGCTCAACTTCATCGCGCGTACAGGTAGCAAATTGCCGCGAGTTCCAGAGCCCGCCCATGTCAAATGATGCGTAAGTGACCTAAGTTGGAAGTCGGGAGAAAGTAAGCAGCACGCACCCTCACCCTTACCTCACTCACCTCACCTCACCAGCATCCGGACAGATTGCTAGATGGCTAGTTGGATAGGGATATGGGTTGTTGGTCACACTACTGCAAGTAAGGTACGAAGTAGGTACGGTACGAGTAAGCCAAGAATGATGGGTGAGGGTCGGCGATGCATATCCCACGCTGCCCAGCAAGATGTCAGGGGGTGCTGGCTGGGTCATCCCAGAGGCCGGACGGATTATGGATTATGGATTATGGATTATGAGTTATAGATTGTGGATTTGGTACGGAGTCGGCATGGCTTTGTGGCACGGAATGCCACGGATGATGGCAGTGAAGGGATCGAATAACAACAATGACAATGACAATGACAATGACAATGATGATGATGATGATGATGATGATGAGATCAATAGTGTTGCTGATTCTATTGTGGTGATAACTTGGTTAGATTGAACAGAAAGGTCCAAATTGTCAGCAACACAACGGTTTTGCATCTTCTAATTTCAGCTGTTTATCGAGCGGGGTCTAGTCCCTTTACGGTTTAGCCCGCCCTGATTTCACTGGTTAGCACGGATGAACTGCCCTACTTGGTATCAAGGCACGAAGCTGTCGAATATGCTGTTGGTCGAGGCTATGTTTTTGCTATTCCTACTTGGTGAAGCATCAAGACACAAATAATGCCATTGGTCTAATAACGATCTCATTAGCAACATACAGACGAATTATTACCCTTTCACGCCGGTCCTGATCTCATTGCCCAGCCAGCTAGCAGTACCTAGTTCTTCTCCCAGTGCCGACCCAACATTTGGTGCGGATACAGGAGCCGTTGTTGGAAAGATCCTGTGAGATTCCATCATATCATCTAATCGATCACCAACGGCTAGATATTCCAGGAGATCGATCGGTTGCCGTTTGACATAACCAACAGCCAAGCCCAAACCTATTTTTGTATACCCCGTCTGTCTAACCGATTATCTGTCTCTGTCTCTGTCTCTGTCTCTCTCTGTGTGCGCATTTCTACCTAGATGCAACGCAATACGCCTTCTTCTTGTGCGTCCCCCCGTCCCATCCCCTTCCCACCCCTATCCATCACCGGTCTGGCATTTCGTTATGCTACCGACTTCCATACGAACGTCCGGTATCCAGAAATGGACACGGACCCCATCAAACCTTCACCCGGCACCTGTCCAGCTGAGCATCGTGACTTTTCTCGTCCCGATGTGGACTTTTTGCTTGGGCGTGACTAGGGTGGAGAGGTGGAGGAGCGATGGAATAATACCGTAGGATTTTCGATTATTGCGGATGGGATTCGGTGCAGTGCAAAATGCACGTACGCATTCATACTGACAGGGGAGCAGGCTACGACCGCCTTTCCGTGTTCTTTTTTCGGTTCTTTTCCCTTGCTCGCCTGCGTTAATTCGACGGTAACACAGTAGAACTGCCTCGGTCGACCTTTTGCGAGGCCATTGAGGATTGTGATGGGATGTGATTTGACTACATAATTGCCCCTATTAGGCATTTTCTTGAATATGACCTCCTGTTTCTGGACATATGCGATATCAATTGATAATGAAGGAGTAGCTATGAGCCATTCACCGATGAATCTCACCGATGTACAATGGCTATGTTCCATGGAGCCAGCCCCAGAAACGAGAGATGTTAAAGAAAGAGTCATGCCGAAGCGAGACAATACGAAACGAAGCGAAACGAAACGAGAAATTTCGCAAAAAGCGAACCATCCCGTCGCCTTGCGATATTCCCCGACATACCAGGAACAGCACTCGACAGCAATGCCGTGCCATAGGTTCCAGATACGATAGAGTTAATCGTAAAGCATTTAGTACTGCCTATCCCATCCGACAAGACTCACTACGGTACTGTCCTCGTGGGGAAGACCCGTCCGGCCAGACTAATTCTCTAGCTTCCCTTTCCCTTCCCTTTCCCTTTCCCAAGTTCCACCTCACGATACCGTACCGTCGAAACATTCCCAAAATCTGCCTTGCGCACCTCCGGGAAACAGCCTTGCGCTAAAGCAATACCTTCACCAACTACATCATACCAGTCCCAGCCAGCTCGACTGCATTTACCTAATGCAGGCTCTGGAAAAGCTTCGGTTCGTAAGGCGACCAGTCAGACCGACCGCCTATGTACAGTCATTGATTGATTGATCACGTTTCGCTTCGCTGCACTCCATCTGCATCTAGCAGCTCCGCCTCATTGTGGCTACCACCACCAGCCAGCCCGACCAACCGCTGACTGTTTGATGATGTCGAGGGCTGGCTCTCCAGATCTCCATCGGGCATCCCCGTGGACAAGTACAAGTACCGGAACGGAGCAACGTTGGAGGTAAGCAAAGAACGGAAGGCAGCAACAGTGTGGGCTGCATAATGATGTCTTTTCGTGCGAATGGGATGGGATGGGATGGGATGGGATGGGATGGGATACGAGGCGCGCGTGTCCTTCCACCTTCTGTCTTCTAGTCGGCGCTCGGGTCAATTACTTTTACTTTCAATTATTGAGAGCGCTGCACAATGCGAGGGATACGAAATTCGATCGGCGTAGGATATAACTCAGAGGCATTAAAGACGGACAACGGTCTATCTGCCGGTCGATAGAAGCGGAGACGGGTTCCCTCCAATCCCACCGACCCCGTCCTATCCCATCCGTCTAGAACTTTTCAGCCACAGGCAACGACCACGACAACCATTATTATAGTTTAACTAACTTAGATGCTTAGTATAATATAATCGGTATTTTCTATTTTGCCGCTCTAGTTCTGACTTCTCTCAGGCAAGATAAGGCACCATCATACTCTCCTCTCTCGCTCGCTCGTCTATCCCAGGTACGGAAGTACATACATACATACCAACCAGGGGTACCACATCTCCATCTCCATCTATCTGGATATTCAGCTTCCCAAGCGCTCCTCCCTTCTTCCCCTCCAGTGACCTGACCTCCCCTACTAACCGATGAACTCGCCACACACCAAGCTGAACCCTCTCCCTCTCCCCCTCTCCCAGCCTTACCTCACAGCACAAAGATCCTCGGCTGAAAAACCTACCTCTTTCTAATCGGCGCGAATACATACTTTACATACATACTTTACATACATACATACATAGCACAAAAACGACCGTGCTTTACGAATGCCTTGTTCACTCCCATTACTCACTCACTATCTTGTGTTTTGTTGCACACACGCCAAGAAGATCATGCTTTGATGTATGTATGCAGATAAGTTCGATTCCCAATTAGGACATTTACGACTTTTGTGCAAGTGATAAGTAAGTAAGTGACTAGATTAATTTATGAACGAGTCGCCGCTTTTGAAGATATCCTTTTGGTTCCCTCCCCCTCCTTCTCTTCCTTCCTTCCTTGTACTCCACTGCACTGCACCCCACCACGTTCGCTGCCTTCCCCCTTCCGCACCCCCTCCATCACCTACTCGCAATCTGTCCCCAAGTTCATGCCCGGTGTCCAGAAAAAGAAGAAAAGATGCCTGAGAACAAACTAGTACGTAGGATTCCGTCCTTTGATTCCATCCTTCCGTCCATCCTTACTCAATTTCGACTCGATTGACTCAACTCGTACGGGAAGTAAGGCTGAAGACCCAGGCTCAGGCCTAGAGTCATAGCACCGTCTCATTATCAATTACTCATCCATTAGATCCATTATTGAGGAGATCGCCTCCCATCCCCCCTCCTTCTCCTCTCCCTCTCTTCTCCATTCCTTGATTCTTCCCTTTAAGAATTACTCCGAGGCCGAAAGCGCAAAGCTCAAAACTCAAGTATTATTCTGCGCGCCACCATCACCCGACAGCTTCAGGTTCTTGATAAACCAATCCGAATTAGCATCCACCATAAAATTAGTGATATTGATATCGTTCGTAGAAAGTTCAGGCATCTGCATATCCCCCACACCCCCTCTTCCATTGCCCTGATTATTCGCAGAAGATGCCTCCCCAGGCACCACCGGCAGTCTGGGCACGTTGAAGAAGTCGAAAACGTCCAGATACTCGAGCTCATTCGGCGCCGGCGTTCGCGCCGGCGTTATGCTAGGCACTCGAGGAAGCCCGATGTATTTTGGCTGCCTGGAAATCAGGAAGTCTAGGTCGTATGCGCATCTCCGCATGTCAGCAAGGATCTTCACCGACGAGGGAGTGACTCGTTCGCCGCTGGCGCCGATGGAACTTTCGCTGTCGCGGTGCTCGTCGAGGACGCGTTGGAGAATGGTGGTGTAGCGCTGCGCCACGAGCCAGTAGGTGCCCATTTCACGCAGGGTGTCGACGAAGAATTGGATTTGAGGGCTGAGTTTGTGTTCGATGGTTGAGCCGTGGACTAGCAAGAGTCGGGCTGCGACCCAGAGGGTGAACGCAAATGGAGGGCCTAGTTTGGGAAGCATTCCATTCTGGACCACGTATCTGCAGGTTATGTGAGTCAGTGTACGATGTCGAACGAAAGGTGTTGCAGCATTGCCTCGCTTGCTGTGTGACAATCATGCCAATATTCTGGATGTGACGTTATACGAAAAGAACTGTAACTTACTCGCCCAAAGCTGCGATGTTCTCAACCGCGCCATGGCAACGTTGACTCGCACTATACGAAGGCGTGAAAATGTGTGATCTTGTTGTAGGATAGGCAGCCGAAGAATGGAGCCGTATAACCGCGGTGTGATACGTTGCGTGCAGCATAACCCAGCCGCAATTGATGGATTTATTGCTTCCCGGTTGAAAAAGCTTTGCCATGTTTCCATAGTCACCAGACAGGTTAAACTTCCATGAAGTGAGCATGTTGTCAAGTTCCCGGTATTCGCCCTGCCATTGCTCGACGTCGGACAATGCACTGATGTCTACCGGTTTCTTCAGGAACTTATGAATCCTAGATAAGATACCAAGGATCTCAATATAATACGAAAAGGTGCCGAGATTTTCAGGCTTATTAACCTCATATTCCGTTCGTTCGCTCGTGCGAAACCATCGTGTTTGTACTGGTTGATTCTTGTTCCAAAGATCATCTCGACAAGGTAGCGTCCTGTCGATCTCCTTCTCATCCAAGGCAAATTCAAAGGCTGTCGCGATTGTGGCATATCGATCCAGGAGATAGACCATCCAGAAAAGACGTCTTCGTGATTCCTCCTCAATAAAGTTCTCTGGTTCGGGCAGTACCATAGCCCTTAACGTGTAGATTGAAGGATAGTGTGGTGAGACAGAGAATGAAGTCGTTTCCACGGCAAGCCCCAATTGAACTACTGCGCGTGTGATCAAGGCAAGCAAATTCCAGCCTGGTGGACCGTTGCTACTTCCTACCAGATCTAGAGCTAAGATGACCAAAGCTTGCAAGGCTTTCACCGATGAATTTTCAAGTCCATAGAGTAGAACTTTTTGTTTCGATATATCGTGATAATGCCGCCGTCTGTCGTCGGTCAGTCGCGGATCCGTAGAGAATCTTAGTGTGGTCGCTACGATTGCGTGCAGTAAGATTTTGTCTGCCTCATCTAAAGCTGACGGACCAAAGAGTGAGTCTAGTGTAGATCTTCGGTGGAGAATCGGGCACCAAGTATTAACATATTTAAAGTATAGGTCGACAAGCGCATACAAGAGATCGTAAGGGGGAAGAGCATGATCGGAAGAAATTTCGCTCGAGTTCTGCGTAATATTCAGACTTGGGGATTGAAGAGGCGGTTGATCAGTGCTGTAGAATTCTGCCGCTTGGCTAGTTGGTACTGAGGAGTGATTGGATTGTTGCATGTCCATGGATATCTGCGAGCCCTGGTTCTGTTGTTGCTGATGAAATAGATCGCCGTGGATAGACGGTATGGACGGGGTAGGAGGCATCGGATTACCAAAGTCCATCGAGGCAGTTGACTGCCCAAACGTCGAAGGCTTTTGCAAAAAGAGCGCCGCTTCTGCACGAGGAATGTGACCAGATCGATGGTTGGGCAACGCTTCTGGTGCTTGGAAGCTTGGGATGCTTTGAGGAGTGCCATGATCACTTGGAATACTGTTGGTCGTACGACCAAAAGACGACTCCAATATCTGAGCATGCGAACGCAGGATATCCTCAAGCCGGTCCAGTCTCTGTTCCAACTCTCGACCATACCCAGCTCTCAGTCCAGGTTTCTTGCGTTCCTTGTATTCGCAATTTTGGCCATTGCGGCTGCACCACCCACAAGACGGTTGTCCACGATCACATTTGACCTGCTTTGGTTAGAAATGGATAACAATATTATAGTATGACTAGTTAGCTGCATATTCATATTTCTTGTGCAATAAGAGAAGATACTTCTTCTGCACGACATATGCAAAGCGCTTTTTGCTTAGCCAATGTAACAGCATAGAAGCAATCAAAGCTTCATAGGGGTATGTATCAGACAACCACAGCGATAGCATGGGCCTGATATAGTCGTACCTTTCTTTGCTTACATAGCTCGCACCTTAGACGAAGTGTCAGCCAATCATTTCCTGTATTATCTGTAGTATTGGTGACGGGTTCTTCATCCGCTTCCTTGCCTGGGGATGTTTCGCGATCTGGATCATTGGAATAAGAAGACATGATTTCTTACGAGACTGATATTGGCCGGCGTTGCCTCTTTCGAGGACCGTCGCCATTCGCATCAAAGCTGTCATCCTCTCCACTATAGTAGTGCTCATTGTCGCCGTCACTCTCGGGCTGAGTTGCACCAGAGCGCAGTGACGTTCTCGGTGATTGTTGGTTATCCATTGCCCATACAGAAGCCGAAATTTATCCCGATTGTCGAATTAAGCTGTCTGGTAAATGATAGCCCACAATTCTGATGTATTTTTCGGTGAAGCTGGGAACGAGGGGAGCAGCTCGGTGTTAAATCAGCGAAGATGTGGGTCTACCCCGGGTATCTGAAGAAAATGTCGAGAATGGAGTAGAGTAGCACGTGCGACTGCTTGGGTTTGGAGAAACCGGGGAAGCCCAATTAGAAAATATGGAGATCTTGCAATTGGAAGAAACTAGGTGCTGGGTATTGGTAGGTCCAGCAGACCACGCGTGAATATACGGATGTGCTGCAGCCTTCCTCTTTTGCGACGATGAGAACGGACGAACGGCGTATATTGTTGGATGTGACCTCTCAATTGCCGACGGCTCTCACGACCTTGTACTTCGTATGCGAGGGACTTGTAGGTAGTAGGTGCTAACGGTTACAGATCATAGTAGATCAGCTGGCAAGAGGAGAGATTGAGCCAGTCGCCAGTCGCAGTTGTGGACAAGCACGTACAAGACGCACAAGGCTCCCGATTCCCGAGGCATTGTGTGGGGTAGCACTTTCATCGCACCGTAATCGCTTAGCTTCAGACGGACCAGATGACTACTTGGGTAAACAATCCCGACCAGGTCAACACGACCAGGTCGACTGGTTGGTGCATGTTGGTGCATGTTGGAGAGAGCACCAGCTTGCGGAAACATAGGCGAATGTGGCATGATGTCGGATATGCGATCCCTTTCAAGTACAGTGCATCGCCAGTGACAGAAAGAAGTACCGCGCCAGTATATATCGTCTGGCTGCTGGCAGAATTGCACGCCAGGTGGTGTGGGTGGTGACAATGATGCGACGGTTGCTGTGGAGACGGCGATGCTGCTGAACCTACTCATCAAAGGGACCATAATGAAGTCGGGCAGTGCACACTCGGGAATAGAATCACAATACTCGTCAGTCGACCAGAACGCCAAGACATAATGCATAGACCAACTCAAATGTTACCCAGACCGTCTAGACACGAATTTGATTCACATTCTTCCTATCCAAAATAGCTCGGTCGATGTTCTCCCGGATCATTAGAGCAATGATTGCCCCCGCCAGGGTGGTGCCATCTATTTTCGCATCCGCGACATAGATTTATTACATCCATCAATCACAGTCAAGCGCTCATATAGTCTTGGAATTCCCTTGGAGCATAGATCCATACTTCTTTTTTTCTCACCCATTAGACCATCATAGATTCCTCTCCGTCATACACAATGGCTTCCTCGTCGTCGGTTCGCAGTTTCCCTTCTATCAAGGCAATTAGAACATTTGTCGTGGATGGCGTTGGTTCTGGAGGAGATTATCACAATGTCAAAGGTGGTCACTGGTAGGATTGATCACATTTCATATTTTGCTTGGTGCTGACCGTGAGTAGGCTGATTGACACCTCTATTTCCACACCTATGTCAAGATGGGAGAAGTATCGAGCGTCGAGAACGAGTTGGGGTATCAATGTGTTGGGTTCTTTCTGCGTTGAGATTGAAGGTTCTGATGGCACAGTCGGGTTTGCTACTGGGTTCGGAGGTATGTTTAACTTGCGCGAGAATGACAACCAATGCTTATCCATGTTTTCCGCAGGTCCGCCAGCATGTTGGCTTGTTCATCAACACTTCGAACGATTCTTAATCGGTGCCGATCCGAGAGACACGAATCATCTATTCGAACAGATGTACAGAGGTTCAATGTTCTATGGTCGAAAGGGTCTTCCGGTGGCTGTAATTTCTGTTATAGACTTGGCGATATGGGATTTACTCGGAAAGATCAGAAATGAACCAGTATACAAGATGATCGGAGGAGCTACAAGGGATAGATTGGACTTCTATTGCACAGGACCAGAGCCGACGGCCGCCAAAGCCATGGGATTCTGGGGTGCTAAAGTTCCTCTACCATTCTGTCCAGAGGAGGGTCATACCGGCCTCAAGAAGAACGTCGAATTCTTGAAAAAGCATCGAGAGAGTGTTGGACCAGACTTCCCGCTCATGGTTGATTGCTATATGAGTCTTAATGTTCCCTACACAATTCAAATTGCAGCTGCCTGCAAAGACTTGAATATCAATTGGTGGGAAGAATGTCTTTCTCCAGATGACACGGATGGGTTCCATCAAATCAAGCAAGCTCACCCACAAATCAAATTCACCACGGGAGAACACGAATATTCGAGATATGGATTTAGAAAGCTTATCGAAGGCCGAAATCTAGACATCATTCAGCCTGACGTTATGTGGCTTGGAGGGATGACAGAATTACTTAAAGTCGCGGCAATGGCAGCTGCATACGACATTCCTGTGGTACCTCACGCAAGCGGTCCTTACAGCTACCATTTCGTTGTTTCACAAACAAATTGTCCATTCCAGGAATATCTCGCTAATTCTCCGGATGGAAAGAGTGTACTACCAGTCTTCGGAGACTTGTTCCTGGATGAACCAATACCTGAAAAGGGATATCTTGACGTTTCACAGCTGGATAAGCCAGGATTTGGTCTGACACTGAATCCGGCGGCTAGACTGATCCCCGCGCAATATCTCTTGACACCAAATCCAGAACGACCTCTTGGTCAACCGGCGCCTGAGCAGAAGAAGCCAGTTGAGGATGTTAAAGTGAATGGTGTGGAAAAGGGGGTTACTTCATAGCGAGGATCAATATTGGCTTTCTTTATCACTTGTATCTTAACTGCCATTTGCAGATTCCAGTGTCTGATGATTTCAAGCGCATTCACCGCGATGATTTTCTAGCAGAACGCGCCCGCATAATCTTTGTGAATACTGAGGGGTAGCATCGGCGCTTTACCCCACAGTTCGGCTTGGCCACCATCTTCGGTCTGCATTGTATCGAACCACCGAACCGCGGGGTCCGTGACATGTTGACCAGGGTCTGGAAGTAAGAGCTGCATGGAGTATCAGAAAATACATGTTAGATTTCGCAATGATATGAAATCACGAGAATTATTCTTTCCCATTGCTTCAATTAGAGCCAACGTCCTTCTTGTACTCTCAAACCGCAACTTTCCAAGATCCTAATCCTTCATAGACTCTGTTAACACGACTTTGACCCCGCCAGATTACCCCCGCGCAAGCTTCCGCAGCTCCAAACACAACAGACTCTGTCCAGGACGAATATAGTAGAAATCATGAAAGGCGTACACCTTCTCGCCGGCAAAACAGCTGCCATTACAGGCGGCACAACAGGCAGTGCGCCTCCCTTCTCTCTCTCTTTGCCCCTTTCTCTCATACCCGCTCCACTCTCTGCTCCCCATCAAAAGCTCCAAACTAACACTTCCTCCCTCCTCAGTCGGTCGCGCAATTGCCCTTCTCTATATCCGCCAAGGCTGCAACGTAGCCATCAATCACTTAGCACTCTCCTCCGACAGCAAACACCTCGAATCACTGCTCTCCGAAGCATCCACAATCAAGAAAGAAGACCCAGAAGCAGGAACGCTCATCGAGGTCGCTGGTGATGTGAGTAAACCAGAGACGGGAAAGAAGTTGGTAGAGAGAGCGGTGCAGGAGTGGGGAAGACTGGATGTGTTTGTTAGTAACGCGGGTATTTGTCAGTTTGCGGAGTTCTTGGAGTGAGTGGTTTCTTTTGTTTAGATGGGAGGGGGATGGGTGGAGTATTGTGAGAATAGCAACGGAAGAAAGGTTGAGAAGGATGGAAGAGAAAAGCTGACGCAAAGGATGCACAGATTAGATCATAATATCTTCAGCAACACAGTGTAAGCACCTGCCCTCACTCCTCTACCCTACATGATTGAATCTAACATCCCCTTTCCAAACAGACGCACCAACCTTGACGGCGCCTTCTACAGCTGCCAGTCCGCCGCCCGCCAAATGGCTCTCCAACAATCCCCTCCCGGAGGCTCCATAATCGCCATATCCAGCATATCCGCGCTCGTAGGCGGGGCCCAACAAACGCACTACACGCCTACGAAAGCCGGGGTTCTCTCCCTCACGCAAAGTATGGCTTGCGCGTTGGGTAAGTATCACATTCGCTGCAATGCGCTGCTGCCGGGCACCATAAGAACACAGCTGAACGAAGAGGATCTGGCGAATGACGAGAAGAGGAAATATATGGAGGGACGGATACCCCTGGGGAGGACGGGCGTGCCTTCGGATTTGGCGGGGCCGGCGGTGTTCTTGGCGAGTGAGGAGTTGAGTGGGTATGTGAATGGGGCGCAGTTGTTGGTTGATGGGGGGTTGTTTGTTAATCTGCAGTAATGTGACGTGGTAGGTGAATTGATGAATGTATATAAAGCATATTTGTACATGGAAATCGTTCAGTGCAACGTTGGTTGAGTGATTTTGTTCATACATCTTCTATCCTATATACCATACCACCAATATATATTCTACTCCCGCCTATACAAACACCAAAACACCATATCCAGAATACAAAGGACTCAACTAGCCACCCATATAAACCATCCACCCAGCCATAAATCCATCATATCTCGTGACATCGTACGCAAAAACCTCTATCCAAAGCATTTCCCCGTCCTTTCCTGAAGAACCCCCCCCCCCCCCCCCCCCCATTCTAAGAAATCGTACACCAAGAACTCCATTAGCTAAACATAAAGAAACCGCCCCCTTCCCCCCTCCCTACCACCTCTTCCCCACTCAAAACCTATCATCACAAAACCCCCCAAACAGCAGCGACCACCCCCGCGGCCGCCACCACCGGCCGCGCCCTCCCCACACCACACCTCCCGCACGGCGCCCCCGCGATCTCGGTTCCCCCCGCAAGAAGCGGTTCGTGCCTGGATAAGTTCGTTAGCTCTGTTACTCGTGCTTGCTTGCTTTCCTCTCCTTTCCTGTGCTCCTATTGTCCTCATGCCTTCTCTCCACCCTCTCCCTTCCCAGCCTCATCATCCATCCAAACCACACAAACAAACAAACAAACATAAAAATCCCAAAGCAAAAAGACGAAGAACAAAGCACACATACCATCCACAATGCACATACGTATGCATCGTAACACAGCTCCAATACGTCGTCTGATGGTATTTCTGCTGCAGCTCTACCTCTTGCGCTGTAGGCGCGGCTGTGATGAGAGGGTTGGGGTGGAATGATGCTGTGCTGGTTGGATTCGAATTCAGATTCGGACTGGGACTTGAAGATGCACTAGTCCCATTTCTGTGTGATGATGGGCCAGCTGATGGAAGCGTCGTGAATGTCGCTGTTGCTGTAGGCGCAGATAGTGACGAGGCTAGGAGAAGAGTGGGTAGTAGGAGGAGTGGGATAAGGGATTTCATTTTCTTTTCGTGTGCTGATTTGGGATGGAGTGGGATGTGAAGTGATGTGCGATATCTTCATTTACGCAGTCCAGGCAGGTCAGCGTAGAGATTTGCTGCAGGAGCTGGATCCTTGATTGGCGGGGTAGATTTCTGAGAAATGCGGCGTAGATGGCGTTGTACGTAGAAGACCGATGTGGTATTTTCTTATCTGAAGGAGTTTGCGAATGCGCGAGAATATAGAGAAGATTGATACGTATTTGTGACAATAAATATATTCAGAGAACTTCAAAAGTATTTTTTAATGTAAAGGAAATCTAGCATACAAGAGTTGCTGGCACCCAGGCTAATGATATCAGAGAGCACAGCAGAGCACAGCACAGACGACCGACGATTACTCACAAATTCTTGAAATCACACTTGCGAATCAATTTATTTCGACTTGAAACAAGTTATCAAGAGGAGAGCATTTTCATGAATTGAAACGAAAGAAACGGATGGTTGTAGAAACGAATTCTTTATGGAGGATGAACTCCATCCGGAGACCAAGGTTCAATGAGAGCCAATGCATGGACCTTGCCGAGCATCTTACTAAACTACGGCATGCATGAGACGAAACAAGATTGAACTCCTTGTCAGCTAGAACTACGAGAGAATGACATCGATGACTTGTAGGTATCGATAAACTTAGAGTAACCGAAATTCGAATAAAGGAAAAGTACGAAAAGATAGGAGAAAAGTTACAGTAAGGGGGAAAGATCCGTGGTTGCACGCACACCTGGTTGTTAAATATCGTGTACCCCTACATCTAGATAATTAACTTTGGAATTTCCACAGCCCCAGGAGAACAGGAACGAGACTAAAGACGTGCAAATGTGAAGTCGATATGGTTAATAAGGAATTCGGCGATAGATAAGTATTGGGGACATTCCTACATGTCGCAAGAGCTTCACTTTAGTCCCATGGGCGGATAGCCAACCCGGGACAGCAGCTTGTGGAGCAAGGATCGCTATAAAAATGTCTGTACTTGTATTGAAGTCCCTATTATTCGATAATCATCGACTGTGACCCATCACATACATGAAAGCTAATGTAGCAATCTCATATGGCGAACTGCCATCATGCCATCAATCAAACCCGACGTTACAAACAGTTGCAGTCGCTTCCGCCTATGATCGCGGTGATAGTTCCCCTAGAACTTTCGTTTCGCTGACTTACTCCTTGAGCCATTACTATCATGTCTTTTTAGACCTTTGAGAGTAGAGTTCTTCTTCGGACCCCAGCCAGTACTAGTTATTGTGATGTCGGGGTCCTCGTCCGAACCCCGAGGCTTCTGCTTTGGCTGTTCGTAGCGTTCAAAGGCCGGTTCCTCGTCACTGTCCGCCTCTGCCTCAGCATCACTTGACCGGGTTAAATCCAAGAACTGTGACCCTTCAGGAATCGAAAAGTCTGCCTGAGAAGTCTGAGGTTTGAAAGGCTTAGAGGGCTTTGGAGTGACTTCGTTTTCCCCTTCGGAAGGATCAGAATCAGCGAAAGCTGCCAGAACCTTTTTAGTCTTCTTATCAGTCGTGGTCCCTGGAACATCCGAGTCCGAATCACCGGCAAATGCAGCTCGCACCTTCTTGCTTTTCTTCTCCGTTTCAGACTCAGACTCAGAATCGGCAAAGGCTGCCAAAATCTTTTCGCTTTTGATTCCAGGTTTGGTGTCCGAAGACTGCGTATCGAACGCTGCTAAAATCTTCTTGCTTTTCTCGGCAACCGCTTGTGACGTTGACAGATTCCGTGAGCCTCCGTTCTCCAAGTTGCCATTAGATTGAGATGCTTGACTCAGAATCTCCTGTACTGTTGGAAAATCATCCGACGAGGGTTCGACCATTTTACTTATATTGATAGGCTCATCAGCGGAGCGAGGCCTGGGTCGCGGAAGTTCGGGTTCCAGTTCATGGATCTCTGAATTATGCGCCGCGTTATTCATTTCCGCATCATGTTCTTTCAACCCGTTGATTTCCTTCGGTCCGCTGTCTTCAAAGTTAAAGTCCGGTTGCCGACCGTGGTCTGTAACAAGACTACTGAACGACCCAGACAGATTTGGATATTCCACTCCAGTGTCAACTACAATGGTGTTTGCATCTACCAAGTTGGATGGTGCATCCACTTGTGCATTCTTTCGGACCGGCTTGGCAGCTTTTTCCTCGGGTTGCAATGCCGCACTTTGGGCATGAGCTTTGTTGAGGTTGACCTTTCTAGCAGATTTGTCATTATGTGCATTTTGGGATGTTGTTTGGTCATCTGCATTAACAGCATCGTTTGACCTCAATCTCCTGTTTTGCTCTTGTTTCGCGTTGGCGTCGTTTTCATGAGGCAAAGGACCAGCGAGTTCCTGAGACGCCTCAGTTTGCCAGTTTGGCTGCTGCATACCAGGTGAAGGACTAGTTTGTCTCTGTCTGATCGGAGAGCTGGAGCCAAATCCATTGAACTTCGGGGAATAAGAAGACTGATCAATTTCCGCCATGTCTTTTCGAAGCTTTTCGAGTTCTGCCGCTTCTCTAGGGGTTTCCGAGCCATTAGGACCAAGATTACGAATGACCGATGAAGGAACATTAGATCGGAAGCCGGCTTCCTTAATCATGCGTGAGATTTCTTCTCTGTCGTTGTCTGTGATCGACTCCGGTAGCAAAGCAGCAGGAAGATCAAGCTCAGGCCGCTGTGCATGAGGAGTCATGGTATCTCCAGGAATTTGAGAGCAAGCTGAGAAGTCTATATCGGAATGTAGCTGTGTTTCAGTGACATGAGAGAACGGCGCCTCCGACTCTTCGTCATTGCCCAAAGTTACTGATTCATCAGTCGTCAAGCCTGTTTTGAATGGTTCGGTCGATAGGCTTACTGGGGCGGAACTGACGAGCTTTGGCTCTACAAGCTCTTTGAAAGTAAGTAATCTCTCTCCGTTGTCATCCTCATCCATGTAATCTTCGTCGTCGTTTGGCATTTCAAATTTACCCCAGATCCGTTGACCATCTTCGTCGTAATTCTTTACTGGCTGCTCCCTATCTCGTTTCGCCAAAACCAGAGATATTTCTCCATTTCCATTAGTGGCGAGAACAGAAGCGGTACGGTATTCAGAGATCTGCGGTTGCCATCTTGTCGACTCATCCATAATAAACTGTTTGAAAGCAATGACCATTCCAGGCTTTATTACCGCCGCATCTAAGCTTGAAAGACTGGATGGATCCTCGGGAAGCTCCATCAAATCATCTATTCCTTGGCTGTTGGGTTCCGCATCTGATCTAAACTCTGTGATTTCGATTTGTCTTGCGGGGAGAGATTGCTCTGTAGACTGTGTCTCTGTTGTATGCGGTGGGTAGCTTTGAAGGGATGGCTCTTCGGGATCTTCATGCTCCTCCACGTAGTTCTGTTTGCCTTTGCGTCGCTTTTGCTTTTTAGATTTCCGTGAATCTTCGTTGTGATGCTGCGCCTGATTCTTTCTCTTCCCATTCTGTTGAGGATCCCATCGTTGGACAAAGGGAAAAGGAGGCTCGCTCAACACAACGCCCTCATGACAGCACTCTACTGCTCGATAATTGATCTTTTCTCTCCACGAGTCGTCATCGACCACCGGCTCAACTGCATTTGACGTTGGCTCCACCACGGGATTTGTAGGCTTCTGAACTTTGATGTCTTTCAATAGATCATTACGAAGTTTATCCTCATCCTGTTTTGTCTTGGGATTTTTCATACCTAGAGCGCCAAATAGTAGTCGACGACCAGCCCCCAAATCTAGTTTTGCACGCCGCGGTTCTGAGATTGGCTTGCCTGGTTCTGCAGCGCCAGTTTTCGCGAGCGGTATCTCAGATTCTACGCCGTTTGTCGCGACTTGAATGTGGGTAGCAGCCTCTGTCGAATTATTGTTCAATCCATTACTGGCATGTTCAGGAGGATCCAGATCCATCTCGGTATTCCCATCAGAAGCATTTCCAACCACTGCGTTGCCATTTGAAGGAGATCCTGACACACGCTGCTGTTTACGTTCTGGTTGACCTACCTCGACACCCCCAGACGCAAGAGAGGCAAGCAACTCACGCCTTCGAGTTTCAAACTCGTCAGCTTCTGCCATTGCTTTGCTCGTCCCGCCTCGAATATTTTTGGAATTCATATTAGCTCTCAAAGCCATCAATGCAGCTAACGCATCTTCCGGCGAAGTGCTATCATTAACGTTCAATTTGCTGAATTCGGAGGCCTTCGTGTCTTCTGGAAGGATGTGCTTTTCTTTGAGCTTGGAAAGAGCGAGAGATTGCCTTCGACGTTGATTTCTGGCCTGAGTCTCTTTTTTACCCTGCCCAGGAGGAACCCTCGGTTCAGGAGCTGGAACAACATTGGGTTCAGGCGAGAGCTTCGCTTTAGTCATTTCTGGCGTCGGCTTGCTTGATTGAACCTCTGGGCCTGCTTCTTCGTCACTTGAGGCTTCGCTGGAAGAGTCGCTGTCACTATCACTTTCGCTATCGCTATCAGATGATGAGGAATCAGCTGCTTCCGGCTCCTCAGAATCATCCTCGCTAGACGAATCGTCACTGGAATCATCGCTACTACTGTCTTCCTCCTCGGAAGAAGAATCTTCACTACTTTCCTCATCATCGGTCTCGAGGTCAATAGCTGGCGTTGATGTAAGTCCCTTGCTGTAGGTTTCCTGCGAGTTGGATTTGACACTACTCCTGTTTGTAACAGTTAGATCTTTGCTTGACTTAGAGTCAGCAGTCACGGAGTTCGCGGTAACTTCTGCCATAAACTTCAATGCTCTACCGGACGTTATAGATCCGCTTGGCAATCCATGATGATCATAGTGATTTAGTAACAAGTCTTCGGCCTCCTCCCAAGAACTAGGTTCATCTGAGTCTATGTCTTCCTGGTCGGACTCTCTAGTATCCTTGCTGTTTGTCAGATGTTGCTTTTTACCGGTTTTGTCTTTTGTGGTTTGTGGATTGTCCTTAGCACTGGTTGGCGGCAGTTTGGGAGACTTGGAAGCTTTCAACAAAGAACTTTTAGACTTGGCAGGAATGTACCCGATCGCCAACGCGTCGTATGCTTGAGACATGTCTCCATGAGAGCGTCGTACAATATGTTTGATCACTCCTACAGATGTGTCTGGAAACGCTGTATGCAACCTACGTATCTTGTCTTCTTTTGATTCGTTCCTCATGCCTCCTTGGGAAGCTTCTCCAGTAGTAGAAAGCTCCTCGTCCTCGGATGTATCCTTCCTTTTGTTTTTGAAAGTATTAGGGTGCGATTCTTCGTCTTGTGTATCGTCCTCCCCTGAAGATATTATGGCTACCTCGTCCTCGTCAATATTGCCTTCAGGCTCAAAGTCCTCATCATCCTCTTCGTCTTCGTTTTCAAAGTCGGCATGGAGAACTAGTTGTCGGTTGCCATTCGAGTCTCTTGTAATTTCTTCGTCAGCATCTTCGTCTGTCACATCATCATCATCATCGACCTCATCGGACTCGTCGGAGTCAACAACTGCTTCCGGGTCGAAATCGTCGTCGTCTTCGTCGTCTTCATCGTCATTCGTTCCAGCTTCTATAGTAAGTTGCGAGGGTATCGATTCATTGCTCCTCCAGTATTTCTCCGCTAGCAGACTGTCGTCCTCCTCATTCTCATTGTCGGCTTCATCCAGCATAAGCTTTCGTCTCTTCCTAGGCGGAATATCAATGGCAGGACGATTAGCTGGCCTCCGCAGCATAGGTCTGCCAAATGCAACACCATCTACCAAATGCTTCCCATCCGACGAAATCTGATGTCTTCCGGAAATTCTGCGTATACGTAGGTCTTGTGTCAAAAGTGGTCGAATACTGTAATCATCTATCAGTACAATCTGCAGACAGATATCCAAAGTTCTGTATAACGCACATAACCTCATCATCTTCTTTCATCACCCTGCTAACTGGTTGAAAATGTAGACACTCATAATTCACCTTTCCTGTTCCCTTTACTTCAACGGCATAGTCTTCTAGTCCCCATTCGGCAGATTCGATAGGTACTACCTCGTTGATATCATTTAATAATTCCGATATTGTTAGTGCATGGGTTTCTATATTAGCATCCCATATAATAGGACAATCTGGAAGGTCATGTCTCCGCACAGTAATTCGAAGTCTCATGGTGGAGATGAGGAACGCAGCTGAGCAGATGTGACGCAGGAAATATTCGAAGCAAACGTGACGCGAAATCGCGACCTCGAAAAGCTCAAAAAAATTCGCCCCAATCTCGAGTACGTGATCACGTGCGAATTTACTTGGCTTTTTAGATACCTAACATAGTTATGTCTATTTGAGTTGCTCGACATCGAAAAAATACAAATGAAGGAGGATCACCAGTGCTAAGTTCGGACGCTGGTCTGATTATTCAATCTGAAAATTTGCCATGTCATTCCGTTAAGATCTAAGGTTCATAGGCCGGAGACAAACCATCGCTGTTTGAATGTGATTATGCAGAAACCTGGTATCCGTCAAAACGCCCATAAAGTATGTACACCCTCAATATTTCCGCCTATGTTTCTTCGTTGAATCCACTTCCGTATCATCACGTTCCACCGGTACCCCTAAACTTGTCGCACCAAGAGCTCGTGAGCCACCAAGGCGTCTTCCAGCTTTGTCTCTACTTCGACTCTTGGCCTGTTCTGTTTGCAACAGTTGCGCCTCGGCGTCCTCTTCCAGCATTGTCCCATCAACAGTCAAGAATCCCCTTTCCTTATCATGATTCGATTCAATTTCCTTCACCCTAAATTTCACAGTACCCTCCACTTTCTTCCCCTCCCCATCTACGTAATATCCAATTCCGTCTTCTGCATAGGACTCGCCTTGTCCTGCTTCCGCATCTTTCACCTGTTCAGCAACACCAACCCACTTCCAATCTTTCGGTAACCGGGCTCGTTCGATACTTGCGTTGAACAGATTCCAACAGACTAGACCCAGGTGCCCCTCATTCTGAAGATTGATGTAGCCTTCCAGCCAAGCTCCTTTCTCCGGCTTGAACAGTAGGAATTCAGCAGTTACCCATGCCCAACTGACTGCGTATTCGTCTATATTCTGGAGCAATGTTGTGTCCCCATCATTTCCGAACGCCTTTTCACCCAATCGAGGATTGCTGTATGAGAGTATTACGCCGTTGAATGGAGGATAATATGTGAGGATAAGTGGAGAAAGATGTTCGGCGCAAATGCCTTCGAGTGGAAACTTTTGAGATACTGGCGCTAATGGCAAGAACAAAGAAGAGGTCTGTAGGTGGAATGGCGATGTCGTAGTGGGTAATTCCTCATGTGAAGCAGATGCGTCCGCTGTAGCTTTCTCGGATCTGTGTTTCTTCGATCGGTTCCCATCCTCTACATTTTCGCGCTTTCGCTTCTTTTCGCTGTCTTTTGACTTGTGCTTCTTGTCTGACTTGTGCTTGTGTTTCTTGGACGAAGCCTCAACTGGGGCGGTCTGTGAAGGCATTTCAATTGACATTTTATGGTCGTCGATTCTTGAATTCTAGAAATTTTCTCATGTCGCGCTTCAAGCCCCCAGAAACTTTTTTTGCACTAATCCCGCATCATCCGCTAGCGTCATCCGATAAGCTTCCTTCTGCGCCTTATCAGGGATAAGACATCTGGCTTCTCTAAAGAAAGCTACGCGACACCGATTTAAGAAGATACATTTCATACTTAAGGACAACTCACTTACACCAAACCTGTTCCCTTAGCTTCATGACACAAAACATTACTGGCATTCTTTGGAGACGGTAGGGTGCTGAGAGATGTCTAATAATTTGCTTTCTCTTGCTGGCTGGACGTTCCTCCCAAACGTGAGTAACCCCAGAGGCAAGCTCGAGACAAAGGGGGATACAAATACTGATCCGAATTCATAGTTGGTTACGGGATGGGTTCAAACGTTTTGGTATGGGCTCACTATACGGGCTGGCGACCCGAAGCCTCAGCCAGGAACTCCACGATTCAACCTTCATCGCCGGCGCATACATATAATCGTAATATCGGCATATCTTCTCTACACAATTTACGAGGCGGATTGGAACATTCGCATGACGGGAGACTTCTACCAAGACCTAGGAGTACCACACTCCGCCACCGACCGAGAGATCAAATCCAGATTTAGGCGTCTAGCAGCCATTCACCATCCCGACAAGGTGTCGTCTTCTTCTCCTTCTGCCGAGGGCTATTTCGTCCACCTCAAGCTAGCCCAAGATACCCTACTTAATCCAGCAAAACGATTCGCATACGAACGGTTCGGACCAGAGATTATCGGGTGGCAGCATTGTTCAACGATTCGGGATTACCTTGTCCATGGGTTGCAGTCGGTCCTCCCTTATTATGGCATGGCAGCGATAGCTATGTACTTTCTGGGTCTGCTCGGCTACCTAGAATGGGGCAAGTTCTGGCGCTGGATCTCCATAATCGTTCTTTGCGTCTTCGAGCTACATACCATATCCCGACCATACTTTCCTCTCCTTGCAGCAAGAGTCCTAAATCCGCTTTTCACTGCATTCACGTCTCATCCTCCTTACCTTCCATTCCAACTCATACAGCTAGCTCGGAAATTGAGTGTAACTTTATATATTGCCTTTTCGCAGCTCGGGCCATTAATACAACCACCTACGGCGGTGGCGCAAAATGGCAATGCCGAGCAAGTGCTCCAGCAGCAGCTTGATCGAATGGACCAGACCGCGAAAGCTGTCGAAATCGATGCATCGAGGCTTCAGGCACTGGAGATGGTCCCTTTTGTCGAGGATCCACAGGCAATGAAGGAGGTGAAAGGAAAGGTGAAGGAGTGGCTTATACAAAATACTATAAGATCAGATCCAGAAGTTAGGGATGCGATGGGGACTGTATTAAGGAGTAGAAGAACAGATGCGCCGGCTGGTGCTAGGGGTAATCGGTAGATACATGTTTTACTTAGACAAGGACTTTAATAATATTAGATTCTTAAATGATCCTCCGTTTATTTTCATACTTTAATCCCATTTATTGTGTTCTTCCCACAGGAATTTCAGAGTCAAGTCAAAATCTCGCTTCCCTTTTCCCCCCAAATGTGAAAGCCCACACCTCGGCCAAGAACCAACCAGGGGTTCCTCTCCATTTCCTCACTAACATACTCAAACAACAACGCATACAACTGCCATCATCTCCCTAAACTAAATGTTGCACATCTTCCCAAGCCGCCTCCTTATTTCCGACCCTGCATTCCACCTTTCATGCAAGCCTGACACAAAGGTGCTTGCCCTCCCTCCCGCCGCGCATCCACTAGTTTCGTTGGCCGCTCGTCAGGGGTCATCCCGCATAACAACCGCATCTATCACATCTACCAGATATTACCTACAAGTACAGCAACACATATGTCTTACCCGTCCAAAGCACGACTGTTGCATATCTACTCAAGCCGCGTCCACGTGGCAGACACGGATTAGCAAGACCAGTATACTTTGTTGCAAGTCTACGTGTGCCGCTCCCGTCGGCAATTCCGTGTTCGCTCCCATGGGTGCCCTGCTGGCTTGGGTTTATTTTGCTCTTGTTGCATGTCGGGGCATGGGCATGGGTTTACTCCTGGTATGTTTAGCTTTGTTATTTCCCCTCTGTGGGTGAATGATGGGAGACCAGTCACGAGTGTTTTGTGCTGTTGTATTATGGGCGGGTATATCGGCCTTGTGCTGTCAAAAGTGCGCTGATATTCTTGTCCCTATACGATCTCATATTGAGTATGTTCCTACCATGCCAGAATCGACTATATACGCACTCACAACCTCACTTAACCTCACACGATATGGCCACTGCAAACCAGCTACGTAATTTATTAAACATCTAGAGTTCCACTTCAGTTGAAGGGACGTCTGAATCAAGCAAGGGAGATTTGGAACTCCAGTGGAATCTGCTGCAAAAATTTGAAATATGCATGCTATCATGGCATTAACATTTCATCGGTATACATACAGTATACATTCAGGTTACTGTATTCGCCTGGTCCATTCGTTATGGTACAACCCAAAAGCCCACCGTCCCGACACGCTCAACCCAAACCCGCCCAACGCCAAAAATCCGCCAGAGTTCCCGATATTTCATAGCAGCAGACTAATGCTGACTCCACTCAATGCTGTCCAAAGCGATACCCTCTTGCACGAGCTCCCAGAGCGGGCTGAGCTCTCGCAAGAACGTGACTCGCTCCTTGACCGCCTTCAATACATAGTCGATTTCTGATTCTGTTGTGAAGCGGCCGATACCAAATCGAATACTGCTATGCGCACTCTCATCACTGCTACCAAGTGCTCTTAAAACGTAACTGGGCTCGAGAGATGCAGAAGTGCATGCACTTCCTGATGATAAAGCAATATCTTTCAATGCCATGAGTAGGGACTCTCCCTCAACATATGCGAATGATACATTGACACATCCAGGATAGAACTGGTTGGAATCGCCATTTTGAGTGGTGTGCTCAAGTGATAGAAGGCCTTGGAGAAGTCGATCGGAGAGCTTCTTGATTCGTTGATGGTCATACTAGAAAAGTCAGTAGTTGTTGCTAAAGTCTCGAATTCAATCAATTGATAAATTGTGATAAAATCAGACAAGGTACTGCGTCTCGTCAAAGAAGCCTCAACTTGCAAGCAAGGAGGTCACTAGGAAAGCCATGCATATGTATAGTAGGTCATCATGTGGTAGGGATAAGAAAAAAGGAAAACAGAAACTCACAGCAAGCTCTTCCTTTGCGATCCGACAAGCTTCACCAAAGCCAACCACTAACGCGGGTGCAAGAGTACCACTCCTCAACCCTCGCTCTTGTCCACCTCCACTAATAATAGGATCAAGCCTAACCCTAGGACGTCTGCGTACGTAACATGCACCAATACCCTTTGGTCCGTAAATTTTATGCGATGAAATTGACATTAGGTCAATGTTCATTGCGTTGACGTCCAACGGAATCTTTCCAACAGCTTGTGCGCCATCAGTGTGGAAGAATACCTTCTTCGATCGGCAAAGCTTTCCGATTTCTTCCAGGGGTTGGATAACACCAATTTCGTTGTTGACAGCCATGATACTCACAAGTGCTGTCTCGGGTCGGATTGCGGCCTCCAATTCAGCCATATCGACTAAACCGTTATTCTGCACTGGCAGGTATGTTACTTCGAAGCCTTCATCTTGCAAATGCCTACAACTGTCCAGAACACATTTGTGCTCTGTTTGTGTTGTGATGATGTGCTTCTTCTTTCCTGACCTGCCAAAAAATCTTGCCACTCCTTTGACACTCATGTTGTTACTTTCAGTAGCTCCACTAGTGAAGATAATCTCCTTGGGGTCGGCTCCGATGAGTGTAGCAATGTGCTCTCTGGCATCCTCGATAGCTTTATCGGTTTCCCAACCATAGGCGTGAGTCCTCGAATGAGGATTGCCGTACAGGCCGGTATAGAAAGGCAGCATCTTATCCAGTACTCTCGGATCTAATGGGGTGGTAGCTTGCATATCTAAATATATTGGCCGTTGGCCTTCGTCCATGACAGTGGCTTGCTTCAGCACACCTATATTGATGTCAGTAAGAATATCTTCACATGTGGAGTTAGTGCGAATATATACCAGCCATCGGACTCATCATCGCATCAGCATTTTCAACAACTCCGGATACTGGTTGCTCCGAAGGCTTCTTTCCCGTTTCTTGAAAGAAAGATTGCTGCTCGGATCGAATAGCAGAGTCGAGGTTCACCTGGGCGCTGTCCTTCTTCGTCTCTGATACATAACCCCGCCTCGAAACTCGCTGATTGGTTATGGACGCCACTCGAGCTATCGCAGAGCTTCGCAAGAGTCCAACTGCAGGATTCGTCTGCTTCAGGAGGCGCGATGCCTGCCTCAACGAGGTTGAAGCCATATTAGACATGTTTCTTGATGGTTGATAGCAAATGTGATGGTATCAACAATTGAAAACCATGTTGAAGAAAAGATTTTGGGCATTTGATATTGGGGTTCTTCGGAAATTCTAACTAATGACTTATGAGCTTAGCCTTTTTGGGGTCTAGCCTTAGCTTTATCTCCGGTCGAAGAGGCAAAATACGGCAAATCACCGAAAAACGGACTTCTCGGATAAGGAAGTAAAACAAGGCTGCCACTTCTGACAGCAAGGCTGAGCACCCTAGCTAACCTTACTTGTCGTAAATAACTAACGTTACCTCAAAGAGCCAATCATCTTGACATATTTGATTAGCATAGCAATTATGAAAGAGCTTGACCGCACATAAACACACACGAAATTTCATAACTTTATGCATACCAGTTAATTCATCCGTGCCTTGTTGCTGCCCCCTGCAAGCTGATGCAACCGATCCGATGATTCAATACTTACCGGGTCTCTTCTCGTAGTTCGTACGCTTTCGTCCTTACTTAATCGTAATTCTTCATCTGCAGTCAAGACTCAAGAGAAGTACCCAAGCGTCTCATTCATACGTCGGCACCTTTCCACCTTTCTATTTGCTGCTGCACGTTCTACCCAAGTTTATCCATTCACCTCTCTGCATCGTGCTTGCTCCTCACTAAGTACCGCAAAATCGGGTTCCACAGCAAGGAAATCCCGCTCCTGTGCTAAAAAAGACTACCAAGCATTTGGGGCTGTCCATTCATCTGCTCAGCCACTCCTCGTCATTGTCCGTCCTACGAAAGTTACCCTTGAAATACTAAGAAAAGGCACCGTTTCCCTAAGCTTTACGACAACCACGACAACCACGACAACCACAAAATACCTCTAAAGTCAACACACGAGCCGTTGAATTTCAGCCTCACGAGATCTTTAACAAACCTCTTTTGGTTTACATTTTGTTAAGAAAGGGGAGATGTCCTTCAAGGGCTTTCAGAAGTCCCTGGTCAGAGTAAGAGTCTTCCTACGGAATGGTGGGGTTTGTCGCAGAGTGAACTAATTGTTGAAAAGGCGCCCCAAACGTTCAAAGCCAAGTTCAACCTTGGTGAGCATACCAAAGATGCCGTCTATCTTGATGCGGAGCGGCGATTCCAGGAGCTAGAAACCGAGACGAAGAAGTTGCATGATGAGAGTAAGAAGTACTTCGAGGCTATAAATGGGATGATGAACCATCAAATCGAGTTCTCTAAGGCATGCGCGGAAATCTACAAGCCTATATCTGGAAGGATGTCAGATCCGGATTCTCTGGTTCAAGAGGGCAATCCGGAAGGAATCAAAGCATGTGAGGAATATGAAGCAATCTGCAAAGACTTGTTGGCGACACTACAGCCCGAGCTAGAGATGATCGAAACCCGAGTTATCCGGCCTGCGGACGAATTGCTAGAAGTCATCAAGGTTATAAGAAAAACTGCAACCAAGCGTCAACATAAGCAATTGGATTACGACAGACATCGTGCTACACTCAAAAAACTGCAAGACAAGAAGGAGAAGAGTCTGAAGGATGAGAAGGCCATGTATAAAGCCGAAAACGATGTCGAGCAAGCGACGCAAGAGTTTAACTACTACAACGATCTTCTAAAGGACGAGTTACCGAAGTTATTTGCCTTGGAGCGCGAGTTCATCCGGCCATTGTTCCAATCCTTCTACTATATGCAACTGAACGTGTTCTACACACTCCACGAGAAGATGCAAGGTTGCGATATTGGATACTTCAATCTCATGCTTGATGTAGAGGAAGGGTTTGAAGCGAAGAGGGGAGACATCAGAGAACGAGCGGAAGCGCTCTCGATTGTGAAATTCAAAACAACTGGAGCGAAACGCCCACCCAAACCTCTTGCACTTGGCCCAGCAGGTAATCGCCTTGCGATTGAAGCAAAGCCATCTTCCGACTCTCCTACCCGACGCGCATCTGCAGACTATGCAGAAAAACCACCTCCACCATACACCTCTAGTCTTTCGCCCTATAACGGCGAAACAACCGTGGCACGAGCCAATTCAACCGGAAGTTCATGGGGTGCTGCAGCAAAGGCGAAAAAGGCCGCACCCCCACCACCAAAACCAAAGCCATCGAGATTCAGTGGTGCGCCTGGGGTAGAAACTGTCACCGCATTGTATGATTATGAAGCGCAAGCAGAAGGAGATTTAAGTTTCAGTACGGGAGATGTCATCGAGATTGTGACAAGGACAGCCAATGAGAACGAATGGTGGATTGGAAAACTGAACGGGAAACAAGGACAATTCCCTGGTATTTACCCCCCTCTCCGCCCAGACCCTTCGTGCCTGAGCTAACCGAATTATAGGAAACTATGTCAAAGTGAACTAGACGATAGGCTCTCAAAATGGATATCTTATACCCCATCACTCTTGCGCTGCAATTTCGCTGTGAACGAGAGCTTTTTCCCTCGAAGTGTGTGGTTTTTGAGTCGAGGACATGGAACAAAACACATACCCAACGCCATGCATTGTCAGAGCAACAATCATCATCAACCCACAGACGGAGTATGCTCCATTTTGGGAATAGGGGAATGCGCTAGAAGCGACGCGAGGATTATTCATGTACTTGTGTATCAACCTCTTTTCTTGCTACAGTAGGTCACTACAGATTTATATAATATTACAACAGTTTCCTGAAGCGAAATGCGCTGCATGTATTGTGGTGTGTGTGTGCTGTGAGAGTTCTCACAATGTGCTCTAAGCGGTTTTCAATTCTTTCATACATCTGCGCTTCCCCATACAGCAACTTCGGCAGACGGTACTTGGGTGAATCATCCGCCCCGCATCTGATAGTTATCACTTTCGGAAGCGAGTGCAAATGGGTTCTCATCCGCATCAGAGGACTTGATATTTCTTGGTGAGTAAGAGAGTGATATTGATATTGCTTTCTATCTAATAATCCTACCGTACTTGGTAATGTAATGCATCTGTTGTTATGGTTAATTTTCCTTCTTTTCAAGCTTCCTCTCATCCACTTCATTCCCTCCCCTTCTTCCCCCTTCCCCTCATCTCCTTATTGAATATCCTAGCTAGCACCTATAGGCATCTCAATTTCAGTCCCTTTCCTCGCTGAAGGTGTTACTCCCTCCAACTCCTCCACTTTTCCCTATCCCTCCTCGTCCTTCCCCTCTCCCTATCCATTTCCTCTCGGCTTTCCCTTTCTTTTCCTCTTTCTCTCTCCCTCGCCCTCTCTTTCTCTTTCTCCCTTTCCTTTTCCCTACACAGCAACCTCATCCTCTTCATCTCCATCGCCCTCAACGGCTTCGGCTCCGCCAACCCACACTCCGCCTCCTTAACCACCATCTCTTCCATCCCATCCCTCTCTACATTCTCATCCTCCTTCCCACCCACACCTCCATCCTCCGCCTCACCCAACCCAGTATACACCACCCCCCAATCCCATCCCTGTCCTCCCATCTCCTCCTCATCCTCCTCATCCGCAGACCCCTTCCCCTCTCCCTCAAAATCACAACTCCCATCAGTCTCCCTCCTCTCCCCAATCCTCATTGCCATCCCCATCCCCTTCTCATTCATCCCTCTCTCTCTATCCTCCCTCGCGAAAAAACCCCCCGGAATCAACGGCGTCTCAAAAACCTCGTCCCACAGCCCCACCACATGATTTCTCTTCCCGAGTCGCAATCTCGAGCCATACTGTGCTTTCGGCGCAGGCAATGGCGGCGTGGATTTCGATTTCCTACGCGTAGTCGCTAATTCTTTTAGGTTGTTGATTATCTCTTGGGCTTCGGCGCCGCTGACGCCGGATTCTTTTCCTTTTGCCGTTCCTTTGCCTTTATTGTTTTGCTCGGACGTCTGGCCAGGCTGGGAAGTGGTTTGTGATTGAACCGATACCTGCAGATTTTTCTGATGATTGATAATCGGATCAGCTGCGTAAGTTATCACGCGTTCCCGAATTGGACTGCTTTCGAAACGATCGTCTCGCCCATCCATGAAAGCATAACTACGAATGGGACTTATCTTTTCCGTGTCAGTTCTCTGCTCGCTGATTTTGCTGGCACATTTCCCACTCAACCCCGGACGAGCGTTCTGTGCGATTGATTCGAATAATCGGATTTTGTCCATTATGAAGTTGCCGCGGGGTTTTGGCCTGTGCGGGCCTTCGAGCGGCCATGTTCGACGGGCTTCGATGAGGTTGGGGGTCTCGCTTGGTGGAGTGATGTCGTTTCGGGGAAGTTTGCGGGATGGATAATGCTGTTTTCGTTGTGTGAAGGGTTGACCTTGAGCTTGAGGTTGTGGCTGCGGGGTATATTCTTGCTTTCGATTTATAGAAAGAGGAAGATTTGGTTGCCAGGGCACAGGAGGTGGTGCCGGGTCAGCAGCTCGACCACTTCCCTCTTCCCTTTTCATCACTCCAGACTTTAGATCTCTACCGGTTGAATTCGGCGCAGAACCAGGCGCAGCCGAATCGAACGAAGCGCCTCCATCAAACACCATCCTCATATCCGCAACTTTCGACCTCGACCGAAAACACGAGCTGTCCTTCAACAACTGCGCCTTCCTATATGATTCTTCTCCCGCATCCCCTTTCCCCGTTCCATTCTCAAGTCCCGGCATTGCTTCTTTTGACCTCTCATAGCCACCCCCAGAGGGCTGGGTATACGCAGTAGTTGGACCTTTCTTCTCCTGGCTCCTGGCCGAGTAAATCGCTTCGATCCTCTCGCCAATTTGATCACGCCGCGTATCAACATCTTTCTGAATCATACTTCGGTTGTTCTTGTTAGAGCGCGCATTCATCCGACGGGAGCGGAGGAGGCTAGGGTTTTCGCGGGGTTGGGTGGGTGTCGTGTTGATTTCGTAGCGAGCGAGAGAGCGCCCCCGAAGAGGCGTTTCGTCCGCTTTGGTTGTGGTGTTAGTATATATGTAATTGTGGGGATTAAAAATGTTCTCTTTAGGCTCGACGAAGAGAATATTATAACGTACCTTTTATCCCTGAAGCCATCATCCGAGGTTGCGTTTGTCTGGTCGGGGAAGTTCGTGGCGAGACAGCCGCCGAGGACTTTGCAGCTGAAGCCCACTGGTTTATAAGGAAAGGATTCTCAACCGCTTCTCCAAAAAGATTCCTCTGCTTCCTTGAGGCGGAAGAATGTTGAGATTTTGCCGCCGATGGAAGTGTTCCCTTCTCCCTTGCCGTGCCTGTAGAGCGTGAATAACTTTCCGATTCTGCAAATGGCACTTTAAACATCGGCATCTCGGGCATAGGCACGACATATGAAGCCACTGATGATCCAGTGTTAATGTTCGTGCCGGCTGAACGTGGCGTATAAAACTCGTACTTAGGAGGGCTCGGAAGGAGCTGATTGTTAATAGCGTTGCTGTTGCGGTCAACACTTCCATCGAAGAGACGAATTTTGTCTTTGATTGTCGAACCAAGCGTTTTGTCGTCAACGGGCCCCTTTAATGCATATATCGGAATATCATTCCTAGTAACATTCCTATTCCCGGGAGTCACTGATGAAGAGATCACCCTTCCTTCACTCTTCGGCGCTACCGTCCCGACTTTCGCTGGTTGCTGCTGTGCCATCCTCATCCGTCTCGTGTGGAATTGCTTCCCAGCTGAGCGTATCATCGTTGACCTTGTGCTACTAGATGTCTCGTTCCAGGTCGAGTTTTCGAGCACATCATCGGTGAAGACGTCGTCGTTTATGGAGACACGACGACTTCCAGGGCTGGGAATAGTGGATAGGCGCCGTTGTGCCGAACCATTTGTTCCACCTCTGCGACGAGGCGAGTTACGTGCTGAGTGTAGTGGTGCTGGTTGCAGAGAGGGTACGGTGTAGGGAACACTGAGCGCATCAAGGGATTCGAATTTACCGACGAGACAGCGAAGAGTCGATGTTATTGGGGGTTTGGAGCTGGGTCCTATCAATATGTATTCGTTTTCTGACATAGGATTGGTTGAATAGGCTTCGAAAGTACTCACCGGTAAGGGGAATTCCATTCTCTATGTCTCGGTGGTACACGTATGGGCGTGGAGGGGCCATCAGTCGAAGACATTCTTGATCTTGATCTACGACGAACAGGGTTGGCATTGGAGCGATGTCCCGGGCGACTCCAAGTTCCATATTGGGACATGCTCGTGAGGGTGCTGCCACTGATAGCGTAAAGATTGTCAATCAGATATTGTTTAAGAAGTAGTCATCGTCAAGGAACACTGCAATAGGTATAATGTTGGAAAGGAAATTCAGCGAATAGCTACATGAATCTTAGAGTCAGTGCTGGGATGTATCTGCGATGTGGCGCGTGAGTTGTTGAAGCACTCCTTCTCTATTGAGTAAATTAATGGAGAGGGAAGGAACAGCCTGGCTGACACTTGCCATTTTGATCATCGAACAGTACGCAAGGTAGTGAAAACCTCAAAGTAGAAGTAATCCTCTTGGACAAGAGGTCTTTGGTTACTGACTGGTGTATAAGCATTTAATAAATACATCTGACGAAAATAAATGTATGTCCGAACACGCTGTTTTTGAATCCACCCCAAGTCAACCAAATATTCAATATATCCCCCATCGTTTTCTGCCCCCCTAGGGTATCACTTGCTAAAACCAACCGTATCATTTGAAGCACTCATCCTCACCACACCAATTCATGCATTTTGAAATCCATATGACTTTTTGACACGAACACCCATAGCTTCAAGATCCATCTCCGTGCTATCTCTACCCTGACTGTTCACCACAGAGTCGGTCGTAGTGGCTTGTTGCGTCGAATCACTTCCCTTCCTAGATTGAAGAACCGACTGTGAAGAGGGTGCATTGGAGCTGCCACCGCAGTTCCTCTGTTGGTAGCCGGTGCGAGACCCGGACAGCTGGTTGGATTTGGTTAGGTGAGATAGATCAAGAGACGATGTCTCTTCGTCGGTGGCCATGCCTGCCCAAAGTGAGGAGAGCGGCAGCAGGAGTGCGACCATGGTAAGCGCAAGAGTGCCTGCTTCTGGAAGCTCCTCGGGAGTAGTGTATTCGAGAATGGCAAAGATGGCTATTTTCTGGTGAGCATATGCATATTGAAACATTAACAGATCTTCTTACAAGGTATAACCATAGTACATCCACCCATAGCAGCAAGAATGCGCACAGCGCTCCATTGCTTCCATCCATTTCTTCTGCGATTCCATAGAGTTCTGACCAGCTTTCCTGTGAAGATGATGGAGAAATACCAGATTGAGATTGTTTCGGTAACAAGTGTTCCTTCCATTAGCCATCCCATGGACAAGAATGATGTGGCTGATAATATGCTTTGCGAGTTGATAACCGTGGTAGCGAATCTGAAGCTGATTGCCAATAAGGCCACAATCCCAGACACAATGGTCATGGAGTATCGGTAAATGTCATCGAGCCCCTTGCATACTGTGTAGGCTTGAAGGAACAAGGACATATTAACCGTAATGGTCATGAGTAGAGGAATGACGCTGCCGGCAACGCTAGTGGCATAAGCGGCTTTTGGTACCCTGCTGAAATCGAGCGTAAAGGATGCGTAGAATTCGTTCCAGGCGCTGGTGAAGTACAGAGCAAAGAGAAGGGCTCGAAGAAAGCCGAAAGCAAGTGACAGAAGGTTAAGGACAAACAGCAGAGACTTGCGTTTCGACGACTTGGTGAGAATAGCTACGACGAAGAGCATCATGAAGCAAGCTCCAGCCTGAGCACCATAATTGATGCAGCTGGCCACATTGTAATAGTAGAAGTAGTCAACGTCTGTAGGCAAGATATACACCGGGGTGCCATCCGACAAGAGCAGAGTAAAGCTCTGGGTGAGAGGGTCGAAATTTGAGCCGTTGAACGACATTGTGATGCCTTACAAATCGGAAGAAGAGATAGGGCGATTAATAGTCGAAAAGTTTGAAGATTGAGTTGACGAGAGTAGAAGGCTGAGAAGATACGGATCGAAATGTAGAAACTTTGTAGAGAAGCTATTACGGTGGTATTGGAGGCTCGCAGCACAGAAAAACGAGAGTTGGCAGATCTAATGAGTAGTTGGAGGTTTATATTGGGAGAGTCTTGAGATGGGTACGAGAGCATATGCCGTGTCTCCCTCGACAATGTTTCGAGATAATATGAACGCATCACTTTTCCATAATATTATCGAGTAGTATTATTGCTATTCGAAATTGAGAAGAGTCAAATCTTCACCAAGAGCATCGCAAAGGACAATACGAAATCCTCTTGATATTGTTCAGTGCAATCGATTCAGTGAACCAGGTGTTTTCTAGCATAAAGAAATATACGATGTATAATATATCACTCGATTCAGTCGCTACAATCCAGACCACTCAGTCTGAATCAACGAGACAGTGATATGAATTCCAAAAGTACTAGCACTGACGTAGATCTCAGGAGATATTGTGCCTGGCGGGCATCCTTAGTATTGTTGTGATCCCTTAGTATTGTCCCTGTAGCCGAGCGACATGGAGACTTGACCGGTTTGAGTGAATTCTTGGAATGAGAGGTTGAAAGGAAAGGAGAAAAACGCAATATCACATTGCTTTTGGAGGAGAAAGCGGTGTCTGTTCCATTTCAGACTACACATGAAAAGACACATGAAAAGACACATGAAAAGCTTACCCAGGTAATCTTGGAAATGACATTAGTATGTTAGATGTTGTGGATGTCGTTGATTTAGGACGATGAAGGCGAAAAATTATTTCGCAGAGAGATGTTTCACATACGCTAAGCCCATCTAGGCATGACCTCTGACCAAATAAGGTTACTGTAGATGAGCCGCTGCCACCCAGGTCTGCACATGCTGCTTCCCGACGGCAGATGTAGTAGTTCCCTGATTTCTCCTCGTTTTCATCCAAACTTTAGGCCTTTACAGACCGTTGTGCTTCTGTGTGTTAACGCATAGCGTGATATTCTGCCTGTCGCCAGAGTAATATTCTGCGAATACCCATTCACTTATCGGATATTGCATGATGGAACGGATAGCGACCTTGTAACACACCATGTTGCAGTTTGAAGATCCCCAGACGAGGACAGGAAGTAAAGTTCGAGCCTCGAGGCACACAAGTTCGCAATTATCCGAAGAGATAAACTCAGTGAAGGCTTGTAGGACTGGTCGTTTTTTCGTCCTCCCCGAAAGTGGCGTGCGGATCTCCACTCTCAGATGACATGTTGTCTGCCCGGCCGTAGCTGACAGCAATTTCCCAAGGCTGTGTTGCATTACTTACGACATATGCATCGGTGAAGCTAATTAGCAGCGGTGGATCGGGATCATCCATGCGGTAGCCCTGTCTGTCTCGTGGAGAGTTGAGAGAGTATGGGACTTCACGTCAGCACGCAAGGTACAATCAGTGGTGGAACCAGACTCCGTTTCCTTTCTTAAGCTACGGCTACAGTTCTCACCAACGGGCCCCAGACTGATGCAGAGCCTTAGTATTAGCTCAGCTTGCTTTAAGTTTTGTTATTGGGGGTGAACTTCCGGGACTCCAGAAGGATTGCACTACTTCCAAAGCCCGTCAAAAAGGCTCACTGAGTAAAACATCTAAAGACCTCCGGAGCCTCGCGGGTGTTAAATGCTTAAAAGCGCACCAGCTCGCGAATGATGCACCTCATTAGCAAATGCAAGGCTTCTCAATGAAGATCATAAAGCATTTCCCACAATGTTGTGTGAAGCATCAACATGTATGTGAAAAAGAGTACATCATATGGCCCTGGTGGTGATGAAAAATACACGAGCTCAAGGACAAGACCTCATTTTGTGCAACCGATGCAAAACAAGAAGGGTGTCCCCATCGCAAGTGCCGTCTCCAGGCTACCGATCGAGTGCTGACTGACATGTGTGCCAAGAGTGGGGTTCGAAGTCGCAGTGATATGCTTGCGGGGTGTATCATTAAGAACAAAACGTGATGTTGTCGTTGAAAACGGAGAAGCCTTCGGCCATGGTGATGCAATGGTGTTGCATCTTCACCGAAGTGTAATCATGATAATCCCGCAACCGCGGGGATATCTCCAGTTGTGAACAAATACCCTGTTTCCGATCGATCCTATTTAAAGGTCGTTTCAATGGAGCAGAAAAGCCAAGAAGAACCAACCGTGCAGCCACAGCCAAGGAAACAAGTTATCAAACACTTCCCGAATGAAACTAAAGTCCAGGCCAAAGCAGATTGGATCACGGGGTAGAGCAAGCAGCAATCACTGTTTACAACAAAAATCATTAGAAGACGAAGGAAAGGTCGGTTTTTGATCAGCATAATTATATTTCTAGTATTAAATGAGTGTCGTCTACAGCATCTTTTTCTCGTAAGAAGTAGGCTCTGTATAAAGGAAAGTATATAAGTCAATTCATCTTCATCTCAATATCTATATGAACCATCACCCGCCTATTTTCACCCCATCATCAGGAGAAGAACAAAATCGGAATCACAGATTCTCAATCCTGAACCCTCAACCCATCCGAGAAAGAAAACAGGCCCCAAAAAGGAAAAATCGTTATAACAAAGGAAATTCTCTCCATGCTTGTATTCAGTCCCCAACTAAAACATAAACCATTAAGTATCCAATTTCCACCTATTCATTACTCAACCACTCCAGCTAGCTCCAACGAGGTGAGAATTTACTCAGAGTCGGCGGCTTGAAGAGCACGGGCGAAGCGGCGCTTGCTGAGGTTGTACTCGATGGCGCGCTTCTTAGCACCAGCGGACTGAGTGAAAGCGACGGATCCACCGAAAGGACCAGCGAGCGCACTGTTCTGAAGCTTGGCAACGCAGACGTTGCTAGCGCCACCGACGGTGCCAGAGCAAGTCATGCCAGCTGGCATCTGGATGGCGACTGGGAAATCCATGGTCTGAGCAGCAGAAAGACCGCCGATGCCGATACCGGGGACGTTCTGGGTGACTTGAGCACTCTTGAATGCGGATGGGTCAGTTCCACCGGAAGTGGCGTCGACCATGGCGGTCAATGGTCCGGCACCATCTTGGTTGACCTGATGGAAGGTCATCTTGACAGTTCCGTCATCGGCACATGTGGGCATGCCGGCGGCGGCACCAGCTCCCTCGGCGGCCTTGACACCGGTCTCTGAAGTACCGGCTGGGGTCTTAGCACCACCGCCTGCGGCGCGGACGACGAGAGCGCGGCGAGCCATGTTAGCGGCGTGGATCTCACGAGCGGCTTTGGCGGAGGTGGAGTTGGCGTCGCCACCCATGAAGAGAGAGACCATCTTGGCGGCATTGACTGGTCCGCCACCCTGAGTGCGGCCCAATGCAGTGGCCTTGGAGGTTCCCATCTCACCGGTTCGGATGATGGAGGTATCGGCCTCTGCACCGCAGCCTGGGGTTGGGCAATCACGAGGAGTTCCGTCGGCAACTAGATGAGGATGTTAATGAGATGAAATCGAAAGATGAGAAGAGTAGAAGCTAAAGTAGCTTCAGAGATGGGATTGCATACCTGAGAGACCGGGCATGGTAACACCGTTGGCACCCTGAACCTCGGTGACGACACCGTGGGCGAAGACGTTGGTGGCAGCGAAGGCCACAAGGAGGATAGCTGAAGAGTATTGCATTTTGAAGGTGTTTGGGTTTTTAGTTGAGAAACTTGGGAGAATTATTAAAGATTGTTGAAAAATGAAAGCTACCGGCGCCTGGCTGGTTGTATTATTGAAAGATAGAGAGAGGTGAATTGAAAGATGCTGAAGATGCTGATGAGGAAAAAAGTAACTTAGAACGGGATTTCAAGTCTACTTTATACAAGAAACCTGCAGCTAACAAACAGTCAAAAAGCTTGGTTGAACGTAAAGACCAGATGCCAAGTCTGATACCACTTCAGTAGACAGTGGGCAGTGTTCCTCTCCATTGAAGCTTTGGAAACATGCACCTAAGCACCGGATTTTGGTGATACAACTTCGAGACGTGATGGTGATCTGACCACAACTTTTGCAAAAAGATGGTTAGTTCCAATGAATCTTGGTCTCCCATTGGGCGAGAGGAGAAAATGCGGCTAGATCTGAAGTTAGGAAGAATGGTTCATGGAGAGCTAAGGTCTTCCCTGCTATCCAATCGTAATTATTGAGTTGTTCTGATGATCATGCAATGCCGGGGTATGAGATCACTAAGGGACGATCTTGATGATCATAAGCCTCTTCGGTTCTTCTTCTTTCCTTTGCAGTCGAGTAAGGCTGATGCTTCTCGTGTTTAGAGTCTGTCCCCTTTGCAGATTAGCGGACTACTGCCAGTTAGTTCATTGACCTCCTGCTGTTTCTAATAAGCTTAACCACTGAGCATAAGCGAAAACACTATATACGGAGTAGACATCATGACGAGAAGCTGAGATCAAACAAGCCATGGCCACCAAAAATTTGTCTCTTGAGTCGCATCAATCGCCAGAAACGGAGTTAGTGGCCGCGGATAGTCAAAACACACTGGAGGCCGTGCGATCGTGCGGAAACATGCAGACTCAAAACTCATCAAAGTCACAACAAGCTCGGTGAGTGGGGAAGCCCGTTCGCAGACCGAGCCAAAACGGGAGCTATTGCCGAAAAACAGCAGAAAGTTTAGAAACGCTTGGCATCAACATTTGTAGCAAGCACGAACTCAGCCACACGGCAAGAGATCAAATGCCCACGAGAACACTCATTCTCTGGAGACGACGACATGGGACGTGGAAACCGGAAAACAAAATATTGTTTCGCCTACAGTTCAATGTACCCCTTTGACCTGAATCACGATACAAGTTTATCCATCTCAATGTTGTCCGACGTCGCGCACTACTGCGCCTCTTCGTGGTCAAACACTGGATGATAATGCTCACTAGAGTATCATATTTCTCGTTCCGAAAATCAATCTTCAAATCTTCATTTCCCGAAATGTCCGATTTGCTTTCGTCGTCGTATGGCAATTCACAGCGAGCTACCAGCCATCGAGGAAGCTGAACTTTTCAGATCTTTGGTTCGTGTTTCATAAAATCCTCCTCGAAACTTGTAAGAAATAATACGGAGGTGTCCGTGTCATGGCGCACGTGACGCATGACTGCTCGTGACTCCAAACGCACACGTTGGGATGATTTTCAAAATACCTTTAAAGACTGGGGTATCTCCCTTACTGTAAGAGCTAACTTTGTATCTTGTTGAGACCATTCTCAGCATGTTGCTTCAATTCGCCGCAATCAGCGATCAAAACCAGCCTTTCCGAACGTCCGAACAACCCGTTTTTCATATCTTTTCTCTGCAGTGGCCACTTCTCTGCAGTACCTGAAATACAACCTCATTTGATAGGATGCAACTTTGCCTCCAACCTTAGGTACGCAAGATATCGGCCTTCTTTCGACTTTGAGGCATCACGTCCGCCCCCCTCTTTCCTCGTACCTGCATCGTCAACAGTAGTCAATAACGCTGAGAAAGGCAGTTATGTGATATCTACGTCAATATGGCCATCAGAAATGACCAAGAGTCGGCACAGCCTTCAGTCAATCGTCCGGGCTTATACGAACGGTTTTCGATGGTCAATAATCGTCTTGCTCCAAGGTAATCAATCCTCTGGGCAAATTTTTCCGAGGTGGGTATACCTCCTCCCTCACTACGAGTAATCTGAGTCAAATCCAACGTGGTAGAGGCCAACGTGCCCGCAGACGGAGCTATAGATCCATTAGCATGGAGTAGGAACTTGCCGAGGGTCGTGAAATTCGTCATCCATGTCTGGAGAACGACAAGATAGTGATCACATTGCAGAGGTAAGATTGCCTTACGACCTGCAACAGCCAAACCCCGCTCGTTCAGAAGGAAGACCTCGTAGTCACTTTCCGCTTCGGGGCAATGAGATTTCACACAAGAAATCACATGCTGGCGTGCTGACAGTAATCTCGAAAACGGCGGGACTTCCGAAGATTATTGAAAGGAGCGAGCGAGCGTAATGATCCTTCTCGATCGGCATATATAAGGCATATAAGACTCGGTAATGAGCGCGAGACAAGCTCGGAGGATGAATTCCCTGACATTCACGTGACCATTCCTTCTCTATGCCTGATGAGGAAAGAGGAAATCCATGGAGTCAACATGGCTTGACGGAGGCAAATTGGATAGTGATAGATAACGCCTCAGGTTCGCCTTTCATGGTTTGCCTGCCGTATTTCAGCCATTGAGTTTCGATGAATGACCCACTGACAACGTTGGTGATACATATGTACGTGAAGTGAGGGCATGACATACGAAATCAATGAATCTCCTCTCCGCAGTGATGAACGCTGCCTGCAACCCGATGACGGGCCGATCCCACCAAGAGGTCAAGCCTGCTGTCTTAGCTTTATCATACGCGAGATTGCTCTTCGTTGCATTGGCCATTAGGTAGACGTGGTGTGTAGAGCCGCATGATGTGAAGTTGCAAAGGATCTTGACCTTTGCCGGCTGAAAACATGTTATGTTGCCGGTCTGTGGCTTGTGATGCCGATCTTTCCAGTGTTGGGTACCGTCTGGCAATGCGTTCAAACGAACGATGAAGAAGCGGGTGCCTGGATAAATTCCAAGTTTTGGGGTCGTTGTGCATGCGTATCGACTATCGGAACAATCGATAACTAAGTGGATGGAGGTCGTATCCTGCAATGTCGTAGCCGCGTCTCCTACCCCGTAAACTTGCGTTTGTCAACATCGTATCGCATGAGAATCACACCATGGTTGTTGTCGCATCTCGCAATCCAACCCCAACAATCTTGTGCCATCTCAGGCCCTGCCAGTCCGTCCCGACCCCGTCCCCCGTCCCATCTTATCTGGTCAAGCCTCATCGGATGATTATGAATGCCTTCACATTTCACAGCCGGGGTCTAAGTTCCCCAAATCCTGCTCAACTAGTTGCTAGTTCGTTAATCTACAAGGGATTTCCCTACGGCAATAGATGTCACACCCTAGTGCAGTTGACGGTACCAGCGCAAAAAGGGTAAACAAACAGAATCGATACAGCACAACAACACAAAAAGATACGAGTGAAAGTATCCGTTCAGCTGAAAAATACCCACAAGGTAGTTAGCGTGGGCCAATCAGGGGTCCTGGTCCAAACAGCCGAGCGCTATCCGAGAGGCGTAGCAAAAAACGAACTTGTAGCGTTGACTACCGAGCTGATGTGAGCTGAATATTCACAGAGCGCGCATTCACCACATACTCACACGACCCCTCGTGCGGTTGTTGTTGCCCTTTGCCCTCTTGGCCATTGCTTTGCTCAGACCCATACGCAGACCCCAAAATGCCCCATTCTATATTGCCGGACAACTGGATGATTCTGGATGATATTCCTTGAATCTATCATTATATGGGTAGGTAGCACGCATTGCATAGCATAACATAGCATGATATGAGTATGAACCATTGGAAAGAGGCGCCCTACCTTCCCAACCTTCCCACGGATTCCTTGGCCTGGACCCCCTTCTCCAAAGCCAACTTTCGACACTATCCAACCTTACCTACCGTGTTGAGTTGGTTGTTTGTTCGTGTCCAGATCCACGGAGAGACATTGGCCATCATCTCCATTGAACCCAAACCCACCTTCCATGCAGCGATTTAGTTCTGTACGTTGGTCCACATCGCCGTTCACCAACATTACGGGAGTTGGATTTCGAAAGTCACCGCCGGGCTTACTTGTGTACGTAAATATTCCCGATTGCCAGAGCCCGATTCATCCAGCGCCGCGCAGTCTACTCGTAACTAGCAATTGGTATGAATTACGGCGACACAATCAGCCGCGTTGGTTTCCCAATCGTACCTTACATTGCATTACGTACGAATGAGCGAGGCCAATTTGCAGGACTTTAATGCATGCAATATGTACGGCTATGAATGAGGATGAGGTAACGTGCTATGACATCCTCAGTTAGATGAGTGACGGCCCCATACATTCTGCTCTGCCCGTGATGTGATGATAAGTGAAACTAGTACGGTAAGTTTCCTGCTGACAGCTCCCGAGAATCCGTGAACGAGAGATGAGGAGAGCTGTGGAAGGCTGGAAGCGCTTGCTATTGCCGAAAGCAGATGGAATGGCAAGGCGGGAGATCGCTCCACCGTCTTTCTACGGGCTGATAATTGTGATTCTAGGTCAATAAGAGAGGCAATCTAGCCTTGTAATGGATCTAGCTTGCTTGTGCAGCCTTACGAGTGGAACCCGGCCATCGCTAGTTGAGCAGCAGCATGCAACACAAGCAACAACAACAACCGCCGTCCCCTCGCTCCTTGCTACCCTGTCTAGCTCATAATCGGGACCCGTGAGACCTGTTGTTTATTCCGTCACCGCGAATGGAGGCGTTTCCGTCAGAAGATGGACTGTAGGTGGGGGAATGGAATGGAGATAGAGAAATTATATTGCGATATTGTGATATTGTGACCCTACTAGGTACGACAGCAGAACCATGTTGTGGAACGAAAAACAAACCCCTCCCTTCCCCTGTCCTGCTCTGCCCTGGCTGCCCTTTCTCCTCCAACGTTCAAGGAACAACGAAATGCCGCATACTGTGCTTCGTAGCAAGTTACTAGCAAGTTAGCAACCCCAAGCCTGCAAGGGTTTAGATGGAAGTGGGAATTGGGAATAAATCACTTCCCACTAGCACGTACCTACTCACCACTTGTTACCACATCCGTCGCCAATTTACCTGGTTGGGCTGAACAGGAAACCTAGGCCGGGGTTTCGGTGGGGTTTTGCTTGCAGTGCAGCGACCCGGAAACAAGGTAGATTGGGCCAGGGCGTTGATTTAAGCAGGACAGGGGAACGCCCCCAATCAACTTTCCAGCAGGCAATGGGTTCCTTTGTCGCAGACCGCGAATCCACGATATGCAGAAAATCACCAAGCCGACCGACCAAAGACGAAAAGACCAATGCAAAAAGCAAAAAAGCGGAATTATATACACACCGAAAATTAACAACACACCATGGCGGCGTAAAAAACCAAGACAAAGAAGGCAAATTGCTTCGCGGCCCTGATCTGCCCGACTTTTCGTTCCCCTAACCTAACCAACCTTACCTTACCTTACCTTACTCTTCCTTACCAAGATTAGACAGATGGATGTGGTGCAATAGTAGTAGTGTGCCACATGGATCGATTGCATGCGAGTAAGATCACTTGCTGACAGTAGTTTACTACTTCCTTCTTTTTACCTTTTACCTCGATTTTGTCCACATTAACTCCAAATTGGGGCAATAGCGTCACAAATATCTACTTAAGCCTCCATGTTCCCCTCAACTCTATTTTATCCACTCCCGCATGTACTCCATGGTCATCATCGCATCTTAGTACTTTCTCGTCGTCGATCATCCTCCTCATCTGTCTATCTCTCTTTCTTTCCATCTTCCTCTACTAGTCTAGAGAGATTCGTTGTTGCATCCCGTCGCCGAGGAAGTCCGTACGAGGGAAAACTATAAGTCACAGGACACAGACAGAGAGTCAATCAGACGAACAAGTACATCTTCACCATGCCGGTCGTTACGGAACATAGCACGGGCTCACCTCCATCATCATCATCACTCTTTCCCGGCTTTTTCCCAGTCAGATATGTCTTCCTAAGCGGGATCTTCTTCCTTTGCGTCAGTATCTACATCCGACGAAAACGGAGAGCCACAACACAATATCTGTTCCCACCCAGTCGAGAACACACCCCTATCCTAGCAGAGAAAACACCCAGCTCGATCTCCAATTCTCCTGAAATCCCAGCTGCGTCCCAATCCGACGTCAATTTCCACCCCCAAGCTTTCACTCCCGCTCACTCAGAGCCTAGAACCACACCACCATCTATCCCTCTCACTTTTCCCCTCCCCACAACCTCATCAGAGTTCTCCCACTTACCCTTCCCCCACCACCACAACCCCTCCTCCCCCTCCCACAGTACCCTCCCCCCCCCTCCCCGCCGCCGCTCATACACCCGCCCCCACCCGAACAACACCAATCCCAGTAGCCCCCACAGCCCCTCGTACCCGGACATCAACGGGGAAATCCTCATCGGCGACGGCTGGCGGCGTCACACGAAAGTATTCGGCGGGGGAGTGTGCGAGGCGTGCGCGGAGAGCGAGCGGAGAATGAGCGCGTGACTATATGGAAGAGCTGCTGGTGGAACGGACGTCGAGGGCGAAGCTGGAGGACCGGGAATGGGAATGGGAATGGGAATGCGCGCGGGAATGAGACGGATGCCGACGAATGAGGAGATCTTGAAGATGACGACGAGCGCGGTGGTGGTGGGGAGGGTGGTTGTAGGGGAGGGAGGGGTCGAGCGGTTTATTGAGATTAATGGAGAGGAGGAGGGGAAGATGGGTATGCAGGAGGATGTGAGGACAGGTGCCGGGGTGCAGGGATGGAGGAGAGAGCAGCATGGGATGGGAATGAAGATGGAGCCAACATCAGAGATGCAAACAAGCAGTCTCAAACACGGCATGAGCAATCCCGTGCCCATGACCTGGGCATCAATGACCGCAGAAGGGACGAGGTGAAATGGAAGAAAAGGGGCGTAATGCAGGTAGATTCCAACAACTGCAAGCACACAAAAGATAGAGTTACGAATTTCCTTGGACATCAGTTTTCCTTCTTCTATTGTTAATGCATTCATTCCGTTTTCTCATTCTGTTTCCGAAACGTTCTCTGTTTTTCATCAAGTTACTATGTCCCACGAATGGCATTTGCACGCATCATAATTACGACCTGGCGTTTTGCTTTCTTTTTAGTTTAGTTGGTCATCATGCATCGAAATAATAGGGTATATCAGGCTACCCACCCTGCAAAGGGGGTGGATGGATGGGTTGGGTGGAATAGGTTTTCTATTTTATTTTATTTATTTACCTTTACTTCCTCTTCTTTCCGTTGCGTTCCGTTCCGTTATATTATGATGGTATATTTCCCATAAGTTACGCTCACGAAACCACATCACATCACAGCTACACCATGCAGCACACCGAGTCAGTCAGTCGACCATTCGATTATCTCCGTATGATCAGGAATGAGAAGGGGGAGGGCAAAAAAAAAAATACGTTTCAAAACATCAGGGGGCAAGACGTCATGCATGTATGCATGCATGCATGCATACTTAACGATAGGGCTGGCTGGGTCAGGAAAAGAAAAACCAGGGGCGGCTACCTTACTCTAATACGACGATTTATGATTGATTACGTTAACTAATGAATACAAAATTTTTCCTATGCTCCAAGTTACCGCACGAGTCATTCATTGGCCTGCATACGACGGACGGGTTGGTAAAACCGAGAGGCCAGCGGGCCGGGTTGTTTGTTTGTATATACGAGTAATGAATGAAAAGTATTACTGGCATGCGGTCATGATGATGATGATGATGAAGCGGATCTCGTAACAACAGGGACCTAACGGCATGACACGAAGCAGCCAGACAAACAAACATTCATAGAAAGCTGTTATTGTTTCATCTACTCTAGCATAGCAAAGCCATCAAAATCAAAAAGGTAATCTGCACTCAACCTCGTAACAAGTGAATTTGAAAGATTCTTTCTAGCTGTACAAAAACTGCTATACAAAGATAGTAAAGTAAAGACCAGGCTATTTACCAAGCGCTAAGATGTGTGCATGGGAAAACCAGTCAGAGAGAGCACCACTTCACCGAGCGCCATGAGTAACCGCCTAGCTAGCTAACAACCAAAGCAAGCACGTAACCCGCTCCACATTAAAAAAAAGGCTATCACCATATCATACTGTACATAGAAAAAAGCCGAAGGTATCCAGAGACCATGCGAAAATATATTGGTCCAGCAAAAGAAATTTGCCTACGCTAGGAACGCGCCATTTCGCCAGCTGCACGTATGGCATGCAGAAGACGCATCCGCCTGCTCCTATTCGACAGCGCTTCCACTCAAAACCAAGCCCAAGCCAGCCGCGCTAGAATTTCTCTGCGCCGCCTCTTGACTCTCCTTGAATATTTTCCAGCCCTCGGGATCCTGTTCGATGAGCTTCTGCCTGAGAATGCTAGCCTCGTTGCTAAGCTCTGCTATGACAGCATCCTGGCCGTGCGACTCGATGCGATTTTTGATGTCTTCGCCCTGCAGGTCTTCGACCATGGATCGCAGCAGCTGCAGATGTGCCGGGTGGATCTCTTTCCCGGTGGTGCCGTGTGCATGGTCCTCGGTCTCGGGCTTGAGAATGTTGCGACGGATCTTCTGTCCGAAGCGGTGCATGCGGCCTTCTTCTTGCGACAGGGCTCTGGAGGCTAGAGACACGTCGGAATTATGACGTGAGAGCGTGGGTCGGATTCCACCTTCGTCATCTGATGCTTGGTTTTCGGTGAATACTGGTTCAGGTTCAGTATCAGACACCTGTGCATCTGCATGAGCTGACGAATCAATGCCCTCTACAGGTTCAACATCAGGCACTGGAGGTGATAGGCGGGTTTCCGGAAATTCGTCTTCAAATCTTTTGATCATATTCTGCAAGGTGTTGTCAAGGAAGAGAAGGCGGTCTAGGTTATGGTCAGCTTCTCAGAGACATATACGAAGGGGTAATCATGATTCTTACAGTAATTCTGGTCATCCTGGGCTTTGGACTCCTTGAGCAGAGCCGGTTGTAGTCGGGCTCGGATTTTTCTCGCACTACCGAGCAAATTCTTTGACATATCCTTGGCCTTGCCACCTCGCACAGCAGGGGTCGGAGTGGCCGAGCGGCTGTTCGGGTTAGATAAATCGGAGAAAGTTCGATCAGCTGAAGGTCTTCTCGAGTCATTGCCCTTGTTCCTCAAGCAAACACCAAGCGCTTTCACAACTCCCGTGCCACCAATAACATAGTCCTCGTCAGGTGCCGGTTCATCATCGTCATGGTTCTCTGCATAGCCTTCCATATGTCCGACAATGTGCATCAAAACATCAGGGACTGCCACGTCCTTACCGCCCAGATGAGGTTCGGAAAGTGCAACAGCTTCACTAATCTCAGCCACCGTGCCGCGTTCCATATTCCATAAGCAATAGGCAACGACTTGTTTCGCCAAAGCTTTTACGATCTCACTCGACTCGTTTGATGGAACTTCAATGTCGATGCACACAATGGATTTGGATACCCGAACAGCAGCCATGAGCGAGGCATACAATGCACACGCCTCTTCCTGGCTAGCCTCGTCCTTGGCGTTTGCCAGTGCAGCTAGTTGAGCATTCTCCATAAGACTCACATGCGCGAGGGTAGGGCTTTCTGGCAAGATTTCTGCAAGAGCAATAGCTTGTTCGGGGGTCATGGATACGTTGCTGAGGTGAATTCGCTTCAAATTAGGCAATCGTGGAAGATATCTAGATGATGTCAGCCAATATCCCCTATATTACTATCAAATGCAGTTTGCGGATAGGGCTGAGAGAGGTCGCCTGAATTGGACGTGCAAGCGGCTGACATAACCGCATAAAAAATACTGGCTGTATTACGAGCCCCAAATTGCGTAAGCATAACCGAAGGAAAGTTTGTCTTCTGATAGGATCAACGCTTTGAGCAATGAAGTCGCCGCGCAATACCTCGTAGCTTAGTCTCCCGACAAGCCTCTCTGGATCCTACCTTGGCACCAGTTGACCGCAGAATGCAAATTGAAAATAGTAAAGAAGCTCGTACAAGTAAGTACATAGCCCCCGGGGATTACTAATCTCCGAGCATACAGTAACGCAGAATATTGTGTCAAAAGAAAGTTCGTGTACCAAAAGAAACAGTAATCATACCTTCGTAACAGAGAAAGCGCACTTGGCGAGGATTCAAACAAATCGTGATTCTGTGACAAATCAATGAATTTGAAATCCTTCAGCTTCGCCAAAGCTGGGAATATCGGCCATAAGGAATCGGGATTGAGGTTGCAGTCAGCCAAACTCAGGGCGAAAATCTTGTTGTCTTCGTCTAGCGCATTTGCGATCTTTTCGAGGGAGTCTCTTAGATCGTTACCCCCAAGATCAAGCCCCTCACAGTTTCCATGCTTGATCCATCTAGCGATATGATCCATGCCTGCTGGGGTGATTCCATTTCCTGCAAGGCCAAGCCTTTGTAGGCCGGACTTTATAATGCCGTCGACAAGACTGCCCAGCTGCTCCGTATTTAAGCCACAGTGTCCCAAGTTCAGAAGCTCAAGCTCAGAGCTAGCTAATCGTTCGCTGATTGCTTTAGATAACAAGCTGGATATCTCGATAGTTGCAACGCTGCTGTTGGTGTCGACTCGTTTCAAGTTTCCTGCCGCCGGCGGTGTTGTTACACTCTGAGGAAATGGTACCCGTGAGAGATCCAGCGATTTCAACGATCGACACAGATTGATGAATAACGAGATATGTCGCCAACCATCTTTGCCAATCTTAGTATTATTCTTGAGCACCAGTCGCTCTACAATGCCTCCTTGTTGGCAACCGCCATCCTTCTTATAATCGCCCGCTTTCCTACCGTGGCATGGTAGCTTAGCAGCAAGAAGACCAGCGAGAATGACGCGGACACCTTCATCAGTAAGTCCGCAATTCTCCATCACGAGTTCCTTGACAGGTACCACAGCCAAATAATCACCCAAAGTGACAAGGTCTGGTAGCTGAAGCCAATATCCCGATAGGTCTAATCTGTGAACCAGACCAGGAATCGTAGCTGTAGTTACAGACTGGGCAAGTTGCTCGACTATCCTTTTCAATATAGGCGTCTCTCGCAGTTGACAACATCTTCTGTATATCCGCACTGGGTCTGTAGTTGGGGAAGTATGAGTTTTGGGTGTCGCGGGGTGCGGGACGCTTGCTAGTGAGCTGTCACTTGGATCCCGCACCAATTCCACAGGGATAGTGCCATTCGCTTCAGCTAACCTGCGCTTCTTCTCCTTTCTTGCCTTTCTCTCTTCTTCGCTTCGCTTCTTCTTTTCTTTCTTCTTGCTGCCATTTTCGGTAGCTGTGGCCGGCGGCTCTGGAACACTCTTCTCGGTCGTCTCCCCGCGGAATTTATCAGGAAGCTCGCCGTTCGGCTTGCTAGACTCTATTTCTTCTTTCTCCTCCTTTACTAGTGTAGGATTCTTCAATGCATCTCCCTCGCTCTTTTCTTTCGCTCGCTTCTTCTTCTCTTTCTTCTTATCATCCGCTTCATCAGATTCCGAAGAATCTATGTACCTAGGCCCACTCGCTATTTCCACATCAACACAAAATGCAACTCGCCGTAATTTCGACTGATCCAGACCCATTACAGGACATCGTTCCCGATGACGATCGACATTGAGAACCTTTCTCTCGCAAAGCCCGTGTTGACCCTTGCTGACGCCCGATAACTGGCCCCCAGATGACGAAAGCCGCCGTAGCGCACTTTGGAGGAAACTGGGCCCCGTCCTCGGCGGCGCTGGAACGTACGGCGCATCACCCTCTTCCTTGACACCATGGGGTAACACGGCGTTCTTCGGTGCACTCGGCCCTGGAGGTCTTTGCACCGGAGGTTCCACAGGTGACGCCCCGGATTGTGAAGTATTTGCACTTGTATTTGTAGAATTGGCTGCGTGTGCCGGATGTGTCCCACTGAATTTCGAAGATATGCTCGACAACCATGAATTCCTCCTCGATGTGCCGGGTGAAGGCGAGCCCTTCGGCGGCGTGAGGTTCAATGTTGCTGTCTTTTCGGAAGAGACACTTCGAGAGAGCCCGGGTCTGGTAGGTATCGGTTGAGGGGTTGTTACCGCATTGTTCTCATCGGAAGGGGTGTGCGAGCCGTTTTGCGGGGGTGGACTGGGGTTTCTTTGCGTATTTGAGGGATTTGAGACGACCCGAGGTCTCTTTGCATCTGCGAAGTCAATCAGTATAAGTGAAAGTGGTAGATTGCTCAGAGTATTGCAGTGCAGTGTCTCCTTTCTCTCTTGAAAGGGCTGTGATGCGGGCTTAAACTGACCTTTGTTGCTTGGGCTGTGGGTCATCCAACTCACATCAACGCCATGCACCTGTTCCATCGTATAAGAATCACTATATTGTACGTGCTGGGTATCGCGAAATGTCACAGGATTGTTCTCAATTGATCTGCGAAATCGGGGTTAGACTTTGGGTCATCTACAGCCAATATTCGTTTTCGCCTTCGCTATGTAATATACTTTTCTTTGCTGATGTGAGCAACACTATTATTGTCCGAGATGATCCAAGGCCATCTTTGTGTTTGTGCCACAGTGAATGCGACTCGGAGTGATTAACTATTTATTTCAGTGTGGAATTGAGGGTTAGAAACCAAATCCAGTTGATAGTAGAGACCGTGATCAGACTTGTGGAATAAGGTGGTGCGGTATCGTCATGTGTCGCCGGAGTTCTGAAGTTGGCGATTTAGTGGGTTTAGTGGGTATCTTCCGGGGTCGTCTTGCGATGCTCGGTCTTGCTCAGTCCCTTAAAGAAGCCTGTGGATATCTCACCCAGCAAGGATTATGAGCGAAAGTTGTCGGGACTCAAGTTTCATGCGTACGGAGCAGGATTTTGGTGCGGCTGACGGAGCAATGTTTCTGGTGAGGGGAAGTATCGAATACGCTATTGCGAATTTGCGATCCATCCAGACAAATTCTACCGGATTCGTCGACACGTCTCTGAGTAAGCACCGGTAATTTCAACGATCAGCAAGCCAAGCCACATGACTGGCCAGTAGACCAGTTCTGTGTTCTGATGGCAGAGTTACAATAAAGTCACAAATCTGGATCACTTGTATAAGTTCAGAAATGCATTTGAAAAGGGGTCCACAGCGGAAGTTACTGCGAATGTGCTGGCAATTGCGTTGTTTTTTTATTCTCTTGCTAGAAGACTCATATTCGAAGTACAAAGAGTTGGAAAAGACAATCGCTTATTCCTTGAGGGCAGCAATTCTGGCCTTGACTCTCTCGCGCTTCTCGTCCTTGCTCAACTTGCGTCCCCTGTACTTCAACGACTCTTGCTTGTACTCATCCTTCGACTTCTTCTCACCCTCAACCTTCTTGAATGGGTCCTCACGGATAGCCTTGTGGGCCTCCTGGTACAACTCCTCCAATCCATCAGCCTCTATTTCATCATCAATGTAACCCTGGAATTGAGACTTGTATCGCTCCTCATCGTCATCAGCGAGAGTCTCCATGTACTCAGCTACGTGACCACCGAAGATGTATTTGCGGAGAGTCTCAGCATCGAGCTCCTTGGTCTCCATATCGTAACCAGGGAAACGGTTCTCGGAGTGAGGAATGAGGATACCACCATCGGAAGCACCCTTCATGGCACCGAAGATACGGGCACCAGTGGAAGTACGGTGAAGACCAACATCAAGGAAGGCCTTGAATGGTCGGCGCTCTCCTTCAGCAGCCTCGGTGAGTTGGTACTCTCCGTCAGCCTCTTCAACACCAGCGAAGTCCCCATCCATGCCGAGCTTCTTGAGAACACGACGGGCGATGAGGAGACCAGTGCAGTATGCGGCAGCCCAGTTGGTAAGACCGTGCTCAATACCGTAGGCCTTGAGCTCGTGGGAGTATGCGGAGCAGAAGACCTTGTCGCCAGTGATTTCAGAGGTCACAATCTGCATAACGATGTCGCGGTTGGTGAAACGGACCACGAGACGGTATTTTGGCGCATTGTACTTGTTCTTGGCCTGGGTGATGAGACGCTTTCGTGCGTAGTAGTCGGTCTTTCCTGCACGACGGCGCTTGTACTTAGTCTGGTAGCGACTGAAATTTTGTTAGAATTCGATTATACATACGAAGGAATAGATTGAGAGCTTACCTATAGTACGCGGAGTTCTTGACCAGCTTGGTGAAAGGCTGTAATGATTCCCAGAGTCAGCAACCTTCAATTTCTCGAAGCATTTTGCTATTTGACTCGTGTGGAAGGTTTGAGGCGGGTGCTTGTCATGTCTACAGAATAATCTGCAAACAATGATTTTGATTTAACTCACCATCTTGAAAGATTAACCGCACAATTGCTGGAATATCGTTGTCGTTGGAGGTTGAAGAGTCGAAGAATTAAAATTTAAAACCTCTCGACATTTGTGGGTGAACTTTTCGCTAAATCCCAAAGTTGCAATTATGGGGTGGGGGACGAAATCTGGTCTTAAATGTAAGGCATCAACAATTCCGAGATGTACCAAAGTACTGAGTGGAAACAGCTTTGATATTTTCACCGGCTTCAAGGATCATCGCCATAAATATTTACAAACATACGTTCACCCAAGTCAAAACTTCATATTAAGATATCTCAACCTTCAACGTAACCACAAAACCATCATCCTATATCCTACTCAACTATGTAAACCAAAAAAATCTCTATAAAAACTGACATTCATAACTTCGTAAAGCCCGAACAATTGTGCAAGGAATTTACAATAATGCCCGACCCTAACGCCTCATCAATCATCACATCCATCTCTCATACCCTAATTACAATCCTACTCCTCCTTTTTAGGAGATCCCATCCCCCCCAGAATCAAACTCTCCAATTCCCACGGACTCAACGTACTTCGTCTTCTGGTCGCCCTGCCCAGATCCCTATCCTTACTTGCTCTGACCTTTCTCTTCCTACCAGAAATAGAGCTCAGATCTTTCTCTGGGCTCGGAGCGCTCACACCATTACTCTTAGTCGATTTGTCTTCCAACTTTTTCGTCGCTTCGGTATCGGAGTCATCTTTTTGCGGTTCCTTCTTGCTAGGACTACGTGGCCTAGTAGTAGTAGCAGAAGAAGCAGTTGAGCCAGAAGCTGCGCGGGCGAGTTTCGCTGCCTTTAACTTAGCTTTGACTCTCGCGGCATCGGCTTCTCGCTCCGAAGCTGCTAGTTTGGCTGCTATGCTGGCCATTGTGAGAGGACTTTGCTGAGGCGGGATGTCTCGAGGTCGAGGAAGACGACTTGAGGAAGAGGGAGGTTGAAGCTGGAGCTTCGGAGCAGGTTTGGGCTTAGGAGTGGACTGGATCACTGGTCGTCGACTAGTGGGCTTGGCCGTAGAAGATCTTGTCGAGGATTTGACGGAGACATTAGGTGTTTGGAGTATAGGAATATCGCCAAGTGTCAACTGAGAAGGCTGGGGCGCATCTTCTTTTGTTTCCTTCTTTGTGGAAGGCGGTGGGGCAGGTTTAGGTTTCGACGAGCGCTGAGGGGAGGACTGTTCGAGCTGTAATAGATCCCATGTATTTTCTTCAACGATGGTGGTGAAGCCCTTGGGACTTAGGCGTCCGGGGCTGCCACGATTGCCTTGTGTTTCGCGTAGAGGCGACAACTGTGGTGGTGTTCCAGGCATGGATGATATCGTATCGAATGTAGCATTGGCTGATAACTGTTGCTCATCGGAGGCCTCGTCAAGTTCCTCTTGCTCATCGTCTTCAGGCTCCTCTTCCAGCTCATCTGCTGGCTCTTCTTCAAACATGCTAGAATCGGAATCGCTCAAAGCCTCCTCATCTTCATTTTCTTGCTCTGCAATGCCACTATCATTCATAGCATCAATATCAGCTTGAGTATCGCCTTCATCCTCATCCTCTTCCTGTAGGGTCGACAATTGAAGAATCTCGTAATTCGGCTCTTCTTTTGGTTTGACAGGACTCAAGTTCATGCCCATCCTTAGCTCTTCGAGATTAACAGTTTGGCCACTTCTAGCCATTCGCTTGCGCCAACCATCCATCAGCTGAACCGCTTCCTTCCATCTAGATTCCATCTTTTCCCACCCTTCTCTCAATCTTATAATCTCCTCTTCTCTTACTTCAACCTCTTCCAACGAGACGAAGGATGGATTGGTGAGGATTGTCCTAAGATGCTCAATCACAAACTCCATCTCAGAAGCAAGGTGCTCATAAGAACTCTCCATCTGCACCACCAATCCAGCTCCTTGCTCCTCCTCTTTCTCACATCCCGACATCGTCCGTAAGGTCTCAATAGTTCTCCTCACCAAGCCACCCAAAGCCTCATTCTCTTCGCTCAACCCTCTTGCCAATTCTGTCAAGAACTCATTGGTCTCCATCCTCAGATCATATCCCGTTTCATCTATACTCATTCCCGCTCCTGCGCCGTTGTCACCCCCCACACCCGGAACCACGTTGATAGTAGCAACACCAACAGCTTTCCCGCTACCCCTCGGTCTCCCACCTTCTCCAACATGCTTCTTCATCCCCTCAATCACCCTCTCCTTCTTCCGGACCTCATTCGCACACTGTGCCCTAGTCTGGCCCACCAAGATCCTCATTCTCCCCATTTCTTCCTTCAGCGTTCTCGCCGCCTGCTCCGCGCTTCTCAACTGATTCTTGAGTCCCCGCTCTGTTGCATCCGCAGTACCTAATTTCCGTTGCGCTTCTGTATATTTCGTAGTTAATCTCTCCATCTCCGTAGTTGAACGTAGAGCATCGGCGCGCAACGCGCGAATAGTCTGAGAAAGATTCTCGCGCTGCTGAGAATCGCGCTATTTACTTCGAATTAGTCTTTGCATGTACTTTAAGAGTTCGCAATTCTTCCTCGCGCTTGTGATAGATATAGCATACATCTTTCCTCAAAATCAGATCATTAATCACACTCATTATCCTTCCCATTGTCACCTCTAGCCCCTCTTCCGTCTTGTGCGGGCGCACAAAATCAATTGTCTGTCCATTGCGCAATAATCCTCGAGACAGCAATTGATTGTTGATATATAGCGACGCGGTGCGGAGGTTATCTGCGTCCATTTTTTACCGGTTCAAATTATTATATTGTTTTTCGAACCTGCAGAGAGAGTCGTAGGTGTATTCATGTGGGATCAATGGCCGATTTTCTCGTTTTCCGATGGTACCTGTTCGCATGAAGAATCTCGCAGTGCTTCTGTGTTGTCATGTAAACAAAAGCTTTGATTGCACAGATTATCCGAGCAGGGGCCCGTGCAGGGGTCTCCTTACGTGCTGTGAACCGTTTGGACGTGTTCAGCAAACATCAAAAAAGTTTAACGAAGTGATTTATCAGGCAGTTTACATTTTCTCGTACTTCGAATGCATCGATGAACCCTTAGCAAGTGCTCTGATGCCAGCGTCCCGCGATAGTGGCAAGAATGCTGATGCTAGACCCTTCCCCTTAACTCACCCCCACTATGCATATTCCTCACCAGCAACAACCGAGTTCCCAGCTCCACTCAGGGTTCCTGGAGTGTGGTGCAGCAAGACATCTCATGCAAGTTCGTTGCGATCAATGCCTTAACTCAGGTATTATGGAAGAAGCTTCAATCCCTCCAAGGCTCGAGCGTGCAGCAAGTAGACATCGGGCAACCGAGAGTGAGACTCGAGCAGGACTTCAAGCGACCGCTAAAGAACACAGGTTCTGTCTTTGTTATGATGCATAAGCTCTCGCGTTTGGAAGTCAGTAAACGGTGGATAGAACAGGAATCAAATGTATATAAGTTCGTTTTTTGGACAAGGATCGCTCCCAGACGATACTGACTATGATAGATGGGTATAGATGCTAAACCAAGTAAACATTATGGAAAGCTTCGTGATTGCAAGAAAACTCCATCCAGACTGTGCTCCGCCCATAAGATGGAAAACTATAAAAACAAAATACCACAAGCCAACATGATTCCACTTACCCCACTCCCATTACCAGCTTTACGCTACCACACTCGCCGTATGTGGTGGGTTTTCGTGAGACTTTCTTCCGCTTCCGATACTCCCACCATCCTCACTCACCCCGCCTAGTTTCAGGCTTGTCGCCGCACTTGTAGCTCCAGTGTTAATACCAGTGCCTTTTCTCTCACTAAGCGCTTTCGACCAGCGCTTCTTGTCCTTTCCGCCCTCGCCGATATCATCAAAGCCTAAGACCTCCCGTATCTCAGGAATCTCTGCATGATCTCTAGTATTCTTCATTCTATGACACCATGTGATTTGCTTCTCTTCATATCCCTGTTGCTCCCCCAGCTCCGAGCCATTCCCCAAGATACCACCACTTGCTTGCATCTTTCTTTCATGTTCAGGCAGTCCAACTGCAGGAGACGAGATCGGCGTAGCCATTTGGACAGGCTCGAATAAGAACTCTCCACCGACTTGTTGATAGTCGCCCCCTTGCAGCAGCTTTCCGCCCTTGATTTGTTTGAGACTCTGGAACACGCTTTGCGCCATACCCAGCATAGTTCCCCGGCGTTGATATTCGGGTCGAGGTCCCATGCTCAAGGTGCGCATCATTCCTAGCTCATCGTAGAGCTTCTTTGTGGGATCGGCGTATATCGGGAAAGGACAGTTCGTGGCTTCTTGATACATGGGTATGAGAGAGGGGCTACCGCAGCCAACGATTGCGATGAAGGTGGGAACATGAAGTGTCAGGAGCGAATCTTCGGTGATGGATGCAGTGAGGGTTCGAACATATTCTTGGCAGTTCTAGTAAAAATGTGAGAGTTAGTTCTGACTTTGAGCAGTGGTTGCGGAGGCCGAGAAAGCATACACCACAGAAGAAGTGACGGATAAAGATAATCAAGACTCGTCTTGCCACATTTGGACCCGAGTATAAGGTCTTGAAAGGTCGTGTCTTTCCATCCTTATCTAACACAAGCATACTTTCGACTTTCCTCAACACCTCTTGTGTAGGGATATCATTGTTTGTGTTGACATCGCCCGCAAACTCTACGGTATTATCGACTGCATGATGTGTGGTATCGATTGATGTCCTCGGCGATGTCCTGCTTGGCGAATCCATCATTTTGCTGTTTTCTGTACCTTCGGCTGCGTCGTCGAGCATATTATTGTTTGTAGAGGAATAGATCGTCGGATCCTTTGCTGAAGACGACTCGGATAATATAACCATTGTAGTATCCGCTTTGCGTCCCTTTCCTGTCCTTTCTGCTCAACCTTTTTGTCTTGACTCGTATCGTGAACTTTTCTTTTGTTAAAATTGATTGAATTTCGAAAGATCCTACAGGAAGGCCCGACTAAATATTTATTTATTCTAGTTATTTGATCAAGTCCTTTTCATACGTGTCTGAGGATTATTGCCAGTCTCAGCGTGGTTTCAAGGAGTCAAAGGAGCTGCCGCTGCAGACAAAGTTTGCTCCAGTCCATTTTTTGGGCGTTCATCATCACCAATTTGATTGGAGAAGCTGGAACACCGACTCGACGTAATTATACCTACTGCGTGTTGTTTGGCGCCACTTGGAGGGCTGGAGTGCCACCCGAAACCTGGAATTTGGAGTCTTTTCCAGGTATGCTCTGATCTGCTTCTGGCTGTGCCATTGTGGTTATGGTGGTGGAGCTCAAGGGGTCCAGACTCCTAGCGGACAGCGGCCTAAGCATGAGCTCGGTTGGGCCCGATGCAGGCGCCATCTTGGCGGTATCATAATACGCCTCCAGACAATTCCTTACTACTCCAGCCAACAAGCAGTCACTTACACAACCATTTATTATTGTGTCGCCGATGAGGTGTTAATGCAAGCAACAGTTCGAGCATGTCTCATCCACGTTACTCCATCAAGACTTCCGGTAAACAGCGTTTGGATCTGGTGCAGAACTTTGGCTCTCATCGTCGTTCTCGGACGACGTCTGAATCACAGATCGAGGAATACGAGAGTGAGAAAAAAAAGCTAGCGGGCTGGCCAGTCTGTTGATATAGCTGTAATATACGAGATCATCTATTCCATACCCCTCGACACCAACTAACAACATCACAAAGCAACAAATGCAAGAGACAGACCCGCCGCATATGCCATAACAATCACTCCCCAGGAGTAGCGTTACTTTTGGCTTGACAATTTGAGTTATGCCCTACGAGGATGGGTGGGTATACGCGAGCGCAGTAGCCAGCTACACAGAGCATGAGCAAAGTTTTCTCCGGTTATTCCCAAAGCCGTAGATAGCAAACCGGTCGAATGACCGAGCTGCAGCACGGTATCTGCTTGCAGACGATGACAGGAGTTTTCTGCGTACACGATCTTTTCCGGGTGAGGGTGTGGGTAGGATGGCTTCCAAAGAGCTGATGAGATGATCTTCATCGAAGTTAGTGTTATGGGTATTTGTTGTTCGAAATCATTTATAGGTTCCTTCATTTTACAATATTGCAAATTATCACCGCAAAAAGGTTAACTCCAGGCAAAGAATACCAAGAGTCACAAATTCGTTTTCATCGTATATATGTACGTACAAACTCCCCCCCAAAAGCCATAACCAAACAAACACACACATCGCACCCAACACTCTCCTCCCAATCCCTAAATCCCATTACTAGCACAAGTAAAAACGCCGCCTACCGCGCCCGCCGCATAACTATCCACAATACTCTGGACACTCGTATACGTGCCCGCGCCCAAAAACAGCAAGCCCACAGCAATAATCAACAAATTGACTGCGATTCCGACTTTACTCGTTTTGCGCAACCATCCTTCCCCATTATCCACTCTTCGCATCCTGAAGTACGCGACACCCCAGAAGATGAATCCGAAAAAGGAGTCGAAGAGCGAGGACATAAGCGAGAGGAGATCGGAGAAGAAAGGGATGACTTCCGCGATGATGAAAGCCCCAACCCAGGTAGCGGCTAAGATAGCAGCCCAGGTGGTCCAGCCGATGACGGTGTGCTCGCTCTTATGTCTTGTGCCTTCGAAGATGCGGAAGAAGATGAAGCGGGCGGAGACGGAAGCGTATAGTACGCCGAGGAAGATCAGCGTGGGGATCATGAAGGAGAAGGAGACTTTCTTGTAGATTTCGTTTCCGAGGGAGCCGAACGCAGGTGCGGTGTAGTACTGGTTACCGGTGTAGGCGTAGATGACGGCGCCGACGCAGCCGAAGACGATGATCTCGCAGATGGTCACGAGCCAGAGCGCTTTGGGGAAGTCGCGAGGGTCTTTCATCTCGGCGATGAAGGAGGGGAGGGTGATTTGTCCGATGAAGGTGTAGGAGATGTTGAGGAAGGCGTTCATTCCGGCTACGAAGGTTACGCTGGAGAGAGTGCCGGCTGTAACGATGGGTTCACCTCCATGGATGCCGGTCACGGGGTCGACGTAGTTGGGGTCGGGGTTGTAACCTGCGGGATGTTTTTCAATGCCGGCAAAAATAGTTGCTAGGAGGACCGAAATGAATGTGAAGAATGCGGAGGCGGTTCCTAGCTTCGAGAGAGCGCTGAAAGTTCTGGGCAAAGAGCAAACCCAACAGATGATCGCAGCGATCACGGCGAATACAACAGTACATTGACTGTGGTTAGTGATTGTATTCAAGTATTTTGCGCTAGTCAAAACGTGGAGACCCTTAAAGATATTAGTGCATGTGGGGAGAAACTGGAGGGGTAACGGTACGTACCTGAATGAAAGTATTGTTCAAAATGAACATGACCGCTGTAGCATACCAAGCCCAAGTCTTTCCAAAGAAGAGCATTTGTCCAATATCACAGACATCTCTAACCTCCGGATGGCGAAGACAAAACTCCCAAAGAACGAGAGAAGTGTACTGAACGAACAATGCGACAACGACCGTCAAGATGAGACCTGGTACCATACCCAAAGTGGCGTAGGAATATGGGAAAGACATAATGGCCAAACAGATGTACTCGGAGAAAAGAAGTGCAGCAGTCTAGCGCAGATTAGCAAATGCGCATTTCAAAGAAACAAACATAGCATACCTTCCACCAATGACAAGTACGATATTGGATAGCATTTCCCTGCTCCAACTCGATCTGCTTGCCCAAAAGATCACTTCCACTCTCTACCGTCCCAAAATCATATCCTTGAAGATGTGGCAGAACGGGGCAAATTCTTGGTCCAACAGTGATATCCGAGAATCCAAAAGCGGTCTTCCAAGAATCATTTTTCCTCGAACGGCGATTCCTCTCAGCCTCGCCATAGCTTCGACTCGAGTCCCTTTCCAAATCACCCGTTTTCTTCTCCGAGTTCAGAATCCCCTCGTTGTTGTTTGAATTGTATTTTGGTGGCATTTTTGCGTCTTGGGCATTCAACGCCATTTTCTAGAGGGGAAACTAAGGGTTGAGAGTTAGAAACACAGATTCGTATAGAGGAGTAGGAGGACTTTTAAAGGATGCAAGATATCTATCTTCTTTGGGGCCAATGAATGAATGGTGGCGCAAAGAGGACACAGGAGGAAACTTACTGGACTATTGGTGAATAGTGAGTCGGGTGAAAGGCGAGTACTTCTATACTCTGCATTAATGGCGGCGAATTGTATCCGAGCTGTGACGAGATTTGCGTTTGCCAACGAGTACTTATTGATCAGTCGTGCAAAGGCAGGCTGATTGACGGCGTGTGAATAGATACCAAAATATATTTCAAATATATAGATACAGATACACCATTGAGAGGTTGTAAAGGTTGCACTTTAAGGTAGGATGAGGATGAGGGGAGGTGGGTGAGAGGTAACTTTGTATGAGTGAGTGAGAGTGTAGTGTAGCGTAGTAGTGAGACTGTGGGTGAGCTTGAGTAGAAGAAAGCAAAAAATCGGATTTAAAGAAACTTTCCCTAGGGTAGAGAGGCAAGGCAAGCAATGGTCTAGGCTCTCTTCATCATCATCTTCATTAGTGATGGGCCGTTTAACCATTCAAAAGCATCCTTTCTGCAATTCGACATGTCCCATTCTCCTTAGTGCATGTACTAAAGTACATTCGCCGGGTTGGCCTGCATGCTTGCAGCAAGGCTCGCGCGCATTACACAAGTATGGGGAATAATGGAACATGGGAAATGGAAACGGCAAGCCGCGTTATGGGTCCTGGAAAGTTGGATGAGATTTGGTTGCATCGTCTTGCGTTTTCGGTTCGCCCGAGAGCTTCACCCCATCTACGAAGTATCTTATCGAGCTATCACCAGGTCCACCACCCGTCTCCCCGTCTTTCGTGCCCATATATATTCCTTGTTTTGTATAGGAAGGAAGCATTTGCGCCGCAGTGACTGTTTCAATCCTGTGCCGTCTACAAGTAAAAGCCTTTTGGCATCCAAGAAACGCCTCTTGGCGCATGCAAGCTTTTGCTGAGACTCTTGTTCAACAGGTTGACTTCTCATGTGTACGAAGTAAAGCTTGGATGTGGGGGCGACGGGTCACGCACGGTGCAATTGGACGTACTTTGTAAAAAGGCGGATATACTTTATACCAAGTAGTACAGTCAGATAAGCTCTAGTCCCTGGCTATCGGGCGATGGACCGCCATTCGATTTTTTGCGACGGGGCATTGGAGATAGCTCCCCTCCCCCACGTCCACTTCTCACATCTCAGTACAATCGCAATCCTGTGCTCCTCCCACACATTTCAGAAAATCTCCTTCAGATTTCTCTCCGGAGAGTTTCCGAGCAGCTCCACGCCGTCAAATTGTCCGGTTGGATTTAAGTCTTAATTGTGCTTTGCTTTTCGCGTAGAATACTCGTAAGCTACAGTACTCGTAAGTGAGGAAGAAATGCTGATGTGATATCAGGGTTTTATGACGTGCTAGGTGGCTGGCCGGTGCGGTGGGAAAACCTGGAATGTAGTTGCACGTGACTGGATCCATTATCTAATGATTCGGTCTGCTTCCTCTTCCGATTAGCGTGCTTCGGTCGTTCCGATGAGTTAGGGTGAAGTGACGGTGCAGCAATCTGGAAAGTGAGTGTTGTGTGCTGTGGGCTGTGGCCTGCATAACGTTACTTACTGTGTTCCATTGCATGTGGTGATTCGTTTTCTCCGTAAGATACAGCACTATGGTACTTGTGCTATACATGCAGAACTCTAGGCCAGGATAGGAAGAAGGAAGGACGATCATACCTCATCTCGCGTTCGCGTTCGCGATTGAAGTCTGCTGTGCGTCTCGGCTAGATCGTTCCAGTGTAACGGACAGCCCTAAACTGTCGCCCGTGCAGTTTAGCTACAGTATGGCACACCCCGCTTTGAGACTCTTGCTGTAACTTATAGGCAAGATTACATACAGTAAACGCGTATTAAAATAGTTCTCTAAATCTGAAAGTAATTTCAGTGTAGATCAATAAGTCAAAATTAACTACATACTGATATCTCAATTTCTGGATTTCTAGTACTTGAAGAGTATCACAGCCAGAATTAACAAAACCCATTGGGTGACTGCGTCTACCTGTGGTACTCATATCATAGCCATATATCACAACACAAGTCTGCCTAACTCCTGTCTGTATATATGTGTGTTTGAGGAAAGAGAAACATGCAGATAGAGATTGATGCATTACTTCGTATTCAAGAAAGAGGTTGTACTTTGCCCTGCGTGAAGCTACTGCGAAGGGAAAGCTCTATATACATAGGTGTTGCCCGAAATATATCGCCCGTAGGCGTTCTGTCTCACCCCGTCTGCCTTTTAGCTATGTCACGATGTCCGGTCTCCATGGTAGCGCGGGTGAGCTGGCACATGCGTATTATATCAGAGTATATGTAGTAGGATGGAGCGGGAAGGGATTGGGCGCTGCGGCCTACTTCCTGGCTACTTGGAGGAAGGACGGTTAAAAAAGATGGAGTGCGCTACGTGCGTGAATGTATACCTAAATTAAATGTCACGGCGGAGTAACAGGAGGAAACACAAGTAGGGATTACGGCAAACGTACAGGCTCCGAGTGGACAAGATGCATATACACAGTGGCTTATACCCGATCATCTTGTGCCTTCGAGGACAGCATGAGCGATGATGAAGCGTACGTGAATCAGAGCATACTAAAGAAATATGGTATCTTTGAATTTCTTGTCCTCATTACACATACCATTGCATTCCAACCATAGCCGACCAGACTTTTCCGTACCGTACCTTCTGAACCCACCTCCCATCAGACCAGAGATCTACCGCCGGTTATGGCGAAAGGAAACGAACTCAAAAGGAGAAAGCGGAGAAAGTATCGGGTTGTAAAAACATGACGAGTGAAGAAAAGTAAGTAAACAGAATCATAAAAGGAGCAACAAGTCTTTTCGCGTCATAGAAAAACGTCCATCCTCTGCGAGTGTACCTGCCCGTTGTTCCCACCAAGTGCTAATCTTACATCTAGCGTGATCCGTTCAACGTCTAACGCGCATGAGGAAAAAAAAGTAAAGGAGTCTCTTCAAATATGGATATCTCACATCCCTTCAGTTTGGACTAAGCTGTGGATGGAAATCATCATATTGAGGCACAGATTCAGTACATTCAAGTTTAAGCAGACGCAGAAGTAGGAGGGTCGCGATTGAAGACTGTCTTGACTTCTTGCCAGTATCGGAGCTTATCGGCTGCTGCTTGATCTTCATAGACCTGAAGGCTTCCGTCAGCATGAAAGAAGAAAAAGTAGACGAGATTCAAAGAAAACTAACCTTGCGTTGAGCAGCGGGCAATGCTTTCCACTCTGTCGCAATCAGGCCCAGAGCCTCACGAGCTTTCACATTTGCGAAATCTCCAGATGCATATCTGTCTTTGATGAAAAAGAGGAGGGCATGTGCTGGACGGCGAGGTTGACGTTCGTCGGGAATGTCTCTCGGTACACTTTTGCCGCTCAGTTTGCGCAAGGCTTGTCGAGCATTGTTTGCTAGGCGGATCTCATCGGGTGTATGAGTTGCGACCCATTTCTTCATTGCGACCTCATTGGAAGCCTTGTTCTCGTTCGCGGTGTGGGTCAGGCGCTGTATGAATTATTTAGTCTAGGGTGTAACGGGGAAGAGATGTCGTGAGCATTATATGCATACCTCAATTTCTGCTGCGGTGAGCGCGGGGTACTCCGCAGCAGCTTTGCCAAGATCAACTTTGCCCTTTGTTCCACTGAGAACGGTTTGTATATGGACGTTGCGAGCTGCGATTGGTTTGTGTTTGGGCTCTTCAGCAAGAAGTGCCACCTCCTTCAACCTCCTCTTCTCTCGGAAAAGTTTCACACTCTCCTTCAAGGGGGCTTTCTTTGTTTTGGGCTTGGGCTTGGGCTTGGGCTTAGCCTTTGACTTGGCTTTTGCCTTTTTGACAGGTTTCTTCGCGGGTTTCTTCGCATCTTTCTTCGCGGGCTTCTTAGCTGCAGTTTTCGGCGCTGCAGGTTTTCTCGCAGCGGGCTTCTTCGCAGCTGCTTTTGTCGCAGTCGCAGCGGGCTTCTTGGCCGGCGCAGATTTTGTCGCTGTAGCATACGAGCGACGCGCTAGGAGCGATTGCGATGAGCTTCGAGAGATGATTGCAGCATTTTGGTGAGCTTCAACGCGTTGTAATTGCCAGGTGCTAGCGAGAAACCGGTTTGAAGAGGGGTGCAATCCACCAATTCTCTTGATGGCTGCACGGCCAATGCTCGACAGCATTGTGAGTCAAGGTATGACGGTTTTAGATTAGGATGGTCTTAGAAACCAATTGATTGGAATGTAGAGAGGGGGTTTAACTGTGCAAACGAAAGCTGCATTGATGTTGCCGCACAAGTAAAATGACGCTAACATGGCGGGAGAGCTACCTCACGTGCTTCACCTTCAAGATCCGTGCACATTCAATCTCACGCCAAGCGAAACTACCGCAAATGTCTACTTTCGGAATTATCCTCAACTGTGCAACTGACTGACTGCAACCCTCTCCTACCAACTGGACGTACACCCATCCTAGTTATTTGGACGTACATTTTCCATACTGAGTCGAGGTTATTCGTTTTTGGAAGCAAAGGAAAACTAACCTCTTGTCGTTTGATCCTGCCTAAAGAGTAGTTCTACCCGTTGAAACACCTATATTATATTTGGGCGAAGGATGGCTCGGCACAGGGACTCTCGCTCACCATCGCCAACAGGAAGCCACCACTCCTCGAGACGAACCAGAAGAGATGACGATGGTAGAAGAGATCGCGATCGCGAACGAGATCGGAGGGATGACGTTAGAGGGCAGAGGCGACGAAGCCGTTCCAGAAGTCCTGATGTAAGCTGGTCCTATAATCTTTCGCCCATCTACTTTAGTCCTGTGGCTAATACTTTTCAGCGACGAGACCGTGATCGAGATGCCCATCGGAGGAGAGATCGTTCCATAGGAAGAGCAGGTGACGATTATTACAGATCTGCTCGCCGTGATAGATCCCGAGACCGCAGAGATAGATATACCGAAAGAGAGCGATCGCCTGACAGAAGACGGCGTAGAAGCAGAGAACGAGATTATCGTGACAGGCGAGACGATTCCTATGACAGGGCTCGAAGACGCCGCGAGGATTCTACTGACTCATGGTCCCGTAGCAGAGGAGATGACAATCGCGGACAAACGCCGAACAGGTCGAATAGCGCAAAGCCGAGCGATGTATATCTGCCCTTACTCATGCCAACTCTTGCAATTGCTAACGAATGTCTGCAGCCTCCAAAACCAGCTGTCGCTGCGGTGAAAACCGAAGAGCAGAAGAAAGCAGAACGTCTAGCTAGGACAGAGGCATGGAAGAAGAAGTTGGCTGAAGACAAGGAGCGCAAAGAGAGAGAACTCGCGGCTGGAGGCACCCGGAAATTATTAGATGATATAGATCAAAAGGCTAATGGATCCCCTGCCATTGCATCGCCGAACTCTCCTGCGACACCTACGACTCCCGCAACTCCAGCTGATCTTGCACCGCCAACCAATTATGCTGGAAAGTTTGATCCCAAAGCGATAGCCAAGAAGGCAGTAGCTAGTTCAAGCAGTGCAAATACACTTGGAAAGGATGTTCCCATGAAAGAGTTATCTAAAGCGTCCGCCACCTTAAATTCTACGGTCAAAGGATTACAAGCTGACAAAAAGCCAACAGCTTTCAACAGCACTTCAAAAGGTAAGCAAACGAGACCGGGTATTGAGACTAGAAGAAAAGCTAATGATTATGTATTAGCATCTGCGTTGCCTAAGACGAGAGGTAACCTCAACGCTTTCGGGCTTGGGGCTAAGACACATACTGACACCGAGAAAACTTCTCAGAAACGTGCTTTGGATTTTGATGAAGATGAAGGATCAAGGAAGAAACTAGAAAAGCTACCGACCCTCCAAATGGCAAACTCCGCGGATGATGATGATGCTGCGCTCGCTAACAGTGCTGAGGGACAAGATGATGACGACGATGAAGGCATGGAAGCTGCTGGTACCGAGGAAGAAGCTGCAGCTGCAGCAAGAGCCGCTGCGGAAAAGCGCGAAGAGCGATTGCAAGAACAACAAGATGCCGAAAATCAAACACATACAAATGGTGACGTCAAGATGGAAGATGCGCCCAACGTTCAGGCTGAGTCAACAGCTATGGAGGAAGATGAAGAAGTCGATCCGTTAGATGCTTTCATGGAAGAGATGGGCGATCCATTCGCAGCTCCGAACAATGACACAACCTTTGTCAAAAAGCAGAGCAAAGCGCAGCAACAAGAACCAGAAGCTCTATTCGGAGACGACGACGTTGACTTTAAAACGATGGATGCCGATCCTGATGATATCCTCGCTATGGCTAGCAAAGCTAGGAAGAAGAAAGATATTCCAACTATCAATTACGCGAAATTGGACCTACCGCCTTTCAGGAAGAACTTCTACACTGAACCTGCAGAGCTTGTGGATATGACCGAAGCGGAGCTCAATGATCTGAGACTTGAGCTTGATGGTATCAAAGTAGCCGGTAAGGATGTTCCCAAGCCCGTACAAAAGTGGTCTCAATGCGGTCTTGATGTAAAATCACTGGATGTTATTAAGAAGCTCGAGTACGATCGACCGACCTCCATTCAAATGCAGGCGATTCCGGCAATCATGTCGGGTCGAGATGTTATTGGCGTTGCTAAGACAGGATCGGGTAAAACTATCGCTTTCCTGCTACCCATGTTCCGTCACATTCGCGACCAGCCGCCGCTAGAAGGCTCAGACGGACCCATTGGTTTAGTCATGACACCTACAAGAGAACTTGCGACTCAGATTCACAAAGAGTGTAAGCCTTTCTTGAAGGCAATGGGACTTCGTGCCGTTTGTGCATACGGAGGTGCGCCCATCAAAGACCAAATTGCCGATCTCAAGAGGGGTGCTGAAATAATCGTCTGTACACCTGGAAGAATGATTGATCTATTGGCGGCCAATTCCGGTAGAGTTACAAACCTTCGACGTGTCACTTATGTTGTTCTAGATGAAGCTGATCGCATGTTCGACATGGGGTTTGAGCCTCAAGTTATGAAGATCTTCAACAACATACGGCCGAACAGACAGACAATTCTTTTCTCGGCTACTATGCCACGTATCATGGATGCACTGGCTAAGAAGACGCTTCAATCACCCGTGGAAATTGTAGTAGGTGGCAGGAGTATTGTTGCGCCTGAAATTACCCAGATTGTTGAGGTCCGAGAAGAGAAGGAGAAGTTTCATCGCCTTCTAGAATTACTTGGAGAGCTCTACAGTGAAGATGAGGATGCTCGCACCCTTATCTTTGTCGATCGTCAAGAAAAGGCTGATGACTTACTTAAGGACCTGATGCGAAAGGGCTATCCTTGCATGTCTATTCACGGTGGAAAGGATCAGATTGATCGCGACTCGACCATCGATGATTTCAAGGCCGGTGTTGTGCCTATCATGATTGCCACTTCGGTAGCTGCTCGCGGTTTAGATGTTAAGCAACTTAAATTGGTTGTCAACTTCGATGCGCCAAATCATCTGGAGGATTATGTTCACCGTGCGGGTCGAACAGGTAGAGCTGGAAACACTGGTACAGCCGTTACTTTCATTACAGAAGAACAGGAACAATATTCAGTAGGTATCGCAAAGGCACTTGAACAATCTGGTCAACCGGTACCAGAAAGGCTCAACGAGATGAGGAAGTCATTCCGCGACAAAGTCAAAAGTGGCAAGTCCAAAGACAGTTCTGGCTTCGGCGGAAAAGGTTTGGAACGTCTTGATGATCAACGTGAAGCGGCTAGAAATCGTGAGCGCAAAACTCACAAGACTGATGGTGATGACGACGATGAAAAGGAAGACAAGAAAGACGACGATGTCGTCCTTAAAGCTGCATCTGTCGTCCAACCTGCTTCTGCACCTGCGCCGAAATTGCTCGGCGTACCGAAGGGTATTGATCTTGATGGAGATATCACAGTTCATCGTACAGAAACATCCAAGAATCCCCTTGACAAAGTCTCATCCGCCATTGAGGCCATCAACGCCCGTCTCAACAAGACTGGTCAACTGCGCTCGGGCGTCCCAATCGATAACAAAGGCCCCGATGCTGGCGCTTTCCATGCAACGTTGGAAATCAACGATTTCCCGCAAAAGGCTCGTTGGGCTGTTACGAATAGGACAAATGTTGCTAAGATCCTTGAAGCTACAGGCACGTCGATCACTACGAAAGGTAGTTTCTATCCGGCTGGCAAAGAAGTGCAGCCGGGTGGTGATCCCAAATTGTATATTTTGGTGGAGGGCGATACGGAGGTGGTCGTTACTAATGCTATGAGGGAGTTGATGAGGTTGCTGAAGGAGGGCACGATGGCAGCGGCGGATCAGGAAGGTAGAGCGCCGGTGGGTGGTAGATATACAGTTACTTGAGGAGGAGGTGGAGGATCGGAAAATGGGGAGTTGTAATATGAAAATGCATGTGGAATTCTTGCCATTACATTTTGATTGCTCTGCGCTTGACCTGGGTGGTAATGATTCGTGTATACATCCATATGATACTGAGCTTTTGGTTTTGACATTTATAACTCAATCTCCTTCTCTATCTTCTTACATCATTCCAGATGCTTCGGCTCCTCTATTCAAATACACTCATATCGGTATCAATACTTACTGCTGCCCCCAAAAAGTAATTTCATGCAGCCCATCAACCAATGCACGCCCGTAAACTCCCTAAAACCTGCAGTACAGTAGCATTCTCCAAACTCCAAAAAATCAAAAAATAATCACCTTCCCTCGCCTCCCCTCCCCTCCCCTCCCGTCCCCGTCCCCACCGTATTCCACAATAAAGATATCCATTCCCCTCATCGCTGCTAAGTCATATCCCCATTCATCTCCTTCAGTTATAAGCCCTCGTCTGCGCTCCCTCGTCCGCTGCCCGCGCTAACCGCTCGTTCCTGCTGACTTCTTCCAGTGTGTCGACTCGGGTCTGCTTCTTTTGCTCTTGGAGCTGGGCGCTGAGTTTTCCTTTGGGTTTGCTGGAGTTGCGCATGCGTGCCTGGTGGGGGTGGGTTAGCTGGTTTTGTTTGGGTGTTTGTTTGTTTGTGCGTATGTCTGTGAGGGCGGAAGATCATTGTGTATTAGAGAGAGAGGGGTATTTGCGGGGTGACAATGCTGGGGAGGGGGATATAGGAAGGAGGGGGCCGGAGGAGCAGAGAAATGGAAAGGGAAGGGGAATCATACCTCAGCAGCTTCCGCAGCTTTCCTCCGCGCATCGCTCGCTTCGTCGCTACTGGGAGAAGGTCCCCCAAGAGTTCGAGGGGGTCCGCCAACTTTCTTGGGGACGCTCGAGGTGGGTTTTTGAGTTGATGCGGATGGAGGCGCGGCGGAGGAGAGGGTGCGCCCGGGTTGGGCGAAGGGGTCGGTGGGGTTGGAGGAGCTGCTGCAGCAGTTGCCCATGATGGGGTTTGGCTTGGAGGGGGGGTGAGGGTGAAGGTAGGATGCGCTGATTGTTCGTCGCTGGTTGTGTGTACGACGGTTTCTGGGCTTGAGAAGAAGGACGCGCGGTGCAAACTGAGATCTAAATATTTAAACTGCCTCCACGCAATTAAACCGAGGCGAATGAGGCTGTGAACGAGGGGGAAGAATGACGGATGAAGTTGATCAATCGGACAGTCGGTTGATAAGGAATAACCTTACCCTATTCCGAGGTCAGCCTTTTGCAGGCAGGAGGCTTGTTATCGATAAGACGGCACGTGTGAATCAGATCGAATGCACACAACATCTCGTACATTCACAGTCGGAGCATTTCATTTTTATTCCTAAATTCCCTTCTTTTTCAGTGCTACACCAGCGATAATTATTCATAACCCCCGAGAAAGCTCGCTATCTTTATGCTGGCGCATTCCATTCCATCCAGCCAAAGATCCGAACTATGACATAACGGGATCGATGGGAACTCGCGGTCGGCAGCGCAAGTGCCTGAATGAAAAACCCACAGCAACCTTACTTCACCTTGTTGGATACATACCTGGAGTCCTGGACGGCCACACAAAGAACCTCGCATCCTTAACTAACTTATCCATATTTTTATTCCTGAGATCGACGTGGAACTCTACCCCACGACAAAACTTTCCCAACCTGTCGCGGCTTGTCGCAGCGCATCGCATCTTACTTGAGACGATTGGAGACGACCTGGCCAAGATTGGAGCTCAATATCCTGCGCTGATCAAGAATTGTCCGATTGTCGACGGTTGCCGCATTAATTGATTATCGCACCGCTTTATACGTAGACCGATCTATCGCATGTAATATGCGAGCGACCGCAACGGCAATCATGGCGCACCCTTCGCTTTCGGAAAATGACTCGAGACAGCAAGAAACCATCCAATATAACCTTAGTGGCTATCAACAAACCTTCTACCCTACACATCCTGGCGCAGCCAACTATACGTCAAATGACCGCTACGCCAATCAACCTCAATACACGCAGCAAACCTTCCCAGCAGCTCCAGAGTTCGAGGATGAGGAATGGGTTGGCACGGCTCAGACTTTGGCGCAAATGAATCCGCAATACTTTGAACAGTATCTATATGCCGCGGTGGCGATTCCACCTCAACTTGCTCCAGATCAGAATATGAATACTGGAAATTTAAGGGTGAAGAGTTTCGCAACTCCAGCTTGGAGCAACGGCAGCAACAACATCGGCCAGCCTGCAAGAAAGAGGCAACGATGTGATGAAGCGGGTAGTTCACTGAGGCAGTCGGCCTCTGGAATTGGCCGAGTTAATTATTCAACTCAATCTGAGGCGCCGAGTGAATGTTGCAGTTCTTGTCCAAGCGGTACTGTCTGCACCGAGCCGGATTGTGACGCGTTGGGAGATGTTCTTGTTGCCTGTACTTCTCCGCAATGCGAAGAGCCGGTGTGCACTGAACCTTGTCTCAGAGGTGGTGTTGAAGGAAGACATTGTTCATCGAGCGAGGAAAGTTTGGGATCTGGAGAGAAATTCTCAGGTTGGGATAATTCTGCTTGGACAACGCAGGACTCAAGAGCTGTTGTTGCGTTGAGTACATCACAATTTCCACCGGACTTACATCAGAACTTTGAAAGTGACTACCAAACACCTCAAGAAGTAGGCCCATCCCCAGTTCCAACGACACCATCATTGGCCATGAATATGGAAACTCCCCACCCGGACCAGACACTTCTTCAAGCACCACACTCCTCTGGTCATACCGTGCAGCAGCCAGAAAACATCTTGGGCATTGCGCTTTCTGGTGCTGGAATGCGCTTTAGCGATGGTCCTCAACCGGTTATCTGCACTTGGGTGAACTGCGGAAAACCTATGCAAAATCCATTCGTATGGCACAAGCATTTCCATCAAGAACATATTGATCCACAATTTGTTTACGATTGTCCAATGCCAGGTTCTTGCCAAGCAACACTCGATTCGAATCCTGTGGACCATCTTCAGTCGACTCACGGATTTACTTTCAGTAAGACTGCTAACGGATTCCCTTGTCCAGCTCCCAATTGTTCCACTGCTGAGATGTATTGTGATCCCTCAAAGCTCCACAATCATTTGGATCAGGTGCACGCTGTACCCCAAAAACAGTTAAATTGTCAAGTGGATGCTTGTGATACTTTGTACCGAGACAAGACTGAATTCTTCGATCATTTGAATTCAGGACACGATTTACCTATCCCAATGACGCTAATTGAAGAGATTGACCTCTCGACCGTCCCAATGCCTGCGGCGGAAGAAAAGGTGAAGCAACCCGTGGAGGATAACCATCTTTCTTGCAAATGGGCAACCGGTGATGGTCATCTATGTGGAGAGGTCTTCACTTCTGAAGAAGAACTCCAAACTCATGTCAAGAAAGCCCATTTGGCTTCCCTGAACAAACAATCTGGATACCTCTGCAAATGGCAGGGGTGTAATCGAAAACAGAAAATGGGTGATAAGGAAGGGTTCTCGCAGCGTGGCAAACTTGAACGCCATATGGCTAGTCATACAGGCTGTAAGTTTATTCTATGAAAGTGAGATTGTATAGTTACTGATGCAATGCAATGTTTAGTTAAAGATTGCGTCTGCCCAACTTGTGGGAAAACTTTCTCGGCTGTGCAGTCATTGAAACAACACATTCGTCTTCATACGGGCGAGAAGCCGTGGAAGTGTAGATATTGCCCGAAGTCGTTTCCTCAGCAGAGTGCTTGCAGTATGTTTTCTTCCTTCACTTTACCTTTGAACGAGCCTTCCCTATCCTCTCTTTTCCCAACCATTCTTTTCTTCCCTGTTATCTGATTCCCCTATCCAATTAAACAACAAACTGACCTTTCAAACAGCTGTTCACGAACGCACTCACACGCAAGAGAAACCACTCGTATGCAATGTCTGCGGCAAAACCTTTTCGGAATCGTCGAATCTGGCGAAACATCGAAAGACGCATGGTGAAAAGGGGAGTTACGAGTGTAAGTTTTGTGACAAGACCTTTCATCGCTTGGATCAATTGAAGAGGCATCAAGAGGCTCATGATAAGAAGGATAAGAAGAATGGGAGTACAGGAGGGAGTGAAGAAGATGGAGATGGGGGGAGTGTGAAGAGCAGTGAAGAGGGAGAAGGAGGATGGGTTGCTAGGAGTAGTGTGGAAGCCGTGGGAAAATAGGGAGAGTGGGTAGCGTGGTGGTTCTGTGCTGGCGTTTATTAGGGATGGGGTGGGATATGTCTTACGGAATGTCATGGAATGTAGAGCGAGCTCTACATATATCGAAGATGGAGCAATGGGACAGAGGGAGGTATTTTATGATTCTGTATATGGACACACGCACGCACCCATATAATGCGCATGCATGCAATAGCTTAGAAAGACATCTACGGACGGACAAAGGGCGTTGTGGGAAAGGAGAGTTCATTGAGTGGAGGGGGACTACTTTGAACTTTGGGCTTTGGGAGTGGAATTATGAAAAGGGCTTTGGGAGTTTCTACGAAGTACTATGACATGGAGAAGGAGATCAAAATACTATTATGCATGGACGGGGAAATGGAAAGGGAAGGGAAAATGGAAGGGGAAATGGATGGAGAAGATCCTCCTTTATTTTATGGTTCTGAATGTTTATAAATGAGATGAGATGAGAGGAGGTGTGATGGGGTACCATCGACCTACCTAGATAGCTAGGCAGTAATTGAATTCTTGGTTTAAGGATTTAATTTGGATGGGTTGGTGTATGTGAGGAAAGTTTTTGTGATTGATTGATTGATTGATTGATTTTGATGGCGATTGAGTGAGTTCAACTCATGAGGGTAGGAGGGGAGGAGGATAAGAACTGGGAGAAGGGTGTGGCATGGGGTGTGTTGTGTTCTTTTCCTGTGCAGGGAGGGGAGTTGTGGTCGTGGTTTGTTGCTAGGTGGTTTGTTGCTGGGTGATGAGAGCAAGAGTGGTGAAGAGGTGCAGTGATAGCTACATGGTTTGAGTTTATATCTACACAACACTATACAATACTGGAGTAATATGAACGGCACGCGTACCTTCGCAGACTCCATCATCCATCAGAACACGGTTCCAAGATGGGGAGAGAGGGGGAAGGTGAGATTTAGATGGAAGTAGCAGAGCTTTGTTACGGATAGGTAGTCAAGGCCAGGTGGGCACCGACATTGATTTCACATTATGGTGGTGGTGGGTGAGTTCTGATGAGTGAATTGGAGGATAGATAGATGGGTTAGTGGTGTGGTGTGGTGTGCGACTTTGATACATTCACTGCGCACCCGACATTCAGTGTTGATAATGTTGCAATGAATTGCAGAAGTGTGAGAGAGAGGCTGGGTTAACATACGCTCATTGAGAAGCAAAGGGAAAGAGTAGCTGGGGAGAGGTCACCTGGACCCATTTGTCGAGTCAATGCTGAGCAATAGAAGAAAATGGGAGATATTGAAAAGATTAGAATCAGCACTGACTGAAACTTTCCATTCTATGCGGTTCAACTCTGGCAGAGCTCATCATTTGTGTTTTTTCATCATCCGGACATGGAGGTATATTAACGGAGCGGGAAGTACGAAAATTGGGGAAAGTATCGTATGGAAAACACTGTTTCACCGGAGCATGGAGACTGAAAATGAAGCAGAGAATACAAAACATGAATATTTCGTACTCATTTTGGGCTAGATTGGTGGCATGAAGAGTGTGAAGAGTGTGGAGGTAATGGAATGAAAAGCGCCGCCGCAGTGAAGATGAAGCGTGGTCGCATGTCTTTGATAGATGGCATGGAATGAGATTGAGCTCGTCCTGGGCCTATTTCGCGATTGGAGGTAGCCAATTATCGTTGCTTTCCATCATCCAGGTTCGCGAAATAATCGATCGGTACTCATTGGTCTCGGTACTCGTAATAATCGTCCTCAAATCGCTCATCGAATGCTTCACCAACTTTGAGAAAGTATGGCCGTCCTCACACGCAATAAAACCATCCATTGTTTTGCTCAAGTCGTTGATTTATTGGGGTGGCTATTCATACCAGCCAATGCTAATTTTCGATGATACACCATGACCCATGCGAAAACAAACCAGGGCAAAAGGCGCCATTGCCAGCCAACCTTCAACACTCATAAACCCCTCACGTTCCAGAAAATCTAAGCCTCCGCCTGGTAAATAGTTAGCACCGACATTCTATCATCAATCTCCACCAATTCCCTAAAACAGATGCATACCTTAACAGCATACTTCCTCTGGGGGAAGTGTAAACTTCTCTTCTTGGTCTTCTCCAATACCAACTCGCGTTCGTGCTTTGTGAGACGTCTTCGGATGGCGCGAGTCTGTTTTGTTCGGAGGTCGAGAGGAAGGTATTTCTTTCCCTTGTAGAAGAGACGGAGTTGTGCACGTTGGTTGGCGTTGATGACGGTGAGGACCTTGGCGATAGATTTGCGGATATCGTGGCTATTTCGCAGAATAAAATTAGTATTTGGTTCCAAGGACTCGATTCGGGTGGAAAGCATATGAATAATTAGGAAACGCACATCTTGGTGAGCTTAGAAGCTGATCCTCCGGCAATCTTTTGGGTTCTCAATTGACCGAGCTCAGTCTTCAACTCGGAAAGTTGCTTGGAGAGATCCTCCTTGTTCTTGGACCAAAGTTGGCCAGTCTTAACTTTTCCGGACGACTATCACATTAAATAATTAGTCACTTCCATTATTTCCGTAGCTCTCGGTGACATGATGCAGCGTACCATTTTGATTGCTTGTCGTGTGGTTGTCGATTGTGATTGCTGGGCGTATCGTCGTCGTGAAAATATTGAAGTTGTTCGAAATCGCAAGAACTTTTGACTAGGGCAACCGAGCCCACAAACGAATTTTCGAAAATTGGGATTAGTGCCTCGTTAGTGAGGTTCGGAGTTTAGCGTCAAGTCACATGGTACAATTATTGAGTCCTCGATTTTCGACTCCCCTCTTTTTTTGCTCGGTGGAGGTGTACAATTGCGAATCCTCGAGATGGTACCAGCTCGACGAATACCGTGTACTTTCGACGATACACTGAAAACGATCTACGAATTTCTGAATCGAACCACTAACCATTTAAGGGACAGCTGTACGACAACCAGACTTTCTTCACAACGGCACTTTCGGTCATTGACAAATTCTTGTTAGACGACGAACATGCAATGAATCGAGCAATCATGGAGAATTAGTACTCTTTGGGGTGGCCAGCAATATTAAGCATGATCGAGTCCGAGGAAGGCCCAGAAATTTTTGTGGTAGTGCCCAAAAACACGAGAGGCGAGTCTCTTAACGTTATACCCTTTCATCTCTAGATCAACTTGGATGGATTCAGGATGAGCTTGAGAAGCCAACGTGTACGAGTACCATAACCCATCTGTTGGTATCAATAAACAACCAGGAGCACCAAGGAGATATGATTCTAGGAGCAGAAACATCTCGATCTTCCGCTCGATTGATCGACTGTTCGGCTTTTATTCCCTGTCCTGGTCCCTTCTGCGTGTTTCTTGTTAGACACCTATGGGCATTCCTGTCGGAACCAATGATTATGGCCGCACCTCGATCCGAACAGGACGGCAATGAATGATGAGCTGCAGTCACTGTGGGTGATTACCACTGGGAACGTATAGCAGATAACTTGTTATCAAGAGAGCACACACTCATGAGTAGAATTTCTCACACTAGCTCCTACGTATGCATGATAGCTGAACACTGTCTACAAGACAATGTCATCTTAAACACCAGTATCCATAAAACGTTTCCATATACTTTCCATCCTCAAATATCATTTTTGTGGTGGAACTCCCCATGCACTGACTTCCAGCAATCTCTCTCTACCCATCAAATCCCCTCGATACTCGCACTCTCACATGATACAACACGATATTCCTCTAGGCTCTTTAACCATATCCTCTACCTTCTCAAACCTCCAGTCCCTCTCTTCCAAGCCCACTGCATCTATTTGCTTAAACTTAATCAACTCCTTGAAATATGTCTTTTCCTTGTCCCCGGTCCACTCCCCCCATATCATCCATACCTTGCACTTCTCACCATTATACATCAAGCCCATATCCGCATCTCCTCCCTCGTTTTTCTTCCCATCCTTCTCATTCTCCTCCTGCGCCTGCTCATTACCATCACCATCCCCACCCCTTATACCCAGCACATCTTCCCCACTTACCACTTCACAACCACCGTATGTAATCCTAGCAATCTTCACTTTCTTTTGCACAGTCATAGTAAACTCAATCCCCGCCAGAGTCAACCCGTCCGTCTCTAAATTCCAAGGCACGAATATCGTCACAGCAGTAATCTTACGCCGTGGCGGCGCGTACACAGATTGACTCCCTGCTTTGAAGACTCTTGCTGGTGCAGCGAGGTACGGTAGAAGCGGTCGCAAGATGGTGGGGAGGACTGAGCTTGAGAGTGGTGTGTCCCCGCTTCCTAGTCGATGTTCAATATCGCAGTCATAGATCATGTGCAGTAGGTTTGGAGGGAGGGGATTTGGAATGAGGAGGGCTGGCTGAGCGATGAGTACTTACGGATTACAAGTAAAACATCACCGTTAGCATCATGTGCACAAACAGACGGTTCATCAGGTTTTGATTCAATATCTGACTGCGCGATTAATTTTAGGGCGTCAGTCCATGCGATGGTGGCGGGTGAGTTGGGGTCTTCGAGGTTGAGGGTTGAAGGGGATAGAGACAGCTGGATTATGATGGTGGTTGTGGACATGGTCTTTCTTGCTTCTTCTTTCTGCGTGAGAGGAAAACTCGGATTATGATTTTAATGGTTTCAAAGTTTTATTTGTTAACAGAGAAAGGTATCTGCCTTTTGTAGATGAATTGACCTCGAAGGAAGGTGTAAATAGGCAGGAAAATTGATTCTATTTTTAGATTTTAGATGGCGGCGCAGGAGGCGAGGGGATTTACACTGATGTCAGATTATGGTATTAGATAATCAGTTCTTTAATTGCTCCTGTGTTTCTCTGTCCCTTTGTCAATCCTAACTCGTAATGTTTGAAATGTAAAGACAAGTGTCTGTCAAAGATATAAGACAACTACTGTATAAGCCTTGATCGATGCCCCAGTCTACGCACGATTTCTTACGACTCCCACAATCGGAAGACTCCAAAAGATGCATTCTCAATATTTATAAGATTTCTTCCCTTATCCTTTATATCCAAGTTACAACCGAGACTCAGAAAAGAGATGGCGACACTTAGATTTGCTTGTAGGATTGTACCCTGTGGTAAGGGATCGATGATCTTCCAACTACTCAAGCAGTGTTGTGATAGTCCTGCAAAGGACATGTTGTTGTTTGACGTTGGCATTTGATGCCGGCAGCTTCGGTTTAGCTACCTTGTCGTCGATTCGTCGCTCCCCTACGTCTCATGCCTTCAATACTGCATGCTCCTATGTCAGACATAAGTAGTAGATCTTCCACCATTTGGGCGTGTGAGAATTCGGGTTAGTAACTTCAATTCTCGTTCCTCAGAAGCTCTGAATCTTCGATCTCTTTCTTTACAACGAACCACCTCTTTTCCTACCAACATCGATACTTGTCTTGTTCTTAGAGCATGAATGGCTGATTTCTAACCATGAGACAGCTCAGACCTAGACAATTTTCAACTCAGCATTGCATTCTCTCCCTCGATAATGCCTCAGCTTAGCATGAACAATATACGAATCCATCCTGATCAATGATCTGGTGACTATGGATAGTCAATGCAGTGGAGAAATAATCCTAACAAATACCAAACTTGAGTCACTCCCCAGAAACCAGAAGACTATTTCGTGCAGAACTGCGCGACTCCTTTCGCTGTCATCTGCGAGTCTGCCGAAGATTCTACTCCCGAGTCGACGCTGTTTCTCAAAGAACACTACGGCTGTGTAAAAAGATTGCATAGATAAAGAGGAGAGTGAAGATCATAGATCAGCTAAGTGCATCTTCCAAGCGTGGCTCGACAACTAAGGCCCTTCCATCCAAGAAGCCACTCCAACATTTCACCATGTAACGTATTCCTTTCCTGTAGCAACCACCCGCAGAAGAAGCGCCGCATTAAGTCGATTAGTAATACCATATAGAATGAAGTTACGATAGGCGACTCATAACCAATAATATACGGATGGACAAGTCACTTTGCGATGATGAGGGCACCGAAAATCGTGCTGCTGCTCGACTTGTAACAATAACAGCTTCTCCGGAAGAAGGATGAACATTGAGAGATTAGTAGAGCCTCCGATCGATATAGCAAGGACCAAGAGCACAGAGGTTGTGTAGAGGCCAAAGAGCTTGCTGTTGGAAGAACACCGGACGTCACTCAAACGTCCCCATCCTGTGATTCTTCCAGATCCGTTGGGACAGTGACTGTTCGCTGAACAAATGGATGGTCAAAACTTGCCATGTAATTTGACTTTGTTTCTGAATGTGCAATATCCATTCAGGCAATGACCTATTAATATAAGACATGAATAGTGAAAGATCAAAGACTGCGGTATGCATTCTGTACCTATGGATGCTATAAAAGGCGCTGCTCGCATGAGATAGACGGTAGACTCACGGAAAAGTCAATATCGAAAGCAGGAACGGATAATAACAAGTTAACTGCTTGAAATATCAAATCTCCTGGCATAAGTCTGACTTCCAATGCGTAGCTTACACTTCTACCGCGGGATCATTTTGCTCTTCTTCCTTCCTTCCTTCCTTCCTCCCCCTTCTTTTCTAACGCCTTCTTCTACCTCCCCTTTACCTCTCTAATATAAAACAAAAATCTACTAACCGGCCGATCCTCTCTATTCCTCCACTTCTCCGGCACAGGTATCTCAATATACCTCCCGCCATTAATTGGCTTAAAACCATGACTTTCATACAAATGCTTGGCAATTATCGTCCCATCAATGAAACCGGGCAAGCCTAGTTCATCTGCTATTGCTGTGCCGTACTCCATGAGCAGCGTGCCAGCGCCGAGACGCTGATGCGAGGGGTGCGTTGTTAGGATGTCAAGGACTAGGAAGGGAGTATTAGTGTGGAGCTTGGGGATGAATGATGATGGAACGTGTTAGGAAGGAGGAATTAGTTGGAGGGGAGAATGTGACACGAAAGAATGGTAATTGGTAACGTAAGTGGATAGAGACAACGAATGGCAGGAGTGTGGAGAAAAATGACGACCTACCAACACAAGGCTCGCCCTTAGTATACTTCAGTTGATGTTGATGAACCCAATTTATCAGGTATGCAGCCCACTCATTGGAGTCAGCATCATCATGCCAATCTACACTGATATATTCTTGTTTTTGTTCTTCAGTCAACGGCGCGGTATTGATGAGCCATTTCGCCGCGCTTATCAGATTCCCTGTGTTGGAGTTTATTAGTGGTCGTTGAAGAGGAAATCAAGTGGAGTGGATGTGAGGATATGGCCAAAACCATGATCTCAGAGACTCAAGTCTGAGAGGATCAAAGAAGGGCACACTTGTGGCAATTGCAAGCCCATCATATTGATTGACAATGAATCTTCCGGACATTCCACCATGGCACTCTTTCTCTAGCATCCCCTCTCACACCTCATTTGTTTGAACTCTCCACACCTTCTCATTCAAGAAGCTTCTCAAGTCACCGAGACAGAAATATCACACTCACCCCTCTCATCGACAACCTTAACATATTTAGCCCCCGCATCGGCCAACCATCTATCCACGGTCCTCTTCACTGCATTCTCAAACTTCTCCGTTGGTGGATAGAGTACGAAAAAGAAAGGTTCGACTGGATTACTGAAAGCGGCTATTTGTTGGGAAAGGATTTCCGGACCATCAATTAGAGGATCGCAAGGGAGGAGACGAAGGTTGGAGGATTTGGGTTTCGGGGTGGCATTTGAGCTGGGGAGTGATGTAGGGTTTGCTTTTGGAAGGGAGGAAGGATTTGAGGGAGACATGGAGATATGGAGAGACGTGGGGGTTGGCGTTGCCATAACGAATGTGAGATGAGGGAGGTGGAAAGAGAGATAGAGACGAAAAGGTGCCTGATGGGAACAAGTTTGTAAGGTGGAGATGAAAAGAAGGATATTTTGATATCAAATCCCAATGTACGATTTCATAACGTGCTCTGACCCAAAGCACGAAAGAAAAAGAAAAGGAACGAAAATCCAGCCTCAGTGTCATCTCAACGCCTCAGTCGAATCCCAATGCTACCTCACATCACATTTCCCATCACATCTCATTCCACGCTCCTCATGCCCAGTTGACCAATAAATTCATCCCGAGCCAAATCACGGAACTTCCGTAAATGTTTCGGCAATACTAAGCCAACAATCCCTTGACCGGAGTATTGCTTTTTTCCTCCTTGCCCTGCATATGGATATACGAATATACGATAGTTGCAAAAGAAAACATAAAAAAGAGTAATAGGCAGCTAAGAATCCTTCATTCGGTATTTCCAAAGGGTGTGATAATTGATTGGTATTTGTGCATCAAAAAGTGAATTTAGGCACGCACACTGTTCAGTAAGCATTATTCGTCAACTGTTTCCGGGTTCATACATGTATACAGTATATCCGGATAAAAGCACCAAACCAATACGCCAAGCAGTCGAGACCGAAGTCAAAACTCGGAACTCACTTCTCATATGTCGTGACTAGGTACCTTCTCATCAAGGTTCAACTGCCACTAGCCTGCCCACGGACGTCTAGATAAGAAGTCTCGCGACGTATGAAGCCGGCGGATGTTCCTCTGTTCACCACCTGTAGGGATTCCGATCCTTTTCGAGCCGTCCCGGCACTGCGGTAACGAACCGAAGGTATGTCAAAAGCGGATAGGATAAATTGGGTCTGGTGGGGTTGAAGAAATTGAAGCTTAACTTTATTTGAATGGTTGTGCATAATCTGACGCGGGAGGGGATGAAGAGGGTGGGTTAAGACATGGCTTGTGAGGGGTGTTGTTGATTATTGTGGTAAGATGTTTGACAATGCAGGAAGTGCTTTCACCGAGCTGCTGTCATGCTTACCCTCCTCGTCTACAGGTGCGCTGGGAGTTTTTGTATTGTTGGACTAGATACTATACGTTGAGAACTCAAATCTATAATCTATTTCGTATTGTAACATACTACTGGATAATGATATGATGCTTGCTAAAACAGTAGTGATACTATATACCTCATCCCGTGCCACTCTCTCGAACACCCTTGGGATGACACATCTACTGCTGTCTCTTGATTGGGTCGACGATAGGCCATTTGTAGGCATGTTTTCCCCAACCAATATAAAACACGATACTGAACAGTAAGACCCCAGCAAACAGCACACATGAATAGTTCATCGATACCTTATCCACTTCCGCAACAGCTGGCCAGAAACTGAAGAACATGGTGAGGATCGAGTAAATCAATCCAATAATGTTGACGATAGGACCCAGAACTGGACCCATTTGCCAAGGACCCCAGTGAATTTTGTCTTTAACTGGATCCTGGCGAAGACGCTTCTTTAGTAAGAGACAGATGGGAATTATGTAGCTTGTAGAAAATGCCGCCACATTGACTGAGACGAAAGAACTGAACGCTGCTGTGCTCCCAATGTTGATGAGCGCCAACAGAACAGAGACTACCGTGCCAACAACAATCGAATAAATCGGCAGGGCCGTTGGTTCATGTACCTTTATCAAATCAGTTGTTTGATCACCACAGGTTAAGGCTGGCTTACTCGACTGATATACTTCGAACCTGGCACACCGTTATCGCGAGCGAATGACCAGAGCAGTCTAGACGCTGTTGCCATGACTCCAATATCGGCGGCTATAATCATAACTAAGATAACGCAAGTCATTCCAGTTGCGGCAGAGTTAGAGTCCGTTGCTTGGACGAAGATCTCCATGAAGGGGAATCCAGTCGGACTTTTCAATGCATCGTCAATGTTACCCAGACAAAACAACAGGGCAATCAGCAGGGCGAACCCCATGACCCCATTGAGCATAATCGACGCAATCATGGCCCATGGAACTTGTGTAAGTTAGTTGGCTGGTAGAAGTATATCAGCCGGTATGGGCTTACATACCTACTGTGCTTGAGTTGACAATTTCCTCGCTCATGTGGCAAGCAGAGTCGGCTCCTGTAGAAGGTCAGGGGTTGCTTAGTTAATCTCGAGAGAAGTCTTACCAAGGAAGGAGACAACGCTCGTAATAAGCCCAACGAAAAATGATACGCCATCAGTTTGCCATCCACCCTCATTGAGGAATTTAGCAAAGACATCCTTCGTAGATCCATGCGGGGCGAGATAAACAAGGGGAATAAGTATGCCGAAGAATCCTAGGATATGAACACAAAGTGCCAACCCCTCAATCTTCGGTAGCCATCGAGCAAGAAACGTGTTGATAAATATCATGAAAGCAAGAACAGCATATAATATCAACGTCGCTTGCCACCTTTCTGGGACATAATCTGGATGATTCAATACCACAACGCCCTGAATCATCGTTGCGCATAGGAACGTGACACTTGCTTGGGCCGCTTGCCATCCGATTACCGTCAACCACCCTGTGATGTAGGAGAGAAACTTCGCATATGACTTCGGAGCGAGAATTGAGACCCAGTGGTATTGCCCGCCAGACAAGGGCATCCTACTTTGTTAGCCACAGCTTCCATGGAAGATTATATCAACATACATCGAAGCCATTTCAGCCAGACTCGCAACGGTCGCAACAGTTCCTATCCACTAAAAATATCCCGTCAGTTTCCAATCTAAGTGAGCAGCCTGAGCAACGTTTGAGGCCGAGCTTTTATGGACGAGCAAATGCTTACGCAGAAGATATAGCCATATACCAAGCCTGCTGGACCACCATTGGAGAAGCCATATAAGAAGAGAGCAAACATTCCTTCCCAAGTAGACAGCAAACTAGAGACGAAACCTGCAATCGACAGAAATCCGAAGTTGCGCTTGAGTTGCTGCGGTTTTCCATAATATGCCATTTCTTGATCATCTCTGCTCGTATTACCCTTCAAACATGAGGATGGAATATCATAAGCTTCATTCGACGAGGCAGTCCTGTCGAGGACGCCCATTTCGAGATTCTTCTTGTCGTCGTCCATTTTTACATATAAGGAAGTAAAAACTTCTGACCTTAAGAATTGAATGGCAGGATAGAAGGAAGGGACAAAAAGCAAAAAGGAAACCGAACAGGACTGCGGGGGTAGAAGAGTCCCTACATCTTCTTGAACATAAATATAAATACCTTGCATGAACCGTCAAATGGAAAAAGTAAGCCTGGACACACCAAGAGAGTGGAAAAATGTCTCATTATGTGCATCCCGATGCATTGCTACTGGCTGCATCGTACTGAATCAAGTCTAGATGTTTTGATACGTCCATTAATGATGATAATGGTTGGCGTGCAAGGGATGAAATTCGATACCAACGTGCATTTTTTGGTGAGGTTGCATTGACGCGGGGGAAGAAGCCTAAAAAGGGTTAAACTTTTCACGTGCTGTGTGCCGAATTACTGTAGTAATTTGTGCAAGGAGAATATTTCCTCCGCCAGCGTCACTTCGATAACTGAGTATCACAAAAACCGTCTGCGTGCGGTTGATCAATCATGCAAGTACATAAGAACGCCATCTGGTCGTCTGTTCATTGCAGAAAGCATAGGCCGACTGAGGACATTGTGCTGCAGCTGAGACTACAATCTTTTGGTTGTTCAAGGACTTTTCAATTGTTGTTATCGGCGAGGTTATTTCTGAGCCGGAAGAATGGCAATATCTACCTCTTGTTAGTCTTATTGCCTCCCCCCGCCTCCCGACCGTGTGGAAATTAGACGTCGGCGCGACTTCTAGCCTTCCAGGGCAACAGCTTCATGGAATATGTAAGTCCATGTCAGACATATAAATGGCACGATTCCAAACGTTCGTGACGACTAGCCATGACTGGAACTCCGAAAATACGCTGCCCGGAGAAGTGCTCCTTTTACCTCCAGATTTAACCTCTACGAGGTCGTATCTCATTTTGCCCCTTTCGTGTAACCTGATATGACGGTTTCGGGATATGTACCAAGCAACAAAAAGCAGTCCCAAGTTGCTCCATTACGATCAAAATAGATGGATGATCGTAATTTTGGGGCTATCTTTCATACCAAGCCTCAAATGCGTGGGATTTTCTTACATATAAATCCAAGGATCAAGGAACCATGGTGTTCGCTCCTCGTGGGGTGATATTGCAGTTGCTTTCTCCCCAGGTTTCCGGAACAATTTGTACGAGCCAATACAAGCTCCTCTTTCAGATGTTCGCAACAACGTCCAAACTTCACATCAGAGTTCGCAGGAGCCGTGGCTATGGGCACAACTGCTGAGGCATTTTCCATAGATTCGGTAAATTGGATATTTGGAAACTCTCAAAATCGGAAAAAGCAAAACCAACCTGCGAATGCACCCCAGGTTGTTGGTCACTGGCTTGTCCCGAAGGGCCGTTGGCCCCTTGCATCGTTCAGCGACTTCTTTTTTTTTTTCAACATCATGCCGGAAATCCCATATCATGTTCTCGTGCATCTCAAAATGCCGGGACAGTTGATGGATTTATGCAATAATTTAGAAAGAAGAGATGTATAACTAACCCAATTGCCATTCAATGCACAAGTTTCTTTGATTCTTTCTCATGATCCAAAATGACACCCGTATTATTATCACGAAAAATCATAATTTCGGAATTCAATCAGGGACCTGTTGTGAATATTGCGACATGGATGGGACTCACGGGAATGATACTGGCCGTTATTGTAAGAATAGGGAGCAAGTTATTCGTTTTGCGTCGAGTTAATACCGACGATGCACTGATTCTGATAACTATGGTGAGTTCGAGGCGAAGTATGTGATGGGTTGAAAAACTGACAGGAAATAGTGCTTAGGCATATGCCATAGCATCATGCTATCAGAAATGGTTGAGAAGGGTGGTTTAGGACAGCCTCAAGATACTCTGAGTACGGAGACGTTAGCTAATTACCAGAAGGTTCTTCCTGTCGTTCTCGTCGAGTCTTTCGAAAAGGCTAATATTCAAACAGTATGGATATGCATCACAACTGTTCTATATACCAACACTATGTTTTGGGAAACTTTCGACCTTGTTTTACCTTCGAGCCTTAACTCCTGATTCGGGATACGCCGTGGTCAATCGTGCAATCGAAATCTTTGTGATGGCTTGGGCGGTCAGCGCAGAGGTTGCCATTGTCTTCCAATGTGGTGTTCCTGAACCGTTCGCCATTCTTTCCAATCATTGTTTTAGTCCTGTAAGCTATGTTCGTTCTATGCGAGGCATCAACTAATACCATAAAGCTCGCATTTTGGGATGTCATTGGATCACTTGACATCTTCACCGACTTTGCCATTGTCTGTTTGCCAATTATTCTGGTCTGGGAATTGCAAATGCCATTCAAGCGAAAAGCAGTCGTATTCATGGCTTTTGGAACGAGGATCTTGTAAGTGGATTTGTAGTGGGTAAGTTAGTTATTCATGATCTAACATGCATTAGCATACTGCCTTTATCAATCATTCGACTATACGTTCTCTCCCATGATGCTTCTCCCTCCCTTCCAGACCAAACCCTCGTTTCCTACCATAACTATCTCTGGACAACCATTCAAGTCAACTCGGCCATCTTCCTGGCCTGTCTGCCATTCCTCAAGCCATTCATGGAAGCCATGTCATCTGGTGCGCTAGTATCAACTGTAAAACCTATGGACTCATCATACGGCAATCACGGCTCCAAACTGAGCACTATCCTGTCCTCACGATCCGCATGGAAGTCCTCCAAACCCAAATCATCCAAGACGCCTCGACATCTTCGTGATTTAACCTCCCTCCAAGACGAGGACTTCGAATCCATCACTCCGATAACTACGCCACCGAACTCGAACCCGAGCAAGTCTCCGATTTTCGGTATTCAGTACACCAATAAAGCTAGCAATGAGAATGGGGAGGTACTGGGAACCTTGAGACCAGATGGGGCAATGCACTATTCCCACATCCGTCGATCGACACCCGATGATCAGGACCAAGCCGAGAGAAGTACAATTGGCAGTGATCAGATGATTATCCGTCGTACGACGGAATGGGATGTGAGGGAAGATTTCGAGGATGACAGGATAGGTCGTCATTTAGGAGACGAGGATAAAGTCGAGAAGCGAGGGCAAGAGGATGATGATTGGGGAAGGAAAGGAACACATTATGTTCCTTGAACTGTTTCATATGAGCTGTCAAAACCCAGTAGTATTTCATATGTATGGGGATTGGGATTGGGAATGGGATCGGGATACTACGACTAGGAAAAGGTACGGAGTTCATTCAGTTTAGGTTATACAAGGAAGTGTGTAGGCCTACTAGTTATACGATATGCTCGGAGGTACCTGATCGGGTCCGATAGATCTCGTTAATTTTCTTCCATTCAATCGAAGATTATTTGAGTGTGAAGTAGTTCAGACAGACAGACAGACTGCTAGGCGTCTCCAAGCCCCAAACCAGCCTAAAAAGTTTGCCGACCCCACCATAAGATCTTGGACTTCAGGACCTCGTACCACATACTCTCAAGGTCTCCTCACGAATAGTTTATTTCTTTGCAAAATGTCCTCGTAACAATCAAGAGCTTCATGATACCCTCGATAATGCCAAATCAGTCCCCCCAAAGCATAAAACATGTCAGACCTAGAAGAGCAAAACGATAACACCCTGGGGATTCCTTCCCTAGACATCAAGTTCGTTTGCCTCGATTCTTCCCTCCTCCCTATCTCCTCTCAACAAGACAACTGACATATTCCAGTCCCCTCAAACTTTTCGACATAGCAAAGCAAGAGGGTAGACCTTTATATACTTGTGCGCCTATGGTGCGATATAGCAAGGTATGATGGCACCCTTTGGACTCAACTCCTCCCTAGTTGCTGAACCAAACATCGTAGCTTGCATTTCGGGAAACAGTCGCACATTATGGGGTTGATCTTTGCTGGACACCTATGGTATGCTAGTCTTATTTCCGTTTTATGGTGGGAAGGGCTTGCTGAGATGTCGTGCAGATTTTGGCAAAAGAATTTAATCGCAGTGTGCATGCACGTGATTCAGGTGAGCATGTGACTTGTTGAAGTTCCTTGTTGCTTGTTTGTCTTTGCTCTGAGGGAAATGCTTTGGAATATTGGATGTTCCGTTCTGTTGCTTAAAATAATATCCTTGAGTGGGGAATCACAGACTTGGAGAAGTTCATGTATGGTTGAGTTTTAAGAAGTCATCTCCTGGCTTCCAGTGAGGTTATGAAGGATGATCGAAAAGTCTATGGACAAACGACCAAAACCTTCTCTGAACTCTCGGAACCCAAAAATGACTCCCCTCGAGTTGTCATGACTTCCCTCAAATTGTCACAACTTTATTTTCGTCTACAGAGATTTACCTTTTTAACAATCAATACAGACTTCACAACATCCCCCACAGCCGGCCCAACAATCGCCCAATTCGGCGTCTGCTCACCCCTCGAATTATCCCGCGCCACCACTCTCATAGCACCATACGTAAACGGTGTTGATATCAACTGCGGCTGTCCTCAATCATGGGCTTGTGCGGATAGCATGGGTGCTGCCTTAATGCACAAACGAGAACTCGTAGCAGAAATGGTCAAGGAAGCAAAAGCCACTATGCAAAGAGAGGGCTACGAAGGAAAGAAGACCGTTAGTGTGAAGATTAGAATTCACAAAGATCTGAGGTATGTTTAATTTAGTGTCTACATGAACTTCCTCTATTCAAAGAGAGCAAATGTTGATCCCTTATTTCCAAACAGACAAACCATAGATTTCATCCAAACCGTCCAAGCCGCCGGCATTGACTTCCTCACCATCCACGGGCGCACCCGCTCCACACCCAGCTCCCACCCCGTCTCCCTCGACGCCATCAAACTGCTCGCCTCCCACGCCACCGTCCCTACCCTCTCCAACGGCGACGTATTCACGCTCGCCTCGGCACAGGCACACACTGAATACACGCAGACGAACGGCGTGATGTCCGCGCGGGGACTGCTTGAGAACCCGGCGCTCTTTGCAGGGTACGCGCACACGCCTTGGGAGGCGGTTGATTATTTTATGAATAGGGTTGTGCGGCAGCCGATTCCGTTTAAGCTTGTGGTGCACCATTTGAATCAGATGGGGGGGACGGATCGGTCGCAGGAGGGGCTGGGAGGGTGTTTATTTGGGAAGGAGGAGAGGAGGGGGTTGATGGCTTGTAAGGATATGTTGGAGCTGTTGGACTGGGTGGAGGAGGTGAAGGGGAAGAGAGGTGAGGGAGGGGAGGGAGGTGAGGTGAGATGAGAGGCTTTGGTTTGAGGTTTGTATTGCTAGAGTATTACTTTATACAAAGAACCCGTCCCTCGAAGGATTGAAATTTATATAGACTTCTGTTTTATACTTCCAGGAACCAATTCGCGAGGCTGCGAATCATTTCTACACACCACTCACTTACTTTCTTCACCCATTCTCAAATCTGCCTCTGCTCTCTGTTTTGCTGTGCCATAAGAGGAAAAGGAAAGCCACAAAACCCAGGTTCTAGTGATATAAGTACTGAAAGTACCAGATCATAGCATAACCTTTTAGAAGCATTATCTACAAGAAAAGAAAAGCAAATCGAAGAAACCCTTCAAAAACAGGGGAAAATGTAATAAAACGAGGACTAAAAAAGGAGCAAACTATATCTACTACCTTGCCCTATCTTTCATCGTTTTACAAAATCCTTCATTTCTCATTCATTTGATCATTTCTTCATCCAATTCGTACTTGTTTGTTTGCTCCTTCCTCCTTGCCTGGTTGATTTCTTCTTCTTCCATAACACTTCGAGTCTGTTTAGACAGATAATGCATTATCCATCACTGACCGATTTGGTCCCGATCATACGATGAGATGTGATATGGTCTTCGACATGCAGATAAAGTGAGTCAGGTTAGTCAATCGATCATCCGATCAATCATCCTCGTTCTTCCTCCTCCGATTCCATATCCTTTTTTACGTCCATCTGCATCTGTGTCTTTGTCTCCTTCACCAATACTTGTACCAGCACCAGATTTCCCCACCTTATCGTCCTTCTTCCCATTCGCATTTTTACCTATCTCCTTTTCCTTTTCTTTCTCCGCTCTCTTCCCATCCCCCCAAGGCGACACTCCCCCTTTAACCCCATACCACTCCCTCTCATGCGCCACCCTCAACGCCTCCATCGGGACCCGCCATCTCCACTCCTCTCGTAGACACACCTGCTGTTTCTTCGTTTGCTTACCGCGGTTCTGGTTCCAGTCCCAGAAATGCAGGGCATTGCACTCGTGCGCCGGGTGTTCGTCATTCGTGGGCAGGAAACAGCTGCGTTGGATGCCGTGTATGAATGGGCAGTGGTCGCCGAGGGGGCATTGTTTTGATGGGGTTGGTGAATTTGTAAAGGGGCAGAGAGGAGTGAGGACGCAGTTGAGGATGGGGCAGGTGGGGGGTGTGGTGGGGGAACAAGGAGTGCTGAGAGACCAGGGACAGATGTCGCGGTATTGTTTGGGGATTTGGTGAAGGGTGGGGATTATTTGTGTGGGGTGTGTGATAGAGGGAGGGAAGGAAAAGGATGGGACGGGCTGGTGACGTTGGAAAGGGGGGTTGAGATTTTGATTGGAGGGGCATTGACGTGGATGGGGGGAGGTGTTGCGGCTGTTGGGTTGGGTAGGGATAAAGAGTGTTTTGCTGGGTGAGGATGGGGTTTTGGAGGTGGGGGCGGAGGTAGAGAGCTGGCGGAATTGATGGTGTTGGTTTTGAGATTGGTAAGAAGAAAAGGAGGTTTGAAGAGGGGGAAGGAGGGTGGATGGTCGACAGCTGGTTTGTCGGTAGATGCAGTTAGTGTGTGAGGGTTTATTTCGGAGATTGTGGTGGATAGGTATGTTGGGAGGTAGGTGGAGAGGTATCTGTTTTAGGGAATTGGTCGATATGGGAAAAGTACTTGCTCGAGGAGGAACCGGCATGTGAGCTGGCGAGATACACCACTCTACATTTCTTGCCTGTAGTGTTGCCATCGATCTTCGTGGGAAATTTGGTGATTGATTGAGGGGTATCATCTCCCTATTCATGTTGATGTTCGGCTGGGAATCAGGACTGGAAATTTGTCGAGGATGTGGCAAGAAAGGTGAAATCTTATCTCGATTCATGTCCAACCCGGCGTCTTTTAAAATATTGTATTGTTGCTGAAAGGTACTCGGCTGCGGGTATTGTGGGATAGTATTCAGCTCTGCGGTTGGGAGAGGTTCGGCAACTGTGTTGAAAGGGGAGAAACTCGGCTAGTTGTTCACATTAGTTACTATCGTTGGCACTTTTGCCTAGATGAGAAGGAGCAGCTTACCGCGCTAGGATTAAACTTCATAGCATTTCTTTCGTTCTCCATGCTCGAAGCAGTTTCCGCTCTTCTAGTCTCGGTAACCAACTTCGCCTTCCGAACCTCCTCTAAATATCGTTCAGTGTCTGCCATCATTTTCACTCGCTCTCTCTGCCTTTGCTCGACCTCGTTTCTTGGGACTTTGGCCATCTCTTCCAATGCTGCAACATTGCGCATCATGTGCTTGATGGCATGAATGATTCTATGCGGATCCGCAGATATAACCTGCCGAAGCTGAATGGGCCCTCGTATGAAAGATGGTGTGTCGTGATGATTTTCTCCTTCTGGAGAGCTAATTATATTGGAAATGAGTTGATTTGGTGGAGTGCAAGGTCGTGCTTCAGAGAAATCGAATTCAGGTAGGAGCTCGCCCTGTTTGCTCGGACTTTCCAGGGCTGGTAAACCGATAGTCGCTTCGTCTCCGTCGACCGATGATATGCTTTCTTTCATCGCTCCCAGTGTAGGAGAATCCCATGGTGTTCCACCACCCGTCGTTCCTCTTGTTTCTGTAGTGTCTGCAGACTTTATACTCATACGTTCTGCTCTAGTTGGTGATGCAAGTGGACAGTCTTTTCCTGCACTAGTCTGGGGAACTTCTGCGTGTTGAGATGAGGGAATACATTCTATAGGTGACCAAGCCAGCGGCGAATGCTCCTCCGCAGGACTCATCTTAGTCTTATCCGCATTTCGAAGGGAAGATGAACATTCCGTTAGCGGTGTTTGAGCTGTTGAAGAAATCGTCTGCTGGGAACGCTTCGACGGAAATAACGACTTCCAGCACGCCGATTCTGTAACACATCGCCGAAGAGGAGGTGCACTTGTTGAAAGAGCAGGAAACTCTTCGAGACAATTCAAGTGGATATTGCTGCTCGACGATGGTGTTGGCGGGTTAGAAGCCATCTTGCAGCGAATCTTCGGGTCGGAAGGATTGGTTGGACTGTGTAGCCGTGATAGTATGCCAGAATCAAACGTTATGAAAGAATACCAGAATGTATTCTAGTTGACCAAAGAAAACCTATGCTGTGAATATGAGTTGATGGAGAGGGAGAGCAAACGCAATGCAAGTGGACTGCTCGCCAAATTGATGAGCTACGGCTACTTGCGAGCTGTATGTGTCTGTCTTCTTTAGAAGCCCTTTGACACTTGCAAAAGAAGAGAGGTTGCAAAAGTACTTGTTCCTGAGAATGTACCCCAAAGTGTTTGCTTCGTGGATTGTTTTCCAATTATTCCTGGAGACGCAAGTCGACAAAATCTCTAGACAACCGAGTTAAAAGTGAAGTGATCGGCACCGCACACAGAGAGATTGTTATTCTGGCCGCTTCAGCAGGAGTCTATTTATGCACTTTTCGAGGCAAACTTACATGTCTGTATCAAAATGTGAATATCCAGGAGAAAAGCCAACCAAATCGATGTTTGTGTTAAGAAGCAAGCTGAGAATGGTACAGCAAAGGATTATCCATATTGACTCTGGTTAGAACAAGCGAATAGATTAGGGCAGTGTCTGTTTCTAGATTTGAATAAGAGGTAATTGTGGTGAACCATCTTACTATTCACTGTCGCTCGATCGCATAATGCCGTAGAGCCAATGAGGTGAATGGGCACAAACACCCGGATTGTTTCCCCGCTGATCAAAACAAGGTGAGAACGTTGTATGGTAGACAAGATGAATTTCGGTGGAGGTAGTAGTGAAGGTGGAGGTCAAGGTAATTCGTCTTGCTTCTACAGAGGATGCGAGCCAATTCGTGGAGAGAAGGAATATATCCAAATTTCATATCAGATTCACAACTGCCAAGACTGTTGTTGTTGCTGTTGAGAGGTCTTTCAACTTTTGTGATAGAACAACTCTCCAGTGAATTTATGGGTATCGGTACGGTAGAAACACTGACTTCGAACAATTTAATAGTTCCTTCTCCAGAAACAACACTCGGAATTACTCGCACAAGAATAGTAGGACATGTTCCTTAGAAGCATTTGGCATTAGACGAACAAGAAAATAATACAGTACTCACATACAGCACAGTACATTCACACTCCATCCGCAACCCTAAAGTGACGCTTTCTCCCCCTCCCCGCCCTCCTTTCTCAACCCCTCATAAACCCCCTCCTCCACCGCACTCCACAATCCCACGACCTCCTCATCACCAAACGGCAAAACCTGACTTGCAATCATCCCCGCGACCCCCTTCTCCCTATCACACCACCACCACAGATTCGCAATGCCCGCCCAATGCGCGGTGCCCTCACTTCTCCCCGTTGATCCTTCCGTCAACATGAACGTGAGACCCCAGCCCTGAGGCTTTTTATCTGCGACTGAATACAGTTCTGGTATTGCGTTCGTGAGATGTGGTTTCGCTGCGGGGATGGGTATGCGGGCATAGTTGGGGAGGGAGGGGATTTGGTTCTCGAACATGAGGGCGGTGGTTTGCGGGGAGAGGATGCGTGCTTGTGTGAGTGGGGAGGTGCCGTTGTTGAGGAGGGTGGCGAGGATTTCTGGAGTGGTGGTTAGCTTGAGCTTAACCTTATGTGAGGGAAGTTGGGCAAGCGTATTGGAAGAAACTTACGAACGTAATCTCTAGGATTGGCAAAACATCCCGCTCCGCCGCTGTTGAGGAATTCGGTGTCATTTTCGGCTAAGAGTCCACTGCGCAGGATGTGATCGGATGGTTTCAGTTTTCCATCGACAGGATCGCGGTAGTTCATATGTGCGAGATTTTGCTTCATGGAGGCTGTGGGTAGCATGGATATGTTTTTAAGGCCGAGGGGTTCGAAGATGTGTTTGTGGAAATATGTGTTGAGGGTGAGGCCTGAGACTCGTTCGATGATGATACCGGCCCAGTCGATACCAACCTATGAGATTTTAGTACTCTGCTTGAAGATAAGTGGGAGAAAAAAGGACTTACACCGTACTGCCAACCTTCTCCAGGTTGTTGAACTAGAGGTTGATTAATATCATAGAATTTTCCAGAGAATTCGTCGTAGCCGATGCCTTTGTTGTAATCTCTCAACCCCTCATGGAAGAATGCATATCCGAAACCAGCTACAGTCATCCGTCAGATATTTTACATCTCTCCAAGCACTTCATCAAGAACTCACCAGTATGAGTTAGCAACATCCTTAACGTAATCCCCGTTTTCTTCTCCACCAGCTTCCCTCCCTTTCCTAAAACCTTCACATCCTTCAACTCCGGAGCAATCTTCTCAACCTGCTCCGAATTATCCAACTCTAGTTTTCCCTGCTCAACCAACTGCATTGCTGCAATTCCCGTGATCATCTTCGTACATGATGCGATCTATTCATTGTCAGAGCTTCTCCAGTTACTTGGGAATTTGAATGGATGACGGACCCAAAAAACACTATCAAGTGTCATATCCTCATCCGAACCAATTCCTTTCTTCCCCGAAGCATGTGCAAATAACTCCTTGCCATCTTTATTAACAACTACTACTGTTACACCTGGTATCCCCTTCTCTTGATCTTTGCACGCATTCTGGACCGTCTGCTTCAATTTGTCAACTGTTTGGCTAGATATAGAAGGCATGATGTGATATTTTCAATTCCTCAAAGATAAAAGTAGAAATTCTGCAGCACATTATCCGTAACAAACCGTATGTTTTATATTGTAGCAAACAGGATTAGAAGCTTCTTGGAAGCGGTTCATAGTAGTGTAGCACCCCGCACATTCCTGTGGTGATAAATGCGGGGTAAAGACCAAATCAAGCTCCAAGCAGATGGAGCGCCTCACTCCCCGCTCATCCGTTAGTTATAGTACACGTACTAGAGAGGGTGATTCGGCGCCGAGGTAGGCAGCTACTTAATTAAGCACCAAGTATGTACGGATCACAAAATCGTCCAAATATGGAAAGGGAGAGTCACAGCGAACAGTTGCAATGATGGCCAACTAAGTGATGGAGTTAACAATATAAATTCGAATTTTGAACATCAAGCTCTGTCGAGCGATGTAGTCTAGAGACATTTAACGCCAATACCCATCTCTAATAAGCACCTGTGCTGAAATACAAGCAAACCCGCATTCTCTCCTGTTTCGATCCTACGAAACGATAAATCCATCCCAAAAAGCGACCTGCAATATGCTAGGCAATGCGACAACAAAAGCTAAAAGAGATTCGTTCGCGTCGTGATAGAGCATTTACTCGATAGCGCTGGCAGAAGTATCACCAACGACAGGGTTCATCGAATCGCTCCAGTTGAATCTGAAGTCCTCGCCAAGTTCCTTCTTCAAAGCAGTCTGAACGGCCTCCAAGACGTTGTTGAAGACGCCAAAGTTGGCTGGGTTTTGCTCATCGTTCTCACCACCTTGGAACACACCAGTGCGGACCAAGCAAGTGTTCCAGCCGTAGTTGTTACCTCCGATAATGTCGGAGGCAGGGTTGTCACCGACCATGTAGATGTTCTTTGGTAGCTTCTCCTCGCCGTGGATAGTCTCCATCCAGGAAGCCATGATCTCGTCGGCGTACTTGTAGGTTGCGGTTTCTGGCTTTCCGTAGACGACACGCTCGAGTTCAACACCGGTGATTGACTTGTAGATAGCTTCCAGAGCAATACGGAATGTACCTTGGGACATACGTGGGGTGGGATGTTCAGTTGGGCAGAGGAGATCTCCTTGGGAGAAGTAGATAGGAATGCGTTGAGAGACTGGGTCCTTAGCGCGAGTGCCGAGGACACCATCTTCAGATTGGAGGAGATCCATGATAATTTGAAGATCGGTGGCATAGTCTCGGGAATCAGAGAAGACAAGGATAGCATCAATCTTAACCTTGCTGAAATCTCTTGGGGTGGAGGTAGCTCTCTGCTCAGCAGTGAAGAATTCCTTCAACGGGGAGATGGTTGGGATCGAAGCGACGATGTCGTTAGGCACGATGATGTCCTTGAAGCCGTAAAGTTTGGCTACCTCTCGACATTGGTAGTTTTCACCACCAACGACCAAGACGGTGTCGTAGTACTCCGCCAAGGCAGACATAGGGGTATGAGATTGGATGAATTGCTCGGTGGAGACAGGGTTACCGAGAATCCTAGAGAGTTGCTCGCAACGAGCGGCTTCTGGCTTTCCGGAGCCGTTGGTCAAGAAGATGTGTGGGATCTTGATACCAAGCTCGTTGTCACCGTTGAGGATCTCAAGTGCTCTCTTTCCTTCGGGGATAAGACGGTCTCCGTGGACGAGGACACCATCAATATCGAAAGCAAAGGCCATATCTTTTGCTGCTTGGGTCTTTGCTTTAGCGATATCTTGAACTTGAGAGGACAGAATTTCACGAGTGGGTTGGATAGCTGGCATTCCTGGTCGTGTAGGTCTATCTGAGTTGACGACCGAAGAAAGACGGGATTGACGCTTTGCTCGAGGAATCGGCAGAGAGGCGCCGAAGCTGTTGCGCGAGCCTCTTCGTCCATTGACTTTGTTCTCAAGGCTCAATGAATGCATCAAGGCATCAGTCTCGGCAATGGATGATCTGGAGGCTGGAACCTCAATAGGTCCATCTCCATCTTCACCGGGCACAGCCAAAGTGTGAGTGTATCCAGAGGCATTATTAGAGCCATTGCTGGTGACCTTCTGGAGGTTGTTGGTGCCAGAGGTAGTTTGTTCTTCGACAGAAGGCATTTTGAGGTTGTGAAAAGTGTGAAAACTTGGTGTTAAAGAAAGTTGCAGCTGGTGTATGGGAAGACAATCTGAAGGATAGAGGGTTCTGCTGAGTGAGTAGAAAGTATGAGGAATATGAGAAGAGAAAGGGAGAGCTGTGCGGGGCTCAGCTGTATATATTCAGAAATGAAATAATCTAAAGCAGGCTAGAGAATTAGTAGGAAGGTAACAGAATAGCTTCACCGTGTAGAGCTATCAAACACGAAAAGAGTGAAATCATCGTGCTTGACTTGGAGTGAGATGTCTTCTTCAGGTACCCGCAAGGTGTTGTGAAAGGTCCACCAGCACATCAGCCAATTGCCGGGCCTGAAACAACGTGGTAGTCGGATGAGATGAGTAGGGGTAGCCGGGTGGAAAAAGTTTGTATCAAAAGCGGAGCCTAGTATCCCAAGTTGTCCAAGGTGGCATTACGTCTGCACAACAAGAGCCTTAGTTTTCCAGTTTTTGCACAGTTTTCCCACAGTTCTGCGTGCTTTGGTAGCATACTGCTTAAGATAAGGTAAAATAGCGGAGTCTTCGGATAACAGATAAAGTTCTATTCGTAGTTGGCGGTGGGTAAGACAGGACCCAGCATGACGTTTGAGAGGATTCGCAAAGTATGCGATGGAAGACACCGTGGTATGCCCGACCCAAGCACATACGAAGTATCGACTCCATCCATGGATTGTTCGCATTCATCAGTGCTTGTCTCCCTATGAAGAGGTTAAACAGTGGGTATAATCCATTCGGCGTGAGGCAAATATAAAATTTTGGTGTTTGGCAAGTAAAGCTTCCATGAACTTCGCCGGGAATGAGGCTTTGACCGCCACTACACGCACATCATAATGGATAAAACTTGCCATGTCGCGAGCCAAAGCAAGGAAGTCTGACCATACAGAGCAGATCATTTTCGAATCCGCGCATCAAGACCCACCATTTAGACATTTACTTGTGAGGAACGGGTGAGAATAGTGGCAATGAATCGTACAATTTTCATCGTTTCCATCACGATTACTCGAACGTTTGCCGTGATGGTGACTGGAAGTACTCTGCTTCGTAGCTTTCCAGTACGTGCTTTCGAAGTATGATTAGTTTGTGGCAAGTCCTGCCATCCTCGGGGAATGAAATGAAAACCTTTCTCCGTTAGTAAGCACGTCGTTCCTACCGATACTGTACCGTACCGTATTTGCCAGCCTCCTGTCCCGACTGCCGATGGGCCATCGTCGCTAAAAGGGTTAGCTTGCAGAAACTTCAGAGCCTTGCGTTTTCATTGCAGCTGAGACTGACTGAGTGAGGTTTCAAACACACCGGTACTTTGTGGCCTATGAAGTAAGTACGTAGTGCTGTATGGTGTACAATGCTGTACCGCAGCTGTACCACATCGTGGCTACTACTAGGTACTTGGTAGCTACCTGGTAGATACTTCAAAGGTGTGGTAAACTGAATGGCTATCCAAGACGCATGCATTATGCAGCCTTGGCCGCCTTCTGAAGCCGACACTAGAATGTTTTTTACAAGTACTTCGTAGTTTCTTACGTTCTCCCACTCCTTAGGTAAGCGACGATTGGTCCGCCCTATGACAACGTCCCCTCGGTCCCCTTTTCCTTACCAAAAGTGCCGCCCTACTTCCGTGCCACTTTAGAAGGCGTCTACATACACACTGCTAACCTTTCTGGACCCTGACTCTTGGCCGCCCTGACTCTTGTTATGCAGTGGGTGGGTCGTCTCCATTCTTTTGAGCGGCCCAAGACGTCATCCCACCCCTCTCTTGAGATTAAGACAACATTATGCAAGTTGTCCGGAAAGAAGTCGTGAAGACTTTTGGTCATAACTAGAACCTTCTCTTGCTACAGTGAACTTACATATTGATCCAGTAAAGTAGGATAGGAAAATCATTTTGCCCTGCTCGTATCATTTACCTCTACAAGAAGAGATTCTTACAAAATACCTCATCGAAAAACAAAACAGTACCCCTCATTACCCCTCCAATAAAAGCAAATTATACATCACAAGATTCAATATGGCAGCACCAGCAGTTACCGGTCCCATGATCAAACTAAACAATGGCCTCGAAATGCCAGCGCTTGGTTTCGGTACGTTTGCCAACGAAGGTAGCAAAGGCGAGACACACAAGGCCGTCGTGGCAGCACTGAATGCTGGGTATCGTCACCTCGACTGTGCGTGGTTTTACCAAAACGAAGAGGAGGTTGGATCCGGCATTAGGGAATTCCTCTCTGCCAACCCAAGCGCGAAGAGATCGGAAATTTTCATTACCACCAAAGTATGGAATCACTTGCACGAGCCAGAAGATGTAGAATGGAGTTTGAAGGATTCGCTGGCAAAGCTACAAACTGATTATGTTGATGCATTTTTGGTGCACTGGCCAATTGCGGCCGAGAAGAACGAAGATAAATCAGTCAAGATCGGCGCTGATGGAAAGGTATGCGAATAGTCGGTCAAGAACCCAAGCATGGAGAGACCGGTTGCTAACTCTGCAAAAGTACATCATCAAGAAGGAATTGACAGAGAACCCAGAGCCAACATGGAGAGCGATGGAAAAACTGTACAAGGCTGGACTCGCCAAATCCATTGGCGTTTCAAACTGGACCGAGAAGGGACTTGATGCACTTCTCTCATATGCCGAGATTAAGCCTGCTGTCAACCAAATCGAAATCCATCCCTTCCTGCCACAAAAGGAACTCATCTCATACTGCTTCTCTAAGGAGATTGTACCGGTTGCATATTCGCCATTAGGAAGCCAGGATCAGGTCCCTGGCACGGGAGAGAAGGTTTCAACCAACAAGGAGCTAAACGCGATCGCAGAGAAGAACGGTGTTTCTTTGGCACAGGTCTTGATTGCTTGGGGGCTGAAGAGGGGATATGCTGTTCTGCCAAAGAGCAGCAACCCCGGAAGGATTTCAAGCAATGCGAAATTGATTACCTTGAGCGATGAGGACTTCGAGGCTGTTAACAAGGTGGCTGATGGACGACACACAAGATTTGTCAACATGAAGGATACATTCGGTTATAATGTATGGCCTGAAGAGAAGTAGATGGAATTATATGGTTTGGGTTGTTTTCTGGCGTCGCAAAGTTGCGAAATATCCTTTTGTAGCAATATAAGTATTCCTGCGGGAAGAAATTATCAGATTTACAAGACACCGAAACGGACTGCAGTGGTGACCCGGAACTCTTGTTCCCTCCCCCACTGGCATCACTTTGTCTAAATCGATTAGCAAGGAATGCTCACATTTCTTCAACAGTTCCAAAAACCGGCCCCTTTCCAAAATCTCGCAGGATGACCTCGCGACAAGAGCTCTAGTGGTCATCCGAGTTCACGTGATCTATGCCAAGAGACTTTCCAAAAGGGAAAACTTCTCAAATTCTTCGGCAACACCGTGCGCCTCATTTTCCCCTAAGCCACCTTCACAACTCCTTCGATCAATCATCAACCTTCCATCCTGTGATCCTCTCATGGCATGCGGAAATACCGTCAATGGTATGGAACCTAGATAGCAACGGAGGATTCACATGACACTTGTGAAGATGCATCGTGGATATTGAGAGTGCAAGAGAAGCAGATGCAGGTACGTATCAATTCCTCCCTTGGCAATGTGGAGGTTACAGGTTACGGGTTACAGGTTACGGTTGAAACTCTTCGCTGTTGACATTGTGTGCATAGAGAAATGGGGTTCACGGGTTGCGGCACGAGACGCGGCTTCAATAACAATGATGTAGATTAAAAAAACGTCTGATTGTCAAAGTGCCTCCGTCTCAAGGATATCCCCTGGATTAGTATACATCTATCTCCCCCGAAGCAGCAGCATAGATCTATCATCTATCCTTTTAGCTGCCGGATAGTGGTTAATCCGAGATATATCGAATCGAGGAAACCGAACAAGATCCCAAATCAGCAGTACCTCCCTATCGACTCTCGGCGATTGCGCTTTCTCCAACTCCGTCCACACGGTATTCTTCTGCATATGCTACAGTGTGGCACCATTGAATCCTAAGGGAGGTGAAGAGATTACCGACGACGTTCGCTTGTATGCTGTAAGGCTGCATTCGGTAGTGCTTATGTCTCGGATCCGGGCAACGGTTGCATCCCAAGGATTCGCTTGCATCTAGAATACTACTTCCGCCATCTAGAATACTACTTCCGCCACAGGTTCTTCGGCATTTGCATAAGAAATGCCTGTCAACCATCAAACTTGTCATACCAAAAACATGTGGCAGCTCGTCGTGTTCTGATATTGGTAATCGCTTGTGCATACGTGCCTCATCCACACATATCATCGTCCTCGAATTGAGGGTGTAGTAGCTCTCGAAGCCAATTTTGAAGATGTTTGATAAGTCACGGATTCCTTTCTCCATATCAATCATGACATTTCATTCCTTCTATGTATGTCTTACATTTATCGGAGAACACGACTGTTTCGATCAATCCTCAGCTGCCGTAGCCCTCGGCTGCTCCTGTATCTACAACACGCCTTGATATCTTCGTTGTTGCGTGGCCCTCGCCCGAGCCGGAGTAGACCTCGGCATCCTCTAAGTCTTTACGAGCGGGTTCTCATCTGTCGTATTGGTAATAGATTTGCCTCTTCGGAGCAGACTGGCGACTCCTGAAGGTTGATTTTACTTTATCTGTCATGTATAGCGGGTTCTCTATCAGTGAGGAGGATTCTAGGGCAAGTGCTCTGGCTGGCTGTTTTTCAAGGTAAGCAAGAATATTTGAGCTGGCAATGCAAAATAGTAACCGATGTCAGTGGTTATGCTCTACATCTGGACAAAGTAGCAGGGAACAGCAAAATTTGCACATCTTCCACATTTACTGGAAAGACGCTGATCCCCACTTCAATTACCCCATGCTCAACATCAAGTCAACAAACACCAACACCCAGCCCTTATGCGCCTCTACTCCTATCGTCACAAACTACACCAAAGATTCCATCTCCAGTCGCAACAGTCATCCTTCAGCACCGAAATCCTTCAAACTGGACATTAGCCACACCGCTCACGCGACACCCCAGCACAACTGACACTTTACTATCTGACCCCACAATCACACCATCTACAACTATATTTCCTCAATATTACAACGCAACATCAGCACCAATAACAACGACTTACACCATATCTCGTCCCCACAACTACAATACCACCTCGACCTCTCCCACCACCTTCGCTCCCCTCTCCACCTCCACTTCCACTTCCACATCTTCAGTATCAACCACTCCGTCCACAATCGGCATCACAGCCGGGATCCTCCTCGTCGTTGTAGGGATCTCCTGTATTTGCGGGATGTTATTCCTTCCTCGTGCTCGACGTCGGATTCTAAAGAAAGATGTAGAGGAAGGAAAGGAAAAGGACAAGGAAGGTATCGACAGGGGAGGAGAGGGTAGAAGAGAAACTGAAGGAAGCTGTTGTGAGTGGAGGCGCTTTGAGATGGAGGGGGTGGGTAGACCGCCGGAGATGGAGCCGGGGTTGGATCATGGGGCGCTGGTGAGGTTTGAGATGAGTGCTGGGTGAGTAGACTGTAGATGACGAGCTGGGGAGACGATGGTCCATGGGAAGGAGAGTAGACTTTGGAAATGGAGGAAAGGTTGGCCAGTGATGAATCGAATGGTTCTCGGCATGGATTGGATGATAGAAGAAGGCGGGTGGTTGAGGAGATGACGAGGGAGGGACACGATGGGAAGGTGAATGGGATTTAGAAACAAGAGAAGGGAAAGTGGGTGAGGAGTGATTCATCGGGTGGATCTCCATGTGGACTGGATGGATGGCAAAACAAGGGTGATGGTTGAGGAAGTCAGGGCAGGAGTTTCCGCCTCTGTTCTGATGTGCTGATTACGAAACGGAGTAATGAAGAATAATGTGCTAATCAATTTGATACCTACAGGCGTGGATAGTAAACAGTTACTACTAAATATATGGGCAAATAGACCAACTACCTTTAACATACATTGGGTTTTTATCCTCAATGATTGATTACTCTCTTTTTGTTTCTTCCTTCTTCCTCATACTGAGGAGGTGAAAGATATACGATATATAGATACCAGAAGCTACTAACTTACTCTCCATTATACTCTTTCTTCTCTACTTCTTCGCTTTAATAATAAAGATTATCCTCTATCTACTTATATGCTCTTCCCCCTTATTTATCTGAGCTTCGACCGTTGTTTGCGAATTCTATCTCCTATATCATATCTATCTTTCTATATCGATTCTAATACCCCTACCAAACTTCACAATCTCTTTCTTCTCTCCTTTCTCTTTCTATACAATCCGAACTCAATCCAGCTCAACTCAACTCAATTCAACTCCATATTAGCAAAATAGTATAAGAACCTTAAGAAATGAGAATGGAAATAGTATGATATAGATCTACGAACATGAGAACCGAAGCACTTTAATTTTAACTATCTGGTTCTCGTACTTGGGGGTCTGCCTGAGTTCTATATAGCTATTACTTTAGCTACTGGCACTGCTTTAAGTTCTTACTTGATATCTGAGGTACGGCATTTGCTTGAACTTCGTGTTGCTGTTTTGTGGATAGATGAATAGATGGGTAGACAGGGGAGTAAATAGATAGACAGCCAGACAGCCAGACAGCCAGACAGCCAGACAGCCAGACAGCCAGACAGCCAGACAGCCAGACAGCCAGACAGCCAGACAGCCAGACAGCCAGACAGCCAGAAAGCCAGACAGCCAGACGACCAAAAACAATGCCCTTCCTAGTAAACTCGTATATATTTTCTCAAAAGCTCACCAATACCAATCACTACCTGCGACTCCAATCACCCCCACCCCTCTCCTCTCCTCCCATTTCCAACCCCTTTTCCCCTAGCGCGCTCTCTATCTAGTATAGTACAGCTCTGTGGTGGTGTATAGGAGGAGGAGTAGTGAGTAGTATGAGTTGTACTAGCAGAAGTAATGAATAGGAGAAGTAGTAATGAGTTGAAGAAGCAGCAACGAGTTGTAGAAGTAGGAGGAGTATGAGTAGAAGCAAGTAGGTATAGAAACAGATCTAGATATATCATACATGTAAGAATAATTTCAGTCGCAAATATCAATATCAATATCGATATCACCATCAACATACTAGCTAACGGCAGAGGAGCAAGCAAACAAAGTATGCTGAAAAATACAACACAACAACACAGACCTGGCTTGACTTAGAAAGTAGAAGTAGAAGTAGAAAGTAGAAAGTAGAAAGTAGAAGTTAGAAGTGAAAGCGCAGCATACTCACCATCTCCCATCTCCCTCTCCCACCATTACTTTCTCCCACCATCGCCCTCTATCCCTCCCTCCCTCCATCCCTCCCTCTATCCCTCTATCCATCTATCCATATCCCATCCATACTCTCTCCCTCACCACTTACTCATTCATCATTTACCGCCAAACCTCCTAAAAGAAAATACTCATCCCCATCCAATTCCCATCCCAACTCCAACCTTCGCCACCCACCCCAAACCCCCTTTCCCTCCCCCCTCAAACCCTAACCCGCAACCCGCAACCCTCTTCCCCAAACCCTTCGCCACCCAAAGCCCCTTTACCCCAACCCGCAACCTCAAGCACCCCTTCCCCGCCCCACGCTAACGAACATCTTTCCCGCAGTCTAGCGTTGTGTAACCCACGCAGCAGTGGCGAAGACAATAACAACAACTACAATAACAACGGGACGGGAGAGGGGAAGGGGTGTGCGGGGTTCACGCGAGTCTCGAACTTTGATCAACAGTTCCTTTCTTTTTCTTGTCTTGTCTATGTTAAGCACCCTATCAACTCCCTGACCTCATCGATTAGCCACTCCTTTACTTCTGCACTCACTCGAAGCAGTTAAATCCATATTTTCAGCAATATAGACGATAAACTTTCTCTCCGTATCCAATAAACTTTCCCTCCCGCACCCCCGCACCACCAGCCCAAACAATGCATTAACCTCCCCTCCCACCCCATTCATGCAGCCCCCAAACCAAAAACCCAAAACAACCAAAACCAAAAAAAACAAGAGTACGACTCCCAATTATCTCCTGTACATATTTTGGGCTGAATTAGCTTCCTCACGATTCAGGATTGCAGAAACCGGAATCTGCACAGGCAAGAAAAAGAAAAGTCTATGTTAAGCCCATTTAAAATGCTTACTTGAGGTGCGTCGCGCCGCATGCAGATAGAGTATGCATTGCTGAATCGAATCCCAATGGATGTGTATGATGCTTGCTCAAAGCAACTCAATCAATAGGGTACGAGGACTCCAAAACTCAGCAAAGCAAAAGCAAAAACAAAACGAGCTGGAAATCATGCTGTGAAGATCCCATCCATAAGAAAGAGCTTGCTTATTTGTTATTGCCCAGGTATCAAGTAAGAGCGCGGGTGAAACCAAACTCTATTCTCGCGCAAGCTTTACTATTGGAGCTTTGACTTTTCCACAAGTAAGAAACTCTGGACCCTTACCTGACAGGAAAGGGAAGGGGGTAAGGGTCTTTCCCCTCATTGACAAAGTCAAAAAAGTCAAAAAACAAAGAATTGTTACCGTACCCAAATACGTATGGACATTTGCCGTGCGTACGCAGGAACCAAGAAAAGATGTCACTCGACCTTGAAGATATGCTAGCGCATCCCATTCGTCCGTTTCCTCCGGACAAAACTTCCTTTGTCAACACTTGGCGACTGCTCCCCCGAGCTGAATTGTTTTTTTTTGTCAGTACGTGTATACAAGGCAAAGTAAGTCCAAAAAAAAAAATGCACAAACCGCCTCTCGCACCGCTTCGTATATTCCGGGATTCGGGTTACGATCAACCGGGCCCCTAGAGTGAGGAGTTGTGCAATTAAGTTTAATAGGAGACAGCGACCCAGCCAGGCAGGCACTTGGCGAGTGGGCGTGGAGCATTTGTCTGAAAAGGGTGTGAGATAAGTAGGGTCTAGAACCAAGATCATAGGCGATGCAGCGGAATTATTGAACAAACTACTGCAGTAGGATAGATGCGAGTCCACTTATCATCTCGGTTTACTTGCAAGAAGAAGTAGGCAACACATGTCGAGTTAGGGACGGACGGACAAAGAGACCAGACGCAAAGCTCGAGGTTTGATTTGCGCCGGGGTAGCACTAAGTTGAGAAGAGGACTCGACGGATTGGAAAGGTGGTAAACGCTTGGCCCGTGAAAAGGCGCACGCACTAGTAACCTGGCGTTCGGGAAGGGTGATTGAGACATTTACCGAGTTCTTCAGAAAGTTCCCGGTATCAAAAGAGTCGCTAGCCTTTGCGAATGAGCAAAACATGGATGGTATGCACTGCAGACAACTCATAACGCAGAAAATGAGGAATACAGGAAGATGAAAGCTGATTGGTGGGTCAGGTGGCTGAAAATTGGAGAGGATTCACCGTTCAACTCTATTTCTGTCGTATTTTTCTTTTGCGCATGAACTATCACACGGATGTACGTACTGTTGAGGTGTCCGCGGTTGATTGTTCGCCTTGGGTTCTACAGGGTTACTTTGGAGGGATACTACACCCTCAAGCGTGCGAAGAGGAATGATAGTGGCTCGAGTGGTTGATTAGTAACTTCTTGTGATACGGAATTTGTTGAAGGGGGCTTGCATGGTCGCTTTTTCATGAGACTCGGTACCAATCTGAATCATGATTTGGTTTGGCGACCCTGGAAAATTGAAAGCCGTCAAGCCATCTGGTCACAGAGAATTCAGGGAATTGCTTATGCTCCAAGGGTTGAATATGTTGTACAATGGCTTTTCGCCCTTTGCGAAATGAGGGGTAGACCCGTGAGGTGTTATTTCTTCTTGTCCTTGTATCACTAGAACTGTTGCTGGATGTCGCCACGCCACTAGGTCGTTGCTCTTGCTTCCGAGCATCCAGTATCCTCAAGGATGTGTGTTTTGTGTATGTTGTCTAAGGAAAAGAAATGTTAAGGTTTCTACCCCAAAAAGAAATGAGCAAAATGACGACGACAAAACAACTGCAATTACATATTGCTGGTTGATCCTACCTAGTAGGGACTTCGGGCGACTCTAACGGTTGAGGATACTGTAACATTGACTGGTTCGCATTGAGTATAGTGTACGCATCTACGAGACCGTTTTCTGCGCAGCGCGCAGTGGAAGTGGAGGAGGAGGGAAGGGCGACAGTAACGTGTAAAATAAAAAGATAACGCCATCTGAGGTATCTTGCATGACACAGTCCATTTGGACTCGTCTGGGCCTATGAACGTTGGACCTCCTGAGGTACCGGAGGTGTTTCCGTAGAAACATGGCATTGTTTGAGTTTGATCGAATTGTGACAAAGTTAGGTAAGGTATGAGAAGTCTATGTTTTGAGCGGGGAAATGAAGGAGTGAACGCGGTATCGCACATACGTCTCACCCCACATAGAGAGAAAAAAAGATATCACGTATCATCTGCATGTACGGAAGTACGTCCGCCCTGTCTCGACCAATCTCGTGCAACTGAGTATATTGGTCAGTTCAGAATCCAGATTGCACAATCTGGCCGAGCTGTGCTATATCCATCCACCGGGGACATGTACTTGGACTTGTGCGCACGCAGACGCACAGCCGCAGAATTGCCGAATGATTGAGAGTCTTCGTACGTCAAATGGAAAATAAGGGGACGAGGGGCGGGGAAGGGAAGAGGACAGTCAGCAAAGGGTGACAAAACCGTTGGCCTAGCGAGTAATTAACAATTAATCAAAAAGCCACAATCTGATAGAATTGGGACGGGAGTGCGACAGTAAGTTGTGGTGGTGGTGAATGGATGGCCAATAGTTGATGGCCAACTTACTCTGCATCCTTTCCCTTTCCCACATTCCTCAATCAAAACATCTTCATTTCCGGGCTTATCAGCTGCCTTACCTACTTTAAAGTAGAATCTAGCACTTATCCGGTATAGATAGTGGTACGAAGTAAAGATGGTTGTTTCGCTCATACGACAGCCGCCCGTGGTGATTCCTGTTCCTGGGTAGGCACTTCGTACTGTAGATAGCAGTCGGTAGGCGGCGTTGGCGAGGTGCAATGCTGACATTGGATTCGGATAGATGATACGGGGGGTGGGCTGGATGGGGCTGGTCACTTTATCGCTGACAGACCCCGACCAGCAGGCATGCTGGTAGCATAACGTTAAGCCTAAGCATAAGCATAAGCATACGAAGATAGCATTCATCGCCCAGAGTGGGATGAAATGCAAGTGCACGAGTAGTAATGAGGAGGAGGAGCCAGTAGTAATGAGCAGCAACCAGTAGTAATGAGGACTCGGTAGGATAATCCAAAGGGTTGCAGAATTAAAGAGGCGAAGAGGGTGGTGCTTTGGATTTGTGTGCGTGTGAGTGGTCGGTTGATTGTCCATTGTTCAGGTCGGCCGGTCGCCAGAAAATTAATTTGTACTAAGTAAGATTCTTCCCTTTCGGAGGGCTAAGGTTGCAACTTGCAGGCCAAACCGTATAACTCGCCGCAGCCATGTCGTCATCAGGGTCTTGTTCCTTTTCAAAGGGTCTAGAATGCGTGCATGTACTTGTACTTGTGCTTTAGTAGCAGTCTTGTACACGTATTCGTCTGCATCTGTTCATAACTTTCCACACCTTCTGTATGCCCAATGTCTGTCCATATGTCCATTTGTCCATTTGTCCATTTGCGCCCAGGACAGCACAAGTAAATCCTCATGACTGACCCCCAATGCACCAATGAGCGGAGGAGTGTGCGAGGGATCACCACTTTTATGTCTTACAGGATCGCGATGACATTCTTCTCTCCTCTTCTATCGCGATCTTCTGCGAAATGGGAACTCCTTTCTACTACTTAGTTCGGGGCTGGAACGGGTGCTGGAAAGGCTAAAGTTATCTCGGTTTTCCTCTTTCTCTGCCTCTCGGGGTGGGTGCGTGGGACCTAGGTACTTGTAAGCTGCGACGCTGCGTGGATCTTCGCTCCTTTGCAAGGCCCTGAAAAGTGAAAAAGCCACGTTCTAATGACCTTCCAAGGCTCCAAGCTTCGTGATGGCCCCAAGTTACCAGTCCTAGAACGCGCCAAAAGGGTCCCCCATTTCCACCCACCATTCCCACCCACCACTCCCACCCACCATTCCCACTGCGCCCACCCAATTTCTCCCATCTCTCCCGCTGTGAATCACTGCTGCAGTGCTGTAGCTTGTCTGGCTCCACTCTGGGCCCCATTTGCTTCGTCTGGTCTATGCTCTTGCACTTTATCCGGAAGACCCTCCGTTCGCTCTCGTCTCGCGCGTGCCTCGTCACTCTCGCTTAAGCTCCAAACTAGGTAGATACTGGAAGTTCGTCAAAGCTATTTCGAGAGCAGGGTTCTCCATATCACGATCCGTCACCACCATCTCGATCCTCCACGTGTTAATGACATCATTGCCATAAGAAAAATCCCACGTTGAAACGCGACTGCGAAATTTAGGAGGGAAAAAGGAAAAAGGCGAAGGGGAGAAAATTCTGATTAAGATCAAACCGAAACATCACTTTCGCAGAGTTAGTCACGTAGAATGTTTCCAAAGATTAAGCGGTAAAGATGGAAATGCCAGACTGCCATGCCTGACTGCCAGAGTTTCAGCGAGCTCCAGCGAGCTCCATCGAAAACGGAGCATGATCTGACTTTGAGGCTGTAGAGAATCATGACATCTTGTTCTGCGCATTATCGCCGTGCATATTGTGCGAATTACGAAACAAGCCATCCCGATTCTGACATTTTCTCAGATAAGCAGAAGATGGAATTGTTCGAGATCCCTCTATGGGGTTTGTGTGCTGTGCTGTGCTGTGCTGTGCTTGGTGTGCTTTGTGCTTTACCTAGGTAGTAGCGACAACCTTGTCACTTGTTACCATGTCACCATGTCACCGAGTCACCAAAAGGAAAAGCTTGGTCATGGACAGAGGACAGCGCAGATGGCCTTCGATCTATGGTGCCGGCCCCTCTCGATTCTGTCCAGCGACGGCCATGGTTGATGATGAATGGATACTGTATTTGTTTGCGCATATCTAGAACTAGTACCTGCCTGCCCGTTGACGATTCAAATTCTAGACGAAAGCCATTGCCAGAACCATAGCCAGAACCATAGCTACACAGTAGCCATAACCAGAGCCAGACATTTGAATCAACGCGGCAGCAAAAAACGTTTTCCTGGTTGGAATGATCCCGAAAACCCTAGCGCCAACGACCAACGACCAACGACCAACGACCAACGACCAACGACCAAGTACCAGTACCCTTATGTTGCCTCCACCCAGCCGAGCCAACGTTCTCCTTGATGGACAGCAGAGACGACCAAGTACGATGCTTCAATTCCAATTGGATACCAGCATCTCCCAGTTTCAGTCAGCCAAGTCATTCAGTCAATCAGTCCGCCGCTGATCGGGGTACTCTGGCTATCCTAATCCTGACGGGCTATCTATCCATTTTGGCCTGTCTCGTATATTTCGCCTGTCTGTTCTTACAGATGGATGACCATTTTGCAGGAAACAAGGGATTAGGGGTCCAGGATCAAGGATTAAAGAGATCCATATGAAAAGAAAAAGAGGGAAAAAGGGAAAAAGGAAAAATTAAAAAAAGATTTAGTCCGGGAATACTGAAAAGTAAGTGTGTGCGGAGCTCGTGCTCCTATGACATCTTATCGAATCAATTATATCACTCAAGGCCCACAGGCAAACCGCTGCAGGGACCTGCTTAGCTTACCTATAAAAGGTATTTCGGCAGCTTGTGTTCAACACGATCTACGATCGCTTTTATTATTAAGCAAGCGGAGACGCTTCCGGTGCTCCTGCCAAAGCTCAGGTAGTACTTTGATTTGGCTGTGCAACGAAGATGCGAGCGACGACGACTGCAATTATATTTCGATCAAGAGAAGCCCACCGACCATCACATTTTCATCCACCTACCGCTAGGACACACGCAATATGCAAATATGCAAATGATCCTTCATTTTACGAGCCGATCCGCTTCTCGTGCAACATTAGGATGTATGTATGATATCAACGATTTTAACTCAATCTCGGCCAAGAGATCAAGGGAAGAGAAAAAAACCAGATGAAGGGAAAAGGAAAAGAGCGGTACCAGTGTACCTGGTGCGTGGAATGCGGGGAAAGGAGCTTTGTTCGATTGGAAAAAGGGTCTTGGAGTGACGATTTTCACTGTACGACGCCTGCGTAGCCGATGTACAGCATCTGTCGTTGGCCAACAACGGCAACGAGATGTCACCCAATCTTCCGTATTGGTTTCGCAGCATATGCATGGAGATGTTTGGCGCAGCCATTCGTTATGCGATCACCCGTTATCTGTCCTGGTCTGAGGGCTTGGGGCTGTCGCACTGCACTGCGGCATCCTGCTTGAACTTACTTTTCGCTCTTTTTAGCGGAGATAGCTCCTACTTTTGTTGGCGGCGAATAGGAAGAGAAGCAGAAGCAGGAGAGCCTCGTGATACTTTCCGCGCGGTCTTTACAGTAGGGTATGCGCGGTTTGAGGAGCTACACTACTGAACTGTAATTTGAGAGACCGGGTTTGAGGTAGGTAGGCCACCTTCATGTCAGATCTGGCCGGTCACTAGATACTGTAGACGGGCAGCTGGACGTTTGTCTTAGGAAAAGGGGATCGGAAAAGCAATCTACGAGGGTGCCCTAGGATTCATTCATCCGGTTTGAAGGGGAGGTGTACGAAGGTAGCTTCGGTTTTTCTTACCTCAAGGGGGGAATGGAGGGAGGGAAGGGAGCTCTGGCTCACGGATGGCATTCTTGGTCCAGAGCTCTCGGCCCCTCCCCTGTATGGGAAAGATGAAACTTTCCCATTCCAATTCCAAGTTATGACTTCATTGCTCGCCAAATTTTCCTCCTTCCTTTACCGCTTCAGGTAACGGAATTGATTACGATAAGGCAGCAGGGCCCACGGTACTCCGGGAGAGGGGAAAAACCACGTAATTTTATCTCATCGTTGTAACTATCTACAATACTTTCTCCTAGGTACTTTGTATCTATGTCGCATCCGGAGACAACGAAGACGTTATCATATCATATCACATTTTGATATGCGACAGAATAGAGGACACCTGGTAGATCGTCGGCCTCGGTTAGGCTGTCTTTATCTCTACCAAGTACCGATCTTTCTTTTTTTTTTCAAATCATCTGCAAAATGCATAACTTGGATTTTTGAGTTTTCCGAAAACGAGACGCACCCTATAATGAGGATCGCTGGGCCAGCCAGCCAGTGAGAGCGCGCATACGGTAAACAAAACAGTACATGTACTTTACGATCAAGAGCAGGGAATGGATAATTCGGCAAATGACCCCGGTTTCTGTTCTATGGATGACTTCACCCGTGGTCCAAGAGGGTTGCAGAGCATTACGTCTTGATTTTTAAGGGAAGGGGCAGGCTAGACTAAGCTACCGTACCCTGCCTGCCTAAGCTAACCGCACAGTTCGAAAGAGTGTGGTGTGCTGTGGTGTGCTGTGGTGTGCTGTGGTGTGGGTAGGGCAAAACGCAGACGGGCTAATATTGCAATGCGGTAATGCAAAAACTTTAATCGCGCGCCCCTGTCTCTTGGCAAGCCTGGCACTCGCGCAGATGCAAAGGCAGATGCAGCGCCCATTGAAGGTAATCTCAGGTAATGTCCGCGTCGGTCTCGGTCGGCAGCTGGCTGGACTTAGCTCGGAGGTAACGGGTGGGAAGAGCGAGAGCGAAATGAAGATGATGGATGCGATGTACTGTGCTGGCGCTTTTCTGAGCGAGGTACATCCATCCATCGGCCGGGTTACAGCCAGCCAGGCACAGAACACAGCTGCTGAAGCCGAAGTCCTAATCGGAATTTCTCATACTGCGCACAGTACAGGCAGGGCAGGGCAGGGCAGGGCAGGGCTCGGATAAGTTCCCCTTTGCCATTCCCTATTCCCATCGTAAGCTTGTCCACACGAAAAGAAAAAATGACAGCTCTGTTCCCTGGTTCGATTACTATTACTTCATTGGACCCTAGCCCGTCGCTCCCCAAACGTCAATCGCGTGCATAGCCGGCCGTTGGTTTACCCAAAAGGGTATCACTTCGCAGGCCCGAAAGCTTTTCCAGCATTTTTCTGGGTGGAACGGTTGGAGCTAAGCATCCTCTCGGACGATTTGAACCTATGGAATGCATTCCGGACCGTCCACACCATACAAGGACACAACACAGGCCCTCTCTCTTTTGTTCCTTTTGGATTTAGATTTTGTAACTTTTTATTCCCTAGCCCCAGGATACTTGCCTGCTCACGGGCGTACCCACTTGCCCTTTGCAGCCAGGTTCCTGGTTACCCACTCTGGCCCAGAACCCAGAAACCCATAATCCACACGCCAGAAGCTATAACCCACACTCATTAATCACCCAGAACAGCAGCCATAGCCTCTAACCCGTACAAGTACCTCACTAACAGCTCGCCCGTACAAGTATCTGCGCACGCTCAGTCAGTCAGGCACACTTTTGCGCGATACCGATCTACCATTTACCATTTCCATTCCCATTCCATTCCCATTTCCCATTTACCTGTTGTTGCACTTGCACTTGCACTCGCACTTGCACCTGAGCCTGAACCTGGGAAAAAAAGGCGGCGGACCCATATCTTTTCATACCAACCCAGACAGCCCATCACATCCTTCCCTCGATCCTAAACACTGAGATTCCCATATCCTTTTAAAGATTCCCATCCTGTCCCTCCGTCTCAATCAATTTCTCAATTTGATTTCGCTTTATTTTTGAAGACAGGAATCGAGCATCCTCTTACCTTCATAACCCAACCCCCACTACATACACATCATCACCACACATACAAACACTCATATCACTACCTCCACCACTATCATCATCACTACTACCACCATCACCACCACCACCACCCACCGTCATCATCGCCAACAACAAACTTCTACCGCTACCACCCACCATCACTATACTTCCACCTCCCCTCTCATAAACATAAACTTCTCCCCCAAAGCATTCAATTGCCAGTAGGAGATTAATTAATCTACTCACGATTCGACATCTGTACTCCAATATCACACATACATAAAATGGCGGGAATGGCGGCTTTGAGACGACCCAGCATGAAGGGTAGAGACTCGTCTGGCCGCGAAATCTCCCTCCTCAATTCCTCACAACCAGCAGAGGCTGCTTTAGTGTCACAACCACCACAATTCCGCATGCCTTCATACTCAACACAATACGCTTCAGATGCTCCTCATATGGTCCGAAGCAACTCGAATCTTTCAAGCCAGAGCACCTCATCCGTACCGAGTCTTCTTCGGTCGGAATCTTACGACTCTCAAGGAACAAACGAATCGCGATCACCGATCACGCCGACCTTCCCATCTTCACATGGTAGAAACCACTCTTTCTCCGTCCAATATGGCAAGGACTATGCATACTTTGACCGCCGGGAGATGCGCACCTCGCTGGATGAGTACAGTTCACGATCCATTCCCTCCATCAGTCAAAAGGCCATCCAATCAATAGCGATGCAGCAATATTCAGACGAACACATTTATCAAGACGACCCTTACAGCGGCCATTCTGAACGCAGTACCACCGGAAAGCGCTACCCATGCCGCTTCAAGGATTCGCATAACTGCGACAAGACCTTCACCACCTCTGGCCATGCCTCTCGGCATTCCAAGATCCACACGGCCGAAAAAGCCGTGCCTTGCTCGTTCGCCGGCTGCACGAAGAAGTTCACCCGCGCGGACAACATGAAGCAGCACTTGGACACGCATTACAAAGACAAGCCGCGATCGTCCACAACCAGCACCAATGGTAGCAGCAAGCCGAGTGGGAAGTCGCCTCTTACGATTCCGGCGGGCGTACAAAAGAAATCCTCGTCCCCCACTGGTACCCGCTCCCCCAAGCTCTGCACCCCCATCCGAACCGGGTCTAGCACCCGTTCCGAGATACCTCCGTTCGATATCAATGCGCAGTCCAATGTTCAATATCCGGTATCCCATCGACGGTATTCGTTAACAGCGAGTCCGATTTCGTCGTACGGCGCGTTGGACATGGCGTCCTTTGGGCAGAATCTCCCCACCAGGGGGCGTGTTCAGAACGGAAGCCTCGATTTATTAGTTGAAGCAGCGTTGAATTAAAAATTATTTTATTAGCGATTGATTTGGTTTTGATTTGATTTTGAGCGATCTCATCTCTTCTCTTCTTCTCTTCGTTCGGCCCGGCATCAGGAAATGCAGAATCCGATATGTATGTATGTATGTGTCACACATACTCGTACTGGGTGTTACGCTACCTGGATTTGGGAATCACATATATGCGCATGCACCAGAGTCATTCTCCTGCGGATGTTTATTTTTATTTTTTGATGAGAGAGGGCGGCCGATCACGCTTGTTTATGCATAAAGGGTTTTGGTCGTACGCGGTCTGCGCTCGGTCGAAGATCGCTTTTTCACACACACACTTACACTTCTCTCTCATCTACCTTTTTTTTTTCATTGATTGTGGGAGGATATACCATTACTATATTTTTTACTTGGTTATTCTTTTCAGGGTATCTTTATAACTACACCCTCCGATGCATTCAATCGATGCATCTGGCGTTTTTATTTTTTATCTTCATGTTTCTACCTACCTATCCCGTATCATATATAGACTCAACGAAATGACCGGAGCTTTTTTTTTCTGGTTGGGAAGGGATTGGGTTCGTGGGTTGTTTCTGAAGATACTAGTGGGGGAGTATATATGGGGTTTTTGTCTTTGGTTTCTTTTGAAAAGTATATAGTCTTTTTTTATTGCTGGTTTCTTGTGTGTTTGGTTTGGATTTATTTGGTTTGGGAGGGGGAAGGATGGACTTCTTGGATGGGATGGATTGGGTTCGGACGGGTTGGACGAGGGTGAAGTCTGTATATTTTTATGATGGATATTCATGATTTATGGCTTGAGCTGGAGAGGGGGATCAATCCAGAGGGGGGGAATGAAGAGGGAGGGAGGGATGAAGGAAATGGTAGAAATTAAATCTATCTACTTCTACTTCTACTTCTATTTCTCTATCGATTTGTTCTTTGTCTTCTCTCTGTCTCTCCCTCTCTCTCATCGGTCGGGATGAGAATATTCCAACGAGGGGGACTGGACTCTTGATCTGGACTGGATTAGGGTTACTGGGGGTACTGGATATAAGAGAGGTGTGTGTATATAGATAAGCAGGCTACTAAGTTAGTAAGCGAGTGTGCGAGCTGCAGTTAAAAAAGTATATCAATATCAATATTAATTAAAATAAACATTGGAAATATTTGAATGAGTGAGGTGAGAGATGAGGTGAGTTGAGGATTTGGGATGATTGTTTTGTTTGGTTGAGGGGGAAGTTGGATTGGGGTGAATTTATGGGTTGGTGATGGTTTTTGTTGAATGGAGAGGGAGGGAGGTGGACAGGGGTGTGATGGGGATGAAGATGTGGGGGGTGGGGGGGGTTCGGCGGGTTGAATATATGTTTTTGCTAGATGACTTTATTAAATATTATTTACTTGTATTAGCATATTTTGTGTTGTTTGAGAGAACCGGATAAGATAAGGGAGATCAAGTGAGGAGGATGGAGTAAGAGGGGAGAAAGAATATAAGGAAGAGGAGGAGAAAGAATCAAGATGGAATGGTTGGGATAAAGGGGATGGAAGAGATAGATATTATAAGAAAGGGAAAAAAGGAAATAAGAATAGGGTTTGTAGAGTTTGATAAGTAGAATAGGATGGAATAGATGAAATAGAATGAGATAGCACGGTGTGGGATAGATGGGGTGATGTGGATGGATAAAGAGGCTGGATGGGATGGGAGGAGAAGAGAAGGGATAGATTTGGTGGATAGGATGGATAGATGGAATAACTAAATTGGCAACAGAGTGATCTCTTTGTTGATGTTGATGTTCCTCTCAAGATTAGTTCCTTGTTTGTAAGAAGGTAGCTTTCTGTAGAAGAGCTTGCTCGTCCCTTCTCACATAAGATGATATGGTATGGTATGATCCCTAGGTATACACGATATATAACAATTTTCAACCCGTCCCATTTTTCACCTATTAAAGTTCCTGTTCCTTTCCTTATTCACCCCTCCCTCATCACAACCCAAAAAGCAACCCATCATCCTAACTCTCCCCCCCTCCACCACCACCAACAATCGACCCACCCGCCATCTTCCAACTCTGCGCCTTGGCCAAAATACTCGCGAGATTCCGCGTCTGCTCGTCGTCGGCCGGGAACACGTAGTCGACGTACTCCTCATAGCTATCGTCGTCCAGCTTGCGGCGCCGCTTCGTCTTCCGCGGCATCTGTTTTTGCACTTTGTCGATGTCTTCTGCGGTGCCGTGCGTGCGCTCGAAGGAGAGGTGCGCGTTGAGGAGGGAGACGCGCTGGGGAGAGGGGTTAGTTTTGTGAGATAAGGGGGGAGGAATGCGGGGTGAGGAGGGGATGAGAGGGAATAGGAGGAGGGGATGAAAGGGGGGAGGGTAAGAAATAAGAAGGGCGGGGGAGATAGGAAATGTAAGAGGGGTAAGAAGGGGTGGAAACAGGAGGGGGAAATAAACGGGGTGGAAATAGGAGGGAGAAAATGTGAAGAGGGAAATGTGAGGGTGTAAGAAATAAAATGCAAAGACATACCTCTTCTTTAAGGTCCTTATCCTTCATACTCTTAAGCGCACGTTCAAACACCTTTCTCGCGCGGGCTTTCGCCGCTTCGCTTACGGGTTTCTCTTCCGCCTCCTCTTCTTCCTCCTCCTCCTCGTCCGGAACGTTAATCTCGAAATGCGCATAGCTAATCCAAACCTTCACATGATCCGTCTTCTCCAACAACCTCTCATACAAGCGTCTCGTACGCTCATACTCACCCTCCTCTTCCTCGAAATCAATATACGCCTTCCACAACAACTCCGGCATATCCAGCACCGGTTGACTGACAGCCAACTCGAAGATGGCCCGTGCGCGCTCCAGATCATCAAGGCCGCGCTCCAGCTCCGCGAATTTGATCCAGGCTTGGCAGTTCGCGGGATTCCACTCAATGTGTTTTTCATACAGAGTACGACAGCGGACGAACTCGAAGAGTTTGATCTCGAGCTCGACGTAGCCTTTGAAGAGCTTGTCTTTGGGACACATGCCGATGGCTTGGCCGAGGGTTTTGCGCGCGGCCGAGAGCTGCTGTTGGCGAATTTCGAAGTGCGCTTTGAGGAGCCAGATTTTGGCAAAGGTGAATTTCTTATGCGGGATCAGTTTGAGACATTCTTGGTAGATTTGACGTGCGCGCGATATGTCTTTGCTTTCCATTTCTTCCCACACGGCGTAGAATATCCAGAGGTAGATGTAGCGTCGCCAGTGGCGCTTCTCTTGGGTTGGGGGGATTTGCGCAATGGCTCGCTCGTAGACGTCGCGTACGCGGTCAACGTCGCCGGATACCTCTTCTAGTCGCGCGTAGTCGAACCAGGCATCGTAGTTCTTGGGGTTCTCTTTGACCTGTTCTTCGTATTGAACTCGTCGCTTGGAGAGAATCACATCTTCCACCCCTTCGCGGTCACCGAATTGCTTCTCGAATGTCGTGTAGGCTTTATGGAGTGCCATGGACTTTGATCGCGCCATATGATCCAAAGCATATTTGTAGATAGCTCGCGCGCGCTCATATTCCTTGAGCTTTGCTTCAAACCTCGCATATGCGATGAACAACCGCTCATCCATAAACTCATCGCCCAGCGACTCAACTGCAGTTCCATAGACCTCTCTCACCAAATCACTCGTCCCAAACTCTTCCTCGAATTTGGCCCATTTAATCCAATTCCTTGGCTCGGGATGGACAAAGGTAAATCGCTGAAAGATCTCCCTCGCTCTCTGAAACTCCCCATACCTCTTCTCTAACTTAATATAACTATTCCACGCCGCCTCATCCGGTTCCCAGGACATCCACCTCTCGAAAACCTGACGTGTGCCCGGAATATTCCCCAGCATCTCCTCCATATAAACATACTTATACCACAACTTATCAATCCTAGGCAAGATGGTAACCGCACGATCCAGTAAATTCCGCGCATGATTGATATTCCTCGACTTCATCTCCGCCTCGATATACCGGATCCATAACGTCACCGACGTCGCATCGACATCCAATGCACGCTCGAAGACGGATCGCGCGCGCTTGAATTCTTTCTGCTCGAGTTCCCATTGTGCATAGCGCATCCAATTGTTCATGTTAACCCGGTTTCGGCGCACATAGTCCTCGAATTCCTTGCGTTTCCGCCCTTGGAATTCATGAAGCTCTTCGAGGTCGGCAAACCGCTGCGTTGGGGCTTGAAGACCGGGATCTTGACGGTCGACGGCTTCTCGTAAGAGCTGCTCGGCCGAGATTTGTATGGCACTTGCAGCCTTGTTTTTGACCTTGGGAGGCCCGCGAGACGACTCCATGACGAGTATGGTGGTGGTGCAATTGTTTGTTGAAGAATGGCTGGCGCAAGTTGATGCGCGTTTTGTAGCCTTGGAGCTGTCACCGACGATCTCAAAATAAAATGTCCGGAGCTGCACGTGACGCGGCCGCAGACTCCGAAACTCAATATCTATGTAGTGACGGACCTTCGTTTTTTCTATCTCCAACGTAACGCACTTACCAACAACAATAACAACATCAGCGGCAAATCAAAATGTCGACTCTCGCAGATGAATTGTTGCAAGATTTCGAGGATTCGGGATCCGAGGGTGAAGGAGATGAAAATGCGCACCTCTTTGCGGATCCAGACGAAGTCGGCGCTAGTATGAATGGCAACGCGATAAGACAGTCAGGCGCAAACGATATGGAGCTCGATGGTGATGAGGAAGCGGTCGACGAAGATGAAGAAATGGAAGGACTCAATGGAACTGTTAAAGAAGAAGCTGAAGATGAGGAAGAAACCAAAGCGAAGGTTGAAAAGATGCAACTTGGAGGAGTGAACGATGTACGAAGTGTGGCGGGATTGATGAAACAATTGGAGCCGGTATTAGAGGTCAGTAATATCTTTTCCTTCTGCCATTTCCTACTACATTGGAGACCTATGGTTTACATCTACATTTTCTCTGGTCTAGCCCTGACTGTTTTCTTCCCGATTTGACAGAAAATCGCACATTTTCAATCATTGCCTCCTGATCAACAAACAACCTTCGTTGGTTCTGTCGAGGATAATCCAGAGTATCATTTGTTGACGCAAGCGAATACTCTTTCGACATCGATCGATAGCGAAATCATCTTAGTTCACAAATTCATACGAGATCATTATTCTATACGATTCCCGGAATTGGAAACATTGGTCACCAACCCTATCGACTATGCTAAAGTGGTTACGATCATTGGGAATGGTCCTATGGATGGAGAAAGTATGAAGAAGCTGCAGACATCCAAGGATAACAGGCTCGGCATGACTTTGAGATCCGTTCTCGATGGTCCTTCGGTTATGATCGTTACGGTTGAAGCAACTACCACGAAAGGTCGACCCATGACACCCACTGAACTCGAGCGTGTCAACCGAGCTTGCGACATGACTCTTTCTCTCGATGCAGCCAAAAAGACCTTAACAGACTACGTCCAATCCCGCATGAACCTCTTTGCGCCAAATCTAACTGCATTGATCGGCTCCCTAACCGCCGCGCAACTCCTTAACTTCGCAGGCGGCTTGACAGGTCTTGCCAAAACTCCCTCATGCAACCTCCCACCCCTCGGCTCGAAAAAGCAATCCGGAACTGGCTTCGCTACAAACGTTGGCATCCGACACCAAGGATTCCTTTACCATTCACCCATTATTCAAGGTATTCCCTCTGATCTCAAAGTCCAAGCCATGCGCATTGTCTCCGCAAAAGTCGTCCTGGCCGCCCGCGTCGATCGCGTGCACAACAGCCCCGACGGCAAAACCGGCACAGAACTCAAAGAGCAATGTCTGCACCGACTCGAGAAACTTACCGAACCACCGCCAAATAAAGGTCAACGGGCCTTACCTGCACCAGATGACAAACCTGCGAGGAAGAGAGGAGGACGACGTGCGCGATTGGCTAAAGCTGCGACTGCGATGACGGATCTAAGGAAAGCACAAAATAGGATGGCGTTTGGTAAGGAAGAAAAGGAAGTCGGTTACGGCACGGGTGACGGGACGAAGGGGCTCGGAATGATCGGTCAGGGCAATGATGGCAGAATCCGCAATTTACAAGTCGATCAACGCACGAGAGCGAAGTTATCAGCGAAGAACAAGGGCTGGGGTACAAGCACACCTATGAACGGCTCGGCTTCATCGCTTAGAGGATTTGGTCAGGGCGCGAGTGCGGGTAATATAGATCTCAGAGGGAAGGGGTTACGCACAAGTGGGGTTGGGGGAACAAGTACAGTTGGTGGTGGGATGGGTGGAACGCAGAGTAGTTTGGCCTTTACCCCCGTTCAAGGGTTGGAGTTGGTCGATCCGAAGAGAGTCGCAGAGATGAAGAGGAAAAGAGAGAGTGAGGAAGATAAGTGGTTCAAGGGAGGCACGTTCACGCAGGTCGGTGGTGCAAGTGCGCCGGGGAGCATGGGACCTCCGCCTGCGAAAAAGGTCATGGGACCCCCGCCGGTACCGCAGAAGTGATGTTTGTTAAGTGTATCCGGGTATAGTATTAGTTAGAGGGAAGGAAGCATGTTTTGGCGTTTTTCAAGTTGCTGTGTTTTGAGGTTTGCTAGCAAAAAGCTTCGTCTTTTCGGGGGGATTTTTTCCAGCGTTCGCCCGGCTGTGCTATGCGTATATGCGGATACCAGATTGAGAGAAAATCGGCATGTGTGGAGAAGTAAGACGAAATTGCGGTTTGTGTCTATGATTTACATGTGGCGCGAAGAGGACAAGGAGAAACAGCGAAAAGAATGATGATATGGTTTGGTCTGTTGCGGGACAGGAGAAAGGGTATGCAGGCATGCATGTAAGATAACAGGGACTTTTAGCTAACTAGTTGTAGATCCAGCGTTACGGAATGGGGTTGGTGATTGAGTAGAATATGACATTTGAAGATTGAGAATTGATTGTGAACGTGAGGTTGAAAGGGAATTCCATCGTTGCACTGAGGGATATATCCATCTATCGACTATTGGTGATTCGAATCTGATACCAACAGATATTTGATTTTCAGTACACGCTGAACATCGAATAATCCATTGCCGAAGTTTCAAAAAGACATCTCAAAATTTGGTTTACCCTGAACCAAATAAGGCGAAGTGTGAAGCTGATCGGTGTTGGAGCGCCCTCTTGTTTATTTATGATTGAGGACGGAATGGAAAAAGCAGACCACTACAGTAAGTTCAATTAGACCCTCTTCGATATTCATATCAGGGCTTGCCAAGTACACTGCTTATTTATACCCAATAACCACCTCATACAGTCATTTCATTCACCTCTCCTCAAAAGCTTGACAGAGCCTTCGCCCTCAGCCGAGCACCGTAAAACCATATTCCAATCGGCGTTGGAAGTCCAATTCTAATCGCCACAAACCCCAGTAAGCTATTTCCCCATCCATACCCCAATACTTCATACATCCTCGGCGCAAAAAGCGGAAACCCAAAAGCAGTCAAGCTTCTAAAGAACTGCGAAGCAGCACTTGCAGAACTCGTATGCTCCGGATACGAATCGATCATATAAGCTTGCAGAGCCTGTCCTATTATCTGCATACCGAAAGACATCACGAAACCACCGATGTCCACGACAATCCAGTGAGTGTGCTTTTGTGCGGCCCATCCGTAAATCAAGAGGCCCAGGGGAGTGAGAATTGCGCCGGGGATCATGAAGGGCATGCGGAATTCGGGGAGGGAGAGGTTGTTGTAGTGTTGGTTCATTCTGGAATACATAAAGTCCATCAGTGGTCCTCCTAGTTGTGCGCCTACGATTTGGCCCAGACACAGAGAAATGTAGTGAAGGCCGCTGGTAGAAATGGATTCGTGGTATTGCGTTGTCCACTAGATTGAATGTGGGGTTAGCGGCGAGTAGGCAGAGTTTGGAGAGGTGAAACATAGGCCTTTTGCTGAGGATGGAAACACTCAAGCTAAAACAAGAGAGTAGTGGATGGTACTTACAAGATCTGAGAAGGTTGACAAGACAAGATATAACACCCCATACACGAATGCTGAGAAAAGTGCATTGATCTGGACCATAGGATGAAAGAGAAGTAGACGAATTGGTCTTGTCAGGCTTCTCACCAATATCCACGAGAAGGAACGGTGCTTATGCAGAACTTCTGCCTCGGTGGCGTACTGGAAGTTTCCCGTAGTGTGACGCAACTCCCGAGCCATATGTCGGAGGATGGTTGGTGCATGTGTCTCGTGGAATAGGGGAAGTGAAGTGACGATCATGACAGCCTGTAAAATCGACGTTGACCAGAACATCCATCGCCAGGTCGAGTGCTGTGCGATGTAGCCTCCAATGATAGGACCAACAGCGGCACCAAGCAATGGAATCAAGGAATATAGTCCTAGCGACCTTCCACGTTGTTCCGGTCTCCATATATCTCCCATCACACCACCGGCCAATGCATAAATAGCGCTAGCGCCAAAGCCTGCAAGAAGTCGAGCAGCGATCAATGTCCCTTTGGTTTGTGCAAATCCACATACGATATTCCAGATCAGAAACCAGATGCTGGTAGCATGCAGGACCGGTCGTCGTCCGTAGACTTCTGAGAGCGGGCCAATTACCATTGGACCGAATGCTGTGGCGAGAAGGTAGACGGACATGGCCATTACGGACTCGATGTTACTCATGTGGAGTTCTTGGCGGATGGTAGGAAGTGCAGGGGCGATGATCGTGGAGACCATGATGCGGTTGAAGCCGGTGGAGGAGAGGATGATTGTCATGATCCATTTCTTGGATAGGTGCCAGTCTTTGGGGTTGGAGGGATCGGTGGGTGTTTTGAAAGCTACTAGAAAGGCATCATCGATCGAGGGGGTTGTAGTCGCTTTGTGACCTTTCTCAGTGTCTGAAGTTTGTTCAGGCATTATGAAGTGATCTCTTGGGACTGCTTCCAGGTGATTGAGCTGTGCGTCTGCGATTGAAATGTCACAAACATCAACAGACTGTCTGCGAAATGGGCGCAGGTAAAATCGAAAATGTCTTCTATTGCCAAAGATATACTTGGCAGAAGGTGCACCGGAACAGTTACTCTGGCCAATTAGAGTGAGAGTAAAGATCTGATAAGATGATTGATTATATGAAGGGGGATGATCTGATAAGATTACATAGATCTTTTCAGAAGCTTATATCCAATCCCTCCATTATACCGACATCTGCAAGAGTAGGCTTCCTCCCAAGGGTCTTACCCAATAGACCCCTAGACATATCACGGAATCACATGGGCCCCATACCTCACTTTCTGCTATCGAGGCATCCTTCGCGAATATCCTTAACAACTTCCGGATGCTACCCCCCAATCCGTACGGAGTAAACGGAATAGGGGGTGGATACACGGAGTTCGGTTTAGCGATGGGCAAGGGGTTTTATGTCAATGTGTGTCTACTGCCTAATGAGTGGGTCAATTCAACAACAGTGACTGAGTCAAAGATACAAGCAAAGAGCTGGGATTGGTGAAATCCAGAACGATTCACTTATCAATCAGATAAGATTCGCGAACCCCTGACAAGTCCTGTCCGGACTTTGCTTCCGACATTCACTAGCAGGTTTATAAATTTGGCGGTATGCAGACTACTGCCTGCCGATCTCTAAAGATGCAGAGCAGACATTGCTATATGTATGGTACTTCTGAAGTCTGTGTTATTTGATGATGCCACACTCAGCAATACGATAAGCACGAAGCTTTCGGGTCCTTGTGAGTCTTCTTCGTCTCACATCCGGTGGTTCCGGTGGTTTAGATGGTCTGACAGCTGCCATTTCTCTGGCCACCTCACTAGGACTTTGTCCCGCTTCGAGTCTTCTGTAGTACTCTACTTCCCAGTCTACATCCGCTTTAGTCCAAGACAATCTCAGTACTTCGTCTTCTCTTTTAAGAATTTCGACTTCTCTCATGTCATACTGGAGGAATGGAGTAAGAGTTATTTCATCCGGCAGTGGAACAAACAGATCGTTTTTCTTTTCCTCCATGATCGGCTTCAGTCTCTTCAACAACTCCAGAGCACTTATTCTATCCTCCGGTAGCTTCGTCAACATGGTGTAATTGAGCTCTTGTAGTCGTCTATCATACACCTCACTCGCATCCACGAGTTGAATATCCGACCTTCTATTTAGTCCTCGGACACTCGGACCAGTGCTTCTCGTCGCCCCCCGCATCAGTCCATAGATGAGACATCCGGCAGACCAAACATCGTACTTGGCACTCTGATAAGGGTTATCGAAGGCGTCTAGCCAGCTATTTCCATATTGCATATTACGTCTACCGCCAGGTGGTAAGTGAATCGCTAGTCCGAAGTCAGCTAGCTTCACAATCGGGTAGCGGTTTTTGCCTCGATAACTGCTTGGAAAGTGGAGGAATATGTTGTTTGATTTGATGTCAATCAAGACGATCTCTGTTGGTCCATGATACCCTTCACGTCCAATGTAGTCTGGATGTTCTCCGTGGAGGAACGTGAGACCCTCTACTATATCTGCAAAAGCACTCCAGATAAACCCTTCAGGGCACATCTTTCCCGAATCGGCGAAATAATTTTCCACGCCTTCCAAGGTGCCTATGTTACAATATCCGAAGATAAGTACATGGAATATGTTGTCTCCATCTTCGTCTTCATCCCTTATATACTCTCTCGAGGGCTCGAACGTAAAACCATCGATATCGAGAAAAGCTTCCAGATTGCAAACATTTCGATGGCCGTCCTTCATATATTCTAAGTAGTTCTTAGTCTCTTGGAATCTCTTTGTGAACAAGTGTTTCTCTCGCATTTGATTTCTTGACTGAATCGATGCGTCGCTAGTTCTCGGCAAAGTTGGACTTTTATCAGGCCCTCCCGATTCTGTGTTACTCCAGCTGTCGCTGTCCTCAGCCGAACGATTATATTCATTCCAATTTTCCTGTACTTTCATCGCGAATAAACGACCGGTGTTCATGTTGCGAAGTTTATATACTTCACCAAAGCCGCCGCTGGCAATCTTGGCTTCTATATTGAGCATGTCATTCACGAAGTGTTTGTCTCTTCGAAATCGGTTGGCTCGCATTGGTGAAGCTGCACGAACGTAGCTCAAGCATAAGATACCAATTCTAGGTTCGGCATCTAATGGATTTGATTCATATTCGTACCACTCACTCGTTTCGGAGGCTGTATAGTCGAAATCGTCTTCGTCCTCGTCCCAATAATTTTTCTCGTTGTCGTGGCCTTGGGTGCTCTCATCAATTTCTTTATCTTCATATTCTACCACCTCGTTATGTGATCCTTCATTCTCACTCCCTTCCCCGCCAGAACCCGAACAGTACCTCGAACTAACATGCGGCGTTTCCAACTGTATGTCCTCATCACGATTGAAGTTATCTGCAGAAAAAACATCTTCATCAGATTCTGCCATATCGATGTGACGCAAAAGGTTAGGTAGGTGTCCGGACTAGGACGTTTGGCTGCGACGAGGCAATGGATTTAATTGCACATTCTGTAGTACAATTATATGTAACAACTCGACGTCTTAAACCAGGAATTTCATTGTTGATAATGGAACTAGCCGGAATAGCGCAAATTGTAGGGCGCATTTGTGATTGATAACATGCCTTTGTTCCTGGGCGAACTTCCTTATTTTTTCCCTCGTGGAATCAGACTGCTTTGTGTGAACATGACGCAGCCAGTGATGGTCTTATGAGTGCCACACAATCACTCTGAAGTATGATTATCATGGCGATGCATTGTCAATCAATTAGATACGGTCCATGCTAGTGTTCTGAACCGAGATTGCACCAATCAGCCTACCAGCGTTGGTGCATGATTTCACAAGACCGTGTCCAACAGAGAGTCCCTCTCCAAGTTCATTTTATGAGCCTTTTAGATCCTGAACTCATTCCATCTGGAACTATGTAAGGACTACAAAAGACAGGTGCTGAGAATAGAAAATTTGGGGCTAGACATGTCGCACCCTCCCCTAGCTCAGAGCGGTTAAATGCATTCATTCAATTTTGCCTTCTCTAGACGCGAGATCCTCAGTCGATCAGGAGTATCTGTCTTTTCAAAAAGTGTTTCAAGTGCTCAGGGCCGGTGGATGTTGATTGGTTGTGGGAGCGGAAAGTGTCCCCAGTAAGCGCCCTCAGTACATAAGCGCTGAAACTAGAGCGTCGGATTGCGGCCCCCATGGGCTGCATAGACGCATATCAAGATCGTCGACTATGTGCTAGGACGAAGACAAATACTTCTTAGATCCTCTAACATCGAATTTCTATGTTAAAATGCTTCCTATTCTAATATGCCAACCCCTGAACACAGCACGCCAAGCACAGTCGAACTCGCGGAGCGCGCCCGAGAGCGGCTTCGTAGGCTAGTTGAGACATATGAGCCCCCGAAAATGATAGGAACTTATGTTTACGACGATATCGACTACAATAATGAGATTCGAATCTTGTGTATCATGCCTGGTCGATCTAGTGCTAACCTGCGTTGTGTTCTGGCACCTGCTTTATTACCCAGTCGTGATGATTCTTCAATGAAGCAGTCGCCGAGGTTTCCATTCATCGCTCTTTCATACACTTGGGGCACTGATGACCCGACAAATATTATATTTCTGTCGAAGGAAACCTCCAACGCATCTGGAAGCGAGGCAGTGGAGACCGGGGACCAAAATCTTGCAACGAAGTACGTGAGCAATAACCTCATGGCGGCACTTCTTCACTTGAGATCTGAGACTGAGGTTGTTAAAGTATGGGCTGATGCTATATGCATCAATCAAAATAGTACCACCGAGAAGACTGTCCAAATATCTAGAATGGAGGAGGTCTATAGCCAAGCGGAGAAAGTGTGTATCTGGCTGGGTGAGCCCACAATATCCGAGGAAGCAGTGGAGACAAAGAAAGCAGAGGTGGCCCGACAAACATTCGACCTCCTGAAAAGCATCTCTGATACAGAGATCCCAGATCAAGTTTTGATGCAAGAAGAATATGTCGAGAACTGGGAACTCATCATCAAACTGATACGGAAAGATTGGTTTAGTCGACGATGGATCGTTCAAGAATTAGCATTAGCGGCAAATGCTTGGATTCGGTATGGTGATCAGGAAATGCCGTGGCAAGATTTCGCTCATGCTGTCACTTTGTTCATGGCCAAGTTCCCGGAGATCCAACGAAGTCTAAAGAAGCCTACTAGTGGCGCTGCCGACGGAGTACAGAAGTCCATCGTGTCTAATGACCAAGATCCTAGAGGCTCAGCAGCAAATGCTCTTATAACTGCTATGAAACGTCTATTTCGGCGTGCCGAGGATGGAGGTGTCGAGAAGCGCCTGTTGACGATGGAAGCCCTGGTAACGTCATACTTGGTGCCATTTGAGTCTACAGATCCTCGGGATACGATATTTGCTGCTCTATCAATGGCCAGCGATACTTCGAAGCCTGATACGGACCCGACGACGCGGCAAAAACTCACACGTCTGTGGAGAAAATATACGGCGAGAATGGTCTCTTATTCGGGGATTTTCTGGCCATTGACTGGATTTTCTCTAGCACTGGCATATTTTCACTGGAATCGAACTATATACGCTTCGAGTTGGATACTCTGGTTAACATCGCTTTCAATAGCACTCATGTGTGCCTTCCTGCTCCAAGTGTTCCCTCCTTCAAGCAAGAGCATGAAGAACCCCTTCCTCACCCAAACCCTGGATCCTCGCCTACAACCAGATTACAAAAAACCCGTGCTAGACGTATATGCAGATTTCATAGAAACCACCATCGAGAAGTCTCATAGTATCGACATCATAGTCCGAAGCTGGGCAGCTAGTCCTGGCCGAAGAACCATGCGTGATTATATCTTAAGCGATAAAATTTTCCCCGAAAACGGAGGGTTACCGTCGTGGATATCCGGTATTGCAACACCTCCAGCTGGCGTTCCGAGACAACAAAAATGGCACATCGCGAATGAGAATAGTTTCGTAGATGGTTCACTTCACAAAAAACAATACAATGCATCTCGCGGCTCGGAACCGCGTGTCAAGTTCATCAGGTTCGATGATTGTGATGCGAAAGACACTAGTTCCCTCGACCCTCCGCCTGAATTCACGGGTATCCTGGAAGTGGAGGGTTTCCAACTCGATATTATAGCTCAGACGTCCTACGCTGTGAATGGCGGTGTCATACCATCCGATGCACTCGAGATGGGCGGATGGAATAAAGACAGACACAAAGAAAAACATGATGTTCCCGAAGCTTTATGGCGAACCTTGTGCGGAGACAGGGGTCCTGGTGGTATTCAGCCTCCAAATTGGTATCGGCGGGCTTGTAAGGATTTTCTCGAGGTAGAAGAATATAATTACGACGGAGATATCTTCACAAATCATCTGAAAGAAAATACCGAGATATCTATGGTACGTGAGTTTGTTGATCGTGTGCAGTCTGTAGTATGCAATAGGAGATTTTTCCTTACGCGAGGGGCAACGCAATATAGGGGTAAGAGACTGTATGGATTAGGACCGAAACAGCTTCGCGAGGGTGATGTGATCTGTATACTTCTAGGTTGCACGGTTCCAGTCGTGTTAAGGCGCGACGCAGAAAATCAAGGGAACAGTTGGAAGCTAATTGGCGGATGTTTTGTATACTCCATGATGGACGGAGAAGCTATGGAACGCAAGTGGGAAAAAAGGACTGAGACGTTTAAGTTGAAATAAGAAATGATTGTAGGCAACGGTTGGGTGCTGTCCGCATAAGTATTGGAATATGCTGAATACCGGCATGTAGGAAATTCTACAGCTCAGAGCCTTACCTTGAGTGAGGCTTTTGAATTCTAAATCTTCAACTCTTTGACGACTTAGCATTGAGAGGAGTTTTCATCACATCTATATAATAGCCAAACCGGTAATCTCATATGATGGATGGTACAAGTATTACCGCCATGAAGGACTGCCTTCCACAGCGCGAGTCCGCGACCGAAAAGACTACGAATAAAAGTGACAAGAGATGGAACTCACTTTGACCGGATTCTACAGTCGGGAAAGAGCACTATTTAAGTAGACGAGGCTCCGCACCGGACATAGCGAGGATGTGACTATAACGTGGCATACTAGTTCTTGCGGAGAGATTCTAATGTAATGCGATCCGCATGTGAAAATGGAAAAGTGAGGGGCAGGAATCCGCAGCAGTACGACGGAATTTGTAGAGCCTCATATTAGCCTCATATTAGCCTCATATTAGCCCCAATCATTCCAGTAAATAGTTTTACGGCAGTTGTGTGCGCTGCTGTGAGACGGTTGCAATACCCATTGTATTGAGTGATGCTGGTGTTTTTGACGCAGAATATGCAATTTCGATGTATCCACAAGAGTCCAATTAGGGAGCATGTGGCGTTGTTGGTCCAGGGGCGGTGTGCCACCATTCTGTTCGCCAGAACGTAGTGCTATCATTGGTTCATATCACGGGCTCTTCTCGCGTAGTTGAAAACCTCAAGGCTTAGAGAATCAGCTGGTGCCCCCGAAGCCTCGACGCCCCGCGTTGTATCCCCAAACCGATGACCATTGCAAATATGTATGGCGTGATGCCTCGTAGTGTGATTTCATTCTAGTGTCATCTTGTACAATAATCAAAAACCACACCGGCTCCTCTGCAGCTATTGTATTGCACAAGAATTCTACAGTGCATCTTCACTCTTACGCTGTCAGCAGCTATGCGCTCCTATGATGTCTGGATCTGCTGATGAAATTGCGCACCCTATCATTCAGACTTCGTCGTCGAGGAAGCCCAATAGATACCGTAAGGATTGGATACATTTCTTCCTTGGTTGCCTATCGATTAGGATATTCCCAAACCGTGGCCTTGCCCGATATAGACACAGCCTGTCATTGAGTGCGGCTCAACCTTGCAGTTACGCCCCTTCTCGCTTCTTGCGTCTCAGCCAATATCGCCCTGTAGCAGATGGCTAATCGGAAAATTGCTTGCTAAGATCCGAATTCGGCCTTGCCGGAATCTTGCATCAAGCAGAAACAATCATCTGACTACTTGAACATGTCTCTTGTCTCTCCTTAAATCCATGTAGAGCAACATCAATGCTGTAGATAGATTGGGATGTCTTGCCGCGAGTGAGTACATTTTTCGCAGGGCAAACGTTGCGAACCACGAAAAAGTAAATGAAGGTGCACGCCACTTCTTGCCGATTGGGAATTGACCAATGAATAACGGTTATTTTGGTGAAACCAGGCCTAGGGTGCTACCTCCCTCTTCTTCAGCTTCATTCTCATAATTCTGCGTTACATTCTATTCAAAAAAAGGAAGTTGTAATAATAGAAATATCATGTCGAAGCAATGATCCCCCGGGAGCGATAGTAGTCATGTTCAGATGCAAGACGCGGCTTTGGGGGCCAAAGACACGCACTCCCATAAATTAATTTTACTTACAGCCATCTAAAGAGCCTCTTAAAGCCCTGCGGGCCCGTTCAAGAATATTCTTTGTGTCCGTAAACATAAACTTTCATTAATATTTTGCATTTTCAAGCGCAAATCTTACGAGATGGACGACAGCACGCCAAATTCCCCAGATTTAAGCAACAATCCCGCTGCCGCAACAGCCAACCCGGTCAGAGATCGGCTTCGTGCTGCAGTGAAAATCGTAATACCTCCGAAAAAGGGCAATTACGTCTACAGAGACATCAATTATAATAAGGATATTCGTGTCCTGAAGATTATCCCGGACCGTCCAGCCGCCAAGCTTCGTTGTCTCGTAGCCACCATTGCGCTGGCAGAGACTACAGACTTTTTCAATCATGAAGTAGTGCCTTACTGTGCTCTCTCATATTATTGGGGAACTGATGAGGCGAAAAACGAAATACTCATCCATGAGCAGCCAGAGTCTGGATCGGACACGAATGGAAATGAAAACATTTTATTGCCCTCAACCTGGCAAAAAACCTACATTCAGAAGAATCTGATGGCCGCTCTCAAGCAGATTAGATCGCAGAAAGATGTTGTCGTCTTGTGGGTAGATGCGCTATGCATCAACCAGGAAAGTCCAGTAGAGAGGTCAGCTCAAGTCGCAAGGATGCATGCAATTTATACACACGCCCAGAAAGTTTGTATATGGCTGGGAGACCCGTCAATGCCAGATGACTCAGATCGTGCTCAAAGAACTTTCAAGGTTTTGAGAAAGATCTTGGATCTTGATGATTTCCATCGGCTGATAGCTAGTGGTGAAAAGCCAGAAGATTGGATGCTCATCATCAGACTCATGAAAAACGAATGGTTCGGTCGACGATGGATTATTCAAGAACTTGCACTTTCGGCCAATCCTTGGATCCGTTATGGAAGCGAGGAGATGAAATGGAGAAACGCTGCTGATGCGATTGCCCTATTCATGACCAGCTTCCCCCGAATCAAGGATATTCTTATTAAGCACGAGAAAAAAGATCCAGACAACGAGATGTGGGAAGGTATCGACGTCCAGGCCCTCGATGCACGGGCGTTAGGGGCAAATACCCTCGTCACTACAACGAACAGACTATTTCGCAGGGCGAACGACAACGGGCACATAGAACAGCGCTCACTTACACTTGAGATTTTGGTATCCTCATTGTTACTTCCATTTGAGGCCAAAGACCCTAGAGACACTGTTTTCGCAGTCCTATCAGTTGCCAAAGACACGTGGAATTCAGATTCAGAATTAGAAATAGGATTAAAATGGGAGAGAACAGCGCGCCAAGCACTATTACTGTGGGGTCTCTTGTTGGTCTTCGAGTGGGGATTCTGGTCGTTAATTAAACTTCCGCTATCCCTTCTACGAGGGCCATCGGAGCGACAAGCAATTGTTTTGGATCCTCGCATACGTCCGGATTACCAAAAAAGTCTCCTGGACGTATATGCAGATTTCATGGAGTATTGTATCGACAAATCACAGAGTCTGGACATTTTGCTTCGGAACTGGGCACCGATGGCGAAAGAAACACTTCGCCAACGACTCGACAGCGATAGAGCTCCTCCGCAGATCGAGATGCCATCTTGGGTCCCGGACATTAAATGGAGCCCTTTCGGACCGCCCGACAAAAAGCAAATCGGTAGAATGTACGGCGACAGCTTTGTCGATGGTTCTGACCGGCAAAAGAAGTACAACGCCTCCCTGGGCAGGCCACCTAGAGTGAGATTCGGCAAATTCAAAAAAGAGGCGTACAGCACCAGCCCCAGCGCTTCAACTCAGAGGTCAGTAGAAACCAGTCAACAAGCACAGCAGCTTCCACCCAAATTTACAGGGACACTAGAAGTAGACGGCTTCGAACTTGACTTGATAGGCCAGATTTCCGATGCAGTCAACACAGGCGTTATACCTGCCTCTGCACTTGAGATGGGCGGCTGGAACAGAGATTTGCCGAAAGAAGACCGCGTACTGACCGACGAACTGTGGCGGACCATGTGTGGTGATCGAGGGCCCGGCGGCGTCCACGCGCCGAACTGGTATCGTGCCGCCTGTCTATTTTGTCTCCAAGAGACACTCAGTCACGAGGGAAACCTCCGCACCAATGACATAAAACCTGCGGCCCGGACAGACGTCGTGCTCGATTTCATTGACCGCGTACAGACTGTAGTGTGGCAGCGCAGATTCTTCCGCACCAGTGGAACGGGGCGGCGAGGACGGAAATCACTATTTGGGTTGGCACCACAAAGTGCGAAAGAAGGAGATGTCATCTGTATTTTGCTTGGGTGCACAGTACCGGTGGTACTGAGGCAGCAGGGGGGAAACAAAAACAGTTGGAAGCTAGTGGGTGAGTGCTTTGTCTTCTCGATGATGGATGGAGAAGCTATATCAGGGGACTGGCCGAAGACTCTATGTACTTTTAGACTAAATTAATATGGGACATGAAAAGGTACGATTAGATAGAGGTTATGTTTTCTGGAAACACAGCTTGATGCGATAATTTAGCGGATTATAGAAAGTGATAATGACAATACATTTGGATGACACGTCTTCTTGGAATCACTCAGAAGTGCTTTGAAATAACATTGATCACGGACTTGAAAAGCGGAGCCGCGCTGATCCATATAGACAGATCCCACCTGGAAACTTTCTTCAAACTCTCAATGAAAGCAGCAGGCCTTCACTCCACTGAGTTCTATGAGAGTGGAATAATCATCACATGTACATAGCTACAGCCCTATTCATAAGGTATAATAAAACGCCACTACCACCAGGAAGGACTGCCTTCCGCAATTTACACTCTTTACATTGTATATATAGTACAAAAACAACAGTAGCCTAGATCTTGCGATCACAGTGCCTTACTAATTCACACTGAGTAGGATATACAACATTCAAACCCACCAAGCTGTTCACACCTCTACTTAGAAGATATGTACTCATCCATCTATACTATACATCCACCTGCCTCGCCAACATGGCCTTATTTCTCCTCTCCGTCATCGACATCCTCCTCTTCTCCCTAGTCCTCTTCAAAATCTCCGCCGCCAAAATCCCACCTCCAAACCCCCCCAAATGCGACCAGTGATCCATCTTCACCGGTAACGAGCGCTTCGCCATAACCGCAAGCAGATCCGGCCCCGCAACCATCAACAGCAAAACCCACGACGGGATACCCGGCACACTATCGGGCGGGATGGAGCCGAAGAAGCGGACCTCTTCTGTCGGGTGCAGCCACAGATATGTAGCGATGATACCGTATATTGCGCCTGAAGCGCCGAGCGAAGAGATGACGAATGAACCACGGACAACCCATGCTGTGAGGGACACGAAAGACGCCAGTGCGCCGACGCCAAGATATGTGGCGAGGAAGTCGGCGCGCCCGATTTCGTCGTGCAGACGGTGGCCGATGAGGTAGAGGAAGAACATGTTGGGAAGGAAATGACCGAAAAATTGTTGATGGGAGAATATGCATCCGATCATGGACAGAGCTCTGGGGTAGCCAGGGACGGCGAGGAAGTATTTGTTGAGGTAAAGAAAAGCCGGAGGGTGATGCCATAGCGCGTAGACGGCGAAGTTAAGAAGTATGAGAGAAGCTACAGTGGTGAATGCCGGCGGTATATCAGGAAACAAACGATCTGCGCGGGCTGGCGGGGTGTAAAAATATGCATAGGTACAGACTCCACCGATAGTTAGTAAGACAACCAATCCCGATGGGAAAAGACGCTCAAAAACTGTCATATCCGGAGGAGAATCTGGGAGTACCTTGGCGGCTCGTTCGAGATAATATTTTAGCCGTGGATTTTCACCTGGTCGACGAAGTTCGACTCTTGAGCGAGTATTGACAGCTTCTAGCGTGCCGGTCTTATATTCGACTCCTTTTGCTTCATCTTTCTTGGCTTTTTCCTCAAGAGCGTCTAATCTTTCCTGTTCTGCTTTTCGAATATAGTCAAGACCACTTTCTCCATATACACTATTTGTACCCTTCTCCTGATTGTCATTTGTTCTGTAGAGATTGATCTTTGGCCCTGTATATCCTGCAGCATTGGGCGCGTACAAGCCTTTTCTGGGTTTCTTCCCCTCAAGTTCGGCCAACTCCAGTTCCGCTCTGGTCACTGCATTATAGTCCTCATCGAGAGGAATAGTCTTCCTCAACCATTCTAACCCTTTCGCTTGTGCAACTTTCTCCCAATATGCCAGTCCACTCGGCTCATCTGGATCCGGTAATGTCCCCGCAACCCTCCTTCCATGTAGAACTCTCAGAATTCTGTCCGCCGATTTGGCATCCAGTATGCCGCCAAATATGTCATATGCTTCCTCCTTCGTTACCGGTTCGTCTCGATACTCAAGACCAGTTTGGTCATCATAATCTTCCGGTAAATCGTCGTATCGTCTGATGAGCTTGTCGTGACTTTTCTTACTTCCATAAAACCTCCTAGAATATTGTAGCCCTAGACCTCGAGTCCAAGGATTATATGAGCTTTCACTTTTCCGAAGTCGCGTTCCGGATAGCTGCACATCTTGCCGACAACATGCAACCAGAGATATTGAATAAGGACGAAAAGCACCTTGTGCTAACCTCTGAGTGACACTATCGATAGTCCTGCATGTCTTCGAATTGATATTCGTCCGACACGTTATACGAGCCGCAGGCCAAAGACAATTCATCGTCAAGGTCGGTGATATTGTCCCATATCCAGACGGCCGTAATGAGTCGACTCTACTCGACCACTAAATGCTATCGATCAAGTCGTGGGATCATCATAAGAAAACCCGGCGGGTCGGAGAAACATTGACCCTGGAGCACGGTCCAATGCCGCAATAGTTCCGCGTCTGCAGCTGCTGCCTTTACCCCTCTGGAGCCCCTCCATATTCAAATATTTTCCTTTCAGTCGAGTTTCGCATCGATATAAGCTGTCAATATCGCAAGTTTGATACAAGCTATCATCAAAAAACCTCTATTTTCGAAATACCGACGAAGAATTCCACGCAACATGTCATCCGAAGCCCTCCCAATCTCCCCCACACGGTTCGCCTCCGCGCTCAAAGATCTCCCAATGTCGACGCTCCATCTCAAAGCAGCCGAGATCCGCAACAGCATAGCGCATCTAGACTACAGCAACGAGGAAATGAAGCCATTTGCAGAAGGACGAGCGCCAGAATGCGTGAATGGAGAAAAAGATCAGGATTGCGTTGATGCGATAAAAGAGAATGAACTTGTGATCGAAAGGATGGTTGAACGATTGAATATGCTGAAGGCGGAGGTCGAAGAGAGGGGTGGAGTTTGGGGAGAGTGGGACAAGCCGGCTGAAGGTGAAGGGGAGGGCGAGGCGGTGGTTAATGGTGCTGTGAATGGGGAACCGAACGCGAACCCTGACGCAGGCGCAGGCGCAGCGATAAATGGCGATGGTGAGACGAGGAGTAATCCTTGGACGGATGGAACTTTCACAACGGGCAGGATTGTTGGTGGTGAGGTGGTGATGGATGGAGCTGCTGGAACTAATGCGAGCGCGAACGTCACTTCTGTCTCAAATGCGACTGCCAACGGCGAGTCGAGAAGCAATGGGACGACGGGTGGAAGGTTAGACGATGAAGCTTTGAGGAGAGCAATGGAGGAGAGGATGAGGGAAGCTATGGGCGATGATGACGAAGAGGGTATGCATCTATGAAGAACAAGGCGCATATCTGGATGAGTGGGAAAAGTTATATCATTGGACGGCGTTTGGCACTATACCTTTGGGGCGAGAGGGAAAAATGGGGATCTGGAATGAACGAATACGGAATTATGAGAAATGAATCAGCGATGAAAACGCTGGCAGCTGAAGTCAGACAATCTAATCTCAGTTACTAGAGCCAAATCATAAGCATAAAGCATATCACATATCACAAAGATGGCAGAAGTCACAAGTAAACAGAATCTTCATTCTTCTGGACTACAATCATAAAGTCCTAAGTCAAACATGCGAATGCATCAAAAGGAGCCATGCCACCCTTTTTCCAATGCATCTACAAGACCCCAAACCCATCAGACTAGAATGCGCAACCTGCGTGAAGAATAACCGCTAGGCGTAAAGCGTGGCCTTTATCCAAAAAGCGCCTTATGCCCCCAAAAAATGGTCGCTCTGAACTCCTCCCAAGAATTTTTTCAAACTCCTTTGATACCGCCAAACTATGCTAAAAACACAATGATTCGAAGAGAAAGGTCGTGAAAAGTTGTAGTTATTGATGTTTAGCCTTTTGTGTGAGTAGGCTGTGATGTACGGCTGGCTATGCTAGCACAGCATTTTCTTCGGGCTGTACCGACGGGACTTTGTAGTTACTGAACTTTGATTCAGCATCCGTAGTCGAAGGTGTGGTGTTGGGTAGAGGATCAGATGCAGCAGCTCGTGCATTCAAGGCCGAGTTACCCGTCGTCGGTCGAGATAGTTCCCGTAATGGTAAATCATTACTTTGTGATTTCGTCACTTGATGCACTAACCTTGAGGAGCTGATGATTGTTGAGAGCACGGGTCTAGTAAATGTTTCCTTCATTTCTGTGTCCGTGTCTCGAATAGGTATATGTTCAGCCTTTCCACGTTGCTTTCCACTAGATGCTTTCGGTATCGCGATAGGTGGCGGTTTCCGTATAGGGGTGCTGGCTCCCGATGCGGTTGAAGATCCAGCAGATGAGCTTCTGTCTCTTGCGCGGCGTTGAGCAGCGGGACGATTTGAATATGAGTGGATTTCAAGTTGCGACGGAGTTTCTCCTCTCTGCACTTTCTGTTCCATCAACTTTTCCGTAACTATTCTGCTCAAAGGCTGGCCTTCTGGAGCTGGAGCCCCTTTACGACTGCTTCCATTGCTACCAGCCCTTGTCCTGCTGTTGACTCTTACTTTGCCTTCCATAACCTTTGCGGACGGCGGTGGTTGGAGCATCCACGCTGTTTCCTCTCTACTTCTTGGTGCTGTACTAACAATCGGTGGATGTAGATCGTTGACTGGTGGATTCCTCGCAATATAATATGACTCCGGATTTCCATCGGACCCATGCCGGCTCCCCGGTCTCCCATCCCCTCCAAACATTCGTCCAGCAGATTCCGAAGCTCGACTAATGGCATCCATAATCCTCTGTCCAGGCCAATGTGTATCACGGCCCCATAAATCTTCGTCTTCACGTTGATATCTCTTGAGATTCCACCCTTCACCAGATATTCGTGATCCTTCAACAGCCGTAGGACTACTTCCGGTATCCGTGCTCACCTCACCAGTACTCGCATAACTGCTCCCTTGCCCCGCCGTATTGAGTCCGCGTTGATGTGCATTCTTTTTATCCTTATCCCCTTTCTTCTTCGGCGGCCCCGGTCCCATCATAATCTCTTCGGTCCAAAACGGATTTGTTGAAAACGGAGAAGGATGTCTGTACAATCCGGGCTGTTCCGTTTCTAATTCATGTTTCTCGGCTCGTTCCTTTTTCGCCTGTGCTTTTGCTTTCCTTCTATGACTGATCTTCGAGCAAGTACTGCAGGAAAGGACATAAAATGCAACCGACTGAAGGGCCACCTCGATAGACATGATTTCTGGTGTGTCGATAAGTGAGTGGAGAGGGGTGCGTCGTGTGTGAGGTTATCGGAGGAATTTAATGCATAAAAGGGATATAGCGTAGCTCGCTCATTCTGATGTTTCGAATCGCGACACAGAAGATCTTCGGCCAGGAGAATGCTAAAAGGTGGATTTCTATGATTAAGGTTGCAATGCAAGGTGCTTGAATATCAACCTAGCATTCAATTGAGTTCCGGTGGACAAGAGATTTCTGAATTGCTCTAGGTAAATTGGGCCGTAAACTTGTAACCTTAGCCTGCGTCCCGCGCCAGATTGAAGATGTCGTATCAGATATAAAATGTTTTGCGATGAAAGAGGAGCGCCGATGTTTTGTCCTTTGAGAATGCTATTTTGAGGACCGAGTCCAAGCTGAAAGACAAACACGGAATGTTGCTATTCCAGACGGTTGCCTTTGGCGAGAGAGCTAGAGCGTTGTTCCGTGTACTTTGTGAGTTTTGAATAATTGTATTTTCATGTCAATTGGCGGCTTGTAGTTAAAGTGTGCAGAGAGTAGCGGATGGTAGTGATCTCCTAGAGGAAGCCAAAGTATTAGTCAATGCAAGGTGAGGTACGTAGGGTGTCCTTTATCGATAATCAAGACTCCTTACGTTCGTTACGTAGACTAAACGGGAAAGCCGAGGCAAGTTGAGTCGAATCAAGGAAACTTAATAGGTGAATGCCAAAAAGACCAGCTTCTCTCGACACTTCAACAGAATTATTTGTCGGATACCTGCGAAATATGTTTCGTCACTTCAAAAGAAGAGGCAATACGACGGCCTCTAGGGGTCTTTGAAAGGATTGACAAGATGGGCATTCAGGAAACGGAAATTGGTTTCACATCCGGGAATCAGGATATCTTGTGGGCAGCATCCTTGTCATATCGTAGGCCAATCTCCTCATTTTGCCTCCCTGTCTTCGCTGTTTCCCCTGCGCTGCGCCCCGCTTACCAAACTCATCATTACTACGAGGGGTAAGCCTCGCCTGGTACTACGAAGTACCTGTCCACACTTTGGGAACTCCAAATGAAAAGTTGTGAGATTTACACGTTGATCAAGGACGTCGTGGAGACTACAAGTCACCATGGCAGCGACAATTGGTGGAAAGTCGCCGTTGGTCGCACTTTACAGTAACGATGATCGCTCCGCCAAGTCGAGAACACAGATCATGTTGACGTCCACGCTTGACGATAAAGACCCTGCGAATGCTGTGCTTCAGAAATTACAGTAGTGATCCCCAGAAAAAGGGTATGAACTGCTTCACAACCACCAAAAATAGGCATGGGGTAACACAGAAAGGGGTAAAGGGACGCGACCTTTTGCACTCAGTGGAGCACGGGTACCTGATCTGTTTCTCACTTAAACATCGGTATAGGTATTGCGGGCATCACGTTTGATGTTCCTTTACCAAGAATCTTGGTACCAATGTTATGCTTATTCTTAAAAGCATGCTGTGCGACCATCCTGTGCATTTACTTTGCATCTGGCTAAATGGCGGGATGTTGGTAGGGCAACCATCATTCTGCGGCGACATTAGCCAGAAGTGTGATTCGAGACAAAGGGGCTTGGAACAGTCAAATGCAAACCGTGGCTGCTACGCTCCAAACCTCGAGATCCATTGCGCACTTCCGTCAGGAGCCGCGAAACTCTGTACAGCCATATTTTGCAAACGATCCTAGAACCATTGAGGCTGTTGTCTAGAGATCTGAATGTATCATTGACAAACTCTTCTAGATCCGGTAGGATACGAGCGATCTGGAACAATCCTTACGAGAAGAAACTCCTTGAAAGCCTCAGCAGTAATGATCTGGCCAACAATCCGCACACCTTCGTTCTTGATATGGTACTCAGTGTACTGTTCGAAGAGTTGCGAAGGTAAATACCCCAGTGAAAGTCATCAATTTTGTTTGGCCTGTCCTTGTGTACCGCAGGACATATATCGCCAGCTTCGAGGTTGTTCAAAGTCATTTAGTACTTTAGCAGGCATGATTGTAGATACAAAATCAACCCCTGTCTCTGCAATTGATCAACCCCCTTTAAATTTGTACTTTCTCGAGTCCCAATGCATGAATGAATCGCCAATATACAATTGAGGGGATCTCAAGCACGTACACGGATACAAACATCGCAGGCAGCAGCTTGAAGAAGATTTGCCTACCAACATATATTTCGAATTGCAGCGATTTCATTGCAGCGATTTCCTTGCAATTATATAGCCTACGTCAAAAGTAACATAGGGTATGAAGATCCCCTAGGCAGGCTAGGCTCACAGAGCATGTGAATAGTCCGAACCATGTGTAAAACACGCGCTTGACATGACAAGACATTTCATCAAAACTCTCCTTATAGTCATATCGAGCAGGATTCGATGGCATCATCATGCTGGCTTCCCCGCATTCTTGTTTCCGGGCTTCTGGACCCCACGGCAGCGCATGACTTAACACCGACTCTTAGCCAATCCTGCCAATTGGTGGGGACCCCTAATGGCAAGTAGATAATACCATCATTACCCCTGGAACTTCTTCTAAAGTGCTGATGGAACACGATATGAAGAAGTCCGCACAATGCAGGTATGTTATGCTGCAGGAATTCGCCTACCAAAGGTCATATGTTATGGAGACCACCACGAAAGTCCACATGCATATATATATATCAACTCTGATGACACGACTTCCATTGGGACGACTAGACGAAGAGTTAAGTTTGTGTAGTTGAAGCATTACTTTGGGGTGCTTAGACAATGGAAATCATCATGGGGTGGAGAGCGAATACGTTCAATCGCCGGTGTTGTCAGTCGCAGTATTTCGCATGTCTAATCACAGAATTGGTTCTGACAAAAACCTCGCTGACTTCCATGCCAGCTTTTCTTTACTGCACAGACTACGCGTGGGATTCCCAAATCTGATGCAGAGTATGATGAGGAGGCCCTTGATCGAGCTCGGAAACTCAGATCATTGCAACAGTCCGGTATGAGGCACACTCATAGTGATCTGCACCAAGGTGATATTCTTGTTGACGAAGGCTATATCGCTGGGTTGATAGATTGGCAGGTAGCGGGGTGGTATCCGGAGTTTGGGGATATACTACAGCACTACGGTTTGCGCCGAAGAACTTTTGGTGTCATTTCTTTATGAATTTAGGGTGCGATAGATACCAGCGGGGTCGGACTGCGAAAGAGCGTTGACCAGCCTGATGATTGATTCTCATGAGTGAAGTAGGCCAGATATATGCCATAATAGCTACTCTCCAAGAGCGGCGTCACCTTTTGGCTTCACATTATGTTTGGTGAACTGTCGGGAGTGGATTAATTCTCCGACCAACGTCTAAATTCTGGATAAAGTAGAATGACTACTGGTTAGTAAACGTCGTCGTCGACTGCATCCGAAAGATTATCTAAATTAAGGAAGCTGCCCGCCGGCGCAGGCATAGCTAGAGACAAATGATGTTTGTGCCAAAGAGGGACTCAAGGTAGGATAGAAGATCGTGGGATATTGCCGGAATTGTGCTGACAATCGGACGCAAACTCTATATTTCAATAAATCACCGTTTGCTGCATCAGCTGAAACCCAGACGCTACGTAGCCAGCATTTTGGAAACCAAACAATTGACTACATTTGATTGGCTAAGTTCGAGTTGACGGGTGCCGTCGCAATGTCATACAAGGATTATATCGTCCTGATCGACCTTTAGCTCTCCTTTAGCTCGCTGCGTGCGATGGATCACCTCCGTAAATGGGCGGCGTGAGGCCTGTGTTTGGGCATATGGATCCTATTTTCCCCACCATATCACCACTTTCAATCTCGCCGAGGAGAGCGTTTGTTCCCTGGGCAGCTTGGTTGCTTTGTATTATTTCTCTTGGCGTAAATAAGCCAAGAGAAATTCACAGACTTTGGAAGTTAACTTGATTTTTTTGAGATGAATAGAGAGCTTCTTTTCCTAACCAATGCTCCTCCTCTTTCGTACATGTTGTGAACCTGTTACCCTCATCGTATCACAGTATAGAGCCCTTGATTCTTATGCGATTGCAATTAATTGAGTTGTAGAAAGGGAGAATTCGACAACGAGGAACGTAAGACATCATACGGTGCTATTTGGGGTTGCACGGCACAAAGCTAATCAAACAGATAAATCGACAATACAACTTACTTCGCTGGAAAGATCTTACGCAGAACAACGAACGCGTATTCTCGATCAGTATCTGTACGTCTGGAAAATCGCATATTTCTCACTTGCGCATTCCGTTGAGAAGAAAGTGCGACACGAATTGCAACAATGGCGGCTCATTATCGCGATGATCTACTTCATGGTAAAGACCATCCAGACACCCACGCATCTGCGAATCTCTGGCGCCACCACGAGTCAACTTCTTTCTCGAGACACGCATCACCAGCGCCCAGATTGGCCGATGAGCGACACGGAAGCAAAGACCTGACGAATTTCTTAAATACTTCGAGGGTTGAGGGCAACGGCGCAAATGGTGTTCATAAGCCGATTGTTGTGTCGGGGAATGGGCATTCTGCTGAACTCGAATCCGTGAGGGCGGAACAAGAAAAATTGGCGCAACAAGATGCTGCAAATGGAATTAAGAGGAGCGGTGGAGGCGCTCATGTCAAGTGCGGGCCTCTTTTAAACTACAGACGCATGGAAGATAATACATGGTTTGGCAGTGTTCTGATAGTTACCGAGACCGGGTCGGGCGAGGAGGGATCAATACCCGAATTGCGCTTGAGAATTTCTGGAACTCCGCACGATGGGACTGATTTGAAGGTCTCTAATGGAAGCATAAATGATACTGCGACTGGCGCAAATGGAAACCTCAATGGTAGCGACGACCCCACGTCGCCAAACTCTTTCCAGCAAACAAATGGTGCAGTCAATGGCGGACGCGCCAACGGTACGGGTGATACAGGAGAAACTAAGATTGCAGGAGTAAAACTATATGCTGATGCTGAGAATACGTTCTGGAGGTTCCTGCTGGCTGTTCCCATGCAGCAGCAAGAAATACAGTGCGAGTATACGATCCCCGGGCTCACGTTTTCCAGCGGCGGCAAAACAGACCGACAACAGTTCTACATTCCTGCAGTGACTGAAAGCATGCGAATTCTTTTCCACTCATGCAATGGCTTTTCAGTCGGGACTGACGAGGCGGCGTTCAGCGGTCCTTGTCTTTGGAACGATGTCTTGCGCCAACATACCCAGACTCCTTTCCATGTCATGTAAGATTGATTTTCAAGAGCTTAGAGATTAAGCGAGGACTAACGGTATACAGGCTTGGCGGTGGTGATCAGATCTATAATGATGGTATCAGAGTCAACGGGCCTCTGAGACAATGGACGGATATTGGTAATCCAAAGAAGAGAAGAGAGTATCCATTCCCTCGATCATTACAGATCCAATGCGACGACTACTATGTAAAGAACTATCTCAAATGGTATTCAACGGAGCCTTTTGCTAGTGCTAATGGGAAAATACCTCAAGTCAACCTCTGGGACGACCACGATGTAAGACTGGTTGTTCACATGATTCTTGGTTCTTTGCTAAACTTTTTTAGATCATTGATGGCTTCGGTTCCTACGTTGATGAGTTCATGCGCTGTTCAGTCTTTCGTGGTATTGGAGGTGTTGCTCAAAAGTATTACCTATTGTTTCAACATCATGTGGCTCCTCCCGCAACGACCTTCGTAACTGATGCGCCGCAACCAATGTCCGCTGATAATGTCGGACTTGATCCGCGATATCTTGACAATGTTTATGTGCTAGAGGATGATGTTCCAGATCCCAGCTACATCATTGGTGACAGTCCAGGTGTAAGTAATCCTTGAGTGCACGGATGAACTTCACTGACAAGTTATAGCCATACGTCGCCGAGAAATCTAGAAGCATTTATGCTCGCTTGGGCGCTAGAATTGCATTCTTCGGAATCGATGCCCGCACAGAAGTGAGAGAATCATACTTTTATTCACGTGGCTGTCTTGCTGACTTCCTGTGCAGCGTACGCGCCATCAAGTGAACTATCCCGAAACGTACAAGAAGATCTTTACTCGATTGAGGGCAGAGCTCACAGCTGCAAAGAGCTCTTCGTCTCCGATTCAGCATCTCATCATTTTACTGGGAATTCCTATCGCATATCCTGTAAGCTGGCTCAAGACTTGATATGCGCATTAGCTAACTTTCTTAGCGTTTAACATGGTTGGAGAATATCTTTAGCAGCCCTTTGATGGGTCCATTGAAGTTCTTCAACAAGAGATTTGGGTTTGGTATGCTATACCCCTTCTACTCAACCTACTCAAGCTGACCGAAATCCCAGGCGGCAGTTTCTTCAACCACTTTGACGGCAGCGTCGATCTTCTCGATGATCTCGACGACCACTACACAGCCCACACACACAAAAAGGAGCGACAATACCTAATTAAGCAACTACAAGCTCTCGCATCCGAATTCTCTGTCCGCATCACCATCCTCGGAGGCGACGTGCATCTCGCAGCCGTTGGCCGTTTCTACTCCAACCCCAACCTGCTCGTCCCCGCCAGCAAAGACCACCGCTACATGGCCAACATCATCAGCTCCGCCATCGTAAACAAGCCCCCTCCTCAAGCCGTCGCCAACCTACTCGCTCGCCGCAACAAAATCCACCACCTGGACCCCCAAACCGACGAAACCCTCCTCTATTTCTTCGACCAGGACCCCGGTGCCGAAAGCAAAACCAGCAAATCCAACCACGTCACCATGCCTTCCCGAAACTGGGCCATGATTACCGAGAACTCTCCAACCTCCACCTCGGCTCCCGACGAAGTGGAAATCAATGGCTTAGCGTACGATCTGGCGGAAAACGAAGTCCCGAAAGATGGCCATTATGCTATTCACAAGGGCGAGCAGAACGCGGGGACGCAGCATAAGGCGGCGGATTATAGTAAGCATGGGGCGGGGAGTGATGGGTCGTTGGATGTGTGTATTAGGGTTGAGGTGGATCAACATGATAAGGAGGGGAGGACGAGGGGGTATGGGATGACGATTCCGGTTTTGAGGGTGGAGGGGGGGCCGGATCCGGATGCGGAGGCGGCGGCGGCGAGTTGGAAGGGGAGTGTGAGGGATAGGGTTAGAGGGGGGAGTGCGGGGAGGTCGTAAGGTGAAGGTAAGGGTGGGGTAAAGGGGTAATGGGTGGGATTGGTGTATAATGAGGATTGATGGACGAGTGGATGGAAAAGTTGGATTGCTTGATTGATGGATGGATAATGAAGATGCAAAGATTGGAATGATCGAATGGTTGGTTAGGCGACTGTTTTGGAAGGCACGCACGGGAACAATGAATTGATACCATATTGTAGGTAATAGTCTATTGGTTTGTACTGGGTAACTTGCATGGTTAAGCAAGATGATAATGTATTGATAAGTTATTCTTTCCTCTCTCAATGTTCATAAATCACGCTTCTGTGATAGGGTATGAGGATCAACGTATCCACAAGGTCGATTGTAATGATATTGCAGTGTTGCAGAGGGGTAGTGAGTAGATTATCTCACTCGTTTTCGAACCTGGGGCACTAGCCACTAGGATTTCTTTCCTATCCTTTCCATAAAGACTGCTACTGGACCTACCTCCCTTTCAAGGTTCTTCGTAAGAAAATATACCAACGAAGGGCCTTTCCTCCAAAAACAGAGCCCACCCCTCATCCCGTCTCTATCTTCTTCATATCATAACCTATCATCCAATACAGATAGATGCCCCCCTCCCCCCCTCCTTCAAACAATGATTTCTCCGGAGCAAACCCTCCGGTCCACTTTCAAGAATGCCATGCTGGTGAGATATGCAACAAAACTATCCATTGCATATCCATACCTGTGTATCGGCTTCGGAGAATGTTTCCGATGGATGGGGAGAAGTTGAATATGATGCTGGCGTAAGGGGAGATTGGGGGGAGTTGGGGTATGGCGGGGGTTGGTGTGTGGATGGGGAGGTGGGATGGGATTTAGGAGGTAGAGACTGGAGAATATCTCAATTCCGTAGAGTTTGGAGGCAAAAGGTCGTGAAGCTCTGAGTGAACAAAATAAGCTCAGGTATGGTAGATGAACCAGTATATTGAGTCTGGGATGACAATCCCTTGACATAAGGTAAGCGGTGGTGGGGATTCATCTTCTGCTATCACCGCGACTTAACGCGCTGGGTGAGAATGGAAATTCGACGCATAGTGATCGTAGTGCTCGTTGAACATCGAGATGTGAAAATGCATATCAAAACATCGCGTCGTCGTTGTCGCTGTCGCTGTCTATGACTTGGTGCACGGCACGAGGCTCGGCGTGTCTCACTCATAGTTCGCTTACCAGCGGGCAACAAGACTTATATGGATAGATTTTCCGTATGGATTCGATCGACCGATCTGCTCTCCCTGCCACTTCAATACTTGTAGCGACAGGCCGCAGCCTCACACGAGGGCTTGTATGAAACAAGACATACCAACTGGCGGCGCATTAGGCAGATTTTGTGAATTTGTAATGGGACTTCTTGATGCCCCCATCTGAAGTAGAAATGACAGATTCTGTACTTTCATTTCCAATATGGTTTTATTTTTATTCTACACATTTAACAGAGAATACAAAGGAGAGCGGAAGTGTTTGCTCCGCCAAGCTCATCGTGTTTGCGCGATGCTCAACCACCTGATATGAAAGCTCCTCCTGCAAGAAAACCATTAGACCCAATGAATCCCCTCCCTCGTGCATAAACGCGCGGTGCGCAAAGAAATCAACCAGTAACTAACACTCATTACCACTAGCGTCGGTTCCCCGCATAAGCTCAAACCTTGGTAGGAAGCCTAGATGACGTCAAAGTCTTCTCGGATATGACTAACCGCGTAAACAGACCGCATCCCTATTAAATCCCAACGTCAACCGCTTCTCAAAAAGCAATTCCCATTCCTCATTCTTTGCAAATTCTATCGATTCTCGTATTGAGCAGAAAGGATTAGTCAGACAATCAGTCGTGCAAACAAGTCAACTCAGCAAACATGTTCCGAACTACACTCAGCCTGCTTCTGCAGTTCTTGTTGTTTACTCTCGCCGTGGCCGCACCTATCGTCGAGACGACTGGTCATGGCAATGCATGGAAATACGGCTCAGGAGGTGGTGTCGTAGGGTTCATTGTTTTGATACTGGACATTATAGTCTTCAGTACGTGCCGTTGGAGGCCTCTTGTTGCACAGAATACTTGCTAACCCGTGCCGCAGTCGAGGTCCTGAAATCGAACCGCCCCCCGTCCCACAAGCTCCTCTGGTGCTTGATTGTCTTCCTTTTCCCTATCCTCGGTCTTGTCGTCTACTGGCTATTCTCGAACAGAGAAGCGCACAACTCTGGCAGCGGCTCTTATGAGGCTATCCCGTAAGCGTCGAGAAACTATAATGGAAGGCGGTGCGGATGTTTGATGTGATGGGAGTTGATTGGGGGGAGTAAGGCGACGGGATGGCATACTGCAGTATACGGTCAGGGTGTTATGGATTGCTCATTAGTCGTTCTTCAAATTAAATTGATCTTGCTCGTAAATACGCATGTTCTGTTCTTCAAGACCACTTCGGAGATCCTGCCGGATACATGCGGCTTGTCGCGTTCTTAGTGAAATGTGACAGACTCAGAGTCTGTAAGCCACAAGAACCGTTTGTCCATGAGACTCAACTCGGAAAGTGGCAGCTTTCGACTCGGGAGTTCTGAGTCGAGGTTCAAAAGCTGATTATATCCCTGGGTAAGATAATGTCAGTCGACGCAGCCAATTCTAGAGGAACACATCTCCGTCGGAGACTCCTAAAGTTCGAGTATATTTGTAAGTTCCAGAGATACTCGTGGTATGGTTGTTTCAGTAGGGAATCTAGAGCGCGAAACAGATCGAAAAAGCATTATCATTCCCCACGTGCCCCTGTAGTGACTGGCAGAACCTTCTTCCGTCTCTACGGCAGCGAGGCATAAAATAAATGAGGAGTCAGTTTACATCTCTGAAGTATCTAAATAGAAGTACCCAGGCCTTAGGTACGCATGAGCCCTGTGCTAACGCCCAGGCGATGTGCAGTTACTTGACTGCTTTCTCGTCTCTGCTTCACGCTCCTCTTCTTTTCGATGTATTTTCTCTTCCCCTTGCAATCCAGCTTCAACGCTTCACCGTTCATTCTCCTACACGATCACATTATTATGCCTCGTTGCTCGACTTTCTTCCCTTCAGGCGACTCATGCAGCTCTTGTCCCAATGATGGATCATTTCTTCATCAGACAATAACCGGCCCTCCGCATCTTTTCTACTCAATCTGCACGACGCCTCAACGGTCCAATTGGATTTGCGGTCATGCTAGACTCACACTGCCCGACTGGAAGACACGCCCACTTGAGCGACGCTGGCTTACAGGCAGGTGTGATGATTAATTGTCAGGCAAGAACAGATTCTTTCTCTCCATGAGTCCATCATTTACTTCCCTAAGCACCACCATTAACTAAATGCACACACTAACTTATGTCTGCACAGTCCTCCATAAATCATTGCACAAATATCACCATTTCGGGTATGACGCGCGGACTGAAATGCCATGGCCTTCCCGCGGCCACGGCAAAAAAGGAAGCGAATTGACCGTCTCGGTCCTTCATGAACGCCGTTGTAAAACTCTCAGGCCCTTACACTGAATGTCTACACCTTCGGGTTCTGGCTCAGGATTACATGCCCGTTAATCCGCCTCAACCTATATCCGGCGTATAAAAGGCAATGACCCATCGTTTACCACGCCCATACGAGGGCCACTCCTACAGGAGGACCTCTCCCACACGAGGATCACTCCGGGTCTGCGTCGGACCATACTCCGAGAAAGAAAAACCCTCCTCTCAACGTGAGGGATTAGACCACTGGGTCAACGAATACACCCAAGCAAAGGGAACCCCGCTCGCCGACAGATGAGGGGCTCGCTCCAACCAGGACAGAGAGTCTGCACTACAAGCTGATATAAGAACCATTAACACGAACTCATCTCCCGGGTATGGTTTACACAATAAGAAATCCATCACGGACGCCTGCCATAACTATGTCATTAATGGACTCATACGCTAAGCACTCCAACTATACTTGTGCTATTCTGGGCGGCTAATATCTCGGCGCCTTCTGCATCACCACTTCCCGCCATTGTCCGAGCTGGGAGAGGAAACCGTCAAACAAGTCCTGCGCGTCGCACAGATCTGGGTGGAAGAGATGGGAGGGGACTTTGTCCGTACGTGGCCTCAAGAGTACTAATCTCCATGAACGTGGGGCCGCAAACAAGTCATTTTACCTATATCGCAACATTCCCTAGCATTCAGATTCATACATATCCCACTTTCTTCTTCTGTTTGAGCTTTTGGTCGACGCGTGATGTTTGTCGTGTTGTGGTTAACGAAGTTTTCAGCACCGTAATCATGCGTTCCGAAGAAGCCCCGAGCTGGCGAACCTCCAGCCTTCCGCAGCCACAATCAACGTCAGGGATTTAGTGTACCGGATTAGGGGCTGGAGCTCTCTCTTTGAGGTTCCCTGATATTGTGATATCTGATATGAATATATGATTAACCTCTCCATCGTTCACCATTCCTCTATATCCATCTAACTTCTTAATTCCTTCTTCCATTCCTGCAAGAAAGTACATACATTATTACATGGCGTGTTCCCACTTTCGCAAGCGAGAATGTGAAAGGAGGTGGCAAACTCTGAACTTTTGTGGATATATTCTGCTAGTAGAAGGTTCATGTAAAATGAAAGGGAAGTGTTGGTTGTGGTCTGAACTTTGGGGGGAAGGATAATGAGTCCTTGGGACGTACTATCCAAGGTGCCCTTATCTCCTCAGGTGAGCTCATGGTCGGATAAACCCAAGACAAAAAGGCACAAGATTTGAATGGTCTTGAGGAGTGCACTCTAGCTACTATCGTGTTTGCTTTCGTAGCCGTTTTGTACTTCCCAATGCAAGGACACTGCGAAATGCTGTATTCTTCCACTCCAACTCATTTCCCCTCATCGCTCCGCTATTCACATGATCTATGATTGTCTAAGCCGTAGAGAGACAATCAATCCACTTCATCAATGTTTAGTATGCAGATGCAATTCACTTATTCCATCTACCACATCTTTACATCTCTATGGCCAGATAGACGATGCAGATCGGCATTCACTTGTCCACTCCTTGGACCTCATCGCAAGTAGCGAAAAATCACGGAGCTTTTCGATCGCCTATAAATAGTTCCAGGCTCTCTATGTTTTTCTTTCCCCTTGGATCATTTCAAGGAACGAAGCCAGTTACAACAGGTTTTGCAGCGTTTGTGCTTGCCGCAGCATGATCTTCGCAATAACCTCACTGGCATATGTGAAGGCTTTCTGTAACATCCATAATACAGTAAGAAATAGTGCTGCAAATTTCATTCGACACTGGCAACGAAGCAAGACCAATAACAGCAGAGACTCCAAATTCGACAACAAACGATTCTCATTTGAGCTCTACAACTGCCATTCCTCGTAACACTTGGGAGATTGGCTTCACTATCGAATGCCATGATCTCAGCACAGTAGAAACCCAGTTGTACAGTATGTAGTGGTAGGAAAAGAATTTTAAGTCAAACAAGCAGTTTATATACTCTGGTTTGAAATCTGCTTTGATGAATGCGGGTAACCACAAGTAGATTAGCTTGGAAGTATGGCTGCGTCTCCATATTGTATAAATGAAGGATTGGTTCCCGTGGTTCGGCTGGGCATAGTGAATCGAAAAATACCGAGAGGCATGAGAACAGGTGTCTGGTTGAATGATGCCATTGCATCAAAAGGGTTCAATAACAGCGTAGAGACCGTTTTATTTACAACGGAAACATGGGCTTTCGTCGAGCCCGGCCTAGAGTAATTGGTGAACTATTCCCTCCAATCGTGTGAGGTTCGTACACCAGGGGGTGTACTAACTATCCGACCAACTTCTGATTGTTTAAATGAAATTTGGATATTGAGAATATTGAGGTTTGAAGTTGGTCGGATAATTAGTGCACCCCTAGTGGTAGAGAATCCCTAACCGCTACGATTGACAGCAAAGGCACCGAAGATGACAGCAGCAAACCATATCGACAACACCAAAACCCTTCAACAACACTCCACCACCGCTCATCCCCCCTCTCCACCAATTCTACCCAAGCACAGACTCGCTATCCATCTCACCACCCATCTCACGAACCAGAACCAAACGGTCCTAGAACTATAAACACGAATGCCATAATCGTCATCCCCCACCCTGACTCGCTGAGACAGCGATCTGATAGACCCCTTGAAGTGCCCATACAACAGTATCACAAGTCTTGGTTTATATACCCAACATCCACCTCCGAAATCGCCCACGCACATCTAATCATCCATGAGCAGAGAAACCAACCAATTCACTCTCTCTTCCATTACTTAAAGTTTGTACCCCGCTTGGAGAAGATGTCTACTTGGAAATGGATGGATGAGTATAAAATGTTGTACGGAGTGAAGAAGTCTGGGCAATGCAATATAACACAAACACAACTACAAAAAAAGTTAGACAGGCGTCGCCTGACAGTATAGTATGGGATTGACTGATTTGTGGTTATGTAGCACTTGCTCGGGATGTAAATTCTGATGGAAGCTTCGCTTGAAGTAGGGGAAGTGACAGCAAGCAGAAATAATGGTGAGTGTAGGGGGAGAGTGACAGTGAGAGGGTAATTATAGTAGTGAGACACATATGGTGCATGCGGAACCGCCTGCGGAGGTGCATGGACAATCTAGTTGGTCTGCTTGCACTGGCATAACAAAAGGAGGAGCAGGGCAAATTGGACGAAAGAAATGGAAGGATAAAACACATGCTAAATATTTTGAGAGAAGCCGTGTGACGTCCCAGACAAGAACAATCAAGCTCCATTTAATGCACATGTCCCGCTTGTATGCAAACTATTTCGGCGAATCGGTGCTAGGAAACGGTGCTAGGAAATAGCCAGTTCCAGAGTATAGAGAAATCATTTAATAATTCTCCTTGCGAGTTCCCTCATATGTCCAAACATATCATTCAACCAATCTAATCCGTACTCAACCTCCATAGCCCATCCCCCAAATAATGCGCATCTTCCACCACCGGGCCCTTCCCCTTCTCCTTCACCTCCTTCGTCCCCATACTCAACAAACCCACCGCACAAGCCTCTTCCTTTCCCTCCGCACAAATCACCACCGGCTCCCCCTTTTCCAATTCCCTTCCTCCATACCATCCTTCGCCCTCCCCAGTCTCACCATATACCCCTTCTTCATCTGCATTACCATTCGGTAACCTGCCGCCTGTAGATGTAAGACCCGGCGCCATGAGTGTGGCGCCCGAAAGAACGAATCGGATTGCTCCACGGTCGATTCGAATGCTAGGGAAGCATGTTGGGAATCTGTGGACGAGTTTGAGATGCGGGAGGAGCGCGTCGGTCATGTGTTGGTAGAAGATGGGTGTGCTGCCGATTAGGTAGAGGGTTACTCTGTCTGGACTATTGGCTCGCGTCGGTCAGTTAACTTCAAATTCGAGGATTGGGATCCTTGACAAAGATAGGTGGGCTAGATCGAAGATTGAATGTGAGTCGCGTAAAGGCACTGACATTTTCATAGCATCTAGCTGCTCTTTCTTGGGTATTATTTCATCGATATGGGGTGTGAGTAGTGGGTAGGTGGTCGTGAGTTGCGTTCGGATGGCGCGCTGAACGGAGGATTTAACTTTGCTCTTTGAGCCGGGGGAAATACTATGAGAGAGGGCATGATTAGTAAAGATGCATCAGTGAGGTCGGAAATTCACGAGAATTAGAGCTTACTCTTTCTTAAACATCTTGATCGCGTTATGAGGTTATCGTGGTGTTTGTGACGAGGGGGAGAATTGTTTTGGTTTGAATGTGGAGAATGTGCCCCGCGATACGGCAGCCTATCGGAACCGAAATAGCAAGAATACGGAGGGGTAATGAATGAGGGGGACGAGGGGGAGTACCTAGCACGACTTCTAAGTCGAATGTTCACTTTCACGCAAGTAAAACGCGGTCTGGTATATGAGATTATATATGATTATGATTATTGCTAACTTGGTCATTGGAGCATTCGTGGTTCATATTTCGTAGTAAATCATACAGAGTTCACCTCCCAACGCCATTAAGCCAGCAGCCCAAAGTCAATCATCATAAATCTAAACACCTTCCATCCTTACTGATGGTCAACGTGAGAAACAGTTCCATCCTCCTTGACGTGGATGTTGAGTCTACGAACGACCATGTTAGCACCCATGACCATCATCTTCTTGCTACGAATAGTCGTCCTTACCTGTTCTCATCAAAGTCCTTGGTGACCATCATTCCTGGCTCGATGATTCTGTGTTTCTCTGGTAGATCCTTCTTCGCAAAGGTCTTTTAAACACGAAACGGTCAGCAAAGGGTCAAGAATTACCATCGGCTTGGTATGGAGATACATACTGTCTCATTGCTCTGATCACCAATAGTCTTTCCTGCCAACTTGTTCATCCACTCCATAGTCATGCTCTGGGTTTTATCGGCGTTGCCGCCAGCGCTGTTGGTAACTGGGTCTACGAGAGGCATTTTGTGGTTTGGTGTTGTTGAAAATGATTTGATATATGGTTTAAGTTGAAGTTTCTGCTGAATAGTTGTTCTTGAGGATTGGAAATACTTAATCAAAAGCATAGAAGAAAGGGAAGATATCAAGTTCTGATGTCTTTATAAAGCCAACTCGACAAGCCTCATTGTAGCCTCAAACAGGCTGGAGCCCAATACTACGTCATTACCGCGTGGGCGAGCCTGCACGTGACGGCATACTATTGACACGTGACTGTAGGAAAGCCAATGATTATCTAAGCAAGCTCTGACACTTCAGGGCCTGTTTGCGAACTTTCGCATCTTTCCTTCATCCCCATCATCTTGTCCGACATCAGAGAATTTTCTCATGTTTTCATTTCCTCCCGCCGTCGCGCAAGGCTGTACCTTAAATGCAGAAATTATGCCAAGATGGAGATGGAAAGTATCTCTATCATTACCCATGCAACGCTTCCATTCAAGAGGAGCCTTATCCTCTTCTCGGAACCGATATTCATCGTGCCAATTTCATTGTTGGACAACGCTTTTCCGGTCTTAGAAAGTAAGAAGCCGGTATACCAACCGTTTGCACCACAACGGGCCTGGCTCATCAATATGTTCATCCGACGAACAAACTGCGCCTCACGTCGCATGCAGGATATTACATGACTACGTACCGCGTAGAGTGATTAGCACTATCAGCTTCTCACCACGTCTGCAATGTACGCATATGCGCACATAGAGGCCCGACAGTTCATCGAATCTCCATATTACTTCTTTACTCCTCATGGCCTCGTCACTGACTTCGCGGTGTATACAAGTACCACAATGTGGATATTCTATGGCGAATCATATCCACTGCACTGGCTCTTGTTTTCGCTAATTCCGCTAATTACGCTACCCTTCTACGCGTCCTTGGGCCCAAAGCTTCTTTGGGGCATTGAAAGATCTGCTTTCGCCGAAAAGAACCCTTGACTGAGTTCTAGTCTGAAGAGAGTTCTTCAACAATTCACACATTGACTTTGGTTACATGTTGTTACCCCTGGAAATAAGCAGGTGTGCCGTTTTCACTTTAGTGCTTGTTCCATCCAATGTACCACGAATCAGGAAGGTTGCATATTGCAGTCAGATTTATGTCAAGATCCTACCTATGATAATTCACCCAATTTACTAGGTCTGTTTGCGTACCAACAGTAGGAAGTATGCATGATAGCGTTAGCTCAATTGAGAGTTGACCCCTACTACCTATGCTTTCGGGTAATTGACCACATTGATGGGTAGCTCCGAAAGCCCACTTGCAAGGCTGATCCTTTGAGCCCCCCGCTCAGTATCTCATTTGCTGAGGAAAGTTTCGGATGATTTGGACAACTGCTACGCCTCCCCTTCATATCGGCCCCAGTGTTATGGCTTTCTGGCTTCGCGATATGAGCTTAAAATAAGCATCCTATGTGTCGCAAGGAGACATCTTACTACCCTTGACCAATTTTCCATCGTTTATGTATCGCTGACTTTCCTCACCATTGTGCCCCATCTCTTGTCCGACCTGACTTCTTTTTCCTCGGCCTCTCTCTTGGTGTTCAAATTCTAACTACCAAACTTCAATACTCTCGTTGAACTTTCTCACAATTTGCATCTCTACAAAACATTCGAAATGCGTCGTTCTTTATTGACAGCTATTCTCTCAGCCCCTGCTGCGACCGTTTTCGCTTTCGAGAAAGCAGTAGGAGATGGATGTGTTCAAGGAAATTTCAAAGATCTTGTGATAAGGAATTCCTGTGGTGACGATTTGTCGATCGCGAAATGTCTGACATCTGATGTTGATCTAAGAAGTCTGGATCAAATTGAACAGTGTTTCATTGCTGGTGGATGCGATGCAATTGATTCTATAATTTCAGCAGTTTGGTTTTCTTACGAGTGCAATGCGTATGAAGCACCAATGGAGGAGGTCATGGGGGATGATTTAAGAAAGCGAGCTACTGATTCTTCGGGATCTGCAAGCACAACTGGGACCAGCACAACGAAGGCTTCGACGTCGACCGCGACAACCACATCAGCAGAAACAACGACTTCCGCGAGTAGCACGTCCGCATCGACATCTTCCACCTCCGCAACAGTCGCATCTACCTCTGCATCAACAACAACAACAACAGCATCATCCACTTCGGCGACGACAACATCAAGCGGATCAAGCAGCACAGGCACGTCGCTGGTTTGCTCAACTACCACATATATCTCAACGAGTGTATGCTCCTACGGCACAGGAAAATCGACAGGAGTGACAATCGGATGTACGCCTACAACCACCCCAAGTGCTACTTGTGCTGATGGTATGCTTTGCGCAACTGCATCCGGGGAAAGTAATTGCATGGTCAAGCAGGATTCCTTGACAACTTCGGGCTTGGCCGTTACCATTGTCTTTGCTGTTGGAATTACAGCTTTCATTATCGGAATCCTCGTTGTGAATTACCAAGATCGAGCAGCTACTAAGAAGCGTCAAGCTGCACATATCGCTATGCTTGAGGCTGAGAGCCGAGAAGCTCTTCAGAATATGGAAAGGAAGAGAGTGGCGCCTAAGCAACCAGCAGCTCCCGGCCAATCGGACGCTGACTTGCCTTTGATCGATAGACATGATCACTGATGAAATTGATGTGGAGGATCGAATGGCATCAAGATGGCCCTTAAGTCATGGGCAGCCAGAATTTGTATAACTTGGGAGTTATCAGAAGGTGTTGAATATCAGATTTCGGAACCACGGAGCAGGAAGGAGTTCAAGGAGTTTTAAGCAGACATGAGGGTTTGCTTCTATGTGTATTTCTTTGCGTTTTTGGAAGTCAAGTTGAATCGATCTATACCCATGTTTTGGAAAGAGAAGTTGCCCAGTGTATACATTACAAGCGTATTTGATCCGATCTAGCTCAGTCGAAAGTTCATAATGTCTGGAAAGATCGCAGAGCATGAAAGAAATGAAAAAATGAAGAAACTCAGCGCACAATGTCTTTGAAGTTTAAGTTCTTTTCTCTCCTGTTTGTTGTGAAGTGATTTGCTATGATTTTATATATGGCTGTGGGTTCATTCTTATAAGATATATTGTACCAAGGGCTTCGTTGGTTCATTGTCAAGTCAGATGTATACTGACTGTAAGGACCATATGAACTGATGTGGTCTCAAGGTTTTCCCAAGTGAAACTGTGTATCGAAGCCTGTTTCTTCCTTAGAGCATGGAAAATGCACATCATTTCAACTGAGCCAGTAAAGTCTGAATTCTTCCTATCTGGTACTGCTTAACTGACCATCCTTCACGCAAGAAAGAGCCGAGGGGCAGTTACTTGAGCCTCAAAATGATCATATCTCTACTATCCTTTCCACCTGCAGATCCCCCATCCTGTTTACAAGCATTTCCATATCATAACTATCATCAATCACATACATCTTTTACTGTCATATTTCATCTTCCACTATGTGCATGTATAATATATCCGCTATCGAAGCTACGTAAAGTTTTATTATGATTTACATCTCCGGATTAGAGAGAACGCAGATTGTTAATCTAATGGTACTTTTTACAGGCATACCTAGGGATATGTATCTACGGGTGGGTCCTTGATATCTTCCGTGTCAACGTGATACTTGAAACTAGCAGTACATGGTAAGCATCATGGAGGAAGATAGAGAGTCTATATATACAGTCTTACGTCCCGGAGACTTGATGTGGAGAGGTTGAAAGGTGGGGCAAATTGAATTCGATGATATCATCTAGACTCAGAGCGATCGCTTGAAGTGAATATCTGAAGCCGATGAGATGCTCTTCTAGCACGTGTTCTGGCTCGGGGAGGAAATGAAAGAACAGAAGATATATAAGAAGAAGATCATCGCCTCATTCCTAGCTTTGGTAACTTTGCTAGAATGGAAAAAATGGTGGAGATACTATGTTTGTGGGGAGTCGAATTCTCAGTGAACAGATTTTGCGGTGTTCGGAAGATGAGTGTTGAATGCGGGGGGAGAGGGGTGTTATAAGGAGGGGGGGGGCGAAGAGAGGGAGGTGTTCTTTGTGTGTGGTTACTGGTGAAGTTTCACTGCCAGTACTCACTCACCATAAATAATGTCATCATTTAAGTATATTCTCGCTGTCACTACTCGGTGATTTGGGATTTCATTACCACACCTCAAACCACGAATGAATGCCAGGTTCAACTTTCGATTACAACACTGGATCTGGACTTCGGACTTCCTAGTCAACTTTAGCCGTAGACTTGCTTTGTTTAGATTTGCCAGTGGGAGTGGGAGTGGGAGTGGGAGTGGGAGTGTTTATATAGTCGGTATTTCGCTTCATGTGTTAGGTCCGCTGTAGGGAGTTCGAGAAGGTGCGAGAGGATGTAGTGGAAAAGTGAATTGGAGTGCGTGGGTGCATGGCTATGTTCGATTGGGTGGTATTGATGCAGCATAGAAGTTATATAAAACTAAGCCCTACAGGGACATTCATGAAACGCCGAGCGCCCACGAATGAGATAAATAGTGCCTTACAGAAAGCATAAAAACCACATTGGATGCATAGGGCTTTAATCTGCATCCAGAATTATGCTCAATGAGTGGTGTGGTACGAGCATATGTGGAGAGATTTATGTAATGAATCAGATCAAGGTGCAACCTTCGATAATAAGAGCAGTTCGGCACATATGAGTTGGTTGAGTTTTTGACAATCAAACTTGTTCGTCGTTTTACTATATTCGCTGCCATCGATATGAGAATCATTCTACCTATTCCCGTTGTTGTTCTTTTTGTTGTCGTTGTGTTGTATTATGCGTCATCTACCTTCACTCTGATCTTTGCTTCGTAGCTTTCACTGCATCCCCGTATCTATATCGCACTAACTACAATCTTTTGACAGTTCTGAGATTTATGTCTCCTGTTCAGAGCATCCTCAAGTTTGAACACAGGAAACTCAGTGAAGTCCCATTCATGGTCGATGTTTCCTACGAAGAGGGGACTCAGGGGAGAAGGAAACTGAAGGGAGATGATCAGTTTATATATTCATTATGCTCACTTGTAGTTGATGCTGGTTCGCGAATTCCGCACGATTCATTGCTGAATTCAGTTCAAGGGGAGGCACTTTATGGAAGAGTAAGTGTAGTTTTCGCCAGTGAATAGTAAATCTTTCTGAAAATTAGGGTTGCATGCATGCGAGAAAAGGTATTTAAAGGTCTTTACCCATCACAAATGTCAAATTAAGGAGATCCAGTCGCTGAAGACTGAAAATGCAGAGGAGAAGGCGAAATCTCTATGGTGTGCAGTGTTTTTGTTCCATCTGAAGTTCCGTAAGTTTGCCAAAGAAGTCTCAGTTCTCTAGGCTCCAGAAATGCAGGAACGCATTGTTGTCATATTCCCGAGCCTGCCGTCATTTCTCCTTCGAACATCCGTTGTCATCTATTCCTCGCTGTCATCCGCGTCCGAAGCGAACATTGCTGCAGTCCGATACTGTAATATTGGTATTCCACTTCAACTCATCTGAACTACAATATCAACCCTACATGTGGGTTGACTTCATAGCGACGAACTGTATGTATATGGAAGGTAAGCCGGGTTCTTCTAACTACTGGGAAGAAGCAGCTATTATATAGCCTCCACTTGGATCAAGCTAATCCTAATTCCTGACCGAATGCATTTATGTAGGTCTATGCGATAGAAGTGGGTGCCTAGGCCCTCCTTATATAAATGAATCGTATTCCGACAGTGGTATTCTTCGGACTGTAATAGGTCACTCTCCGTAGTGCTTCGCATGTGATTGACTCATTGGACGAACTATTGCCAGCCCAAGGCTTCCATAGAATACCTGCTGACCATCCCACCACCTTATAGAGGCGAAGTGGTGAATGGATATCAATTAGAACTCCTTGGGGGGTGAATATTATAGTTACTCCAGAAAAAGGATATAAGCTCTCTGGCGCCAAAAAAGTTGATGCTGATTATCGTCCGTGTTTAGAGCACCATTGTGGTGTATAGGAGGGAAAGGAAGAGAAACCCTTAGGCCGTTGCAAGCAGAGCTTCTCAAATTAAGACAAACATAGGTTGGAGCATACATGAAAGGGTATTTCGCATTCTCATTGCCAAATTATCTATCTTCATTGTCGATGCCCCACGGTTGCCGTCATTTCACTCGTTCAAGCTCACTTCCCAGTCAATTCTTCAAGGTTTCTCCAAGGCACTTCCATACAAAAAATCCATCTCATTGACATGCAACTTCAGGCCGGTTACTTTCTTGATAGTTGTGGGATTCGAGCCACTGAGGTCTTGATATATGAGTCTTATATAGACCTCAATGTTGCGATTAAGGTCCATATTGGGAGGATCTGGATGTCATATTTTCCACTTCTCAATACGGCATAGAGTAGGAATATAGGGATGGATTCGATTGAATCATTCGCCCGCTTCTGACGCATCGAGATTGAATGTATCAAAGAGTCAACAAAGAAGAACCGTAAAATTGCCTACAGTAATCGAGGAACTTTGTGTAACCCCTATTTCGATACTCACGCAAACCGCCTCAACCTCCTGTCATCTGAAAGGCGCACCATACAAGTAATGACCTCGAATGCACCTTTCCGGTGAGAGCTTCTGAGCAGTTAATCAACAGATGATCCACTAGAAACAGCTCTCAACTGACCTCACTTGACAACCTATCGTGAAAAACATGAGATGAACTCGAACCACTATCGCCTGAAAATCTGCTCACACTCAAAACAGAAAATGATAGACTCACTAAAGCCTCTGCATCCAGAAGTCTCACTCGCAACCTTCTCATATGCACGCGTTATCATTTCTTCGTCCTCCCACCTAGGCAATGGCCCCGCATCGCCAAGGATAAAATCTTCTCAAAGTACCTCAACCAGTACTTGGGGTTCTGCGTAAGCCAATGACAGCAATGGATTGCAAGCGCCAGAGTGGCGGATAGCAAGCCATGGTTCGACTTGTGATTGAAGAGGAAGGTATTTGTTTGTTTTGTGGAAGTCCATAAAAGTGTGAAGTTTCACTCTTCAGTTTGTTGGATGTGCGATTTTATATCTACGACTAACTGTTTGCCCAACTGTCTGCTTGAATAATTAGATTCGGCCAATATGGATATGGGAATGAGTACAACGATGGATATGTCTGGAATGACGGCGACTGGAACCGCGACATCGGCTGCGGCTGCGGCGACCAGCACTATGGCGATGAGTATGGGAGGTATGGGAGATGGAGATAGCTGCAAGATTTCTGTATGTTCGAAATCCCCAGAACTGGCGACCTCCGACTGATCTCTTCTTCTTCTTCTCAGATGCTTTGGAATTGGTATACAGTCGACACATGTGCGTATTCGTCTCTTCTTTGACGACAGTCAACTTCAACTAACTGATATTCGTCAGGTTTCATCGCAAGATCCTGGCATATAAGATCCACTGGCATGTTCGCCGGCTCCTGCATCGGAGTGATCCTTCTCGTCATGTCACTTGAGTTCCTTCGCCGAGCTTCAAAAGAATACGATCGCTACATAGTCCGCCAGGCTTCGCAGAACACTCGTCAAGTTACATCTGTCGATGCCAGTACTGTGAAAGCACCAAGCGATGGAAGCGATGTCGCAGTAACAACACGTGCCGCTCCGTTTGCAACGCATTTTCGACCAAGTTTACTACAGCAAGCCATCCGAGCTGGGTTTCACATGGTCCAGTTTGCTGTTGCGTATTTTGTGATGTTGTTGGCGATGTACTACAATGGATATTTTATTATCTGCATTATTATTGGTGCTTACCTGGGCGCTTTTGTGTTTAGCTGGGAGAACATTCAACTTGGGTAAGCTATTCAGAGTCACTCCTGCTGGAAGGTGTCTAATTAGTGATTGTCGTATAGGTCCGAGAAGAATGAGGAGGCAACTTACTGTTGTGGTTAGGATTCGCTTTGCATTCGGGGAAACATTGTTGCGCAACGGCCTAGGACGACCAGCGAACTGAATGAAGACGTACCAACAGACTTCGATTGCAATGGTCATGAATGATATTGATCGCAACTTCTAGTCCCGATCTCTAGTGATGGAGAGACGCTCCAGTCTCCAGTATGTGTAGATACACGTATTCCGGAATTTAGGAATTAAAGTAATCGGGATAATTTCGATACCCATATCTATCTGCCACTACCGTCTATCACAAGTGAGCCTGCGTTGCCAACCCATTCAAAAATCCTACGACCCTTGTGACTAACTCAGGTACGACCTTCGGACTCTTCATGAAATTATGCGAAGCACCCGGAATCACAGCAGAATGTTCCTCGTCCACTTTTCCATCTCCCTTCTTCACCAGCTCGATCCATCGCCTTACCAATGCTTCTTTATCAATATGCTTCGGCACATATTCATCATCTCCAGAGAACAAAATGCACAGAGGACTTCTCGCAGGCAGACTTCCAAAGCTCTTCATCAATTGCTCATCCGTCAGATCAGAGCTAAAATAGTCATCATCTCCATCATGATTCGGGCTCGCAAGCGAAAGAAATCTCCTAGCACAGACAGGCGCTGGAAATATACTTCCAGCCGCACTCGACGGGAGAATCTCCTCTCCCTCTCCAGCGTCGACCATTTTCTGCGCTAGGGCTGTGCTCTTTTTCAGCACTTCTGAGTCCATTTCATGCTCCATAGCTTCGCGGTCACTAGCAGGAGCTTGGATGATACCGCCATCGATGGGAGAATAGAGTTCATGACCAGGACCAGTCAAATATTCCATGACGTCTTGGCAGCCCGTAGAATGACCCATTAGAACAATCTTGCCTGTTTTGATAGTTCGGAAGTAAGCCACGCATTTGGACAGTTCTTCTGCATCTTTCTTGAGGCATGAAGTACCCCAGCCGATGTAGGAGGAGCTGAGGAGAACTTGGGCTAGACTCCAGTCGGCTGGTAAGGAGTCTGAGATGGATGATGGGTAGGGGACTGTGAGTAAGCCGTCAAATAGACCACCGATAAAGATGATGATGTTTTGAGCGTCGGACTCAGATCCTTTTGGGGTGTGTTCGAAAGCTGTGAGACGGGGGGTCTAGGAGATCATCAGTGGTAGCTCTTGTATGCGAGACTAGCGCAAGGGAAAGTTTAGAGATGAGATGTGGGAAAAGAAAAACCAAGATCATGAAAAGATAGAGAGAATTTCAGGTTCACTTGAACTGACAGAAATCATGCAGTAGAGTTGACATAGTGAAAGGCTTACAAAAAGGTGGGTGATACCCCTCCTCTGTGAAGGAACGGAGACCATTTTCCCTAAATTTGAAGGCGAACCACCAAGTTCTATCCGTTATTAGCTATGTATAGATGTATAAAAAGGAAAAGAACGAAGGTCTTCTTAATATCAATCGATATCCATAGATTGTCATGCCTTCAAGATAAGGTCCAACTTCCCACCAAAAAGGTTATCCCGCTTAGTCATTATCCAATCCTGCAGGGGTCATCACTCACTCCACACTCCGACAAAATTTATCAACTCGACGATCTAGACAAGCTCCATCACCACACCCACCCCTCCCTCCACACCTCAACCTCACGACCTCCTACACACCCACACTCGCCATGCCTCCACAAACCCTCACCAGTCCTCTCTTCCGGCTCCTCACGCCTCTCCTCCAATCCACCCCTCGCACTACCCCCCTCCTTCCTACACTCCTCCCGCAAACCCAAAACCGCACCTTCAGAACCACAACCACCACCCTCAAGAAAGCCAACCCCAACGCGAAAAAAGGCGACCCGCGCATCTCACTTATCCGCTACCATCTCCAACATCCCAAGACCCCTCGTCCGCTAAGGTTCTCGCGTCTGCGCGCACTGCGTCATTGGACTATTCATCGTGCGTGGATGTTGTTGCGACGGAAGAAGAGGGAGGCAGAGGAAATGGAGTTGCAGAGGTGTGTATTTTCTTTTTCTGTTTCTAGCCTGAGATTAATCGCTGGGTCAATTCATATATCAAATTCTCACAACTCAATCCTACATCCTCATGCCATAAGCCTCACAGTCCTCCTCATCCCCTCATATACCCTCCCCCATTCCCCCTACCCCTTCCCCCTCCCCTCCTCCTCGCTCTCCCCCCCCCTCCAACACAACCAACTAACCCCCTCTCCCCCCACCTAGACTCTACAAATCCATGCATTCCGCCATGGAAGAACTACGCAAACTCGAGGGCGCCGGAGAAGAGCAAGCGGGCCGCCTATACCGCATCGCGCTTGAGAAAAAGGGTATTTTCGGCGGTGAGCATAGCGTCCCAATTGAGTATGCGCGGGCACAAACAGATACGCCGGGTCGGCCTGGGGAGGTGTGGAATCATGGGTGGACGAGATAGGATGAGAGAAGATAGGATGGGAGAAGATAGGATGAGAGGGGATTGGGATGGGATTTATGTGTTTGGTTGGGAGGGAAGTAAGGGAGAGGATGCGATTGGGGAAACAGAGAATTGGTGGATTGCATTGGACAGGCGTGCTGGATATATATGCGGTGCAGAGATGGGGAATGGATGGGGAATCGATGAATGGGCATCAAGTGATCTGACGTGGCTGTGAACTTGCGGGGCCTGAGGGAATGGCTCCATGCATGTGTACGATATGATGAACGGGCGGGCGGACGGAGTGGAGAGGGATTCCGCGAAGTACATATATGTATTTATCGATTGCCAATCCCGCGGAGTTGCAAAGAACGGGGAAGCCCCCTATGCATAAACATGACCACATTTACATTGCTGAAAAACTGTAGATTGATAATACTTGACGATGAAGCCACCCAGCCGCCCACCCCCGCATGCTATGTATTTATGTACAATATCTGCACCAGCATCCTCTGCCATTCCCCATTCCCATTTTGACCCAAATTCCCCATTAATTCCATCGCCAACGACATCAGCAAGCTGTATTATCTTCCTCTCTGCTTCGCAACCTTTTAGGTATATGTAAAGGGGTGGAAAGCAACCAGATGCAGCGCGCGAACAAAATAAATAGGCAGCGGCCAAATCCAATTGAAGGAGTGTAACAGATCATTCTTTTCGTGATCGTCATTAGAAGCTCTATCTAATCCTGCTTCCTTACTCCGCGCGAAAAAGTGAACTCAATTCGAATTGCATTGCTCCATTATCAACACTCGATCCCGCGCGCTTCGTCGCAACTTTTGTTCCAATGTATCGAGATCCGTGAATGTTCCGTTTGTCGTCGAGAAAATCGTGCGGACGCGGTCCGTATTCATGTTGTGATAGAATGGAAAGTCATGTCGATTTGACTGTGCATTAGTAAAATAATTCGAGGTAATTATCGTTCGTGTGTGGTATGTCCCGTAAACTCCTGTCGCCTGGCCTCTACAGTATAACACAACAACCATTGCTTTCCCCTTTCTCGAACGTCAGAAGCGCGGCTCGCGTAGCTGCTTCGAATACATCGTCCACGCCATCTCCCGTCAAGGACGAACACTCCAAGTACTTTCTTGCGCCAATGGCATTCGCAATGTCATTTGCTTCTCTCGTTCCCACGAATTCTAGTGATTTCTTTCGCATCTCTTCCTTCGCAACTGGGTCATCCCGTAAATCTTTCTTCAGCCCAACAAGTATAATGGGCACACCGGGACATCTCTCATTTGCTTCTTCGACCCACTAGCCAAGAATGTCAGTACGTGCATCGGCATTTCTGGTTGGCTGGAGTCATACTTTGTGTTTAACGTTATCCAATGAGTCGGGCGTGTCGATTGAAAATCCTATCAGAATAACATGTGCTTTCGAGTATGCGAGCGGCCGTAATCTCTCATAATCTTCCTGTCCTGCCGTATCCCATAGTGCCAACTGTACTGATTTCCCATCCACTCTGCAATCCGTCACATAATTCTCGAAGACCGTTGGTACCTAAAAATAGAAATGTCAGCACTTCGTAGCTGACAGAAGAAAATGGGCAGATTGATGCCACCAAAACATACATAATGCTATATAATCCTCGTTAGTAATCACTCCGAAAGATCCATTATCGGAGGCGACTCACTGTTGGGAAATATCCAAGAGTAAAAACACTCAGGAGAGATGTTTTACCACACGCTCCGTCTCCAATTATGACCAATTTCCTAGCAGATGGTTAATACAATGAATCGGAAGAGTGTTTCAGTAATAATGTGCAGTTTTCGATGTCGAAGACTTCTCGAGTAGCGCTGAAGATAATCAATTGAGATCCGTATTGCAGCCGTTTCACAGCTCCAAACGAGATAACGAGCTTTGCGCTAGGACAAAATAATAGAGAAAATTGCCCTTGACTCGAGTTCCCATCGTACAATTGATGTGTCGAAAAAGCAAACGTACCTTCTCATAACATTCTGTGCCGGTTGTTGGGCCATGTTTGTCGAATTTGTACGAGGCTGTTGTTGGTGTCGAAAGATGAAGAGAGTGAAGAGGATGTCGCAGAAGAAATTAAGAGAGGACCATGCAACTTTATGAAGCTTCGTAAACGATCGGCAGAGCGTACAACGCAATTTCGTGAGAGTGTTCGAGTAGATCGGTTCGGAAGATTGTCGATACGAGCGATTGACAAGAAAGTTAATAGGCCGTGGAAGTTGATGTTGATGTGAATGTTGAAGTCGAGTGGAAGCCCAGGAATATTTTGGGTGCTCGCGCTCGGATATAAGTGCTTGCTCAGTTCTAGTGGGATGATGATCTGCCTGCCCAAGTGGTGCCGTGCCGGTGGTGGACTGGAGATTTCGGGGGTTTGAATTTGATGTCACCGTTTTCGCTTTAGGGAGGGGAGGGGGAGATTCGAGAACTTTTATTCTAGGAGTAAAACAACTTTAGGATAAAGATAGAAAAAGGAAAAATATATGACAATAAAACAATTCACCCTTCTCTCCTGTACGAGGACGACGCAGTTTTAAGAAGGAGAAAGGTGGAGGATTAGCGGCAAGAGAAGACACGGTCTGGGCGAAAGAGTAAGCTTTCCGGAAGGGATTTGGATGATTTTGGGTTCTCTTCTCGTATAGAATGGAGAAGGACGAAAGATTTATATCTCCTTTTTTAATTGTTGTTGCAAGTAGAGTAGAGCAGTTGCTAGGTAATGACGGGAGAGTGGAGATGTCGACTTGGGAAGAAGGCTGAGTCGCAGCACCGTGCACTCCTAGAAGCTCTAAAAGAGGCCTAGCCATATCTAAGCTTAGCCACAGAACCCGACAGGTTTGGGTTTGTACTTCGTAGTGTTGCACGGGTTTGCTCGATTCTACGGAGGGACAAAGTACTTTGCACGAAGTGGTATTTTTGGCTGGTGCTTGGATATCCAATGTTTGTTGGTCGCTGCTCTGCGGCCCTTGACGGCTAACAGTTGAGACGTCTACGAAGTGCTCCGTAATTGCACCAAGGACAAGTAGTTGGTCGGGTCAGTCAGACTCAGTCTAAGACTCTGGCTGTCGGCAAAATGCTACAAAACTACAAAAAGGGAGCGGAACTTGGATGGAAACTTTAAATGCGCACCAAACAGGCTGTCGCGACCATTCTGAGATGAACTACGCAAGGTGGAAGGCAAAGAAATCCCTAGTAAGTACGGAAGTACACAAAGTACATACAAAGTAGTAACGTTTGAACCTTCACAAGTAAACCTCCAACCCGGCATCCGATCCGACGTGAGACTCCAGAGTAAGACTGTACGAAGTAGAACAAGATCATATGCATATGGAGCGCAAGATTAATAAGAACGCCAAGCACCGTACCGAAATACCCAGCCAGGTGTTTGTGTGGGAGAAAAGGTACGTACGTTGAATGGCCGAGAAGGATCAAGTTTCTCCTCGCCTTGATGAATACTCACCTATTCGTACTGCTGCTGTTCGACTCACTGGTTGGCTGGTGACGGCCTACATTTATGGGACACACCAGCGACCGTACGAAGTAATATGGGAATACGAAGAATTACTTCATGCGTGCAGGACTCCAGCAGCCCAGCTGTGTTTGACGCTGTTTGTACGTGCCCTGTCCGGTCCGAAGAGCGATGTGCAGAGCGAGACGCAGAACGAGCTCGAGCTGAGCCGCTTCGCCGTTCGCCGCCCATACGAAGTACTATGCTTATGCTCACTGGTGTCACTTTAACTTATGAAATTAATGTTTGCCTCGTGGGATCTTACTTAATCCCTCAGGCATCCAGACATCCACCACCTGCCAGATTCTATACTGCACTACCGTAAGGTTCAAAGAGGAACCTCCAAGACCTAGTACCATTTCAATTCCACGAACCTGCCCAGGGACATGACGGCGCCTTCTACATAATTACGACCACATGCAAACCCCAGGTACTAATTTGATTCCAGTACCACTTCCGTCTACCACCGATTCCTCCACGCGCGCTTCCTTCCTTCCACCCTTTCGTCCTCTCCCCCCACACACACAAATCCCATTTGTGAATCTCCGAAGTCAACAGACATACCTTGGTGGGGCAATCGCAAGAACTAGTTCTACACCTTTTGCGTGAGTCCTCACATGCTACCTTGTTCTCCCCGAATTGTACTCTGCCATTGACATAATCTGTTGATGGTTAAGTCTAATGTTCTTGCATGACATAGCCGCGGCCTTCAATTTCCAGAACCCCTCAACCCGTTGAATCCCCATCGGAATGCCCGCAAACCAACGAAAGCAAACAGCCCGATCTACAGTGCAGCCGAATACGGGAAACACGACAACTTTAACGGAGGAGCATGGTACAAGGACTTTAACGGCGCCGAACAATTCCACGAGTGACTCTTCGGAGCTATCCCCGACTATGGCTCAAACCACAACCAAACCCAACGGCCAAACACCTACGGCTCCTATAGACACTAATGGCGCTCCTCCCACAGTTAATCGAAAGAAGCAGAAGCGGAGACAGAAGCAGGCTGCTCGACTCGCTGCGGAACAACCACAAGGATCACAGGCGAATGGAGCACCCACTCCTGGCGATGTCAAACGGCAGATGCAAGAACTTGAGGCGCGATTTCGAGAAACAGGTCTGGACGAAGCGTACGACGACAACGAACACTTCGACCCGACGGAGGATAATGCCTACTATAGCGACGAAGAGGGCGATGAATATTCGGGTTCATATGGTCACGATGGCTCATCGACGAACGGTTATGCGATACCCTCCACAAATCCATCTAACAAAAGATCGAAAAAGAAAAAGAAGTCAAGAGGCGCCCAGGATGACAGCAATCATTCGCATCAAGGCACGAATGGGTTATCACACAATCACGTATCATTACCACTCCCTCCTCTACAACCACCCACAAATATGCAGCGAGGCCCGGGTATTTCGAAGGAGAAGATCTGGAACACTTCTTCCCAGGAAGAGCGGGAGCGCATAAAGGAATTCTGGCTGTCACTAGGCGAAGACGAGCGCAAGTCGTTGGTCAAGGTAGAAAAGGATGCGGTTCTCAAGAAGATGAAGGAACAACAGAAACATTCTTGCAGTTGCACAGTTTGCGGTCGTAAAAGAACTGCTATTGAGGAGGAATTAGAAGTACTTTACGATGCCTACTATGAGGAATTGGAACAATATGCGAATCACCAGGGAGGTGACGGTCCGCCGCCCATGCTGCCTCCAGCACGCCGGTTTGGTGCAATGAGCGGCTTACAGCCACCTAATCGCTTACCACCCGTTTTCAATGGCCAGCAACCGTCAAGGGGTCGGATAGTGGAGCAACTGGGAGATGATGAGGATGAAGAGGGCGATGAGGAATACAGCGAGGACGATGTGGACGAAGACGACTACAGCGATGAAGAACCGGAAGAAATCCCTAGAAGTCATGCCACAGACTTTTTTAATTTTGGTAATAGTCTCACTGTTCAGGGAGGGATTCTCACAGTAGCAGACGATCTACTTAAAAACGATGGAAAGAAATTTATCGAAATGATGGAACAACTTGCCGAACGTAGAATGGCTCGAGAAGAAGACGCGAAAGAGCAATATGCAAATGCTAATTACGGCCATCCTCCAAACGGTTCTATGCACTCTCACTCTCACAATCATAATCACAACCATCCACCTCCACCAGAAGACGACGAGTACGATGATGAAGAGGATGACGAAGACGAGTACGATAGTCAGGAAGAGGATTATGATGAAGAGGAGATGGTATGTGGAGGGCATTGTGGTTGCCTGGCCTGTACTAACATAGAGCAGGATACCATGACGGAAGAGCAGCGTATGGAGGAAGGACGACGAATGTTCCAGATATTCGCTGCTAGGATGTTCGAGCAAAGGGTATTAACAGCCTACAAAGAAAAGGTCGCTAAAGAACGACAGCAAAAACTGTTAGAAGAGCTTGAGGAGGAAAGTCGAGCCGATTCTCAAAAGAAAGCTAAGAGAGCTAAGGACGCCCAAAAGAAAAAGGAGAAAATGCTGGAGAAAAAGCGGCTTTTACAGGAGAAAAGGGAGAAGGAAGAGGCCGAGAAGGCGGCTAAGGATGCTGCTCTACGGGAAGCCGAGGAAAAGAAAGCCGAGGAGCTAAAGCGGAAACGTGAAGAGAATCGAAAAAAGAAAGAGGCTCAGAAGAAGGCCGAGGAAGAAGAACGTTTGCGCAAGGAGGCGGAAAAGCGATCCAATCTTCTGAAGCAGCGAGAACGACAGGCTGAGCTGGAGCGCGAGCGGCGAGAGGCGAAGGAGCGAGAGAAAAAGGAGAAAGAAGAATTGCGGCGCCAAGCTCAAGAGGTCAAGGACAAAGAAGCAAAGGAAAGAAAATTGAAACAAGAGGAAGAGAGGCGACAGCAGGAGGAAGAGAAGCGAGAGAAGGAGGCGAAACTCAAAGCTGAGAGAGAAGTAAAAGAACAGCAGCAAAAACGAGAAGAGCTCGCAGCCCAGCACGCTGCAGTCCAGGCCGCTCAGTCTGCTGCTCAGGCCTCAAAGCGGCCCTACCAAGTACCTACTCCTAATTTAACGCACGCAGTAGCTTCGCCGCACATTCCAGTCGCAATACCTGCGGTTCCAAAGGCCCCAACACCTATTAAACTACGGACGAACTCGCAGCAGGACAATCATGCCACTATACCTAGGACACCTTCAGGGAAGCAATCGAGCATATCTCCAAACTCTGTTACTCCTCTACCAAGCAGTCCCGGTCCAATTGGACCTCCTGGGAAAACACCAATGCAGCACCCTCTTATTCAACAGCCGCAAGCTACTTCTCCAATACATTCTGCTTTGAATGGCCCTCCTGGCATTCCGCAGAGCCCTTTCGCTGGAATGCAACCAATGTCATTAGGATTTCAGCCAGGTGTACCAATGATGCCACCTGGTTTTGGTAGACCACATCATGATCCAATGTTTCCTCACCAGCAATCACTGGGAGCGCAATTTAGACCTGTGCCAATTCCTAATGGAATGCCTCCATTTCAGCCAGGCTTTAATATGCATCCAGTACCACAGGGCAGGGCGTTTCCCATGCAACATGGTCCACCTGGATTTGCCCCGCAACCACCTAATGGCTTATCTGGTATTGGCCAACCTTTCGGACTTCAGAAAGATGCACCACCTTCACAAGCACATTCTCGAAATCAATCTGGTTCCTTTGACAGCCCATCTTCAGCAACACAAGCTCATCCCATTGCAAGACCTGCTCCTATTGGAAGACCAGCTAGTATTGTACATGGATCAAGAGCGGGCAATCATCATTCCAGTGTCGATGATATCGATGATGTAAACAATCATCTCGGTAGCAGTGCGTTACTAGACGATTCTGATGAGCCTATACTATCTGGGCTTGGTACACGGCGGTCAAGTGCGGCTCCCAGCAGCATGAACAGGCAGCCTTTCCCATCAGCGCCCTTCGGTAGTATGGATCTCAACACGTTTGGAAGTCCTATCAATGCCTACAACACATGGGGGGCTCCACTAGGGCCTTTTGCTTCGTCGTCACTGCCTGGATCAGGCTTTGCAAGTGGCGGATGGAACACAGGTCTGAATACCTCATTTGGTCATTATGGTGGACCACCACCTATGCGTCCGTCTCAACCACGATCCATAGCAGTCAGGGTGGCAATATGTCTCGCGTGCAAGGAGCTAGAGGCTATGTCTCAGGATAAATGGATTGACATTGATGCTATCAAAGATCAGGTTGATCGTCGAAATCCTAGAGAAGAGCCTGTTTCTGAAAAGGAACTACTGGATCTTTGCGATACAGAGGGAGACCCTACAAATGGTGGTGGTACATTCACAATTCGAACCCATACTAATGGCAAGAGTCAAGTACGTTACGAAAGCGATGCACCGCCTCAAAGTTTCCGATCTGTTGGCGCTCCCGGTGAAATCGGAAGTCCTCTTGTCAACGGGGCATCCCGCTATCCGGGACCTCCAGGTCTGACGCCGACTACTAGCTTCTGAATCTCTATTTTAGCTTAGCTGTCTATCATTCGCTGTCCGAATATCTACAATCTCCGAAGTATGAAATCCCAAATACTGGGGACTTTCTCTCTTCTCGGGGTCATCTCTTTGCATCGCTCCGGGTCTCAGTGTGTCAGTTTGTCTTGATGGATGTAACGGTTTTGCATGCATGGAATAAGGCATTACTAAAAGCTCCCGTCTTCCCCAAATACGATATTTTGGCGCTCCTCCTTTTCAATTCATCATTGAATTTGCCTTGCTCGTCCTCTTTTTCTTCTTCTCTTTGGACTGGACTGATCCGACTCGACTTTTACTCTCTTGCTGGTTTCTTGTTTTCTCTCTCACATGCTCTCATCGAGATGGAGTTCGAGAATTGACCCGGCCTACTTACTTAGGGACGTTGTTACGCTGTTACTATACTACCTATTATTGCACGCTTCTAATCAAAGCGGCGAGTTCGAAATACCAATTTATGTCTTCTGAGTGTGGTGTGGTGTTTTGTGTTTTGTTTTTGTGCTTGCTTGTGCTTGAGTGATTTGTGTGTGATTGATTGAGTGATCTGATGTCTGTCTCATTGCCCACTGTCGTGTATTCGGTTCGATGCGCTGGTTCTGGCTAATTTGACGGAACAAGTCGACTTGCGATTTCATTTCATTGGCAGCCATCGCTGAACTACAGTCGAGGCAGCGAGCAATATGAACTTTGCATGTTCAACTCAGCTGTAAGAACTCCACTGCATACTTGTCTTCTCTCGTCTCGTCTCTGCGAGAAGAAAACAGCGGGAGCATCTACCATACATCCCCTTTCCCATTCCATCCCATACGTTTAATTACCGCAATAAGCTTATCTCCATCCCCACGATGCTCGGGCATAGAAAGCCTGAAATGGAAAACACAAAGAGACCCTCCTTGACATAAGTTACTCGTATTCTAACCCCTACTTTCTCATACGTTTTCTTATTCGCTAATTTCTTCCTATCCGGTCTTTCGGACTTACTTGTACCTCCTCACCGCTTATATGTGCTTGTACGAAATATCCTTACCTATCTATCTATCCTCTCTCTCTCGCTCCACTGCTCTGCAGTGCAGTTTGTCTCCGATCATATCAGGTCGTCTAGACCACTCACCTCCCTCCCTTCCTCCCTCCCTCCCTCGCTCACTCACCTTACCGAACCGAACCGAACCCATCTAGAAAGAAATGAAATTCGATATCACATCGTGCACTTCCAACATACGGCCTTGCGTACTTATCACTCCTCCACTCCCCACCCACCTTTCTCCTCCTCCGTCTCCCGGTTCCGGTCTAGTTCTAGTGGAGAAAGTCCATTTCGGTTATTTTAGCTGCGGCGCTTAAGCGCTAATGGGGAAATTATCGGTATGTCACTTTTGGGATTTGAGAGGGTTAGGTTAGAGGGTAGGGTAGGTTGGAGGGTAGGTTAGTAGGGGAGGGGAGGGTCGTCATTCCGCAGTTCGGGAGGGCAGTGCAGTGAGTCGGCGGTAAAGTAAAATAAAGATAAAGTAAAATAAAAGCATAACACTGCCTTGCCAGTGGTATGGTATGGATGTGCGTGATAGATTTGCGTGTGTGATTTGCGTGGTATACTGCAGGGACGAGGAATGGAAGAAAGCGGGGCGGAGAGAGGGAGGGAAGGAAGCCTGGGAAGGGAAGGGGAGGGAAACCTAGGAACTTGGGAGGGAAGGTGAGGGAAGAGAGAGAGAGAGAGAGAGCCTCAAAAAGGAAGTTTTGTGGGGTGGATTAGGTTGGGTTGATCGCAATCGCTTACTGTAGGGGAGGGGAGGGTATTTTGTGGAGTGGGGCGAGCAGGTGGGCTGTGCTTTTTGTGTTTGGCCGCAGCGCGAGGAAGCGTAAGAGGTGGAAAGTTAAGAAGGGAAGAGGAGAGGAGAGGAGAGGAGATGGGAGAAGGGGTTTGTTGGCCGGTGGATGGATGGATGGATGGGGATATGTGCTTGATGGTTTTGGAGTAGAAAGAAAGAAAGAGCAGAAGGAGTTTTCGACCGTGATACTGTCTGTAGCCAGTCTGAGCCTCGGCGTTGGGGGATATTGAGTCGGTGCTGAACGATTGTGGATATGTTTTAAAGGAGATACGGGAACTTTATCTCGCCAGAACGGACTTCATAGAGGTTGTTTCCAACGGTTAGCTGGTCTGTGTTCCTGTCGATGGGTCAGGTAAATAGGTGGGGGAGGCGAAGGGCACAGGAGTACCTTCGCGTGTGATAAGAACAATGAAAACGTAATTTAAGACAGCCGCCGATGATGGCCTGAGAGTTGCTGCTTTTCTACGACTGAAATGTCCTTTGGAGATTGGTCGAGATTCCCAAATCAGGGTCTTCGGGTCTTCCGGGTTTGTATTCTCCTGCGCCTGTTTGATGGGAAAGCACTATCCTTTCGAGGATTTCCCGTCATTCTGGATACGCGTAACTTGAGGTTTGTCAGCGGGAGAGGATTGAATCCATTGCATAGGCGGACTTAGAATAGATAGATCTCTTGGTCTACCATGTGTCGGCCCTGTTGGGTGATCATTTAGATAGCGTTAGTTGGCACTAGGTCTTAGAATATCGTAATTCCTTCGCTGTTCAGCGTTTAAGCCGTGAAAAGTTGGTCGAGATAGAGCTTTCTGGCGGTAAATATCCGGGATTTGCAGTGGAAGGAACACAAGTGGCCGCCACTCGCGGAAGACTCGGAGACGGACACGGAAACTTCTTCTTCTTCTTCCCTGTTGAGACGGGAAGGGCGCATTCAAGCCGGTCTTGTACGAAATAGCACCGCATCGAATCGTACCATGTGGTACATTCCCATCGTCTAGGTCGACGTCACGACTCATAGGAGGCACAGCACCTGGTTCGATGCAGTGATTCGACGTGCTTTGCTATGATGTGATAAGAGCCTGCTCGACAGATGCGACGGCCAGGAGAACGCGCCAGCAAAAGGATGATGGATGGACAGGGCCTCACCCATGGTTTATGTGAGTGCGCAAATGCCTGACTAGAAAGCAGAAGCTTATCGCCCGTGCTACTGTGCGGCATGCAAATGCAAGCAAGAAAAGTCGAAGGATCGATCGCAAATCGTTTCATTGATGCCGTGTACGGACCGTGTGTCTGATATGGGTATTCGTGGAGTTTTGCAAAGTATGTATGTACATGGTTGTCATGGTATGATTCAGCGTCGTGTTTACAGTGCGGGTTTGGGTGTACGAGTATGGAGGGAGTAGATGGTAAGGGGTTGGTTTTGGAAATGAAGGTGTGCTGCTGGGTCGTAGAGCAGATACGACGGCGGAGATAGACGAGCAGCTTTCTGTTTGTTCACTGCGGACGCCGTAATCACACCGATGCTGTTAGACCGAGGCACGAAGTGGTGTGCTTCCGTAGGCGAACTTGGGAGGAATCTATTAATACAAACAGACAACATCAATATTTCGTACAAATACAATAAAACTACACGACAAATACACTAAAAACACAACACAACACAAACACAACGCAAACACAACACAAACACAGAAAGTAGCAAGATGGCTGCCCCACAAAGCGAAATGGGCAGGCGTCCGACTATTTACCTCTTTTGCTCCTGGCACTTCCTGCCGGCCACAAGAATGCAAAGAACCCAGGACATCTTCATATTATTTGCCTGCAGGATCGCATGTCCTGGCAAGCGGGCTAGGTCGAATCGGAAGCCCCTTCACTCATGCGGGCACATGGGGGAGCGCCGAGAACAGGACTGTAAGGTGGGTGGTCAGACTCTTTCTGGGTAGCTCCGTAGTCCAGACAAGTATGGTCTTTCTTCTCCACGTGTAAAGCATGGTTTATTGGTCGTCTGAAATGATGGCTACATTGCTACATTCTTACTGTGCAATCAAGTCGCGCGAAGGATGTACACGCGATGTAATCTTGCTTTGCTTAAGTCATCCGAGTAATTTATTGGCGAAATTATGCGCATGCGCAATGCATTTCTTGTCGTTTTGTTTGTGGTGCGTGCCGGTCGACGGCTCTGCTGGATGTTGTCGCCAAGCTGTCAGCAAAAGATTTCCCGCCCCGGCATACTCTTCTGTCTTGTGTTCCTGTCAGCTTCTGGCGCAGTGCGAGCATGGAAATGGGCCTTCAGGGTTGAAGACCAATTGATTGCTCGTCGCCATCGCTATTGCCACCACAAGTCGGCCTTTTACCCCTTGTCCTTGGCCGCATCGGCCAATCTCCAGGACTCTCTTCTCTAGTCATGGGCCCCTACACACCACCCCCATGTTTAAAGCAACCACAACCGTATTCCTGCAAGGCTGCGACATTGCGGCGCAGACACTACATCACACACCCATAGTCATGTCCTGCAAGAGTGGCAGCTTACGAAAGAACTCCCTTACCCAACTGCCTTCTTCAGAATGGCAGACTTTAAGGAAACACGTCCCTCTGTGCGGTCCGAAAGTCCTCCAACATGGAAAAGCTTGGATCTCCGACCCAATTGTAAGCGCTCACCTCATGGTGGAGAAATCGTTGGAAATTGGGAGGATCATAGCTTCTGTCCTTTACATGTTTTTTGTTCTTCTCGGCCGTACCGACTGAATACCTGAGCTGATGGTTACCTGCGAGTGTGGATACTCTCTTTTTCTCCGAGCACATCAACAATAGTTCTAAAGGCTTGTCTCCTCTTTTGACTCTTTTTTTACTGTTTTCTTACAACTTCCTTCGCGTAGTGGGATGAGGAAATGGTTGAAACGATTGTGATCAACCATGTACAAGTGATCTGAAAACGTGTGGAAAACGTGGGCAAGATTCATTGCGGGTCCTGGAGGATAACAAACCTGGTTCGAGGTTAATCACTATCACGAAGATATCCCCAAAAGGCTGCGGCTTTCCGCGGAAAGGGTCTACTGCAATCGCAAGCGCATTCTACAAAAGGCAAACGATCCCATCAACCAGTAACAGATTGATTCTTGTGTCTCTCTGCGCAATGTCGACTCAATTTCCGCCGGGTTACTTGGAGGCTTATGATGGTCATAAACTGGTTGCGACATGTATCAGCTGTATGGTTTTGATCATCTTCTTCGTTGCGGCGCGGTTTATATCGAGGGCGATTCATCAAACGCCGAAGGGATGGGACGATTATCTTATGGTACCTGCACTGTTATTTGCGTTGCTGTTGGCTCTACAGGGTCTTGGTAAGTAGCAATTCCAAAGCAGCGCCGCTTCCCCGATCAATTGTCTGTTGGCGAGCTCTAACATAATCTCTCTATAGTTGGCATAAACTACTGTGGCGTTGGCTATCATGCTGAAGCTATCATGCTAGATGACCCCTCGAAAATAACAGCGCTCTCCAAACTACTGATATTCTTCCCCGCCACTTATGCTATCGCTGTCACCTTTCCCAAACTCTCTATCCTCGCCATGTACCTCCGCATCTTCCGCATTCCATTCTACCGAGCCGCCACATACTTCATCTTCTACTTCCTCATCGTCTCTTCGACAGTCTTGTTTCTCATGATTCTGTTTCAATGCACGCCTGTCAACTATTTCTGGGACAAATCAATAGAGGGTGGAAAATGTCATTTTGATATCGAGAAATTATTCCTTTACGCTAGTTTACCGAACATCATCACCGATATCCTTATGCTTGCTCTACCTCTACCTTTCATCTTGACGTTGAATATGACGAGAAAAGTTAAGGTGGGGTTGGCCATCACTTTCCTTACGGGTTCCAGGTTCGTCATCCTTCTGCTTCTTTCACTCTTCTTGAAACTCGGCTCCTATGTGTCTCGCCTCTTGCACCTCCTTTAAACTAACAACACTATCTTAGTGGTCTAGCAACATCCGTCCTTCGATTCGTCTCCTTTGCCCGACAGAGTCTCTTCCCAGATACAACTTGGGCAGCCGTCGACCTCGCCCTTTATACCATCCTCGAAACCAGCATGTATATTATCGCCGCATGTCTACCAGCCTGTCGCCCGCTCTTCAATACATTGCGCCACGGAGCTTCGCGGGGACATCGTCCAGAATCAACTCACAATGACGCCAGGGACGATATTGAACTTCAGCAAGGTGAAATGGAATGGAACGCAGGAGTTGAAGCTGCCGCTGGGAGCAGCAGTGGTGGATCAGCGTCGATAGCGGATAGATTCAGTGTAGCGAAAAGCCTCAGACGTTTCAAGAGGCTGGGAAGTGACAATGGGCTGGGATTTATGCACATTGGAAACTTGATGAGGAGGGACACGAACGAGGAAAATAATCAGCATCTCGGTGGGGGGACTGGCCAAGGCGGGATGAACGATAAAGGTGTCTTGAGGATGGATTCGCGAGAAACGATATTCAAGAAACCGGACAGAGCGCATGTCAGGGAGTACGGGCCGGGGCAGGGGGCGGATCATGAGGCGTCGTCTGATGATGGGATAAGGGTGAAGCAGGACATTGACGTATATTACGATAGGCCGCCTTTATGACACGATGTCGATGAGCGAGAGGACCGAAAATGAAGTCGACGAGTGGATGCATTTTCTTGTTTGTATTTATGTATCTAGATGTACAGCGGGTGGGCATATTTGGGATCAGGAGTACAGGATGGTTGAGCATAGCATTGCTGTGGTGTTTGGGATAAGAGTTGTGTATTATACAATTTGAGGGGCTTCTGTGTATAGATGACTGGCAACTCGCTGGCACATTAGGGAGGTACATTGTTGATACCATTTAGATAGTTGGACAAAATATACAATCAAAAAGACATCCAAATCAGCCCGGCAGAAGGGTACCCTCGTGACTTCTAGCGGATTTATTCACGTCAACCATATCACCTTTCGCCGCCAGCCGAGGCCTAAAGTCCGGGAAAGCATTACTCCAACTGATATCGAAGTCACAGGAACGATTTCCTATCAAGAAGACATGACAGCTAGGAACGGCTTCTTGACACCCAGCGCTTCGTCACTAGTAATCCTAACCAATCTTCTAGAATCGACACGGCCAGCCACCAAACTCTAGTCCGCTCAACTCCGACTGGGGTTAGATCTGGGGAATCGCTCACCTCATCACGCATATCGGTCATGCACTCCCCTTACCCAAACGATCCAATCCCGTGCCTTCACAAACACCTTTATCCTACGAACCATCAGCCAAACCGCACACCCAAAACATCACCCTAAAACAAAAAACCAAGAAAGAATCAACATACCATCATTCCCCCCGGCAAAACCTGCAGCATCCACTTCATTCCCCCCGCGCCCGCCCCATGCCAAACCTTCCCCTCCCTCCCCTTCAAAACATCCCGAACCACGCTCTCCGCATACACGGCAGTGTCCTCTCTTGGGTGTCCATCGTTTCCTCGCGCACGCTCCGCAATGGTGTTTTCGATCGGCAGGTACAGGGAGTCCGGGGGGAGTTTGTAATTTTCGAAGTAGGATTGGCCTTGCGAGCGCACGGCGCCGGTGACGAGGGAGAGGACTTTGATGTTGAAGGGTTGGAGCTCCAGACGGAGCGTTTCGGTGAGGAGCTCGAGGGCGGCTTTGCTGGAGGAGTAGAGGCCTTGGGGGGGAGGTTAGTGGGTGAAGATAAATAGATAGAGAGAGGGAAGGCAAAAGAAGAACCCACCCATAAACGGCACATTCAAATGCCCCGCAATCGAAGTAACATTGACCACCATCCCGCCCACCCCCTTCCCATCCTTCCCCTTCTCCCTCCCCTCCCTCAACAACGGCACACACGCCTTAATCAACCTCAATGGCCCCCAAACATTAACCTCATACAACCTCCTCGCCTCCTCAATATCCACATCCAGCACCGGGGAGAAATGATTCCTCCCCGCATTATTCACCAAGATATCCAATCCGCGGCCCTTTTCCCTGATACTATCAATCGCAGACTGGATTTGCGACGGCGAGGTGACGTCGAGGGCTAGGATGTCGATGTTTTGGAGAGTGCACAGGGAAGTTATTTGCGAGACGGCGCGCACGCAGGCGTAGATGTGGTAGCCGTGGGAGTGGAAGGCGTGGGCGAGGGAGGAGCCGATGCCGTGGTCGCTGCAGCCGGTGATGAGGACGGTGGGGGGGGTGGATGGCATTGTTGTGGTGAGGGGCTGGGAATGATTATGGGTTGGATTGTTCTTGTCGAAGGAAAGGTAAGCGTTGAGAGAATGAGTGCGGTATTTACTGAAAAATACTGTGATGGCGCTGCTCATCCAACCCGTTGCCAACCGTTGGTTATATGTTGGTAAGGTACATAAGAACTTTGCGATTGGACAACGACGCACTCAAGGCTCCTTGTTTCATGCAGTCATTTTTGAATCGGAAATGAAAGCCAACAGCCTATATCAACATAGCTGGGGCTTATGAATTAATCATTGGGTATTTCTGACCTTTTTTACCAGAAGTGCTGGACATTGCTTTACCTTCATTTAGACATTGACCTTCATTCAGACATTGCAATACGATGAAGATACCAACCAAATGTTGGCAACGAGCAGAAATTTGAATTAGGTAACTGATAATGCTCTAATTTCTGCTTAACAACTACTGTCTATGTATCGCTATTACCATCGAGCTGTTAGCCAATCGTTATGAACCTCAAACCCCCCTTTTTTTCTGTCAACTCATCCTCTGCTCCTGATTCAACCGATCAAGAATCATCGGCAAACCCACCACCTACGTATTTATACACAATAAATCCCTGGAATACCAAACCATACGACAACAGCAACAAGCCCATGAACCTCTGCCATTGCTCCAAGCAAAGAGTCAACATGAAGACTAACCCCGCAATGACCACAGCTACTGATTGCAACGGCTTCATTCCTCTAGGGCGCGGTAGGGACTCATTTTCCGGAGGAACTGGAAGAACATGGAACAGTAAGGTGAGACTCAAATATAAAACGTTGAGAGCAATGTTGGTGATCACCGTGCCCACGCCACGATACCCAGCGACGCAGGCAATAATGAAAACTGGTATCATGTAAATCGAGGAAAAGAGCATTTCTGTGATAGTAGTTTGTCGAAGCTGGTACTTGGAGAGGATTGTGGCAATGGAAATTGAGGTTCCTGCGGTGAAGACCATGATGGCTAGGTAAGAAAGCACAAGACACCAGCCAGTGACTGGGGCAGGTTTTGGCCCGGCATCCGTTGCGTCAGCTCGGCATACTTCGGATTGAGGGTGAGTAGCTGCTGTGAGCTCTGGAGACGTGGCTGCTGTGAGGCCAGGAGACGTGGCAGTCGACCTGTCGGCTGAAGACATGGCTGCTGATGAAGCCTCAGAAATAGTACCATACGAGCTGCTCGGCGATTGTGGCTCCGCTTCAGCAGCTGAAGCACTGTCAGTTGCTCCCCCTGTCATTGTCCCATAGTCTTTGAAGAAAGGGTTGGAAACTACTTCTAGTTCCGGACTTTGTTTTCCCAGGAGTTGTTCGTCTGCATTTCGGTATTGTGGCACTTCGGGGAAGAAAATTTTTGTGGGGGAATTTTCCTTCTCAGTCGGTTCCATAATCCAGAATGGTAACAGGCCATGGAAAATGCTTCCGACGTAAATGACGAAGCCACCGGTAGTTAAGACGACAAGAGCAAGATAAGTCATCCTGTCGATGCAGCAGCTATTGGAAGCCATAATGGCAAACACACAGGTGGCAGCTAAGATCCCGCCAGATAGCCACTTCTCTATTGTCGAGGAAGTGATCTGACCACGGTTTTTATTGTGGAGAAGAAGACCAAGAGGGAAAACTCCAAGCATAGTGAACATGGCTGTTCCAGCGACTTTGCCACGCCCGAGATAATGCTGAAGATGTGGATCTTTATCAGCAGGAAAGAATATTGAATGTATCTAATAATATCCATCAATAAGATACCAGAGGATTCAAAGGGAGGATCTGACTTACGATACCATATTGAGCCACAATGGTGAGAAAAAAGAGCATTGGATCACAGAGTCCTCGGGTCGACCGAGCTCTATCGACGAGCTGCTCAAGACGCCACATTGTAACTCCTATAAGGCCGCTTGAAGATACAAGCAACGTGAAGACAGGGAGCCACGGAATGTTAGCAATGTGTGAAGGCATATTGTTGGGTAACTGTATATTGGACAATGAAGTGGTCTGATTGTAGCTGGAATATGAGGAAGTGATAGACAGTGAAGTTGTGGGAGAAGATCGGTGTCAGATGAGAAAACGTAAGATGTTGGCATCTATTAGAAAATATGACATCTGAAATACACGTGGGCTCAATACTGCAGAGTTGGAGCCCACGTGGGTTCAGAATACGATTGAAAATGAAGGTGTTTGAGCTGAAGGGTGATCGTGCTTGCCTATCTTCGCAGCTTTCTGCCGTTTTTGACACACCTGCAAAAAAGAAGGCATATTGCTCATGAAGCAGAACTATCACTTACTGAGTCTGCTCGATGGATGGCATTCCCACCCTAGTAATTCTAACATGAAATAAGGAAAGGCGGGCCATCAACAATGCATAATATGTTTTACGTTGTCGATGCCAAAAGTGATCCGGTGCAACGTTGAAGGTTAGCGCCGGCCCGGCCCGCTCAAGCTGGCTACAACTGAGAGCGAAACAGCTGTACGCAAGACAGAAAACATATCTGAGGCATATGCTTAAACAAAGTAGGTAAAATATGCCGAAGAACAGTCTTATCCTTGAAAACGAGTAACTGGTAAATTGATGACCATGCCGACAAGTCGAGAAACATAGCAGATTGTTCCAAGCTTCCACCACCTATATATAGAAACAAGTCTTCAATAGCGGCCGCCAAACGCCTATACTGTGAGGGCCCAGATCCGGTGATGGTATATAGAGGTCTCTCTTCACACTGCCCCTTTTCATCACAACAGGGTATCTTCTCTCGTGTATTTACAAATGACTGTGAACCACCAAGCAATGCAGCCGAAAATGTAGCAAAGATGCTCCCTACCCTCATGGTAAGAATAATCCCAGCCGTGCAAAGAAATAGTATCAAGAATTCTAATCAAATTCCTTGATCTAGTTAGTCCAAACCAAACTATAATCCTCCATTGTCTTCGACCCGATTTCCTTGCTCGTCATAGACCACATGGCTGAATGCCTCATAGTCTCCATTGTCAACCAACCACTCTATATCATCCTCATCCGGCCCCAGCTTGCTCATAAGTCCCGTTCCCGCTTTCGGATACGGCGGACTATTTGGCGTCGAGTCTCTACTTCCTCGTGCTTCTTGTCCATTACTCGGTGCATTACCGTTGGCAGTTGAGGTGGACTGGGGAGGTAGAGTAGGAGGAGCCGAGGAAGCATGAGCCAATGTGGGTGTTGAAGAAAAAGAAGTACTGAACATGGGCGAAGGCGTAACGCCGCTTGAAGATGCGTTGGGAGCGATTTTTCGAATAAAATTTATGGGAGCATTAGGATTAGATTCTGCACGAGAGAATAGGCCAGCGGTCGATGTTGCCGATGGAGGAAATGGTTGTTGTGGATGCGTTGTTGTGGAGCGTGATTGATTTTGAGATTGACGGGATTGGAGGGGTGGTGGATTAGCGGGGAATATAGGGAGGGCTGGGTGGAGAGTGCAAGCTTTCATAAGTAGTGAGACTAGTTGAGGATGTGGTAGTGATCCTATATACAGTCGTTTCTGTTGTAATGGGTCAGCGATTTGCAGAGGATAACGAAGCAAGAGGACAATACTTGTTCCAGAGTTTTGTCAGCCCAGCTTATACCATCAGCCTTGGAGGGCGCTGGCTTGATCCCCCTTTTTCGCGAGCAGTTCTGACAATACCATGGTGCCTTTTCATCTTTCACTTCTTCCTCCGAAACAACTGGGTCATGGCACAACTGATGCCATCCCAAATTACATCCATCGCAAAACACAATCATATTATTCTGCGGACTATTGCCTCTCCCGCACCTCTTACACAATGCTTGTTCTTGACTTCTTTTACTTGTAGATGTGGTTGATTTCTTCCTAGTGCTCGTCTCGGTCATTGCTGGGACGAAATGCGTCGGCTTCACTACCTGTCTTCCACTCTGCGTAATCTTAGGCATTTCCGTCGTGACGCTGCTCGTACCCTCGGACTCTGAATCACCGCCAAGTCCACTCATGGCATCAGAGTCGTCCGCACTATCACTGTCATCCTTCGCTCTTTTTCGCTTTTGCCCAGCTTTCGCTCCCTTCCCTTTTTTCTTTCCCCCGGCACTGCTTGCCGAAGCTGTTGGCGTTATACTCTTCTCCGCAGATCCTCCCCCCCTAGGAGCTGCTCTCCTCCCAGTATTGTGTTTTGGTGGTGTGTTGATCTCCATATTATGCGTAGTTTTCATGCCCTGCATGACGTTCCGGCGCATCTCTTCATAACCAGGTGGTGTACCGGTAATGCCGATGCTAGACAATCCGCCACCAAGCCCGGATTTCATGCGCTGCAGAATCAATTCTGTAGCTGCCGAGAATTTGGGAACATATTTTGGAGGGGAGTCGCTCATGGTGGTATCGCTGGGGGCAGCTGCGGGAGCTGGAGTCTGCGGAGTCGCGTCCATGATTCTGGTGGGTTGACTCTTTTGAGAATTGGAGCTTTGCGCCGGTGAAGATATTGAAATTTGGGACGGCCGAAAGATACCATAAGCTACCTACAGTTAATGAAAGGCATCTAAACTGCAAGAAAATGATTGACCGGAGTCAATTGGATCGGTGATAGGTGTTTGAGTGCTAGAGCTCAAAATATGCAATTATGATGTAGGACGTGTCGGCACGCGTACCAAATTTGTCAACAGGGTACTCGTATTAGTAAGTTCTGCTTCATATGCAGACTCATTTGAGTGAGACAATTGAGGTTGACAGTTTTGAAGTACTCACGATGTATGTGATTGAACTAGAGAGTATAAAAAAATGGTCTGGTGCCGAGTATTTGAAGTCACATGCTTTTTTGTCATGTGGTCTCGAATTGAGTTTAAGTATGTGAGTATTTGACTTGCACAGTACTCTAGCAACAAGAGAACAGCACCCAACTAATATGTATATCATGAGATTAATTTATCTACAGTCTCTATCCACTAACTGCACCTTCGGCTTTCAATGCCTTGACTTCTGTGTCATCCATACCCAATATGTCTCTCAATATCTCATCAGTATGCTGTCCAAGCATTGGAGGCACACTTCTTATACTTGGTTTACTCTCACTGTACTTGACTGGTGTATTTACCATTTTGATTGGACCACAGTATTCATGGTCCATCTCTTTAATCATATCCCTTGCCAGAACGTGCTCATGGCTCAATGTTCCTTGGATGTCATTGATAGCTGCGTACGGCAAGCCTGACCCTTCAAAAATATCCAGCCACTCTCGTGTAGTTTTATCTTGAGTAATCTTCTCAATAGAACTATCAAGTTCGGCTCGATGAGCGACTCGCTGAGTGTTTACCACGAATTTAGGATCTTCTTTCCACTCTGGACACCCAAGCCCGTCGCATAGCAGTCCGAATAATCGATCATTTCCCCCTCCAAACAAGATATCTCCGTCTTTCGTCTTGTACGAGCGATAAGGTACAATAGAAGCTTCATGCCCTGTTAGCAATCTAATTATCTAGGGATGAAATATACGTACGGTGAGCTGTGCCCCATCGCCCTTCGTCCTTCTCCCCGCTAATGAGACAAGAACTAGCCAGATTCGACAGTGTTGCAACTTGGCAATCAGATAAAGCAACATCAATATGTTGCCCTCTTCCTGTCTTCCCTCTTGCCAGTAAAGCAGCCATTATACTATTACTAGTGTATAACCCCGTAGTCAGATCTGTAACTGCGACTCCCACTTTCACTGGTGGGCCATCTCTACTCCCAGTGATATGCATCAACCCCATTTCGGCCTCCACCATAACATCATAGCCCGCTCGATTTCGATACGGACCAGTTTGGCCATAACCGGTGATGGATGCGTATATCAAACGGGGGTTTAGTTCTCGTAATGTCTCGTAGTCCATGCCATATTTTTTGAGTGATCCAGGCAAGTAATTTTCAACAAGAATGTCGCTTTCCATCGCGAGTTTGTGGAGAATTTTGACGGCAGATGGGTGTTTGAAGGATAGCCCAAGCGATTTCTTGTTGCGGTTGACCTAGGGAATGTGAGCCATGGTTGTGGACTCAATCTTAACATTACCATACCGCAAAGAAGTAGGCACTCTCTCCCGGTCCTTCTTTGCCAGAGCCATCAAGATATTTTGCATATGGTGGCCCCCAGTGCCTTGTGTCATCGCCTCTTACAGGATGTTCAACCTTGATAACTTCTGCACTGAGATTGTGAGTTTAAATGCAAAATGAGGATGTAAACCATGGCGTACCCTAAGTCTCCCAAAATTTGGGTACAATATGGCTAGCATTTCGTCAGCAGGTATCAAAGGGGTTAAGAACGTCACACGTACACCAGCAAGAACCCGCGTCAAATCTAGGACTTTGTATCCTTCTAGAGGAAGGGTCATGTCGTTTGTAGTAGCATTTGCCAAGCCTCTATGGCATGTCTGCTTTATGGCCGATCTGAAGCCATTGGACTGTCGCAAAACCCGAGAAGCTCTTGTGAGCGACCGAGAAGATATCGACATATGCATGATGTGGGCGTGTCTACAATGGAAAATGATGAGAGCTTCAAAGGCGTGAGGTCAAGCTGTCGCCCCGCTACCCCAGAATTTCGGCGATATCGGCCGGCAAGGAAAAACACCGAGGTACGTGCTGGAGCGGATCACTTTTCCCGTCCCGCATGATAAGATCGATTTTGATGTTAAGATGCTACGCAGCAAGTTATATGATCGATATTTCATGTACAACAGGAAGTGGTGAGTAATGAGTAAATCAGATGTTCATTATATTTGCCAGACAGCCGGTGGGGTTAAACGAACCTCACCAAAAATAACTGCGAAATCGAAAGGACTCCGTTTAGGATGTTCTACAATTATAACAATTATATAAATCTAACTACACAGAAAATCACTCAACTTAGATTAAACAACTATACTATAAGAGTGAGCTTTTGTATGCCATGAGTAGACCCCGCCGGATGCCAGACTTCCAAATCATAGCTATGAGCTTAACCTTCCTCCCTGTCCATGTCATCACGACCTCTTTTCGTTCCTTTCGCGGGTCGTCTACCTTTCAGTACTGCCCCCCTTTTACCTCTATCCTCGTGCAAGTTCTTCATCTCGTTTCTTGCGTGTCTCTGAGCTTCTTCAACCCTCGCCTTGAAGACCATAACTTCGTCCTTGACGGTCTGGAATTCATCTTGCTTCTTGCCAAGTGCCGCTTCAATGCGCATCCAGATCTCAACGTCATATTGAGTGACGAAGCTTATCGCGTGTCCAGACTTTCCCGCCCGAGCAGTACGTCCAACTCTGTGAATGTATGTTTTACTATCCTGCGGCATATCGTAATTCAGCACAACGTCCACAGATGGTATGTCCAAACCACGGGCTGCTACATCAGTCGCGACAAGGATTTCTCGAGATCCCGCACGGAATTTGTTCAAAGCTCCCAAACGAGCGGATTGTGAGAGCTGGCCATGTAGAGGAATAGCACCGAAGCCAAGCGTTCGTAGTAAGATTGCGATTCTTTGCGTCTCATTGACTGTGCGTGTGAAAATGATAGCAGATTGTCCGGCAAACTCGTTCAGAAGGTAAATCAAGTATGTATCCTTATGAACTAGTGGTATGAAAATGTAGTTTTGTATGAGAGTCGAAACAGTCTGATACTTGTTGCTGCTGATGCTTACGCGCAAGGGATCCTTCAAACTTGCTCTCTGCAAACTTTCAACCTTTGAACTCATTGTTGCGGAGAATAGGTATGTCCGTCGCTCTCGTGGAAGGACTTTGAGGATCTTGTCAAGGATGGGTCCGAAATCAAGATCGAGGAGTCGATCGGCTTCATCCATCACGAGGTATTTTAAAGCTCGTAATGAGAAGCCCTTGGTGTTTTCCAAATGATCAAGCAGCCTACCGGGAGTGGCCACCACAATATGAGGTTTCTTGCCCAAGGCAATTGATTGTTGGACCATATCCATGCCACCCACTATGACAGCACATTTCACTCTTATCACAGAGCCGAGAGCTTCGAATGCCTCTGATATCTGATATGCAAGTTCGCGAGTAGGTGCTAGAACTAGTCCGAAGAAAGGTTGCGGTTTATCGAGTAAGGCTTGGAGCATTGGTAAACCAAACGCAGCTGTTTTTCCACTTCCTGTTTCTGCCAGTGCAATCAAATCTCTTCCTTGAAGTGCCAGTGGTATCGATTCTGCCTGGATGGGAGTTGGAGCTTTATAGCCTAGAGATTCACATGCTTCGCATAACGAGTCAACGATACCCTGCCACTGTCAGCAATGTATACCATTTGATACATAGAGAGGAAGCATACTAGGTCCTTGAAAGATTTGGTAACTTCAGTCTCTGCATCCACTTCCTTCGTTTCGATGGCTAGCACTAGCTCAGGCTCAGGTGATGAAGAGGCTTCCTTCGATGTTTCCGTTTGCTTCGACTTAGGAACCGAAGGCGCATCGCCACCGGTCTTCCTCCGTTTCACAGAAGACATTCTTATTCAACTTTATCGGAAAATATTTGCGATTGAATCAATAATAATTCTGTCGCTGCTTAATGAGGGAATGTGCAAGGGAAATCGCAAGTAAGTGTCATATGCTAGAAGATCTCTTAAAGTGGTACCGAGTATTGGAGAAAAATAATTTTTATCAGCTTATCGAGCACCGGTCTCTGATTGGCTAAGCGCAAAAAAGTTTCTACTCTCAGAAAACCTGTGGACCGAAGAAGCTTGAGAATTTACATCCCATAACACAAAATCCACAATGGCAAGAAGAAGAACGAAAAAGCGTACTCATGTGGGCGCCAACAATGGCCCTACTGGTGCAAAAGCCGCAGCTGCTTCTCAAACATCGAGGTTGCCGAAAAGCATGGTAATTCGAGTTGGAGCTGGTGAAGTTGGACCAAGTGTTAGCCAATTGGTGAAGGATGTTCGCCGAATGATGGAGCCAGACACGGCCTCGAGACTGAAGGAAAGAAGAGCAAACAGATTGAAGGATTATCTTACCATGGCAGGGCCATTGGGCGTTAGCCATCTCATGCTCTTTTCCAGATCAGAAGCAGGAAACACAAACATGCGACTTGCTCTTACACCACGAGGTCCGACGTTGCATTTTAATGTAGAGAAATACTCTCTATGCAAAGATATCAGAAAGGCATTGAAGCATCCTAAAGGCGGCGGAAAAGAATATACTACTGCTCCCCTGGTGAGTTTTATTTCTAAGAATGCTTGGATAACTTTTACTTACACCTACATAGCTTGTTATGAATAACTTCATGTCTTCTAACTCCGAATCAAAATCCGACAAGAAGATACCAAAACATCTCGAATCACTCACTACCACAATATTCCAATCCCTCTTTCCACCAATTTCGCCCAACACGACACCTCTATCTTCAATTCGCAGAGTCATGCTTTTGAATCGAGAGCCTAGCAAGGACGATGATGATAATAGCTACACCATAAACCTGCGCCACTATGCGATCACAACCAAACAGGTCGGCCTCTCAAGGCCATTGAGAAGATTAAATGCTGCCGAAAAGTTCCTACATTCTAAGAATCCCAAAGGCAAGAAGGGTTTACCAAATCTTGGAAAATTAGAGGATATTGCGGACTACATGATCGGAGAAGACGGTGCTGGATATATGACCGATGCAACGAGCGGAAGTGAGGTAGATACCGATGCGGAAGTAGAGGTTGTGGAGACTCGGACTCGGAAGATTTTGAACAAGCGCCAAAAACAGAGGACTGCGGACGCTCAAGCCAAGGGTGCCAAGCCCGGTGTTGAGAAACGCGCTGTCAAATTGGTAGAACTGGGACCGAGAATGAAATTGAGGATGACAAAGGTGGAAGAGGGCGTGTGCTCGGGCAAAGTCATGTGGCATGAATATATCCATAAGACACAAGAAGAAGTAAAAGAAATGGATAAAGTCTGGGAGAAGAGAAGACAAGAGAAAGAAGCAAGAAAAAAGATTCAGAAGGAGAATGTGGAGAGGAAGAAGAAGAACAAGGCCGGAAACAAAAAGGGCGCCGAGGACGAAGAAGAAGATGACGACGAGATGGATGTGGATGAGTGGGATAGTGAAGGTTTGGAAGGCGATGGTGAAATGGAGCTGAATGAAGAAATGGATGAAAAGGGAGAGTGGGAGGACGAGGAAGAGGAGATTGCTGCAGGCTGAGCACGATTTGCCTGTGAAGCATAACCATCTGGGAATATTACTATAATAATTCACGTCGACGAATGTGCCGCCTACATGCTTCGAAAGTTCAAACCAACGGGTAGGCGATACAAGTGGGTGGTATCTGGTGTTTGCGCACTGAAGTCGATCGTAGTTCGGTCATATCTAACACGAAGGAACTCTAAATCCTCTTTCTCTTTGGGCAGTCTTTTACTCTTGTATTACTCTGGGAGATAAATAGTCACTACTGCTCGGTCGGCAGCTTGTGTCGTTGGATGATACAATCATAATTGCTTTCATTGGTTTCCACCGCCTGGCATGTCCTGAGAGATTATTCGAGCGAAAAGATGGAGTTCTTGTTGTGTCAAGAGTTCATCTATACCAATGGCATGAGCCTAATACTATGAAACCCCTGTGATCTTCGCGGGTAATTCTGTTTTAGTACGAATGCTCCATTTGAGTCGTCCTCCCCTAGCCGCCATAAACGCATTCCTTCCTTGTTCTGGATACAATGATCGGTTCTTGATTAAACACTGTTGAGCAGAGTCGGTGGGAAGGTAAGACAAATGGACGCGTGGGGAAGACTAAAGGACGTCCTTTCTCCAGGCAAAGGGACAGATACTCCCAAGCCTGCATCCTCAGATGCGCCCAGATCCGATTCTTTATCCGAGTCCGAAGTATACTCAGAATCAAACTCGCGAGGCTCATCATCCAGAGTAGTGTCTGGGTCCTCGTTATCCGAATTCCCCGAATAATTCGAACAATCCAGACAATCCGAACAATTCTGACAGAAATACGTATAGTCAGTGTTCCGACAACCCTTCATCTGAGGAACCCTCAAAACCCTAGTCCCGAGGTACTTAGCCCAGTCTGAAACGTTTTTCCGGCTCCATGTATTTGGAATCACACCCATAAGCGCAGTGTTCTTCGGTTTTGCCCAATGTGAGCATTTAAGCGGCGTCGCATAGGGGTTACCGGGCTTTGCTTCAACAAATCGAATACGTGGAACTTTCCAATCTAACGAGTCTTCCGTTCCGGTTTCTGAATAGAGGTTAGCATTCGTATCGCAGCGGGCGAAGTTGGTATATCATACGTTTCCGGATCCTGGATTGATAAGCCCTGAAGTCCTCCATTACTGCTGATCTTGCCATGGCGTTGCCATAATAGCTCCTCGAGTCACCACTACCATCTGAACTGAGTAGGTCGCCAGATATCAAGTCCCTAGGAGGAGGTAGTGGCTCGGTAAATATCACTTCTCTATCCGTGGGCATAGCTAAATTGTTCAGCACAATAGCTATCTCTTCGCACATGTCGTACGGAATCCAATCTAGCGAACCAGGATTCCATTTGTTATCACCCACCCTTTCCGGATCCACCCAGCAACTGTCATTGATTGCAAGAGTTTTGACTTGACGATATGAGCGGCGCCCATGATAGAAGCTCAACGCCGAAGGAACAAAACAATGCCATATGTCCCGTTTGCCTTTCACGGCTATCCACAATGTGTCAAGATCGGGTTGCATGTAGTGTCTGGGAAGCGGCTGGTGCCCGTAGGAGTCCTCATCATAACGCTCATATGCAAAAACAGTGTAGTATGGTAGCTCAAGGTGGAGACCTTCCTGATATGCTTCTTTGCATGCCTGCATTATCACTGAGATCCTGCTGTATGTAGCCACTTCTTCTGAGACGATATGAAGCTGAGGGTCAGAAAATGTATGTCTCCATATGAGCTGGCGTATTTCCAGAGGAAAGTTTGGGAACCGATGGAAAGTCGTGGAGATCGACATTGTCGGAGGGAGATGATCTAAAGAACCGGACTCCAGTTCTTTACACAGAACTTGAAACTCCGATTCTTGATTTGAAGCGTTTTCTTCCACGTCCGACATTTTTGGATATCGCACAAAAAACAGGTAATGATCGATGTTGAGAGAGAGAGAGAGATAGAGAGAGAGAGAGAGATAGAGAGAGAGAGAAAGATATAGAGGGAAAAGCAGACTAATTCACTTATAAGCTGTCAGCTGAAGGTCAGTGGGGAAGCCTGAGTCCGTACAAGCTGTACTGCATGCAATACTTCCGTACTCAAGGTCATTGGCCTAATCAACCCCACCTTGGCACTTATCTTAGGCATAAGCGAAGACCGACAATTAATATTAGGCACGACACCAATCACTCCTTTCCTGTGCAGATACGAAAGTACAGTATTTCGATCAAATCAAAATCTTCACGCCATGGCAGCAGTCACGTTACCCTACTATGTACCATCGCATAACCTTCCCCAACCATCCAAGAAATATACAGCTCTACAGAGCAATATATGCAGATTGGTGCACGCAGACTCGTTCGAGTTGGTCCTTACATGATCAAATATGGCACTGGAGTCAGTCCCATCGAAGGCGAGAATATGCTGTTCGTCAAGCGCGAAACGATGGTGCCGGTCCCTCTAGTGTATGCCATTTACAGTATCAAGAAGATGTCCAGGAACACCACAATCGAAGAGGATTGCACTTACATTGTGATGGAATATCTTGAAGGCAGAACTTTACAGGATCTTTGGAGCTCATTGCATTCACAGCAGAAAGACAGCATATCTGCACAACTTCGAATACATATGGATCAGCTACGCTCGCTTCCTTCACCAGGCTATTATGGAAGTATAGGAAGACGCGGTCTGTTGGACGACATATTTTGGACAGGCAACGATGTACCTGAGCGTCTGATGGCCCATTTGATACGGAGCGCGAGCTCAATGAGGCTATGTGCAGAAAGTCTATCTATAACAATTCAAGGATGGCCGAGAAAGCGGAATTTTATGGGAGAGCTTTTCCTGCCGTGTTGAAGGGCCATGCACCAGTCTTTACGCATGGCGATTTTCAACGCAAGAATATCATCATTAGGAACAGAGCTCCAACTGAAGTCCAAAGACTGGAAGCTCGAGGATGACTCTTTTGATGTAGCCATTATCGATTGGGAGTTTGCCGGTTGGTATCCGACATACTGGGAATTCGCCCTAGCTATATTTGCATGTGGCGCTTGGAAGGATGATTGGCATAGATGGGTTGACAAGATCGTAGATCCGTTTTACAATGAGTACGCGTGGATGCAAATGTTTCGCACAGAGCTCTGGTCATAGGGAAGTAACCCCTTCCTAGTTCTCGTCATTATACATTAATTTCTGTGTCAGGTTAGGACAATGTAAGATGGCTAATGCTTTGGAACAATTTGACATTTCTGTACAGCGATATGCTCTGTGAAAAACAATGAAGTAGAGATCTGCAACAGCATGCGGCAGTTGGGTGTAGCAACATTGGCCTGCTAAGGTCTACGCAGATATAACCTCAGTAGCGCTCGTATCCAGAACACCTCTCTCCGTCAGAGCCTGAATAGCTTCCTGCGTCCACTCCTGATAGCATCACAACGGCTCTTTCGAACTGCTTCTTAGATGGAGGAATTCTATCAACCACACTAACAACACTAGAGTAGTTCTCATGTGATACTGTGAGATTCTGAGCTGAGAAATGCATTAATTGATCTATCTGAAGAACTAAGATACAAAGAAAAAAGAAGGGTTTATATCCTCAACCATATAACAATAATCGGAAATGAGCATCCGCAAAAAGAGGTTTAAATCCATACCAATGCCATTGGAGAGTCCGACGGAGCAGTAGCATCCATCGGAATCGGACTACTTCCGAATACTCTCATTTTATGAGATCTCTTCGATTTCACAGATACCGTGCCGAGAAACTTTTTAGCCCAGCAAAACTGGCGGAATCCTCTGGCCGTTGAGTACTTTTATGGTCATGCTCCATGCCGGTTTGAGTGCTGTCAGTGACTTGATAGATGAAGCCAGTTCCGTTTCCGTTCTCATGAGTTTCGACGAAGATGATGTGGTGGTTTCTTGGAAAGCCGAAGCGGTCAACTAGGTAAACGTTGTAGGACATGATGATGATGATGATGATACTAGGAAGGAATGTATTAGGACCATTGAAGAAATGCAAGAATGAAGTGGAGCGGGACTGTTCGCTTCTTGGATGTAGAGATGAAGGGCAATGTTTAAGTGAATCTGAGTGATTATATAGAAGAAAAAGACTAAACTATACTTATGGTACCCCACCAAATAAATCTCCCAAATTACACCAGAAGCCCCAACTACGGAAACTGTTGGTTACAGCCGCAACTGCCTAAAAGCATTGATACCTAAAAAGTGAATGGAGAGAGGGAAGAGAGCATCGAAAGAATGGTCCAAATACTGTCAGAGCGTGGTGGGACATGGGAAGCAGCGCTTGTTTCATACAGAATTGTGCAGGGTAGCGGTATATTGGCCAGTGGATTAAGTGAGAAGTTTCCTGAAGCCAAATCATCAACATGTATGTACAATACTACTATATTGCGACTCGAGATATGATAATAGAAGCGCACCAAATGCACAAGAGACCCTGGGTATCATCGCTCCTAAATCGCAGTACCGATGACATTTCTTCTACCACAGCCATCCCCTACAAGACTTTGCTCCACACAAACACCTCTCACTCCCCTGCTGCCCGTCATCCTTTCCATCTACATAATCAAAGGTGAGTTCAGTCATTGGGCGAATATCCTCCGTAGCGAAAAAGGCAAGATCATGCAGGTTCTTCTCTGAATAATCGCCTACCCGAGCGAAGATCCGCATGTTTGGCTCGCATGAGTGATTGAAGAATCGACTTGGTCCGGAAAAGAACTCGCCATCGATGACATAGGGATCGCCACGCAAGGTCTCGTCAAGACTGTCCTTATCCGTAAACTTATCGAGGTCGAACAGGTAGAGATCTTTTCTTTCGCTGATAATTGAGGCTCCGCGGCGTTTGTTGGCCTCTTCGGACGTGATAATCTCTCCGATATAGCAGTCAATGAATGCGCCTGCTTTGATAGGGAACTTGCTTCGAACTCCTGTAACTGATCAGTATCCTAAACATATAATGGAAGAACCAGACTTACCCCAACCGCGAGTCTCTGTGCAAAATATTTGTAGTGGTATCTTCCGACCTCGAGCTACAATTCGATTGTCGCACGTTTCGTCGCAAGCACAAGCCTCATGGCACTCGTATATTGGAGCCACACTCTCGACTAAAGCGGGCTTTAAACAACCTTTGCTATTTCCGCTTGAGATATAGGCACATTGATCCTCTTTAGTAAGACCCGAGGTTACTTCAACATCCTCTAGGCAGTGACATGAGCTCCCATGACACTTCTGGTGCTTACACTCACAGCCAACTCGGAACTCAGGATCGGCTCTGATCACACCTTCCCGGAGAATTGACTTTTCGATAAACGTGAAGTCCGCAGGGAGGGTCTCATTTTCGTCTTTGTTGAGGATCGAAATTGGATATTCACCGGCGTTTGAAAAGCTGCGAATCTGGCACCAGTGGCAGTTTTCTGGAGATGGCTACATATTGTTAGGTACTGCTATGACCAAATTTGCCAGATCAAAACTTGAAAAAAACAGGAAGTCTTGCTTCTGCAAATTCCAATTGAAGGGAAAGTCTTCACGTTGTGTGCCTCAAAACTACAGCAGGCTACAACATATCCAAAGAGCGCTAGAACAAGCACACGTAACTTCCACTCCGAGATGACTTCAATCTCAATAGCTCACGTTGCATGTTCAAGCATCCAAGCATAACCATATAAAAAGCCTTTTCCACTTAACACTTTGCTACCGTTCCACAAAAGACAGAAATATACGAGAAAAACCTCACCTCGTCATGACCAAAATAATGATCCCGATATGTTGCCGCCATCCTCGCAGTACCAACGAAAAAGGGAGAAGCAAGCTGCTCTCGCATCTGCCAAAGAACTTATATGGCCGAATCTCGGCCCGCACCCACATGCAGGGGCCACGTTAGAAAGCAAGCTAGCCCGACCGCCCTCCGGCAGAACCATGAATTTATTTTTCCTGCGTCTGCGCAAAACTATCGCGGGGACTTTTTTCTGCGTCGCATTTTGGAAGAAGTCTCTTGAAGAACCAACCGAGAAAAGAACTCCACAATGGCGAACGATATACGGGATACGAAGCTGGTTAAGGAATTGGCTGCAAATGGTATATTCCTTGCTTGTTTTCCCATTTGTTAAAATTGTGAACAATCAACTAACAAGCAAACCAGATAAACCAACCCGAGACCGCGCGCTCCTCTCCCTCCAAACATATCTCTCCTCCGCCCGCGCGCTCACGCCCCTCGACTTCCTGAAGCTGCATTCCGGGCTCTTCTACTGCATGTGGATGTGCGACCGACCGCTGCCTCAACAAGCCCTCGCATCATCGCTTGCATCGCTCGTGCTTTCGCTGCCGAAAAATAAGATCGTGGGGTTCTATAGAGGGTTCTGGGAGATTATGAAGAAGGAATGGGAGCGGATTGATGTTTTGCGGATGGAGAAGTTTTTGTTACTTGTGAGGAGGTATGTGGCTGCGGGCTTGGAGGTGGTGAGGGATAATTGGACGGAGGAAGGCGAAGGCGAGGAGGAAAATGTGGGGGAGGGGGTATTGAGGGTTGTGGAGGAGATTCCGTGTAGAGTTGGGGAGGGAGAAATGAGGGTGCCGAATGGGATGAAGTTTCATGTGGTGGATATTTGGGTAGATGAGTTGGAGAGAGTGGGAATGCTGGAAGAGGGTGTGGTGGGGACGGAGGAGGGGAAGGCCAAACTGGAGAGGGTGTTGAGGCCGTTGAGGAAGATGCAGAAGGATAGTATGAACAAAATTGTTAGGAATAAGGCTAAGGATGCGTTGGCGGACGAGAGGTTACCAGGGAATGAGAAGGATGCGAACAGTGATAAGGATGAGGATGAAGACGAGACCGAGAACGGATGGGGCGGGATCGAAGATTGAGGGCCACACAGGTCGAAGACTACCGGTCATACTTTCAGACGCATATGGAGGAGGTGGAACATGTAAACTGAATAGGTTCTTGGTGTTAAAGGCGTTAAGGACACCCAATATCCAAGTGTAAAAGTCGCATTTTGTCTATAATAAAAGAAAATACAGATTCTGCAATCCCTAGAAAATTCGACTCTAAATCAAACCGCATCGCAAGTCTAGCTTGGGTATCATTTTAGGTCGACTATTAAGAAAGCCCGAAATGAACAAAAATAAATCAAACGCCTCTTGAACATCTTTCCCATGCTATGCTGTCCAAATTCAACCAAAACAAGAAAACTGTACTGTACGATATCGTAATGGATAGTGATATCTGCATTCAAACAGGGCCAGGAGCCTCATACATGTGACCACTTTTGGAGAGCACCGTACCTAAACCCTTATGTACTTCAGCCTGGAATGGCTGGAAAGGAACCCGTTCGCCATCTATACTTATGTAACCGTCACCTTTCTGTTTTGGAATAATTCTGTATCCTAGGATTTTTCTGTACCATACGGACGGAAGGTCGAAGAACTTGCCGGAGTCGACTGAGAGCATCATGTTGATTGCAGATAGTCGGCCGAGATCACCATTGATGCACACGAGATCCATGTAGCCATCGTTGGGCAGGGCTGCTGGGAAGAAGTTGGCATCTGAGGACATATAACCCATCTAATATGTTGGTTAGCACAGACTTTTCTTGACCTAGTCGAAGCACCACTCACATTTCCGCAGTAGAAGTTACCCAACTTGTCATATGGTACCATTTCCCACCCTTCTGGTAGTTTGTCATTGACAGTGCCATATCTCAACGGAGGCAATCCATCATCCATCCCGCTGCTGGCTGAGGCGTCGTCATCCAGCAGATACTTGTAACCCCTCCTCTCACCAGCCGACTCGTGATTGTTCATCTCTCTTTTATAGTGCTCTCTTATGCTGGCTTTGTCTTCAATCGCAACTTTCACAGCAATATCACAAGGATATATCGCCTTGCCAATGAGTCTCTCCAGGAATCCGTAGTAGAATCGAGCGGATCCCATCCACCTGATATTCTCTGTAGCCAAATCGGCTTCGGCCACAATTCCTAAAGATTGCGATAGGAAACTGAGTGTCCGTGTTTCTCCTTGGGTAATTGATATCAAATCCAGTGGTGTAGGTATTCCCTTAATGATAGCTAATGTAGCCATGCTGGAGCTGTCCGTCCCATTCAAGTTGCAACTCATCGCATTCCCACTTCCACAGGGTACATGCGCCACGGCAAGCCTCGACAGAGTCTTCTTTGCATCATGTCTTCTTCCAAGCCCATTGAATACTTCGTGCGCCAACCCGTCTCCGGAACAACAGACAACCATGTCAAACGCCTCTACATCCATTTCTTCTGCAATAGTGACTGCTTCCCCTTGGTGTCTAGTTTTCACCATATCTATACTGCAATGCGCCGCCTTTAATAGCGGCTCAACATCGCGGTTGTACCATTTCTCTGCCTTCCCTTGTCCACTATGAGGATTTACCAGAACTTTTGCTCGTTTTTCTCTTTGCGACTCGCCATATGCTCGGTCCATCAACTTTGTGATCCATTTCTCAACTGCTTCGGCAGAGAGAATTTCGATGGAATATGTCAGGGCTGCTGGCTTAACTCTCGTCTTCGAAGTGGGCGATGCGTATCGAATCGTGATCTGTGAGTCCTCCACTTCTGCCCAAAGGACGTTGTAGAACGGGATGGACCGTGTGTTCGCGGAACCTGCGGCCTGTGAGCTTACGAATTTTGCAAGACAGTTACTCAGAATATACATACTAGAAGCAAACGGCCAAAGTCCACAGCAAGTTGTACCCTCCTTGTCAAAGGCCTCATCTGTACGTACATTAGCAGAAGAATTGTTGAGCGGTATCAGCATCTCCTGTCATACGCACCCAGCACAATTAATGAATCCGTCCCCAGCGTCAACGAAGCATTTCTGCCCACCGTTAATGTAGCATCTCTCACGAAGGACTGCTCCCGCCCATATTCCTCGTTCGTCGCTCCTGTCGCATCGATGAACGGATGGTTCGAATCCATAGAAGAGGCCATCGTTACGTCGGTATCCCTCGCATTCTCTCTCGTATGTGCGATGTTGTTTGCTAGCACCTCATAAGATCATCCTACCAAATTCGTAATAGAGTATCATGAAGTTGAAATGTTATGAATAAAGTAGAAACTGAGTGTCGAGTTATTTTCTTTGTTGCAATGCAGGTTTAAGCATTTTCTGACGTCCGGAGACGCCCAGAGACGCAGGGTCTGTGGACGTAAATACTACATGGGGTAGAGATGCCGAGCTTCAACTACTGTACTGTGCAGCCACGGAACGGAACTTCTCCGGTCCTTCAAATCAAGTGGGACAATCATGCGACTGACAACGGTCGGTGATTGTCCGCGGTAGTTTGTGATTCGATCTGTTTGCTGCTATCTAGAAATACGACGAAGCATCGTGCTTTGCATATCGAAGGCTTCTAGAATTTGTAGCGGATGCAATGTCCGGCTAGCTTTCCCGAGAACAAAGAATCACTACACTAATGCATCACAACATGTATTCAGTCCACGGGTTACTGTAACTATTTCAATATTGGTTTCGATGTTCTTCCGACCAGTGGGCGTGACCCGATCCGGGAGGAGAAGCAATAATCACATGCAAACCGTGGACACTTTTGTGTAACTAATGCAGGAACAAACTTTGGTACCAGCTGAGGAGATTCAAAATGTTGATTTGCAATGCCCCTGGATCTAGATTGACTCCTTGCTTTTTCCCCGCGCAAATTCCACCCAACCCATCATGATTCGGCAACAAAATAGTCTGGCATACCTTCAACACGACTCTGAATGGAGTATAAGCGCCTTTGACTGAGCCTGCTTCAGACTTCCAGCGCTTCCCTGATTTTCTTTCGTCTTCTTCCGACCTGTACCTCTCCTAAATGTCCATTAAATCTCGGGAATGGAAACTGCTGGTACAGACTTCATGACCCGTAGCTACTCACTCAAGCTACTTCCCCAACCTTATTCAGACCTTTTAAAGAACCAAGACTTAATGCTAGACCCTGCGATCTGCTTCGAATTCGAACAAATCCAGTTACGGGCCCATCCTCACCCTCTTTCTCAATGCTAAGATTAGCAAGAGCATCCTCGCCTGTGATTGTTAGCAGTTAGACAAAGAGTACAGGAGATATAATCAACTTACCGAAAACACTTCTTGCGTAAAGATTAGCACTTAGGAACTGGCAGTCGCCCTTCAATGACGCTTCGGGTGTTAAGCAACTCATGTTTGTGCAAGCCATAAGTTGCTTCAGGAAATCACGTAACGACTTGGCTTTGGAGTTGATGTTGACCTTATTCTCCCATTCGAATTCAGTCCACATTGTGCGGAACTGAGTTTCCGTGCAAACTGCGGGTTGGATATAGTCCATGATGTCGACATGTACATCGTTCAAGATAACAACGTTGTTCTCAGTTGAGCTTGCACCGTCGTATACCACATTTCCAAAGATAACGCCGGTATCCGTCGAGGAGACCTTGATCGTAGCCTGAACATTCTGGAAATCGTGCGGACCAAGGTTTTGTGTTGTTGGTCGTTCCACCACTTTTAGATCTCCTAATGTAGCAAACTCCACGGACAGGTTCTGTAGGGTGTCGGTTGTTTGGTTGACTAGTAGAACATCTAGTACGATGTCAAATTGATGTACAGTGACATATGCTTCAGCGTAGACAGGGTCTGAGAAACCTGTGAGCTGTACGACTCTGCTAAGTTTTGATGATAAGTCGTCAACCGAGGAGCCTCCACCGGTTGCCTTTTCCAAATCTAACTCTATTTCGTCTGCTCCAGCCATCGCATTCTTCTTCGCGAGCTGTCGAATGGAGACGACATCATCAACTTGGACTGCGGTCTTCGCCTTCTCGACTGCTTCCTTGGCTGCTCGTTTCTTTTCTTCAACCTGAACCATTGCTCGGAATGCCTTCCTTGTATCATCCAGGAATACAGTCTCAAGGTCTTTGTATTGCGTGAATTCGGCGAGGGACCTTACACAAGACATGATTCTGTCAACAGAATCTTCGTCGATTGGAGCCTTTACGAAGTGCGATTGACCAACACGAATGATCGAAATCATAATCAGCATGGCCTCAGCGCGCAATGCATTTGTTCTAGCAGCATCTGAAGAAATTTCGGAATGACGCATAACAAGCTTAGTGAGCGTTGAAGAAAGTACTGAAGCAAGGTAGTAGTCTCCGTCGAGAATGAGCTGACGAAGAGGTGGCTTTTGTGCTGCTTTAATAGCCTCCAGCTTTGCTGCGACAGCAGATTGACTGGTAAGTGCACTTTCTGTGGCATACGTACCATCCGCAAGGACTCTACGTGAACCAGTTGGGGCAGCCTTGGCATGCCCGTTGACTTGCTCCGGTTCCTTTTGCGGCTCCTGCCCATCTGCCATTTCGTCCAGGAGACGCTGTTCGGAGGCCAAAATCGGGATTTCGCCCAAGCTCGCCCGTATGCGTTTCCAGGCATCTCTGATATCGCTCTCTTCCAGGGAGTACTCTCCAACAATCCAGAGCGCGCCTCTGTACACTTTTCCAGCCCGAACCTCACTCAAAGTTGAAACTAGACGTTCAACGATCGATGGGCGCAGCTTAGGGAATTTCTCAACTACCTCCTTTACAAAGGAAATTACGTCAACTGCAGAGGTATTGTTGAAGTCAGCAATGAAATCCATCAGAAGTCCGACCACACTGGCAGCAACTTCTGAGAACTTGATTGCGCATTGATGTATAGAATGGATCAGAAGTTGTCGATATTCCGCATTCTTCTCGTATTCCTGGTCCACTGTCTTTGACAACTCCTTTTTCAGGAGCAAGACAACGTCTTCTACATTTTTACTGGACACCATTTCCAATGCGATTTCCAAGGCCTTTCGTCGGACATCAATATCTGGGCTAGACAGAACACGGAGGATTTCCATAGTCAAATCGTCCAGAATGCCCTCGTTCTTCTGCCTTAACACGTCGACACGATCGAGCACAATCAATTTCACATTGTTGTCAGCTTCCTTAATGCTAAGCTCGATGAACTTGGACGCTGCTGCTTTTACGGCTACTGGGTTGCTTGTCAATGCCGTGAGCGACGAGGCCGCCTCGTAGACAACTGTAGTAGCGCCGGCTTCTAGAAGATCGAAGATAAGTCGTAGATACCGGGCCTACATCGATTAGTCCAGTTCACCATAGTGGACGTAAACTTTACCTTGTTTTGTGAATTCTGAACTGCATCCTTCCTGATGAACTCCAATTCGACCAACTGAAGAAGCTCATCGGCGTTTGGAATTCCATCGAAAACGCTGCTGAGGTAGGCCAGAGCCTTTTCATGGCTAATGCTAACAAGTGCAGCAAAAGCATTGCGTTTGCAGGTATGATCACTCTCTGTCTCCAAAAACGTGGCTAATAATTCAGGCGCATCTGGAATTAAGCTCTCTGAGTGCTGGTAAATGGAAGCCACCGCAAATACTGCGTTTTTGCGGACGTATGCATGGCGATGCTCGAGACATCCTCTTGCAGGAGTGAGAAGGGGTTCAATGAGTTCGGGTTCGCGAAGCTTGCACAGGTATCGTAAAGTGTTGCCTCGAATGTATTCGTTAGGGTGCTGAAGATCATTTCTAATTCCATTGCTGTAGCAAAATCAATATGAGACAAATACATGCAATTCCAAGTGCTATCTTACCAGACTAAGATCATCTCCTGCTTAAGCTTCCCTGTGGCATCTAGTTTTGGGCACACTTCATAATAGAAGTATAGGAGCTTCTTCAATGGTTTGTACTTTGAGGGCATAACGAATCGAATGATATGCATAAGTAATTGAGGCATTGGATCGCCATTTAACATGACTGTGAGAATGAGCTTCATGGTCTCGACTTTGCTCTCATCTGTGCCTTTTTCCAGCTGCGTTTTCAAATCGGACACCGAAGGTACGTCTGCGGTATTGTCTTGGTGTACCAAGCTGTACGACTGCTCCAAGAAAGTCGCCATGTTGGCAGTATTCGTAATTATGAAGCAGAATGGTGTTTCGTTCGTTCGTTCAGTTTGCGGTGCTATGTATTAAGGGTGGAATCCTGAGTTTAGGATGGTGCGTCGTTATGAGGTTATGGCAGATAGAAGTTGAAGACTTTAGCAGCACAGGGCATCTGCCATAAAATTAATCGCAAGGTAAAGGAGCGAGTTGGCGGGTTGCGCATCAGACACTCATATTCTGGGAATATTATCACAACGGTGTCCAGCTTTCTGATGCTGTGTTCAGAAGACTAGCGCGGTCGGTGCTTTCAACCTTAGGCCGAAAGAAACATCCCCGCCAATTCTACCTAGTAGATCCCGCCGGCTCGGTATCAAAAGCTTCAGCCTCCCTGTTGAATTTCACCACGGTGAACTAAAAGTTACGTTCATGATGTCCAACTCCACTGAGCCTTTCTATATTCGATACTAGTAAGTACCCCTCTCCTTATGGCTTTTTAATTGATCATATTCTAATCATGTTTCTAATATAGTTCCGGGCACAATGGCCGACACGGACACGAATTTCTGGGTGAGCATCTACAGCTTGTCTGCAAAACGCGCATCGACTGACATTTGCTGCAGAGTTCGACTTCCGGGTACTAGGAGATGGAAGAAGCGCGTCAGCTCGTTATGCGAACAATTCCAACTATCGAAATGATTCCCTCATCCGAAAAGAAAGTACGTGAGACGCCATGCACTGCCATGCGGAACGAAGTGTCATGGCTAACTCAATGGACGCGCAGTGTGTGTTAGCTCATTGATGATTGAGGAGATCAAACGAATCATTAAGACAAGTGAGATCATGAAGTATGTGTTTCGAGTATCCATCTTTTGCGCAATGGGGCTCACATTTGGATAGGGAAGATGATAGCAAATGGCCACAGAAGAATAAGGATGGACGCCAAGAATTAGAGATCAAGATGGGCACCGAACTTATATCGTTTGAGGTATGAGCTATTCTACATCTATTTGGTCAGCTACTGATCAACTACAGACCGCCAAAATAGGATCGCTAGTCGATGTTACGGAATCTCAGGATCCTGAAGGTCTTCGAGTATTCTACTATCTCGTGCAAGATCTGAAAGCATTGGTATTCTCATTGATAGCTCTGCACTTCAAGATTAAGCCGATCTAAATCTAATGTATAGAAGTTGAAAGAAGTTTGGGAGTAAGGCGTTAAATATCTGCAGACAAAAGGATACCAGGAGATCAGGAAAATTGAATGTCATCTTCCAATTAATGTTCTCCAAGTGTTCTTCCGTGAGCAGACAAATCTTTGAATTGGTACTCTTCCCTTACATCGTCTAGGTATGATGCGAAGGATGATACTGTCAAACCGGTCGCATGTGGTGGTTTCAGCAGGCCATGGCTGACTATGATCTGCACATTATACGCCAGTGACCTTTCCCATGCTGTAATTCTTCACAAATAATTCCCCATCCTTTCTCGGTGCCCAGTCTGAAACTAATCCGCTCATGTCCATTGATTCACTGGCCTCTGCAGATTCGGTATTGTAAGTAGTGGTGGTGGCTAGAAGAGTATATTCAAAAGTTTCCAGGACCACTGAGTTTAGCCATCCTTTCAATGTAACACCAGCATTACGTTGTCAAAAAACGGGTTGACGTGTTGTACGCAGCAGGAGAGCACGAACAACCCAGTGTCCATCAAAAATCTGCACCCATTATCTGATCTTGGATTCCTGAGTGCAAAGTTCCCTGAGAGATTCTATCGGCATGGAATTTTCCACGCAGCAAAATGAGTAAAGCGACGCAAGAAGTGAAACTGAAATCATTTGGCTCAGATTCTAACAAGCATGGATTAACAGTCCCATGGTCAATTTTATCTTGAAACCCTTCTAGTCATAACTTGGAGGCATTCTGTGGTGTATTATCCACATTTGAAGGTTTCCCATCAATGTCTTTTTATATCTCCTGCGGGGAAGAGACAGAAGCCACGCG